>JBBDGP010002017.1:892500-1591084 GCA_037952835.1 Lithobates septentrionalis
TTTAACAACTTAGTAACAAAGAGAAAAACACATGTGGGAGAGACGCATGCGCTGCACACCCCGAAACAATAATGTTAAAAAATGGACAGTTTCCCCGGTGGGGCTTTAGACAGCAATATCTTGATATTCAGAAATAATAAAAAATGTATAACCAGTAAGTGCTTTTATTGAACCATGAACAATTGTAATGCTATAATTCAATTGGCATTACAACATAGAGCGCTGGCCAAGTAGTATAATACATATTCCACAATATAAAGTCGACACATCTTTACACAAAATTATATACAGTCATACATTTCCGGGCTGTTGACGGTATAAATCCCCGACGCGTTTCGACCTGTGTACGGTCATCATCAGGGGGATATTTGGTTCTATAAAATACATTGAATATCTTCAAAATTTAAGAACATGTCATCATAAATCTCATTATAAGGTTAAAAGTGGTAGTATATTTACCGCTGAAAAGTAGAGGGAATAATCCTTTGGCCAGTAAAAGCCGTAAATGGATCCGGGGGGCCCCCATATTCGCCCCTGTCTCCCCAGAGCACATGAGTCCAGCCCAAGGGGCTTACAAGGAGCCACATAGACGCCCTCCAGGGGAAGGAGAAGTCAGCACCTGCGACAAATACCCAATAAGTCAAAATGATTCTCAGCACATTGGCAAAAGTATGAAGTGTATGGGCTAACTGCAATCCTAGTGATCAATATATATTGATCTGGTGTCCTAAGGTTTCATGATTGTAATTAATTATATAGAAAGTGGCACAACCATAAAAGAAATGGTTGTATAGTTATAGGGTTGTTTGAGTGGTGTGGTGTGTAAACACAGGTGGGTGGGAAGTGATATGTGGTACTAGGAATATGAGAAACCCTTTGAGTGATAAAGTAAAATTAAATGGATGGCCAGCACAATGCTGACTACAGTGCTATGTCAAGGTGAATGAAATGAGTGTATGGTGTCAGCCAACACATGGTGGAATAAAAGTGAAAAACAAGTCAAAAGGAGAGTGTGTGAATGAATGAAACCAAATAAAACAATCAAAAACATGCGTGGAAGATCTAAACTGATTATAGGAATAGGAGTATGAGTGTAGTGTTGTAATATTAGAGTAGTAAGGGTATATGTATAGTATAATAATTTACCTTGTGCCACAGTGTGGCTGATGTAGTAAAGTTTGACTTGTATGAACCAAATTGCAATGGAGCAAAAAAGGTAAAAAGCTGGAGCCAAAAAAAAAGGATTTGTGCAGTGCCATCCATTACGGTCTGCATGGAGTCATAGTAAGACTCACAGGCAGCCGATCATGGATATATGCCTAAAGTAGGCAATTAATTGAGTAAGCACAGGTGCTGATCTCCTCCCCCCCAGAGTGAGCAGCCCACATGTGGCTCCCCCGGCATCCCTGTAGGCAAAAAAAAAAAAAAACCCCGGCAGCTGCCGTCAACTCCGCCGCAAACCGCGAGATGTCGCGGCGCCGTGCACACGCCAAAGTAACTCGCACATGCGCACCTCGCGGCGGAGTTGACGGCAACTGCCGGGGTTTTTTTTTTTTTTTTGCCTACAGGGATGCCGGGGGAGCCACATGTGGGCTGCTCACTCTGGGGGGGAGGAGATCAGCACCTGTGCTTACTCAATTAATTGCCTACTTTAGGCATATATCCATGATCGGCTGCCTGTGAGTCTTACTATGACTCCATGCAGACCGTAATGGATGGCACTGCACAAATCCTTTTTTTTTGGCTCCAGCTTTTTACCTTTTTTGCTCCATTGCAATTTGGTTCATACAAGTCAAACTTTACTACATCAGCCACACTGTGGCACAAGGTAAATTATTATACTATACATATACCCTTACTACTCTAATATTACAACACTACACTCATACTCCTATTCCTATAATCAGTTTAGATCTTCCACACATGTTTTTGATTGTTTTATTTGGTTTCATTCATTCACACACTCTCCTTTTGACTTGTTTTTCACTTTTATTCCACCATGTGTTGGCTGACACCATACACTCATTTCATTCACCTTGACATAGCACTGTAGTCAGCATTGTGCTGGCCATCCATTTAATTTTACTTTATCACTCAAAGGGTTTCTCATATTCCTAGTACCACATATCACTTCCCACCCACCTGTGTTTACACACCACACCACTCAAACAACCCTATAACTATACAACCATTTCTTTTATGGTTGTGCCACTTTCTATATAATTAATTACAATCATGAAACCTTAGGACACCAGATCAATATATATTGATCACTAGGATTGCAGTTAGCCCATACACTTCATACTTTTGCCAATGTGCTGAGAATCATTTTGACTTATTGGGTATTTGTCGCAGGTGCTGACTTCTCCTTCCCCTGGAGGGCGTCTATGTGGCTCCTTGTAAGCCCCTTGGGCTGGACTCATGTGCTCTGGGGAGACAGGGGCGAATATGGGGGCCCCCCGGATCCTTTACGGCTTTTACTGGCCAAAGGATTATTCCCTCTACTTTTCAGAGGTAAATATACTACCACTTTTAACCTTATAATGAGATTTATGATGACATGTTCTTAAATTTTGAAGATATTCAATGTATTTTATAGAACCAACTATCCCCCTGATGATGACCGTACACAGGTCGAAACGCGTCGGGGATTTATACCGTCAACAGCCCGGAAATGTATGACTGTATATAATTTTGTGTAAAGATGTGTCGACTTTATATTGTGGAATATGTATTATACTACTTGGCCAGCGCTCTATGTTGTAATGCCAATTGAATTATAGCATTACAATTGTTCATGGTTCAATAAAAGCACTTACTGGTTATACATTTTTTATTATTTCTGAATATCAAGATATTGCTGTCTAAAGCCCCACCGGGGAAACTGTCCATTTTTTAACATTTTAACAACTTAAGGACCGGAAGGATTTACCCCCTTAATGACCAGGCACTGCGTCTCCCACACAAAATTTATGTCCTTTTTTTCCCCACAAATAGAGCTTTCTTTTGGTGGTATTTGACCATCTTTGTGGTTTTTTATTTTTTGCGCTATAAACAAAAAAAACGACAATTTTGAAAAAAATCAATATTTTTTTAATTTTTACTATAATAAATATCCCCAAAAAAATGTAAAAAACGAATATCTTCATCAGTTTAGCCCAATATGTATTCTTATATATTTTTGGTAAAAAAAATAGCAATAAGCCTATATTGATTGGTTTGCGCAAAAGTTATAATGTCTACAAAATAGGGGATACATTTATGGCATTTTATTATTTTTCGATCAGCGATTTTAAGCAGGACTGCGACATTGTGGCAGACATGTCGGACACTTTTGATACTATTTTGGGACCAGGGACATTTATACAGCGATCAGTGCTATAAAAATGCACTGATTACTGTATAAAATGACATTGGCAGGGAAGAGGTTAAGACTAGGGGGCGATCAAGGGGTTAAATGTGGGGGAGGTGTTTCTAACTATGGGGGGGTGGACTGACAGGGGAATACAGAGAGATCAATGTTCCTAATCACTAGGAACAGACGATCACTCTGTACTCCCCTGACAGAACGGGGGTTTGTTTGGTTACATTGACAGTTCCCCATTCTGACTTTCTGTGTGGAGCGATCGCAGGTGGCCGGCAGACATCGCTACCGCCATCCACGTGCATCGGCGGCGCACAGCGGGCACACTCCTCCGGCGCCATGTGCGTGCCCACTGTATGTATTGCATGAAGCGACGTACACCTACGGTGATTCGCGCAATAGAGCCGACCTGCCGCAGTGTAACTGCGGCGGCTGGCCGGCAAGTGGTAAATATTTTGTAATAAAGTATAATTTTTTAGAAATACTGCCTCGTGTTGTGCCCACAAAGTCTGCCTTTTTTTGAAAGCCTTAGTTACTCTTTCAATCCTTTGGGTTTTTTATCTCAGTATAAATACAGCTGTTCTGTGAAGCCCTCAGAGGTTTGTTAGAAAACCTTAGTGAACAAAACAGCATCATGAAGGCCAAGGAACACACCAGACAGGTCAGGAATAAAGTTGTGGAGAAGTTTAAAGCAGGGTTAGGTTATAAAAAAAAATATCTCAAGCTTTGAATACCTCTTGGAGCACTGTTCAATCCATCATCCGAAAATGAAAAGAGTATGGCAGAACTGCAAACCTACGAAGACATGGCCGTCCACCTAAACTGACAGGCCGGGCAAGGAGAGCATTAATTAGAGAAGCAGCCAGGAGGCCCATGGTAACTCTGGAAGAGCTGCAGAGATCCACAGCTCAGGTGGGAGAATCTGTCCACAGGACAACTATTAGTCGTGTTCTCCACAAATCTGGCCTTTATGGAAGAGTGGCAAGAAGAAAGCCATTGTTGAAAGAAAGATATAAGAAGTCCTGTTTGCAGTTTGTAAGAAGCCAGGTGGGGAACACAGCAAACATGTGGAAGAAGGTGCTCTGGTCAGATGAGACCAAAATTTTACTTTTTGGCCTAAAAGCAAAACGCTATGTATGGTGGAAAACTAACACCGCATCACCCTGAACAGACCATCCCCACCGTGAAACATGGTGGTGGCAGCATCATGTTGTGAGGATGCTTTTCTTCAGCAGCAACAGGGAAACTGGTCAGAGTTGATGGGAAGATGGATGGAGCCAAATACAGGGCAATCTTAGAAGAAAACCTGTTAAGAGTCTGCAAAAGACTTGAGACTGGGGCGGAGGTTCACCTTCCACCAGGACAGTGACCCTAAACATGCAGCCAGAGCTACAATAGAAGTTTGGATCAAAGCATATTCATGTGTTAGAATGGCCCAATCAAAGTCCAGACCTAAATCCAATTGAGAATCTGTGGCAGGACTTGGAAATTGCTGTTCACAGACGCTCTCTATACAAGCTGACAGAGCTTGAGCTATTTTGCATAGAAGAATGGGCAAAAATGTCACTCTCTAGATGTGTAAAGCTGGTAGAGACATACCCAAAAACACTTGCAGCTGTAATTGCAGTGAAAGGTGGTTCTACAAAGTATTGACTCAGGGGGGCTGACTACAAATACACACCACACATTTCACATATTTATTTGTAAAAAATGTTGAAAACCATTTATCATTTTCCTTCCACTTTGTGTTGGTCTATCACATAAAATCCAAATAAAATACATTTAGATTTTTGGCTGTATGTATATGTAATACAAGGGGGTTACAGCACAGTATGCATAAACTTATAAAACTTTGACCAAAAAATTGCAACTTTGGCCATCCCTGCCTCTTCTAATGACTAACCTGCACGGTGCAGAAGAAATGGGAGGTATGAGGGTTCAGGTCCTAAATACCTTCCATACATAATACAACACAAAGCTTATAAAGAGGTGTAACCACTTATTAACCCTTACATGTGCACAGATAACTATTTTTACCCACTGGTGTCCACCCTCCTAAACTTTGGATCTTTTCCCGTAGTAGATGTGCATCGCTTGACTTTGGTCTAGTGGTCCACACTCTCAAGAGTAGCTATTTTAGCACATAAGAGGTTGGCAAATCTGCAAGATAGAGTAGGGACTGGCAAGAGAGGGATCACTTTGGCACGGTTGGCCAGCTTGAACATGTACTGCACTATGGTGTAGGGTTAATAAGTGGTGACACCTCTTTAGTATCTGATGTGTTCTATATGTGGAAGCTATTTAGAACTTGAAAAAAGGGCAGGGATGCCTGAAGTTGCTCCATTCTGGTGGAAGGGAATCAGGGAGTGTTAACCCCTTCAGATCCACGCTGTAGTCGTCATTCGGCTATAGCACAGATCTGCTTTGCAAGGAGGGCGTCAATAGATGTTCTCCCCTTTGCAAGGCGCACACGGCGTGCGCTGTGATCGCCCGAGTCAATGAGACTCGGGTGATCACAGATCGGAGTAAGGGGTCGATCCCGACCCCTTACCACGTGATCAGCTTCAGCCAATAACAGCTGATCATGTGATGTAAACAGAAGATCGGTAATCGTTTTTTTTCTTCTCACGCTGACAGCGTGAGGAGAAGAAAAAGCCGATCACTGGCTTCTGTTGAAGGGACATCGGTCCCGAAGAGGAAGAGGCTAGCCGCCTCATATGTGCCCACCAGTACCACCTGCCAGTGCCACAAATCAGTACCCACAGTGCCCAACAATCAGTGCCCACCAGTACATAAGTGAAAGCAATCAATGCCCAGGAGTGCCACCTATCAATGCCAATCAGTGCCTCATCAGTGCTGCCTATCAGTGCCACCCAGCAGTGCCCATCACTGCCACCCAGCAGTGCCCATCACTGCCACCCATCAGTGCCCATTAGTGCCACCTATTAGTGCCCTTCAGTGCCACCTATCAATGCCCATCAGTGCCGCTCATCAGTGCCACCCATCAGAGCCACCTATCAGTGCCCACCAGTGCCGCCTATCAGTGCCCACCAGTGCCGCCTATCAGTGCCCATCAGTGTCGCCTTATCAGTGCCCATCAATGCAGCCTATCGGTGCCCATCAGTGCAGCCTATCAGTGCCCCCTATTAGTGCCCATCAGTGTAGCCTCGTCAGTGTACATCAATGAAGGAGAAAAATGACCTGGTTGCAAAATTTATTAACAAAATATAAAACGGTTTTGTATTTTTTTTTTTTAAATTTGGTCTTTTTTAATTTGTTTAACAAAAAATAAAAAACCCCAGAGGTGATCAAATACCACCAAAAGAAAGCTCTATATGTGGGGAAAAAATGATAAAAATTTCATTTGGGTACAGTGTTGTATGACCGCGCCATTGTCATTCAAAGAGTTACAGCGCTAAAAGCTGAAAATTGGTCTGGGCAGGAGGGGGGTTTAGGTGCCCAGTAAGCAAGTGGTTAATGGTCCATAGGTTAGGGGGTGCAATACTTGCCTTGTGCTGGCAGCCGATGCTTCTTCTCACTGCATCAGGACAATACAGCCAAGGACATGACTGGTGCATAAACAAAGTATAACATAACGCACACATACAGGTCCACTGTGCTGCATATTTAACTCATTCACTACAAAAAATATAAGGCACACAGTAAAACCTTCTTAAAAACAGGAAGTATCTACATGGCTCATTTCCATCACAACTTCAAAAAATGAAAGCTGAAGTTTAATATGCATATAGTTTGCCTTCCTCCTTTGTCCCTCATCAATATGATAACAACATGTGAAGACAAAACCTTATTTTACATGCAGTGTCATCATTACTGGGTCTCTGTGCTTCTCTATGCAATATAGGCAGATCGTGGCTGGTGGAAGGGTGCTGCACATAGCTTCCTGAAAACATCACAGCACCCTGCCTCAGTATTCCTCTAAGGAGCCCTCAGTCCTGATACAAGCAGTAGGCTGGCTCTGGGAAGGAGTTTTACAAATATCAAAATACCTTAATGGGTGGATGTCAGTCTGCAGGAGCGGGTGTTCCTAGGTCGGCTGTATCTGCATGTAGACCACCCATGGTAACTGAAGCAATAATACGTAAGAAAATACAGTGGAACCTTGGTTTACGAGTAACGCGGTTAATGAGCGTTTTGAAAGACGAGCAACTTTTTTTTTTAAATTCTAAATCGGTTTGCAAGTATCGTCTGGCAAAATGAGCAGAATTCAAGCTAATGGGGTGTGCAGTACCGCATTTGGCCAGAGGTGCGGGGGCGCCGGTGACACTCGGAACGGTTCGGAGCCGTTCGGAAATACTCGGAAATACTCTGTTCCGAGTGTTTCCGAGCCTTTCTGAGTTCAGCCGAGCTGTCCCCGAGTATATCCGAGGCTCCCTGGCGCCCCCCCCACCTCTGACTACATGCGGTATTGCATGCAATAGAAGTCAATGCGGAACAAAATTATCTTCGTTTCCATTGACTTCTATGGGGAAACTCGCTTTGATATGCAAGTTCTTTGGATTACAAGCATTCTCCTGGAACAGATTATGAGTGTAATCCAAGGTTCCACTGTAGTCCCATTATTATATTGGGACTTGCCCTGGACAACGCTGATGAGTGCTGTACATAAACCCTAATAAGGCTTCATGCACATTGGGCATATAAAATGCTGCATTTGGCGCTTCTTCTTCCAGCCTGTAGAGTCACACTATGTTAGCCTATGTGTCCATGCATATTTGGGCTTTTACAGCAGGGTTCACCCTTATCACCAGTTCTTTTCAACATCTACATCCGCCCACTCCTCAAAATCATCAGAAAATCGGACCTCTCCTTCCACTCATATGCTGATATGTCGCTATAGATCTGAGGGGGACGTGCAAGGAAAATAAAAAACAGAATTTTAACTTGCACATGATTGGATGATAAAATCAGCAGAGCTTCCCCTCGTTTCAGATCTACCCCTCAGATTTACAGCGACTGCACTTCCAAGTGGACTTTCAGTGCAATTTCAAGTGCACTTTGCACTTGTAGTTTGCACTTGTAGTGCAAAGTGGATTTGCCTTTCGTAAATAACCCCCACTGTGTTATATCTGTTCAAAAAATGCAAATAATATCTGTGGATCCTGACAGCAATCCTGACAGCTCCTAGATTCCTGTGCACTCTGCATGTACGAAACTGGAATCTCAAGCACTGTTATCAACCCAGCCCAGGAACTACAGAACACCTCCCCCGATGCTACTGAGATAAGACGAGGGGTTGTTTTGTAGCACATTGGTGTAGAGGATGGTTAGTTAGTGGCTTAGTGGTTAGTCAGTTAGTTAGGTGGCTTCGTTAGTGGTTAAACTTAGTGGTTAGTAGTTAGTTTGAACAGTGGTTAGCATTGCAGCACGGGGGTCCCTGCTTGAAATCATTACAAAGGAGACTACCTACATGGAGTGTGCATGTTCTCCCTGTGCGTGTTTGTGTGGGTTTCCGCCCAGACATGCTGGTAGGTTAGATGGCTCCTGTTTACATTGTTCTATTATGTGCATGCATGTGAGACGGGGAGCTTAGATTGTAAGCTCCTTGAAGACAGGGACCGGCGTGTATGTACAGCATGTAGAGTGCTGGTGCTCTATAAATACCTGTCATAAATAAATACCTGTCATAAATAGTCCTGTCTTAGGGTGACAACACTACCCCTCCATAAATACAGTACAGTGAGTGAGCGTTGTCATCCTGGGACAGGAAGTGTGTTATTGGCAGGATCACCAGGTGAAAACAAAGAAAAGACAGCTTACAAGAAAACCATCCACCACATCTAAGGACTGGGAAGCTGCAATATATTCCATTCTTGTTCTTGAGTTTAGCTACACTTGAATGTGGGACTACAAGTCACAGCATGCCCATGTAAAAGGAAAAAAAATGCTACAGCTGTACTTTACCTTTACATGCTGGTTGTTGAAAACCTCCATGTCCACCACACATGCCACCAGAGAGGTGACATCGAAGTCAATGCTACGAGCAGGCATGGCAGCTGCGTAAACCAAGGACCAATGTGCTGAAACTTGAATGGGAGCCTGAGAGTGCTGGTTAGTCCTTGCACGCCTCTTGTGGTCCTGGCAGCTGTCCCTGGACAGGACCATACAAGAGCTGGTGACAATGCCTGTCTATCACAGCTGTGCCACTCTCCTCTGTGTGTGCCCCCACACTGAATGAGCCCAGCATAGTAACAGCCAGAGCCGTCTCTCTCCCAGCAGTGACATCACCGCCAGCGCTGACATACGCTACGTCTATTTATGAAGCCTTTTATCTGCAGGCAGTGCAGCCGAGCAAACTTGACATGATTATGTACTAAACGTGAATCCTACCAGGACCTACAATGCAGTCACAGCGCTGACCTCACAGGGACTGCAGTGTGCCAGGAGACGAGGCGTGCCCAGAGAATACCTGTGCCCGCACACTGCTGATACTACTGGACTGGAAATAATGACATCGATTCCAGGGGAGAATACAAATCCCATCCTGGAAGATAGATTCTTTTTTATAACTAAGACAAAAGGCATGCTGATACTTCCAGCTTCACACACAAAGCACATGAACTGCCCTGGGGATCAGTCTGTACCCCCAATCCCACACCAACCAATACCCCAACCTAGGGAGGGCTCATTCACATGTGGCAGAACACAATGCCGGCTCTTTTACCTAAATTGACTGGGTCTTTCTTTGTTTATTTTTTCCCCTTTTCTCTCCCTTTTCTTTTGTTTTCTCTTCTATCCCCTCCCCCTTTTCTTTCTCTCTTCCTCTCTCCATTACCCTCCACTTCTTTCTTTTTCTTCCTTCTGCTCTCATCTGCTTCTTTTTTTTTTCTTTCTCTTTCTCTCTGTCTTTCTTCCCCTCTCCCCCTTTCTTCTCCTCTCTCTCTCACTTCCATCATCTCTTTCTCTCCATTCCTATTTCCTCTTTTCTACTTCTTTCTCTTCTGTCTTGCCTTAATTTCATTGGTTTTTCTCCCTCCTTCCTTCCTTTCCCCTTCCTCCGTTCTCATCTCTCTCACTTCCCCAATCTCTTTCCCTCCATTCCTACCTTTTTTCTTCTACTTCTTTCTCTTCTGTCTTGCTTTATTTCATTTTATTTTCTCCTTTCTTCCCCTCTCCCTCTTCCTTCTTTCTCATCTCTCTCACTTCCGTAATCTCTTTCTCTCCATTCCTACTTCCTCTTTTCTACTTCTTTCTCTTCTGTCTTGCCTTCATTTCACTGGTTTTTCTCCCTCCTTCCTTCTTTTCCCTCTTCCCCTTCCTCCGTTCTCATCTCTCTCACTTCCCCAATCTCTTTCTCTCCATTCCTACTTCCTTTTTTTCTCTTCTGTCTTTCCTCCCTCCCCCTCCTTCCTCTTCTCCTCTGTTGCCACTTCTTCCCTTCCTTCCTCTCATCTCTCTCACATTTATCATCTCTTTCTCTCCATTCCTACTTTTCTCCTCTGACTTGACTTCATTTCATTGGTTTTTCTCCATCCTTCCTTCCTTTCCCTCTTCCCCTTCCTTCCTTCTCATCTCTCTCACTTCCCCAATCTCTTTCTCTCCATTCCTACTTTCTTTTTATCTCTTCTGTCTTTCCTTTATTTCCTTGTATTTCCTCCCTTCTTCTCCTTTGTTTCCACTTCTTTCCTTCCTTCCTTTCTCTCTCCCTCTTCCCCTTCCTTCCTTCTCATCTCTCTCACTTCTATCATCTTTCTCTAAATTCCTACTTCCTTTTTTCTCGTCTTTCCTTTATTTCCTTGTATTTCCTCCCTCCTTCCTCTTCTCCTCTGTTCCCAATTTTTCCCTCCCCCCTCTTCCCCTTCCTTCCTTCTCATCTCTCTCACTTCAATCATCTCTTTCTCTCCATTCCTACCTTCCTTTCTTTTTTTTTCTCTCCTGTTTTTCCTTTATTTCCTTGTCTTTCCTCCCTCCTTCATCTCATCCTTCCTTCTCTTCTCCTATGTTCCCATATTTCTTCCTCTCTTTATTCTTTCCTTCCTTGCATCCTTTTTCTTCTTTTCTGTCTTTATTTCTTCATCTCCTTCCCTTCCTTCCTCTCTCCCTTCATTCTTCTCTCTTTGCTTTTTTCCTTTATTCCTTCCTCTCTCCCTTCTATCCTTTATGCTTTGCTTCCATCTTTCTCTCTTTCCTTCCTTACTCCTTTTCTTTCAGCTTTCCTTTATTTCTTCATCTCTCCTTCTTTCTTCATCTCTCCTTTCCTTCTCCTCTCTTTGCCTTTGTTCCTTAATTCCTTCCCCACTCCCTTCTTTTCTTTTCTTGTTTCCTTACTTCCTTCCTTCCTTCCTTTCTACCTTCCTTCTTCTTTCTCTTATATCTTTCCTTTATTTCTTTTTCTCCCCTCCTTACTTCCTGTCTCCCTTCTTTAGTTTCTCAATTCCTTCCTTCTTTCCTCCCTTTCTTCCTTCTATCTTTCCTTCTTCCTCTTTCTTTTCTGTAGTTTTTTCTTTGTCTCTTCTCATTCCTTCTTTTTCTTCCTCTCTTCAGAGGCGTAACTAGAACCTTCAGGGCCCTGGTGCAAGAAACCATGAAGGGCCCTCCTGAGGGGCTAGGGCCCTTACCCCCGAGCCTGGTGGTAGAATGCCATGGCCCGGTCATAAGTACAACCTTTGCGACCATGGTAGTTCTGCCACTGGTGTTGGTAGTTTTCTATATATATATATATATATATATATATATACAGCCTCAATCTCCATCTCTGCAGCCTCAGCTGTACAGAATGAATAGACAGGAATAGCTCTGTAAAGAGCTTCCCATTCATTCACAAACTGAAGCATAGTAAACACAGTTTACTATGTTTCAGTTATGAATGGACAGAGTCAGTGATCGGTACGGACCACTGACTATTCATTCAGACAAGGAAGGAGCCAGTAAATTACACATTTAACTGCCCCTTCCCTGCTCTCTATCCTAACAGCATTCCCTGCAGCAGCTAGTGGGAGAGTAGGGGGGGGGGGGGCGTAAAAAAGGACAGGGGCCCGGGGGGAACATTAGGAAGCTGGATAGGACGGGTGGCGGCATATAGAGGAACCGATCCTCTCCCTCTTGCAGCTGCAGAATGCCTGCGGGAGGGAGAAGAGGAGAAGCGCGCATTCAACAGCTGTAGGAGGGAGGTGATTGGTTCCTCCATATGCTGCCGCCCCTCCTATCCAGGTGTACAGGGAACACACGGGCCCCCTGGAGCATGGGGCCGGGTCGCAATTGCGACCCCTGTAGTTTACACCTGGCCTCTCTCCCTTCTTTCCTCTCTTGCTTCCTTCTTTCTCTTCTGTCTTTATTTATTCTTCTCCCCCTTCCTCCCTCTCTCCCTAACGTCCTTTCTCATTTGCTTTCTATTTCCTTCCTTCATTCATTCCTCTCTCTCTCTTCATCCCTCCGTTCCTTTCTCTTGTTCCCTTTCTTTGTTTTTCTTTCATCCTGAACATAAAGCGGAAAGCACTCTGGATTTAGTAATGTGGGGTTTAAAGTTGATCTCCTGGTATTATGTGTATTGTATAGTTACATTGGTCCAGTGGAAGTATACATATCTCATACCTGATGGGCTTCTGGTGAAGCTGGAAATCACTGCAGTAGTCCCCACCATTCGCAGACCACCTTGTCATTTTTTTCTATGAATACAAGGCGTTCTCTGATTGGACAAGGTAGAGAGGAGGAGTAAGCATGTCATGATCTCCACCTCTTTCAATCAGAGAATGTCTTGTATTCATTGAAAAGAGTACAAGGTGTTCTGTGACTGGTGGTGACTAGCACAGTGATTTCCGGCTTCCCCCGCTCAGGTGCGAGATATGTATACTTACATTCTACCAAGCTGGACTAAAGTAAGCAATAAAAAACAACTCCTGGAGTTCCAGTTTGAAGTGGAGTTCCACCCACTTTTACAACTCTTCAGCATCCCTCACTAAACTGTGCACTGTAAACATAGTTACATAGTTACATAGTAGGTGAGGTTGAAAAAAGACACAAGTCCATCAAGTCCAACCTATGTGTGTGATTATATGTCAGTATTACATTGTATATCCCTGTATGTTGCAGTCATTCAGGTGCTTATCTAATAGTTTCTTGAAGCTATCGATGCTCCCCGCTGAGACCACCGCCTGTGGAAGGGAATTCCACATCCTTGCCGCTCTTACAGTAAAGAACCCTCTACGTAGTTTAAGGTTAAATCTCTTTTCTTCAAATTTTAATGAGTGGCCACGAGTCTTGTTAAACTCTCTTCTACGAAAAAGTTTTATCCCTATTGTGGGGTCACCAGTATAGTATTTGTAAATTGAAATCATATCCCCTCTCAAGCGTCTCTTCTCCAGAGAGAAAAAGTTCAGTGCTCGCGATCTTTCCTCATAACTAAGATCCTCCAGACCCTTTATTAGTTTTGTTGCCCTTCTTTGTACTCGCTCCATTTCCAGTACATCCTTCCTAAAGACTGGTGCCCAGAACTGGACAGCATACTCTAGGTGCGGCCGGACCAGAGTCTTGTAGAGTGGGAGAATTATCATTTTATCTCTGGAATTGATCCCCTTTTTAATGCATGCCAATATTCTGTTTGCTTTGTTAGCAGCAGCTTGGCATTGCATGTCATTGCTGAGCCTCTCATCTACTAGGATCCCCAGGTCCTTTTCCATCCTAGATTCCCCCAGAGGTTCTCCCCCCCAGAGTATAGATTGCATTCATATTTTTGCCACCCAAATGCATTATTTTACATTTTTCTACATTGAACCTCATTTGCCATGTAGTCGCCCACCCCATTAATTTGTTCAGGTCTTTTTGCAAGGTTTCCACATCCTGCGGAGAAGTTATTGCCCTGCTTAGCTTAGTATCGTCTGCAAATACAGAGATGGAACTGTTTATCCCATCCTCCAGATCGTTTATGAACAAATTAAATAGGATTGGTCCAAGCACAGAACCCTGGGGAACCCCACTACCCACCCCTGACCATTCTGAGTACTCCCCATTTATCACCACCCTCTGAACACGCCCTTGTAGCCAGTTTTCAATCCATGTACTCACCCTATGGTCCATGCCAACGGACCTTATTTTGTACAGTAAACGTTTATGGGGAACTGTGTCAAATGCTTTTGCAAAATCCAGATACACCACGTCTACGGGCCTTCCTTTATCTAGATGGCAACTCACCTCCTCATAGAAGGTTAATAGATTGGTTTGGCAAGAACGATTCTTCATGAATCCATGCTGATTACTGCTAATGATACCATTCTTATTACTAAAATCTTGTATATAGTCCTTTATCATCCCCTCCAAGAGTTTACATACTATTGATGTTAGGCTAACTGGTCTGTAATTCCCAGGGATGTATTTTGGGCCCTTTATAAATATTGGTGCTACATTGGCTTTTCTCCAATCAGCTGGTACCATTCCAGTCAGTAGACTGTCAGTAAAAATTAGGAACAACGGTCTGGCAATCACTTGATTGAGTTCCCGAAGTACCCTCGGATGCAAGCCATCTGGTCCCGGTGATTTATTAATGTTAAGTTTCTCAAGTCTAATTTTAATTCTGTCCTCTGTAAACCATGGAGGTGCCTCCTGTGTTGTGTCATGAGGATAAACACTGCAGTTTTGGTTATCGAAGTCCCCCGATTCACTCGTGAAGACTGAGGAGAAGAATAAATTCAATACCTTCGCCATCTCCCCATCCTTTGTAACCAGATGTCCTTCCTCATTCTTTATGGGGCCAATATGGTTTGTCCTCCCTTTTTTACTGTTTACATACTTTAACGAATTGGATATTTAAAAAAAAAAAATTCTCAGCACCAACTGTATATCTGCTTCATTTTTCACTTCCTCCTCCCTGGCCGCGGCCCATCGCATCATTTCCTGTTTGCAATGCCTCCTGGGAAGGGGAGGCAACTTCCTCTGACACTGCCATTGCTATGGAAACCTGACCTGAAACCTATTACACTGCTTGTGCTGCACTGAGCACTGAGGAAGAAATACAGTCTGGCTTCAGATGCCCACACTTAAGATGGCCACGGCCTGCTGTAAGTTTATAAAATAACCAATTACTGCTATAAACTAACAAAACAGACCTTAGTTTACAGACTAACTTTACTAGAATACATTAAGCTTGTGTATTATAGGGGTATTTTTATTTAAAAAGTATTTCGGCTGGAACACCACTTTAATGTCCGGAAAACAAAGATTGTTAAACATGAAAGCCGATAGAAGTGTTGTTATGCCTCCTTGTAATGTCCTCTGTGAGCCCCCAAACCTCTCCTTTTCTCCCTCAGCTCCAATTATTTGGAATAAGCAGTGTATGTTGGTTGCAGTCATGTGCACTTCTCTAAGCACACTACACATCCCATAGTCCCTAGTTAATGATGGGAGTGAGCAAGAGGGGGTAGCTATGTTCCTACATACATTAGGACCGTGGAGAACGAATGTAGCCACCCTCTGACAAGAAGTCAGATCACAGCAAAAAAAAAGGATTAGGAGATTTGAAGGAAACTGAGAGCAATAGAAGTCATCTTTTGGCATTAAAACCAGAGTTTAGTGTCACTTTGGGGTAGATTTACCAAAAACTCAAGAGTGCAAAATCTGGTGCAGCTCTGAATAGAAACCAATCAGCTTCAAAGTTTAATTGTCAAAGCTTAATTGAAAAAACTGAAGTTAGAAGCTGATTGGCTACCATGCAGAGCTGCACCAGATTCTGAGCGCACTAGTTGTAATAAATCTACCCCTTACGTCTTTCAGCGGCTATTTTGTGCTCTGAATGTATTAAGAATCATTGCATTTAATGTCACTTCTTTTGTGTCATTAAAGGCTGAGAAAGTGCCACTTGAAGCTCTTTGCACCCTGCCATCTAAGCCACTTAGAGCGGACAGTCACCACGAGTGAACATGGGCTATAATAGGTATCCTGGTGGACCCATTAGTCTTAATCACAGTCCACCTGTATCTTTTCTCTCGCTAAACGGTTTAACATTCCTATAACTGCAGCTTCCTCAGCTCCATTTCTCTTGGTGCGTCATATGGAATGAGAAGACATAAGTAGACCCTGAGTATTGACCGGGTGGGAGAAAGGCTGAGCACTGGGAAGGACGAGCCTTCTCTACCGTACAGCTGGACATACACTGGTATCATTTCATTTTCAGAACACTGGATCCATTTTCTAATAGTTAATGGGGTTTCATTGACTGAGTGATGTATCGGGTATGGTGCCCAGGGCCACAGTTTGAAATCATGGGGCACCTGACCTTACAGAGCCAGGGCCTGAGCTCACCCCCACCTCACAGGCCGCCAGCAGAGAAAAAGGAAGTGGTGTGCATTGTGAAGAAATACGGGTGTGACAACATTTGGCTAACACTGGTAGGGGTTAAAAATGTGTACAGAGCAGATGGATCAAATATGTGTATATTTCGTACAAAATGCAGGTGTCAGGAACATGTACCCTATAGCGTGCAGAAGTCAGGGTGAGTAAAGTAATAGTTTCTTTAGGGTCCTTTCACGCGGGGGGGGGGGGGGGGTCCACCTGGCAGACTCCTCTTTGCTCGGTGGGGGATCGATCCACTGAGCAGGCGGATGACAGGTCCATCTCCACTCGCTGTGCTGAGACTGACCTGTCAGAGTCCTGCTCTCCTTTATGGAGAGATCGGATGAAAACGGACTGCCTGTCCATTTTCATCCGATCCGCTAAATGGATGAAAAGTAGGGTCATCCTCTGTCTAGATTTCACAGACAGGATTTGATTGGATAGCAGCGGGTGTCAGCGAACATGTCATCGCTGAAACCTGCTGCCCCATTGGAGAGAATAGAGGCTCCGATCAGGTCCACCTGAAAAACTGACAGGCGGACCTGATCGGAAAGCCTGTGTAAAAAGGGCTGTACAAGTGGCTATTTAAAGCAATTCAGGGGTCAGCAATGTTAATGTACTGTACGTAGTGCAGGAGTCAGGAGTGTGTAATGTACAGTGTACAGGAGTTTGTAATATACAGGGTGTAGGAGTCAGGAATGTGTATTGTACAGGGTGCAGGAGTGCGTAATGTACAGGGTGTAGGAGTCAGGAGTGTGTAATGTACAAGGTGTAGGGGTCAGGAGTGTGTAATGTACAAGGTGTAGGGGTCAGGAGTGTGTAATGTACAAGGTTGCAGGGGTCAGGAGTGTGTAATGTACAGGGTGCAGGAGTCAGGTGTGTGTAATGTACAGGGTGCAGGAGTCAGGAGTGTGTAATGTACAGGGTGCAGGAGTTAGGAGTGTGTAATGTGCAGGAGTAAGGAGTGTGTAATGTGCAGGAGTCAGGAGTGTGTAATGTACAGGGTGCAGGAGTGTGTAATGTGCAGGAGTCAGAAGTGTTTAATGTACAGGGTGCAGGAGTGTGTAATCTACAGGGTGTAGGAGTCAGGAGTGTGTAATGTACAGGGTGCAGGAGCCAGGAGTGTACAGGGTGCAGGAGTATATAATGTACAGTGTGCAGGAGTCAGGAGTGTGTAATGTGCAGGGTGTAGGAGTCAGGAGTATGTAATGTACAGGGTGCAGGGATCAGGAGTGTGTAATGTACAGGGTGCAGGGGGTCAGGATTGTCTAATGTACAAGGGTCAGGAGTGTGTAATGTACAGGGTGCAGGGGACAGGGGTGTGTGATGTACATAGTTACATAGTAGGTGAGGTTGAAAAAAGACACAAGTCCATCAAGTCCAACCTATGTGTGTCATTATGTGTCAGTATTACATTACATATCCCTGTATATTGTGGTCATTCAGGTGATTATCTAATAGTTTCTTGAAGCTATCAATGCTCCCCGCTGAGACCACCGCCTGTGGAAGGGAATTCCACATCCTTGCCGCTCTTACAGTAAAGAACCCTCTACGTAGTTTAAGGTTAAACCTCTTTTCTTCTAATTGTAATGAGTGGCCACGAGTCTTATTAAACTCTCTTCTGCGAAAAAGTTTTATCCCTATTGTGGGGTCACCAGTACAGTATTTGTAAATTGAAATCATATCCCCTCTCAAGCGTCTCTTCTCCAGAGAGAATAAGTTCAGTGCTCGCAACCTTTCCTCATAACTAAGATCCTTCAGACCCTTTATTAGCTTTGTTGCCCTTCTTTGTACTCGCTCCATTTCCAGTACGTCCCTCCTGAGGACTGGTGCCCAGAACTGGACAGCATACTCCAGGTGCAGGCGGACCAGAGTCTTGTAGAGCGGGAGAATTATCGTTTTATCTCTGCAGTTGATCCCCCTTTTAATGCATGCCAATATTCTGTTTGCTTTATTAGCAGCAGCTTGGCATTGCATGCCGTTGCTGAGCCTATCATCCACTAGGACCCCCAAGTCCTTTTCCATCCTAGATTCCCCCAGAGGTTCTCCCCCCAGTGTATAGATTGCATTCATATTTTTGACACCCAAATGCATTATTTTACATTTTTCTACATTGAACCTCATTTGCCATGTAGTCGCCCACCCCATTAATTTGTTCAGGTCTTTTTGCAAGATTTCCACATCCTGCGGAGAAGTTATTGCCCTGCTTAGCTTAGTATCGTCTGCAAATACAGAGATGGAACTGTTTATCCCATCCTCCAGGTCATTTATGAACAAATTAAATAGGATTGGTCCCAGCACAGAACCCTGGGGGACCCCACTACCCACCCCTGACCATTCTGAGTACTCCCCATTTATCACCACCCTCTGAACACGCCCTTGTAGCCAGTTTTCAATCCATGTACTCACCCTATGGTCCATGCCAACGCACCTTATTTTGTACAGTAAACGTTTATGGGGAACTGTGTCAAATGCTTTTGCAAAATCCAGATACACCACGTCTACGGGCCTTCCTTTATCTAGATGGCAACTCACCTCCTCATAGAAGGTTAATAGATTGGTTTGGCAAGAACGATTCTTCATGAATCCATGCTGATTACTGCTAATGATATCATTCTTATTACTAAAATCTTGTATATAGTCCCTTATCATCCCCTCCAAGAGTTTACATACTATTGATGTTAGGCTAACTGGTCTGTAATTCCCAGGGATGTTTTTTGGGCCCTTTTTAAATATTGGTGCTACATTGGCTTTTCTCCAATCAGCTGGTACCATTCCAGTCAATAGACTGTCTGTAAAAATTAGGAACAACGGTCTGGCAATCACCTGACTGAGTTCCCTAAGTACCCTCGGATGCAAGCCATCTGGTCCCGGTGATTTATTAATGTTAAGTTTCTCAAGTCTAATTTTAATTCCGTCCTCTGTTAACCATGTAGGTGCTTCCTGTGTTGTGTCATGAGGATAAACACTGCAGTTTTGGTTACTGAAGCCCCCCGATTCACTCGTGAAGACTGAGGAGAAGAATAAATTCAATACCTCTGCCATCTCCCCATCCTTTGTAACCAGATGTCCTTCCTCATTCTTTATGGGGCCAATATGGTCTGTCCTCCCTTTTTTACTGTTTACATACTTAAAGAATTTCTTGGGATTTTTTTTGCTCTCCTCCGCTATGTGTCTTTCATGTTCTATCTTAGCCATCCTAATTGCACCCTTACATTTCTTATTGCATTCTTTATAAATTCTGAATGCTGTGGATGATCCCTCAACCTTGTATTTTTTGAAGGCCTTCTCCTTTGCTTTTATATGCATTTTTACATTGGAGTTAAGCCATCCAGGATGTTTGTTCGCTCTTTTAAATTTATTACCCAATGGGATACATTGGCTAATGCCCTTATTTAATATGCTCTTAAAGCAAACCCATCTCTCCTCTGTATTCTTTGTTCCTAATATTTTATCCCAATTTATGCCTTTTAGCAAGGTTTGTAGTTTAGGGAAGTTGGCTCTTTTGAAATTCAGTGTCTTTGTGTTCCCTTCATGTCTCCTATTTGTGTGATTTATACTGAAACTAATTGACCTGTGATCGCTGTTACCTAAATTGCCCCGTATTTCCACATCTGTTATCAGGTCTGTATTGTTGGTAATCAGTAGATCTAGTAATGTTTTATTTCTAGTTGGTGCGTCTACCATCTGACCCATAAAATTGTCCTGCAAGACATTAAGGAACTGGCGAGCCTTAAATGAATGCGCGGTTCCCTCCGCCCAGTCTATGTCTGGATAATTAAAATCCCCCATTATGATAACACTTCCTATTCTTGCTGATAATCCAATTTGTGATAGGAGATCCGTCTCCACTTCCTCCCTCAGGTTAGGGGGCCTATAGCATACTCCCAGTATTATTTTCCCCTTAGCTTCATCCCTTTGGAGCTCTACCCATAAAGATTCCACCTCCTCCCTAGCCCCCTCAGTGATGTCATCTCTCACATTCACTTGTACATTATTCTTGATATATAGGCATACCCCTCCCCCTTTTTTACCCTCTCTATCCTTGCGGTATAGGGTATACCCTTGAATGTTTGCCAGCCAATCATGAGAGCTGTTGAACCAGGTCTCTGAAATTCCCACAAAATCCAAATCCTCCTTGTACAACAGTATCTCTAGTTCACCCATCTTGTCCGCCAGGCTCCTGGCATTGGTGAACATGCCACATAGTTTAGACCGGTCGCATATTGTCCTCGTATTGGGTGTTTCAAGATTGCAACTTGGACTTGCTACTATACTCACCTTGTGTTTTTGTGCTTTGGTTAACCTACCACTAATGCCCCCAATACTACCCTCTGGAATATCTTCCGCGCTGGCTATCACTGTCTCTGGACCCTCCCCCCCATCGCCTATTTTAAAAACCCCTCTAACTTTTTGGCCATCTTCATTCCCAGCAGATCTGCACCCTCCTCATTTAGGTGCAGTCCGTCCCTTCTATAGTACCGGTTACCGACTGAGAAGTCGGCCCAGTCCTCCAGGAACCCAAACCCCTCCTTACTACACCAGCTCTTCAGCCACTTGTTTACTTCCCTAATCTCCCTCTGCCTCTCTGGTGTGGCTCGATGTACCGGTAGTATTCCTGAGAACACTACCTTGGAGGTCCTTTTCCTCAATTTAGCTCCTAAGTCCCTAAAATCTTTCTTTAGGACACTCCATCTGCCTCTGACTTTGTCATTGGTGCCAACGTGCACCATGACAGCCGGGTCTTCCCCAGCCCCTCCCAGTAATCTGTCCACAAGATCCGTGATGTGCCGAACCCTACACATAGTGTAGGCATTAGGGGTGTGTAATGTACAGGATGCAGGGGCCAGGAGTGTACAGGGTGCAGGAGTCAGGAGTGTGTAATGTACAGGATGCAGGGGTCAGGACTGTGTAATGTACAGGATGTAGGAGTGAGGAGTGTGTAATGTACAGGGTGTAGGAGTGAGGAGTGTGTAATATACAGGATGCAGGGGTCAGGAGTGTGTAATGTACAGGGTACAGGGGCCAGGACTGTGTAATGTACAGGGTGGAGGGGTCAGGAGTGTGTAATGTATAGGGTGGAAGGGTCAGGAGTGTGTAATGCACATAGTGCAGGAGTGTGTAATGTACAGGGCTCAGGAGTGTGTAATGTACATAGTGCAGGCATCAGGAGTGTGTAATGTACAGGATGCAGAGGTCAGGAGTGTGTAATATACAGGGTGTAGGGGTCAGGAGTGTGTAATGTATAGGGTGCAGGGGTCAGGAGTGTGTAATGTACAGGGTGCAGGGGTCAGGAGTGTGTAATGTACAGAGTGCAGGGGCCAGGAGTGTGTAATGTACAAAATGCTTTGATCAAGCCTATGTAATGTATAGCGTACAGGAATACAGGAAATGGGAGGTGATTTAAATGTAGGGGTTAGGAGTGCAAAATGTACAGAGTGCAGGGGTCAGGAGCGGGTAATGTACATAGTGTAGCCTGCTGAGTGCTTGTTTGGGGTTACATCTTCTTGCACATTATCATTTGCATTGCCACACTTAATAAGGCCATGCTTACACTTGTGGTTGGGGGGTGGTAAGGACACATGGTTGAGTTGTGTTTTACCACTTCCCAACTGCATCCCCTTAAGCTGCAAAGGCAGCAGTTGGGGTTGTATACATGTTGTGGCTGCAATGCTTTGCATTGTGGTGCAGCAAACATAATCTCCCCTGAAGCATTCAGCTGACACCATCGCTCACTGAACTCACTTCAGCTGAATGGGGCTGCTCCACAACTGTGTGCAGATGGCTGCAGTGCAGTGGTGCGAGTTTTTAGGGGTAAAAACAGGTAGTGAGGAGGCAACATAACACTTCCTCACTACATGTAAAACAGCTCTAAAAAGTGATCCAGAGCTGATTATTCTTCAGAGGGCAACACAAGTGTAAAAAGCTGTATTTTTACCATCACCCAACCTATTCCCCTTAAGCTGCAATGGCAGCAGACGGGGTGTACACATGCTGCAACTGAAATGCATTGCACCATGACACGTCTAAAATTGTTGCCACTGTTGGCTTCGGTGGGCAATAATGCCCACTGATCACAGCCCATTCAACTGAATAGGGGGCTTCCAAATTCCTGCAACTGTGTGCAATGCATGCAGTTGCAAAGGTTTAGGTGCTGGGTTTAAACAGCTGGTAAAGAGACAATATAACACAGACAAAGAGTTGGTCTGGTTAATGGTGAAACACCCAATCAAATATAGGTAACTCAAGATAGAGGAATTGTGGGGATTTTTGCGTTGCCAAGAAAATCCAGAAAAGGTAATTGTTTAAAAAAGTATAAAGCTAATATTTTATTTTAACAAATTCAAGGTTAAAAGATACAGGGAAAAATATTCACAATAATAATAATAATGTGGTGGTCACAGAAAGCAGGTTTATGTAGAATAGATACATTGCACATTAGCCCGACATGTTTCGCTGATTGCTTCTTCAGGGGATGTGCGAATGAAGACACAGATAACGTGAAAAACTATACAATCATAAAGACAAAAAAATATAATAAATAACCAATGAATAAACAAAATATCAAAATGTAATTAATTAAATGTAAAGTCGGTGGTGTTTGATTTAACACTATGCTCTCATCTTGACATACTTGTTTATATATATTACATTTTGATATTTTGTTTATTCATTGGTTATTTATTATATTTTTTTGTCTTTATGATTGTATAGTTTTTCATTCGCACGTCCCTGAAGAAGCAATCAGCGAAACATGTCGGGCTAATGTGCAATGTCAATGGTAATGTGCTTTCTGTGACCACCACATTATTATTATTATTGTGAATATTTTTCCCTGTATCTTTTAACCTTGAATTTGTTAAAATAAAATATTAGCTAAATACTTTTTTAAACAATTGCCTTTTCTGGATTTTCTTGGCACCACAAAAATCCCCGCAGCTCCTCTATCTCGATTTAGAAAATATAACACCTCACCGGCTATCAAATGCCTTCTGAAGAGCAATCCGAATGTGGATTGCTCTTCAGAGTGCACCCCCTGTGTATATGAGCCCTAAGGCTATTCAGACATTATTTTCTGTTAATTCAGCAGGGGACAGGAATGGGACTGTTTCATGTTTTCCTTGGGGCACTGCTAAGTAATCTCCTGGTTTTGTGTTGGGTTGTGAACAAGCAAGCTATCGCTTGTGAAACGTCTACCATTGCCTGTATCTGTCCGACCCTTTTTTGACAATAAAGGATGACATCGAGATAATTTGGAGTTCCAGTGTGCGACCAATTCCTTGTCTTGTTAATCTCCTGGTTTGCAGCAATTACAAAAAACGTCGGCGGGCCCCCTTTGCACTGTTTTCCATGAACTGCCAGGACACTGGCGAGCGCTCTAGGTAGTTCATTGATCTTCCTGCTCTCAGGTGCCTGTATTGGAGGTACGGGCAGACAGCTATCCTGGGAGTCTGCAGGAGCCTGGCATTGCACCTGTAATGAGCAGATCGTGGGTGCAATGCTCTGCAGGCTCCTTCGGGGGGGGGGGGGGGGGGAACTTCACTGCAAAGAAATGTGCATTTATTTATTTATTCAAAAGGTGAACTTCTCCTTTTAACATGTTGAAGGTTATATAAAAGATTTCAGTCATTGGGTTTACATTTACATTTCACAGTTATTAGAACATTCTCCTTTTTGGAATTATGGTCCTTTAGTCCTCGTTCACATCGGGCCGATCGCATGCTAAATTGGCGGGTATTGCCAGCAAAGGCACCGTCCGAATCGGGGAAACGCCGACTTTGCGGCACCGCGCCAATTCCCAAAAGTAGTTCATGTACTACTTTTTGCAACTTTGGGGGTGATTTGAATAGACATCTGTGCATCAGATGTCTGTTGAATCGCCCCCCGAAGTCGGACTGCATTGCTGACTTGAAATCGCACAAGTTCAGCTGAACGATTTCTAACCCGCAGCAATGTGAACCTGGGCTCAATGACATTTCATTTGTCCCGGGGGAGTACATCAGACCTGGGATGCAAACAAGGTGTTGTGCACTGCTGCCGACATGGAAGGAGTGTGATAAGACACTTGATTCATGTGCCCTTGCCAGCTGCTGCCCTGATTATTGAAATCCAGATTGGACAACCCAATACTTTGATAAATGAAGCCTCGAGATCTGTCACCGCCAGGTGAGATTCTCCATTGTGTGCACACTGTACAGACAGACTTGTATACCCCCTACTATTGATGGACATGATAGACCTGCCATATACAGGCTGTCCATTGAAAGGACATCATGCTATGAGGGCCCCTTGGAATTGCTGATTCTACATATAAAGCTTTATGCTGACGTTTTGGAACCTGGAGTCAAATTGCACGTTGTTGATTTTCTATCAACTATTACAAAGAATGTTACTAATTTATACAAATTTTAATACATGGCTACAATTTTAGAAAAAATACAAAACCTAAGTGGTTAGCACTTCTGCTTAGCAGCACTGGGGTCGTTGGTTTGAATCCCAACCATAATACTACCTGCCCGGAGTTTGCATGTTCTCCCTGTGCTCATGTGGGTTTCCTCCAACACTCCAAAGACATGCTGGTAGATAAACCCCTTCCCGACCGCCGCACGCCGATATTTGTCGGCAGAATGACACGGGTGGGCAAAAGGGCATACAGGTACGTCCCCTTTAAGAAGTGGCATTGTGGGCGCGCGTGCACCGTGACCACGGGTCTGCCCGCAATTGTGTCACGGAGCGGAAGAACAGGGAGATGCCTTTGTAAACAAGGCATTTCCCTGTTCTGCCTAGTGACATGACAGGGATCACTACTCCCTGTCATCGGGAGCAGTGATCTCTGTCATGTCAGTGGAAGCCCATCCCCCCTACAGTTAGAACACCTCCCTAGGACACACTTAACCCCTTGATCACCCCCTAGTGTTTAACCCCTTCCCTGCCAGTGACATTTACACTGTAATCAGTGCCTTTTTATAGCACTGATCGCTGTATAAATGACAATGGTCCCAAAATGGTGTCAAAAGTGTCTGATCTGTCCGCCATAATGTCGCAGTCACGATAAAAATCGCAGATCGGTGCCATTACTAATAAAAAAAAAATGATAAAAATTCTATAAATCTATCCCCTATTTTGTAGACACTATATCTTTTGCGCAAACCAATCAATATATACGCTTATTGCGAATTTTTATTTTTTTTTACCAAAAATATGTAGAAGAATACATATCGGCCTAAACTGAGAAAAAAAAAGTTTTTTTATATATTCTTTGGGGATATTTATTATAGCAAAAATTGTTGCCCTTTTTTGTTTATAGCGCAAAAAATAAAAAACGCAGAGGTGATCAAATGCCACCAAAAGAAAGCTCTATTTGTGGGAAAAAAAGGACGTCAATTTTGTTTGGGTACAGCGTCGCACGACCGCACAATTGTCAGTTAAAGCGACCCTGTGCCGTATTTCAAAAAGTGCTCTGGTTAGGAAGGGGTATATCCTTCCGGGGGTGAAGTGGTTAATACATGGCTACAATTTTAAAAATACAAAACCTAAGGGGCATCACAGTGGTTAGCACTTCTGCCCTGCAGCACTGGGGTTGTTGGTTTGAATCCCAACCATACTACCTGCCTGGAGATTGCATGTTCTCCCTGTGCTCATGCGGGTTTCCTCCAACACGCCAAAGACATGCTGGTAGGTTAATTGGCTCCAGACTAAATTGGCCTGTGTATGTGTATGGATGATTGTAAATTAGGGACCTTAGATTATAAGCTCCTTGAGGGCAGGACTGATGTGAATGTATAATGTGAATTGATGGTGCTATATAAGTACTGTAACAGTGTTTCCAAAGCTATGTTTTCACAGACTTCCATACATTATGCTCCCATGGCAATTTTGTAAATTATGCAAACAAAATGGTCGAAACCTCTTCAGGTTTGTGTTAATATCACATACTGGTGAAGCAACAAAAAATCCAGTTGACCCAGAGCAGGCAGAGCAGAAGAATTTGGGCCCAGGACTAGGGCAACTACACAGAATCCCCTATTCCTCCTTAGAATACATAGACTTATATACTATACAGAGAGCTGGTGCTACCATTTAGGTGAAAGAACATTGACAGAGAAAACAATGGCGGACATCAGAATATTTATAGCCATACCATCTGAACTGCTGTCACAAATCACGGGGCCTCTGACAGCCCCCTGACCTTTTTCTAGAAGCGCATGATTAGAGCCTGAGGCTTTATTTGGCTTCAAAAAAGGGTGGTGCCCCACCATGCCCACCCATTTGTGTGATAATAGCGAAAGAATATACGCTATTGTCTTCCAGATTCTCCTCCCGGCCAATCAGGAAGTGGGTCCTGAGACCCGTCACCCAATTGGCCGAGAGGAGAAGCGGTTCTATTGGCCACCAAGGAGGAGGGAGGAGACGTCAGGGTAAACCGCCGAAGCCGAGGAGCAGGAGACGCAGGGTGAAACCCAGGGGAAGCGGGTGGGGGGGCAGGTTTATTGTTTGCCGCCCCCCCCAAAAAATATACCACCAGCCGCCACTGAACTAAAGCATAATAAACACAGTTTACTATGCTTCAGCGATGACTGGACACTGGAGCGATTGGTACCGATTGCTCACTGTGTTCATTCAAGAAAGGAAGGGGCCAGTAAATGACAAATTTACCGGCCCCTTCCCCCGCTCTCCATCCTGAGACATCCCTGTGTGTGCCTACAGCAGCTTCCGGCAGGAAAGGAGGGAAGCTGGCAGCTCTGTGGGGGGAAAGGGGCACACGGGGGGGTCTGGACAGCAAATGGAAGAAGTACATGCGCTAGAACCAATTCCCCTGCAGTGCAGCCAGGGGAAGAAAAAGGAGTAGAAGCTGGCAGTGCTGCAGGGGAAGGCAGAAGAGGATTGGTGTCTGCAATAAGACAGTACAGTTAGCCCTCCTGCTCAGCAGGTGCCCAGGCCCCCCTTTTGAACTGATGGGGCCCAACCCCAGTACAGGAGGGCTGGCTATAAGGCCTTATCAGTGGCCCTGCATACCATCTATTTTTAATTTGTATGTCCAGCCAAAATTTTTTTTTTTTTTATTAAGTAAGCTTGTCTGCTATCTGGGGTGCATTAAAGAGATTTATCTTAACTTATGGTCACAGTGACAACTGTTTCACCAGACAGGAAGTGAGGTAAAATCTGCAACAGGGGCACAGACATAGGCGTGCGCACAGGGTGTGCCGGATGTGCCTTGGCACACCCTAATCACCCATTGTGGCGCAGATTAGGGGGAATCGATGATTGATGTGTTTACTAGGCTTCTGTTTGTGAATGAACAGGAAGCCGTTTAGCACAGAGCATTTCCCATTCATGCACAGTCCAGTGCAGCTGAGGCTGCAGAGAAAAGGGACTGTCCTCAGTCCCATTCTCTGTCTCAAAGATGAGACATCAGGGGTCTGTTTAGACTTGTGATATTTCACCAAAGCCCCCCCCACCAACGAAAGAAAAGTAAAAAAGATTTGTAAAAAAAAATTGTAAAAATAATAAAGAAACATGTGTAAGAGATAAAAAAAATTAAATAATAACATTAAAAAAACTACTGACACCAATCTCTTCCCTAATGACACCATCCATGTTTTAATACATTTTAAAATGTTTGTTTACATTTATTTATAATGCCGCGTACACACGATCGGAAATTCGGCCAGCAAAAGACCGATGAGAGCTTTTGGTCGGAAAATGTGTGTATGCTCCATCGGACTTTTGCTGGCGGAATTCCCGCCAGCAAAAGATTGACAGCATGTTTTCAATTTTTCGGTTGGAAAGAGTTCCTATCCGAAAATGCGATCATCTGTACAAATTCCTACCCGCAAAATTCCTACGCATGCTCGGAAACAATTTGCACGGAAGCATTGAACTTCATTTTCTCGGCTCGTCGTCACCGCGTTCTTGACGGCCTGAAAGTTCAAAGAACTCTTGTGTGACCGTGTGTATCCAAGGCAAGCTTGAGTGGAATTCCGTCGGACAGAAAATACATAGTCACCGGCCACTTTATTAGGTACACCTGTTCAATTGCTTGGTAACACAAATTGCTAATCAGCCAATCACATGGCAGCTATTTAATGCATTTAGGCATCTAGACGCGGTGAAGTCGGCTTGCTGAAGTTCAAACTGATCATCAGAATGGGGAAGAAAGGGGATGTAAGTGACTTTGAACGTGGCATAGTTGTTGGTGCCAGACGGGCTGATCTGAGTAATCCAAAAACTGCTGATCTAGAGGCAGAGGCGTAACTATAACCTTCAGGGCCCCAGTGCAAGAAACCATGAAGGGCCCCTGACCCGCATTATGATGGGGGAGGGGGGGGGGGGGTATTGTGAAAGAATGAGGGGAAGTATGACGGGGTATTTTGACAGGAGGGGGCAGTGTGACCAAAGAAGGGTATCTGGAAAGTGTGACCAGAGGGGGGAGTGTGATAAGAGGGGGCACTGTGAAAGAAGGGGGGCAGTGTGACAAGAAGGGGCAGTACGATGGGGGCAGTGTGACAGGAGGGGGCAGTATGACAGGGGGATATTGTGACAAGAGGGGGGCAGTGTGACAGGAAAAGGATACCTGGGAAGTATTACAAGAGGGGGGCAGTGTAATGAGGGAGCACTGTGAAAGGAGGGGGACTGTTTAACAAGAGGGGGGTAGTGTGACAGAAGGGGCGTAAATATGACAGAAGGGGGCAGTGTGACGAGGGGCAGAATGATGGAGGGGCAGTGTTACAGGAGGGGGCAGTATGACAGGAATGTATTGTGCCAAGGGGGAAGTGTGACAGGGGACAGTGAGACAGGTGGGGGCAGTATGATGGGGAAATAGTATGACGTGGGCAGTGTGATAAAAGAGGGGCTATGTGGCAGGTGGGTGGCCAGTGTGAGAGGGGACAGGTGGGGGCCAGTGTGAGAGGGGACAGGTGTGGGGACAGTGTGAGAGGGGACAGGTGGGGGGGACAGTGTGTGGGGGGGCAGTGTGAGAGGGGACAGTGTGTGGAGGGGACAGTGTGTGGGGGGGACAGTGTGTGGGGGGGACAGTGTGAGAGGGGACAGTGTGTGGGGGGGACAGTGTGAGAGGGGGACAGTGTGTGGGGTGGACAGTGTGTGGGGTGGACAGTGTGTGGGGGGGACAGTGTGTGGAGGGGACAGTGTGTGGAGGGGACAGTGTGTGGAGGGGACAGTGTGTGGAGGGGACAGTGTGTGGAGGGGACAGTGTGTGGAGGGGACAGTGTGTGGAGGGGACAGTGTGTGGGGGGGACAGTGTGTGGGGGGGGACAGTGTGTGGGGGGGGACAGTGTGTGGGGGGGACAGTGTGTGGGGGGGGGACAGTGTGTGGGGGGGGGACAGTGTGTGAGAGGGGACAGTGTGTGAGAGGGGACAGTGTGTGGGGGGGGACAGTGTGAGAGGGGACAGTGTGTGGGGGGGCAGTGTGAGAGGGGACAGTGTGTGGAGGGACAGTGTGAGAGGGGACAGTGTGAGAGGGGACAGTGTGAGAGGGGACAGTGTGAGAGGGGACAGTGTGAGAGGGGACAGTGTTAGAGGGGACAGTGTGGGGGGGGACAGTGTGAGAGGGGACAGTGTGAGAGGGGACAGTGTGGGGGGGGGACAGTGTGAGAGGGGACAGTGTGAGAGGGGACAGTGTGAGAGGGGACAGTGTGTGGGGGGACAGTGTGTGGGGGGACAGTGTGAGAGGGGACAGTGTGAGAGGGGACAGTGTGAGAGGGGACAGTGTGAGAGGGGACAGTGTGAGAGGGGACAGTGTGGGGGGGGGGACAGTGTGGGGGGGGGACAGTGTGTGGGGGGACAGTGTGAGAGGAGACAGTGTGTGGGGGGACAGTGTGAGAGGGGACAGTGTGTGGGGGGGCAGTGTGTGGGGGGACAGTGTGAGAGGGGACAGTGTGTGGGGGGGGCAGTGTGAGGGGGGACAGTGTGAGAGGGGACAGTGTGAGAGGGGACAGTGTGAGAGGGGACAGTGTGTGGGGGGACAGTGTGAGAGGGGACAGTGTGAGAGGGGACAGTGTGAGAGGGGACAGTGTGAGGGGGGACAGTGTCAGGGGGGACAGTGTCAGGGGGGACAGTGTGAGGGGGGACAGTGTGTGGGGGGACAGTGTGTGGGGGGACAGTGTGTGGGGGGACAGTGTGTGGGGGGACAGTGTGAGAGGGGACAGTGTGTGGGGGGGCAGTGCATGGGGGGGTCAGTGTGTGGGGGGGACAGTGTGAGAGGGGAACAGTGTGAGAGGGGAACAGTGTGAGAGGGGAACAGTGTGAGAGGGGAACAGTGTGAGGGGGGAACAGTGTGAGGGGGGACAGTGTGAGAGGGGACAGTGTGTGGGGGGACAGTGTGAGAGGGGACAGTGTGAGGGGGGACAGTGTGAGGGGGGACAGTGTGAGAGGGGACAGTGTGAGAGGGGACAGTGTGAGGGGGGACAGTGTGAGGGGGGACAGTGTGAGAGGGGACAGTGTGTGGGGGGACAGTGTGTGGGGGGACAGTGTGAGAGGGGACAGTGTGTGGGGGGACAGTGTGTGGGGGGACAGTGTGAGGGGGGATAGTGTGAGGGGGGACAGTGTGAGGGGGGACAGTGTGTGGGGGGACAGTGTGTGGGGGGACAGTGTGTGGGGGGACAGTGTGTGGGGGGACAGTGTGTGGGGGGACAGTGTGAGGGGGGACAGTGTGAGGGGGGACAGTGTGAGGGGGGACAGTGTGAGAGGGGACAGTGTGAGGGGGGACAGTGTGAGGGGAGACAGTGTGAGGGGGGACAGTGTGTGGGGGGACAGTGTGAGGGGGGACAGTGTGTGGGGGGACAGTGTGTGGGGGGACAGTGTGTGGGGGGACAGTGTGAGAGGGGACAGCGTGAGAGGGGACAGCGTGAGAGGGGAGAGGTGGGTGGCCAGTATTGTGCTTTACTTACATGAGAAGCAGCATGCTTCCTTGTGATGTCCGCAGGATGTCCCTCCAGGCAGCACAGTTCACTTCCCGAATATCATTGTATCCAATGGAGAGGGGAGGGGCCTCTGACCTGAGCGTGTATTAGCAAGACTCAGAGTGTACAAGCAGAGGGACAAACTTGTGCACTCAATCTGGTGTCTGCTCGGGTCAGAGGCCCCTCCCCTCTCCATTGTACTCACTGATATTCGGGAAGTGAACTGTGTGCTGCCTGGAGGGACATCCCGCAGAGCGCAGACATCACACAGCTGCCGATCGCCCCCTTACGCCCCCCTCTCCTGTATAGTTAGATGCCAGCCAGGGGAGGTGCGGCGTCTTGGGGCCCCCCCACACTGACAGAATTCCAAGGCCCAGTCGCAAGTGCGACTGTTGCGACCCTGAAAATTCCGCCACTGTCTAGAGGGATTTTCACAGACAACCATCTCTCGGGTTTACAGAGAATGGTCCGAAAAAGAGAAAATATCCAGTGAGCGGCAGTTGTGTGGAGTAAAATGCCTAGTTGATGGCAGAGGTCAGAGAAGAATGGGCAGATTGTTTCCAGATGATAGAAAGGCAACAGTAAGGCTGGGTTCACATATATGCAATTTGGATGTAGGTTTCCTCGCATCCAATTCGCATGACAGACGAGTGTGACCAGCTCTCAATGGAGCCGGTTCACACAGGTCCGGGGCAGTCGCGGTCCAGATTGCAGAAGGGTCCTTTGTGTTTTTGGGTCTGGTTCAGGTGCAAATTCGGGCAAAAATTCGGACCTGAATCGCACCTAAACCGGTGAACAAACACGTACCAGACCCCAGGCACAAACCTGCGGCCGCACATACTGTATGTGAACTCGACCTTACACCACAACCAAGGTATGCAGAATACCATCTCTGAACACACAACACATCAGACCTTGAAGCAGATGCGCAACAGCAGCAGAAGACCACACCGAGCGTCACTCTTGTCAGCTAAGAACAGGAAACTGAGGCTACAATTCGCACAGGCTCACTGTAAATTGGACAAGAGAAGACTCTTGTGTCCTGATTGGATAGATTGATAGCAGTGCAGCCATTGGCTCCCACTGCTGTCAATCAAATCCAATGACGCGGCACCAGGGGGGGCGGGGCCGAGTGCTGCATTCCGTGTGAACCAAGGAGAGCGCTTCTCCAACATGGACACTTGACGTGGGGAATAGCCACCAGCGCCACTGTGGGACCCCAGAAGACGAGGTTTGGGGCCACTCTGTGAAAAACAAACTGCACAGAGGAGGTAAGTATTATATGTCTGTTATTTAAAAAAAAAGAGGGTTTACAACCCCTTTAACCACTTCAGCCCCCCAAAAATTTGGCTGCTCAATGACCAGGCCAGTTTTTGCGATACGGCACTGCGTCGCTTTAACTGACAACTGTGCAATCGTGTGATGTTGCACCCAAACAAAATTGACGTCCTTTTTTTCTCACAAATAGAGCTTTATTTTGGTGGTATTTGATCAGCTCTGCGGTTTTTATTTTTTGCGTTATAAACAAAAGAAGAGCGACCATTTTGAAAAAAACACACAATATTTTGTACTTTTTGCTATAATAAATATCCCCATTTTTTTTATTAAAAAAGCTAATTTCCTGACAGACTTCATGGCAGCCTACGTATGGGTTAATCCCGCCTCTCATACCTCATAGGACCCCACTCCCATAAATCTTTGCTTCTAGACAGAGACTGTGTTCCTTTTTTGTCCTCCTCCTAGGACCAAGGTGTATCTCTTACCTTATGAAGTTTTGTTGATCCAGTCCTGGTGGTTCGCACGTGTTTGATGATGGCGGTGTCTTGTTGGAGTCCAGCTTCCCCAGCTATTAGCAGGGCGGACATACGGGGTTCTCTCTGATGCCTGAAGAGCTGATTATACCGGCCATTGGCTGGGGAGCGGCATCTCGGCCAATCGTCCCAGCTATTAGCGGGAGGCCTCCATTATTACCCCGGTCGTGCGGTGAGCGCTCCTCTTGCTCCCATTCCAGGATGGATCCCCTCAGGTGCCGTGGTAATGTATGCTTCTGAATAATAATACTTTTGGCAGCCTGTTGTGTGTGTTGTTTGTCCGAAATGCCTTTTTTTCCTATGGCCATGGCGGCTGGGACGCATCTGCGTTCCAGTCCGCCGCTTCCCCGCTCTGACTGCGCAGCTGCGAAGTCTCGATTGAGATCGAGGCTTGGTTCGCACCTGCGCAGTCTGCGCGCGATGACGGCAACTGCGCATGCGCGCGAGCGCCGTGGAGCGGCGTCGGTCACAGCGTAGGGACGCTGTGGCCGCGATGACGTCATCACAGGCGGCAGATTCAAATAGCTGTCACATACAGCTATGCTTCGGGATGCTCTTTCGCTCAGGCAGCGGCTTCCCTGTGTCCATCTCTCTGGCTTCTGAGGTAAGGAGCTTTTGTTGTACCTTCCTGTGTCTAGGTCTCTTTCTCCAAATAGGGGAAAGAGAAAGTGAAAGTATACATAGGTAGTTATTGGTTTCTTATTGATTGTGTTTACAGTCTTTGTTTCTGTCGCCATGGATGTCTCACCGCCCCCTAGTGGCCAACCCTTACACCGCAGGTAGGATGAAGTATTTTTATTCTTTCATTCTGCCTGTATTGTTTGGAGTATTATTTAGGAACAAGGTATTATTTTCTTCCCCTTCAGCCCTTCTAGGTCTGAACCACAGCTATCGGCACATAAAGAAAAAGACCAGTCTAGGTCTCATCATCACCAGTCTACGTCGGGTTCTAGACGTACTAGGTCATCTTCCAGACACCGCAAAGAGGGGTCAAGGTCTAAATCTAGCCATCATTCCCCCCGCCTGTCCAGCCGCCCTGAGAAGAAAGCCTGCTGGGGATGTAAAACTCAGGTCCCAGAGGGTAAATCTCTCTGTGAGTTGTGCTTTTCGAGAGCCACAAAGGAAAGAGGAGCTGATGACCAGCAAGTGGAGGCTCTGGTCAGGAAGGTGGTCCAGGAATCTCTTAACAAAGCAGATCTTGACCGAGCAGTAATTCCTCCTTCTGTTATAACTCCAGTTGCTGAAGATATGGAGTCCGAAGTTCCAGGTCCATCTCATCATAGTCTCTCTTTTAGCGGCTCCTCGGACAGCGAAGCAGAGATAATTGAACCTGGTGCAGGTTTTGACTTTTCCCTGGTTCCCCAACTAGGCAGAGCGGTTAAAGACGCATTGAGATGGGAGGAACCAGTAGAAGCACCCTCTAAACAGAGGAAATATTTTAAACACCTTAAGAAGGATCGCCCGAACTTCCCCTTCCTGGGTGAAATTATCTTGGATGAATGGGGTAAAGTTGATAGGAAAAACTCTTTAATTTCCAAGATTGCGAAGATGTATCCTTTTAAGAATGATGAAGTAAAACATCTTGAATCAGCCCCCCTTGTCGATGCAGCTCTCATGAGGCTGGTGAGACATGTTACGCTCCCTCTAGAGGATACCGTCTCTTTCAAGGATGGTCTGGAGAGAAAGATTGATACGGACTTAAAACGTATCTATATCACGGCAGGGATGGCTTGTAAACCGGCTCTGGCCCTCGCAGCTTTGTCAAAAGCCATGGAGTCTTGGACGGATGATGTGGGTGCAGCTCTAGGAAGTGTGTCTGAGGACTTATTCAAGAGCTCTCCAATACATGAGCTGAAACTGGCTTCGGTCTTCCTGAGAGAAGCATCCATCGACATCATTCGCCTCGTGGCACGTGTCATGCTTTCATCAGTTACAGCAAAACGTGCCCTCTGGTTACGCCCATGGGTTGCAGACCCTGCCTCTAAACAGGCCTGGTGCAGGATTCCTTTCGAAGGCTCCTCTCTCTTCGGAAATAAACTGGATTCTGCTATCTCCCGTGCTACTGGGGGCAAGTCAGGATTCTTACCCCAGGACCGTCGTATCCTTAACCAAAGAAGGACTCAACCTAGACAAGAACCAGAACGCGCTAGAGATGCTCGTCGCTACAGACCTGGTCGGGAGTTTAGAAAAAACTGGAGGAGAGGCCAGCCTTCAGGCCAAAAATCCTCAAAATCAGCCCCGTCAAGTGGTCGGGACACTTCCAAGTCCTTTTGATACGATGCCTGTCCAGGTAGTGCAAGTAGGGGCCCGTTTACTCCGGTATCAGCACGTCTGGGCAGCCTCGATTCAAGATTACTGGACCGTCAAGACGGTCTCCTCAGGTCACACTTGGGTTTTCACCAATCCACCCAGTCACCGGTTTGTGCCTACGGTCTTTCCGCTCTCAGAAGAGAAAAGACAAATTCTTCTATCTTATACAGAATCTCTGATTGCCCAAGGGGCCGCCATTCAAGTTCCATCAGAAGAAAAATTTCTTGGAATTTATTCCCCCCTTTTCATGGTCCTCAAAAAGAATGGCTCTTGGAGACCAGTAATCGACCTGACACATCTAAATTCCTTCATCAAGAAGGAAAAATTCAAGATGGAAACCCTGCTGACAATCCGACAAACAGTTCAACCAGGAGATTGGCTGGTCTCCATAGACCTGAAAGACGCCTACTTTCATGTGCCGATCGCAAAAGATTTCCAGAGGTATCTCCGATTCGCAGTAGGCCAGAGGCATCTCCAATTCACTTGTCTCCCATTCGGGCTCACAACATCGCCTCGAGTGTTTTCGAAGCTCTTATTGGCGGTAGTTGCTCTAATCCGAGTAAAAGGCATTCGGTTACACCATTACCTGGACGACCTACTTCTTCTGTCTCAGGACAGGGAACAGATTTTGTCACATCGGGATCAAGTCATATCTACTCTGACAGAGTTCGGTTGGCTATTGAACAGGGAGAAAAGTCACCTAGTTCCGACACAAGCTCTAGTATTCCTCGGGGCCCTATTCAACACAGTGGAGAGCACCATCTCTCTTCCTTTGGAGAAGATTCCGGTAATTCGAGAGAGAATTCGCCTAGCATTGTCAGCAACTCTCCTCAGAGCCTCTCAGTGTCTCAAAATAATCGGCACTATGGTAGCCACAGCCCCCATGGTGAAGTGGGCGCAATGGAAAATGCGGCCCTTTCAGAAGGGTTTTCTCCAGCAATGGGATCCAGGGTCTCGAGACCATCTGGTGCGGGTAACCACCTCCATGCGGGAGAGCCTCCCCTGGTGGCTGCTACGGAAAAACCTCCAATTGTCACTCCATAGCACCTGTCTCCTGAATTACAGTGACAACGGATGCGAGCAACAGAGGTTGGGGCGCTCTCTGTCTGTCGGAGATAGCCCAAGGCAGGTGGGACTTCCCATCCCAAGGGATAGTCTCAAATGTCCTGGAGCTCCGAGCTGCCTTCCGTGCCCTTCAGGCTTTTCTCCATCTGATCTCAGGAACCTCAGTCCTCCTGAGACTGGACAACACGACCGCAGTGTCATACATCAAGAGACAGGGGGGCACCCGCAGTCTCTCCTTACTGAGGGAAGTAAGCCCGATCATGTCCTGGGCCCAGATGAACTTAACAAATCTATCTGCTGTTTATCTTCCAGGAATTCAAAATGTCCAAGCGGACTTCCTTTCAAGAGTCACGCTGGACAACAACGAGTGGTCCCTCCACACCGAAGTGTTCGACTGGCTCCTGTCTCTAGGGATGATGCCGGAGGTGGATCTGTTCGCATCCCCATGCAATTTCAAGCTGGGGAAATATTACACGAGGTGTCGTTGTCCCCAGGCCTTCGGAGTGGATGCCCTGACGGACCAGTGGAAATTCCACAGGGCCTATGCCTTTCCCCCAGTTCCAGTCATTCTTCGTTTCCTCTCAAGGCTCAGGTGGGAGAATGTCAAGGTACTGGCGGTGGTCCCGTTTTGGCCCAACAGGCCATGGTTTCCTCTCCTGATGCAGCTCAGTTACCGAGAGCCGGTCCCTCTTCCGTCCAGACCAGATCTCCTGCTGCAGGGAGCGTCTCTTCACCCTTGTCCATCCCAGCTCCATCTGATGGCTTGGTGGTTGAGAGGAGAAGGTTGGAAGCTCTAGGTTGTCCTAGTACAGCTATTGCTACATTGTTGAATGCCAGAAGAGCGGGCACCAACAGAGTGTATCAGAGGATTTGGGCGAAGTTTGCGGACAATGTGATTTCCACCAATGGATCCTGTAGTAATCCAAGGATTCAGGACATTTTAGGTTTTCTACAAACCGGCCTGGATCTGTCCCTATCGGTGAGTTCCTTGCGGGTCCAAGTTTCGGCAATCTCAGCCTTCACAGGAGTATCATGGGCCAGACACCCCCTTACTAGGCAGTTCTTCAAGGGAGCAATAAGGCTTAGGCCTCAGAAAAGACCAAGATTCTCTAAATGGGATCTCCCTCTCGTCTTGGATTTCTTCTCAGAAAAGGAGATACGGCATATGGATCAGTCATCAATTAGAGAGCTTTCTCTCAAAGTGGTCTTTCTAGTGGCCATAACATCGGCCAAGAGAGTTTCTGAAGTTGGATCCCTAGGATACAAAGAACCTTTTCTTACCTTCTTCCCAGACCGGGTAGTCTTGATCCCCATGTTAGGATCGAATCCTAAAGTAACAACCATCTTCCATGAAAATCAGGAGATTGTCCTCCCTACTTTCAGATCCACTGAGGACTCTAATGTTCACCCTCTAGATGTTGGGCAGGTTCTGAAACAATACCTAGAAGCCACAGCTTCTTTCCGCCAGTCTGATTATCTGTTTGTGCTTTTTCATGGCAAGAACAAGGGTTTACGGGCTTCCTCTAGAACCATCGCATCATGGATCGTTCAAGCTATCCAATGGGCATACAGGTCTAAGGGTTTGGCTCCTCCGGAGGCGGTAACCGCTCATTCTACCAGGAGCGTCTCTACATCATGGGCAGCATCCCGACATGTGTCTCCAGATGTAATCTGTAAAGCGGCCTCATGGTCATCAATTAACACTTTTATGACACACTATTGTGTAGAACCGGCTTCTTTGTCTACGGTTAACTTTGGTTTGCACGTATTATCTGTTGATGGTGCCAATTAAACCTTTTTTTCTTTAACCAGCAATTGCCCACCCGGGTATGTATGGCTAGTTATTTCCCATACGTAGGCTGCCATGGAGTCTGTCAGGAAAACGGAAAATTTATATCAAATACTTACCGTAATTTTCCTTTCCTGATGGACTCCATGGCAGCAGGAGTTCCCTCCCAGTTGCTGGAGTAGGCTAAGTTACGGAACACAGTCTCTGTCTAGAAGCAAAGATTTATGGGAGTGGGGTCCTATGAGGTATGAGAGGCGGGATTAACCCATACGTAGGCTGCCATGGAGTCCATCAGGAAAGGAAAATTACGGTAAGTATTTGATATAAATTTTCCGTTTTTTCCTCAGTTTAGGCCGATATGTATTCTTCTACATATTTTATGGTAAAAAAAAAATAAAATAAATCGCAATAAGCATATATTGATTGGTTTGCACAAAACTTGTAGTGTCCACAAAATAGCATTTATACATTTATAGCATTTTTATTATTATTATTATTTTTTTACTAGTAATGGTGGCGATCTGCGATTTTTATCGGGACTGTGACATTATGGCGGACATATCGGACACTTTTGACACAATTTTGGGACCATTGTCATTTATACAGCGATCAGTGCTATAAAAATGCACTGATTACTGTGTAAATGTCACTGGCAGGGAAGGGGTTAACACTAGGGGGCGATCAAGGGGTTTAATGTGTTCCCTATGTAGCACTGACCCCCAAAGGAGCTGCTGATATTTTGATTTGGGCTTACCATTACCATCTTCACAATGTTCGTTATAGAGGTCCCATAGAAGTTACTCGATTGAAAACACTGGCTCCAACACTTTGTCCTTTTTCCAAGTTTTATTAAAGAAACAAAAATGTGCAATAGCAAGGTAGAGGGTGAAAGGGATTCAGGTACCTTGAATTTTGCGATTAGCGGTAACTTCTATATTCAGCGAGCACCACAGCTGGTTTTAGCAACCACCAGATAGGTCTCTCTCACCAACCTAAGCAGCTGATGCAATGCTCGGACATGGTCTCTGCCACAGACCTGACAATCTTGAGTAAACTGATTGCCGTGATTGATACCAGATGCGTCTCCGACTGAGTTCCCAGGCTCTTCTCAAGATACCAGCCTTATGCTCGGTCCTCTCTCGAAGAGTCCTCCCCTGGTCACTACAATCCCTTGCTTCTTCCCGCAGGCCAGACAGCAAAGAGATCATCCTATGGACCTATAGGCCACTAAAACTCTGGGCCTTCTTCTAGTAGCTGGGCCTTGGGTCCGCCAACCCCAAGGCAGGGTTTTAAGCAACAGCAATTCCCCAGGCCAGGAGGGCCATGAGGTCAGGAAGCGCCAGCCCAATAATATGGTGCCTGTTCCTTAAATACCCCTACCCAGAATACACAGTGGATGGACTACTCCCACCGAACTGTCTCTAGGCAAAGGGTATTCAATATGTCCAACCAGACTGTATTTACAACATCCACCAATGGTAACAACACCACCCATGGTCGGATGGAAATTTGCACAGTCCAGCCAAACTGGTACAGAAATCAGTAATTTAGGTAGTAATAAGCTGAGCCAAACTGTAGCTTCAACTAACTTAAATTTCAAAAGAATAGCGTCTGCTCTTCAGGAGCAGGGCGCTACACCTATGTGTGTGTTCTAACTGTGGGGGGGATGGGACTGACTATAGGAGATGAGAGATCGTGGTTCCTAGCTTATAGGAACTCACGATCTCTCTCTCCTCACAGAACTGGGATGTGTGTGTTTACACACACACACACGTCCCTGTTCTGCCTCTCGTGGTCGCGTTCGCTCGTGTGACCGCCAGTCACAAGCATCGGCACCCCCCGCTGCTATCCCTACTTAAAGGGACTGAGGTACAGCTACGACAGACCTGCCGCAGTATGACGGGGGGCTGGTCGGCAAGTGGTTAAACATCCTTTAAACACCACGGCCTACCCGAGTATTGTTGCGGACCATGTCCTTCCCTTTATGACTACAGTGTACCCATCTTCTGATGGCTCCTTCCAGCAGGATAATGCACCATGTCACAAAGCTCAAATCTTCTCACCACTGGTTTCTAGAACATGACAATGAGGTCACTGTACTCCAATGGTCTCCACAGTCACCGGATCTCATCCAATAGAGCACCTTTGGGATGCGATGGAATGGGAGTTTTGCATCGTGGATGTGCAACTGACAAATCTGCAGCAACCGTGTGATGCTATCATGTCACTATGGACCAAAATCTCTAAGCAATGTTTCCAACACCTTGTTGAATCTATGCCATGAAGAATTAAGGCAGTTCTGAAGGCAAAAGGGGTCCAACCCGGTACTAATAAAGTGGGTGGTGAGTGTAGATAGTTTTAGGGTGCGCACCTATGGATACAGATGTGATTGTACAGGCTCCTAAAGTATTCTTTAAAAGTATCAAAGTATCACTTGTGTACACCAGCAGGCAGTTCTGCACCGACATGCAGAGACGTGCATTATGCTGCATAACAATGCACCGCACACCACGCCGCACATGCATGGTGTAGAAAAGAGCACACAGAAAAGAACTGCAGCTTAACACACCTGGTGTGACCGAGCACTTACATAATTAACAGCCGTTTTGCCCTTCCTTATCTAATGAAGTCTAAGGAAGGGGGAGGGGGTTGTTTTAAATATCAGCCTATGACGCTGGACCTGCATTTTGTTGGGAATACACATGATGATCATTTAACCTTAGAATGGGTAATAAATGGAAACATCCCCATAATAAATGTCAAGTGCAATGGCTCCCTCTTGTGGTCATTATATGCGATGCAAGAAGAAGTTTTGCCATACAGCTTTCTTAAAGAACGTCTTTGTTGTACTTTATAAACAGCGAGGTTAAAAAAGCGGAGCTGAAAAGTTAAGACAAGTTATGCCCGGCACACACGATGAGATTATTGGACGATTGATCGTCCTTTTTTTTTTTTTTGCATGCTAATCTCAGATCGAATCTGATGAGTTTACTAAAACCCCGTACGTAAGAATAACAATTCGGAAGTGATGTCATGTGTAATGCATTTGTATTGCATTTTCAAACGATAGCTGTACTGATTATACGGAAATCGTACGATCTGGCATCGTACCTAAAAAAAAAAAATTGTGCATGTCTGGTAGAATAATATCGGATAAACTGTCCTGATCAGCTCTCGAAAGCTCTGTACTAACGATCCGATTATCGTACGATCGCCTCGAAAGTGGTATTTTCTGTCCGATTTTCTGATCGTGTGTATGGGGCTTTATAATTGTAGTAAAACAGTATAAAAAGAATACGGAGCTAGTAATTTTACTGTCTTTGTTTCTCAAGCTGTGGTTGATTAACCACTTGCCGACCGGCTCACGCCGCTCTACGTCGGCAAAGTGGCACGGGTGCGCAAAACAACGTACCCGTACGTCGCTGCGTCGGTGGAGGCTAGTGGGCGCGCTGCGGGAGTGTGCCTGCGGACTCAATGTCCGCCGGTGGCCCGCCATCATGACCCGGAGAGGCAGAACGGGGAGGTGCCTATGTAAACAAGGCATTTCCCCGTTCTGCCTAGCAACATGACAGGGAGCTACTGTTCCCTGTTATCGGGAGCAGTGATCTCTCATGTTGTAGTGAGCCCACCCCCCCCTACAGTTAGAACACACCCAGGGAACACACTTAACCCCTTGATCGCCCCCTAGTGTTTAACCCCTTCCCTGCCAGTGACATTTACACAGCAATCAGTGCATTTTTATAGCACTAATCGCTGTATGAATGTCAGTGGTCCCAAAATAGTGTCAAAAGTGTCTGATCTGTCCGCTGCAATGTCGCAGTCACAAAAAAAAAAAAAAAACGTAGATCGCCACCATTACTAATAAAAAAAAAATAATAATAAAAATGCCATAAATATATCCCCTATTTTGTAGACGCAATAACTTTTGCGCAAACCAATCAATATACGTCTATTGCGATTTTTTTTTTTTTTTTTTACCAAAAATATGTAGTAGAATACATATCGGCCTAAACTGAGGAAGAAATTTGTTTTTTTTATATATTTTTGGGGGATATTTATTATAGCAAAAAGTAAAAAATATTGCTTTTTTTTCAAAATGTTTGCTCTTTTTTTTGTTTATAGTGCAAAAATTAAAAACCGCAGAGATGATCAAATACCACCAAAAGAAAGCTCTATTTGTAGGGGAAAAAAAGGGACGTCAGTTTTGCTAGGGTACAGCGTCTCACGACCGCGCAATTGTCAGCTAAAGCGACGCAGTGCTGTATCGCAAAAAAAGGGCTTGGTCAGGATGGGGGTAAATCTTTCTGGGGCTGAAGTGGTTAAAGCTGTGTTAAACCCAAAAGAAAACAATCATTTTATTGCAGATTATCATTTTTTTAAATGGGGTCACTGCGTTCGTTTTTCTTTTTTTTAGGCTGGCTTTTTTCTTTATTTTTACCTGGTGATCTAACCAGTAAGTCTGTTTTTCAAAAGAACAAGCTCTCCAGCAGAATATATCAGTTACAGAGATGAGACACAATTTAACACTAACAGGGGTGCTTACAATGATCAGCTTTTATTTATTTATCCCAAAAAGAAAAAAATTTTTTGCTGTAACTGCTTATTACATGTTAGCTGGAGTTTGGCTTCAATTTGTTAGTGTATCTAAATCTGCTAGTCCATCTAACACTCTCCTCCACCAAGACTGACAATGCTGCTGTCCAAAGGTGCCCCCTGTGCTCCTTCATCCAGAGTAGGTGCAAACTAATACAGTGTGTTACTGGTTATTTCACCAGGTGGAAACAGTGAAAAAATGTCTGGAAAAAGAAAACGGATGCAGCCACCACATCTAATGATTGGTAAGCTGCAATATATTACATTCTCACCTGGTAGAATCTGCATAGTTCCAGGTCCATCCCCACCTGGCAGAGGCAGCAGCATGATACTAATGATCTTTTTAGCAGTCTGTAGAGTTGGCCATACAAACACTGATTTATTTATTTTTTTAAACAGCCTACTATACAGTGCCTTGAAAAAGTATTCATACCCCTTGAAGTTTTCCACATTTTGTCATGTTACAACCAAAAACTTAAATGTATTTTATTGGGATTTTATGTGGTAGGCCAACACAAAGTGGCACATAATTGTGAAATGGAAGGAAAAAGATAAATGGTTTGCGATTTTTTTTTTTACAAATAAATATGTAAAAAAGTGTGGCGGCATTTGTATTCAGCCCCCCGCTACTCTGTTACCCCTAATTAAAATCTAGTAGAACCAATTGCCTTTAGAAGTCACCTAATTAGTAAATAGAGTCCATCTGTTTGAATGTAATCTCAGTATAAATAAAGCTGTTCTGTGAAGCCCTCAGAGGTTTGTTAGAGAACCTTAGTGAACAAACAGCATCATGAAGGCCAAGGAACACACCAGGCAGGGATAAAGTTATGGAGAAGTTTAACCATTTGACATCCGCGCTATGGCGACCTGAATTCCCGGGAGGCCGTCATATGGCGGCCTCCCCTGTGCACGCGTCCTGCAGGGCGCGTGCCGAGCACGCGGTGATCACCGAGTCACTGAGACTCAGGTGATCACAGATCCAAGTAAGGGGCCGGTCCCGGCCCCTTACCATGTGATCAGCTGTCAGCCAATGACGGCTGATCACATGATGTGAACAAAAGATCGGTAATTGGCTTTTTTTTCTACTCACGCTGATAGCGTGAGTAGAAAAAAAAGCCGATCACCGGCTCAGATGTGAGGGACATCGAGCCGGAAGTGGAAGAGGAACATCTACCTCATCACTGCCACCTAACAGTGCCCACAAGTGCCACCTATCAATGCCCACCAGTAGTGCCAATCAGTGCCACCTAGCAGTGCTGCCTATCAGTGTAACTGATCAGTGCCCATCACTGCCCCCCATCAGTGCCCATCACTGCCCCCCATCAGTGCCCATCACTGCCACCCATCAGTGCCCATCACTGCCGCCTCATCAGCGTACATCAATGAAGGAGAAAAAATACCTGTTTTATATTTTTTATAACGAAATATAAAAAAATAAAATTTTTTTTTTTTTTTTAAATTCAGTTTTGTACATTTTTTTAACAAAAAGTAAAAACTGCAGAGGTAAACAAATAACACCAAAAGAAAGCTCTATTTGTGGTGAAAAAAGGATAAAAATTTCATTTGGGTACAGTGTTGTATGACCGCGCAATTGTCATTCAAAGTGCATCAGCGCTGAAAGCTGAAAATTGGTCTGGATAGGAGGGGGGTTTAAGTGCCCAGTAAGCAAGTGGTTAAAGCTGGGTTTAGGTTCTAAAAAAAATATCCCAATCTTTGAACATCTCATGGAGCACTGTTCAATCCATCATCCGAAAATGGAAAGAGTATGGCACAACTGCAAACCTACCAAGACATGGCCGTCCACCTAAACTGACAGGCCGGGCAAAGAGAACATTAATCAGAGAAGCAGGCAAGAGGCCCATGGTAACTCAGGAGGAGCTGCAGAGATCCACAGCTCAGGTGGGAGAATCTGTCCACAGGAAAAATATTAGTTGTGCACTCCACAAATCTGGCCTTTATGTGGGCCTCTTTAGGCCTAATGGTGACCTCCAGAGTTAGGGACAGATGACATCCTTCTGTTAAGAGTGGGTTACAAAGCATGGTGGGTGTAGTGCAAGGTGGATTGATGGGCACCAGTCACTTCTTGAATGCAAAGAGATGGACTTCTACGCACCGGCGTCATGCTGGCCCGCCCCGCACGCGGCGTCAGTGGAAGCCGTAGTGCGGGAATTGTGGGTTTGTTCCATCCTATGTCGCGGCGGAGGTGAGTGGGTATCCACTGGAGTTGTAGATACCACAAGTAGGCTGGTCCCCTCACTCCTCCAGGGCCGCTATGATGTTCATCATGACGCTCATCATAACGTTGGCAGGGACCCGCCCTGGACCTGGGGGGTATTTCAGCCGGGAGCGACCAGCTGTCCACGTCATGTTATTCCACCACGAGGAGGGACAGTTTTTTAAACCACATTTGTATAATCTTGGTATTTTACACACACACTCTTTACTTCATTCACATCTTTCTTTAGCAGTCACTAGTGCACTTATATGGAGCGTGCCAACAATGTTCACATGTAGGGGGTGTCTATACACACACTCCATCACAATATTACGATCATTTTTATCAGTCATACACCTACACACATTCTCACAGTGGGAACACACAGATGGTATCAATCTCATCAATGGGTTTCGTTCTGTTTTTTCAGATTCATTTTTACTTTTTCTGTTTTTGATTCTATTTTTACAATTTTTCCACAGAAGTGAAGTGCGTACACATAGTACACCTTGGGATTTATGTCATGGCTGGTCTGGCATGTCCCTTGGCTCCCTTGGCTGCTGCCCCACTTGGTCCCCTTTTTACCACTTTCTTTGAGGGGGTCGTCCGCCTCAACCCCAGGTGAGAAAGCGCATCCCAGGCCGCTGCCCTATTACATCATAGAAGCTGGGTACAGTCTGTGAGCTGTATGCGTAAGTAACTTAAAATTAGTTTGCCCTTTACATTTTCCCTCTTTAGAGGGCATTATATACTAATGGATATTTATCTGATTTTCAGCATTTACCATGCATTTTACTCCCGATGATTGATTGGCTATAACGCCATGAAACGCGTTGAGTTTTCAAATAAGAGTGCCAAGACATGCTCGTCCAAATTATGGATTTTAATATTAATGTTTACCATTTGTACATGTACTATGTAAATATACCTACATGTTTTATATTTTGTATAAAATATATTTTTATTCATTCTGTACTGATGACATCAATTACAGTGCCTTGCAAAAGTATTCGGCCCCCTGGAACTTTTCAAGCTTTTGCCACATTTCAGGCTTCAAACATAAAGATATAAAATTTTAATTTTTTGTGAAGAATCACCAACAAGTGGGACACAATTGTGAAGTGGAACGAAATCTATTGGATATTTTAAACTTTTTTAGCAAATAAAAAACTGAAAAGTGGTGCGTGCAAAATTATTCGGCCCCTTTACTTTCAGTGCAGAAAACTCACTCCAGAAGTTCAGCGAGGATCTCTGAATGATTCAATGTTGTCCTAAATGACTGATGGTGATAAATAGAATCCACCTGTGTGTAATCAAGTCTCTGTATAAATGCACCTGCTCTGTGATAGTCTCAGGTTTCTGTTGAAAGCGCAGAGAGCATCATGAAGACCAAGGAACACACCAGGCAGGTCCGTAATACTGTTGTGGAGAAGTTTAAAGCCGGATTTGGATACAAAAAGATTTCCCAAGCTTTAAACATCCCAAGGAGCACTGTGCAAGCGATCATTTTGAAATGGAAGGAGTATCAGACCACTGCAAATCTACCAAGACCTGGCTGTCCCTCTAAACTTTCAGCTCAGACAAGGAGAAGACTGATCAGAGATGCAGCCAAGAGGCCCATGATCACTCTGGATGAACTGCAGAGAACTACAGCTGAGGTGGGAGAGTCTGTCCATAGGACAACAATCAGTCGTACACTGCACAAATCTGGCCTTTATGGAAGAGTGGCAAGAAGAAAGCCATTTCTCAAAGATATCCATAAAAAGTCTCGTCTAAAGTTTGCCACAAGCCACCTGGGAGACGCACCAAACATGTGGAAGAAGGTGCTCTGGTCCGATGAAACCAAAATCGAACTTTTTGGCCACAATGCAAAACGATATGTTTGGCGTAAAAGCAACACAGCTCATCACACTCAACACAACATCCCCACTGTCAAACATGGTGGTGGCAGCATCATGGTTTGGGCCTGCTTTTCTTCAGCAGGGACAGGGAAGATGGTTAAAATTGAGGGGAAGATGGATGCAGCCAAATACAGGACCATTCTGGATGAAAACCTGTTGGAGTCTGCAAAAGACCTGAAACTGGGACGGAGATTTATCTTCCAACAAGACAATGATCCCAAACATACAGCAAAATCTACAAAGGAATGGTTCACAAATAAACGTATCCAGGTATTAGAATGGCCAAGTCAAAGTCCAAACCTGAATCCAATCGAGAATCTGTGGAAAGAGCTGAAAACTGCTGTTCACAAACGCTCTCCATCCAACCTCACTGAGCTCGAGCTGTTTTGCAAGGAAGAATGGGCAAGAATTTCAGTCTCTCGATGTGCAAAACTGATAGAGACATACCCCAAGCGACTTGCAGCTGTAATCGCAGCAAAAGGTGGCTCTACAAAGTATTAACGCAAGGGGGCCGAATAATTTTGCACGCCCCACTTTTCATTTTTTTATTATTTAAACAAGTTTCAACAATCCAATAGATTTCGTTCCACTTCACAATTGTGTCCCACTTGTTGGTGATTCTTCACAAAAAATAAAAATTTTATATCTTTATGTTTGAAGCCTGAAATGTGGCAAAAGGTTGAAAAGTTCAAGGGGGCCGAATACTTTCGCAAGGCACTGTATGTCCATTGATTACCTGTATTAAATATGCTAGATCACATAGTATTACATAGTTACATAGTAGGTGAGGTTGAAAAAAGACACAAATCCATCAAGTCCAACCTATGTGTGTGATTATATGTCAGTATTACAACTATATACATTTGCTGAGTAAATCTTTTATGATTATATTGTTATATTTTCTGACTATGATTGATATTGTTATATTATTATTTTTTCTACAATCTTGGATGACCGTATGGGATTGAGATGTTAAATCAATACAGATAGATGTATTATTCTATACAAAATGACATGCCTCATGTAAAGTCCCATTTCCTTTCCTCTTCTTTATGCAAAGAGATTTATTGTCTCTTAAACAGAACTGTGAGAGAGAGGGTTGGGGCCAGGACACCCTTAAGTAAATGCAATGATAATTGGCAGGCTCCGAGACTTCTATAGGCAGACAGCCATGCAGGGAAAGGTATCCAGCCAGACACCACGTCTGCATGAGTAGGAATGCTGTCTCCTATGCAGGGACAGACTGACAACTCATGGGGCCCCCGGGCAATAGGAGATTATGGGGCCCCCAGGCAATCAGAGATTATAGGGCCACATAGTATACACACACACAGTATACACAGACATGTTACTATTGGCTGTCTCTTGCCCATACTGTCTATTGGCAGTCCCTGGCCCATACTGTCCCTGGTTTTACTGAGGCTGGCAACCCTGATGGGGCCCCCTAGTGGCCCAGGGCCCTCGGGCAGTGCCCGAGTGGCTCAATGGTCAGTCCGCCCCTGCTCCTATGGCAACAATCTTGTAACAGTTTCTAACAACGGTTGCAATGAACTCATTCACGTCTTCTACAATCTCCTAATGTAGAACTTCACTCCACTGAGCTCAGTCTTCTCTAGACTTACTGATCCACTTGCCACTGGATCCCCTGAGCTCTTACAATCTTCTCACTCAGTATCTTCCTCAAGCGTCACCCCCGCATCCTTGCTGGGTCCCTGGCTTGGCACTCACTGATACTCCTCAAGCGTCGCCCCACTGGCCTGCTTGGCACACAATAATGCTCTGCAAGTGTCACCTCCACTGGCTGGGTCCCTGGCTTGGCCCTTTGCCGAAGTTTTCCCACTTCGTCACTGTCCCCGGCTGGCGAGAATACTGCTCTGGTACTTGCTTCAGCTACTCACAGTGGTCCCCGGTAACAAGGTGGACGGTCCCATAGTGGCGACAGCTTCCCCTCTACCTCCGACCATGACAGGTTCTCCGGCCGGCAGAACCGTTATTTCTGGTTTGACATACGAACCCGCAGTCCCAACCCTACGCTGCTTCTTGCTTCTGTATAGGCCCTCAGGCAGCCTAGCAGCCAGATGTCCCCGGGCTAGGTCTTAGGTTTCTGGCCTAACAGCCCGGGGCAATACAACAGACGTCTACCCAGACAGCCGTCAAGGTGGCACAGAACCCCGATCAGCTGACTCCACCCAAATAATAGGCTCTCCCAGCAGGCCAAGGGACCCAAGAAAATCTCTGACCATTGGCTGAGACACTCCATTCATTCCTAATCTGTCCTTGCAATGCCCTTGTCTTGTCTAATGTCACCAGATACCCGGCCATCTGGTAACAGAAGAGAGAAGTGCAGCAATTCCAGAATTAGGGTGAAATCAATTGGCCTCCTGACAATTAGCCAAGGCAACTATCACTTGTCAAATAAATTTAGGAGCAACCCTGCCTAAACATCAGAGTGCTACATATGGAAGAGTGGCAAGAAGAAAGCCATTGTTGAAAGAAAGCCATAAGAAGTCCCGCTTGCAGTTTGCAAGAAGCCATGTTGGGCCACAGCAAACATGTGCAAGAGGGTGCTCTGGTCAGATGAGACCAAAATTGAACTTTTTGACCTAAAAGCAAAGCACTGTGTGGTGGAAAACTAACACTGCACATCACCCTGAACACACCATCCCCACCATGAAACATGTGGGGATGATTTTCTTCAGCAGGGACAGGGAAGCTGGTCAGAGTTGATGGGAAAATGGATGGAGCCAAATACAGGGCAATCTTAGAAGAAAACCTGTGATGCCACGTACACACGGTCGGACTTTTCGTCTACAAAAGTCCGACGGACGCCGACGGACCAAAGCCGGCTGACAATCCGATCGCGTGTGGGCTTCCCCGGACTTTTGACTGACTTTTCCAGCCACAAATCTGATGGACTGTAGATTTGGAACATGTTTCAAATCTTTACGTCGTAACTCCGCCGGACCCAGAAATCCGCTCGTCTGTATGCTAGTCCGACGGACAAAAACCCACGCTAGGGCGGCTATTGGCTACTGGCAACTTCCTTATTTTAGTCCAGTGTACGTCATCACGTACGAATCCGTCGGACTTTTGTGTGATCGTATGTAGGCAAGTCCGTTCATTAGAAAGTCCGCCGCAAGTCCGCCGCAAGTCCGCCGCAAGTCCGCCAAAAGTCCGTCGAAAGTCTGTCGGACGTGCTGTCGGACTTTTGTAGCCGAAAAGTCCGACCGTGAGAACGCGGCATTAGAGTCTGCAAAAGATAATGAGACTTGGGTGGAGGTCACCTTCCAGCAGGACAACGACCCTAAACATACAGCCAGAGCTACAATAGAATGGTTTAGAGCAAAGCATATTCATGTGTTATGCCGCGTACACACGGTCCTACTTTTCGTCTACAAAAGTCCAACAGACGCTGATGGACTAAAGCTGGCTGGTAATCCGATCGTGTGTGGGCTTCTCCGGACTTTCAACTGACTTTTTTAGCCTCAAATACGACGTACTTTAGATTTGAAACATGCTTCAAAACTTTTACTTCGTACCTACGACGGACCCCGAAATCCGCTCGTCTGTGTGCTAGTCCGACGGACAAAAAGCCACGCTAGGGCAGCTATTGGCTACTGGCTATGAACTTCCTTATTTTAGTCCGGTGTACGTCATCACGTACGAATCCGACCGACTTTTGTGTGGTCGTGTGTAGGCAAGTCCGGTCGTTAGAAAGTAGGCCGCAAGTCCGCGGCAAGTCCACCGAAAGTCTGCCGGAAGTCTGTCCGACAGGCTGTCCGACTTTTGTAGACGAAAAGTACGACCGTGTGTACGCGGCATTAGAATGGCCCAGTCAAAGTCAAGACCTAAATCCAATTGAGAATCTGTGGCAAGACTTGCAAATTGCTGTTCACAGACGCTCTCCATCCAATCTGACTGAGTTTGAGCTATTTTGCAAAGAACAATGGGCAAAAATGTCACTCTCTAGATGTGCAAAGCTGATAGAGACATCCTCAAATAAACTTGCAGCTGTAATTGCAGTGAAAGGTGGTTCTACAAAGTATTGATTCAGGGGGGCTGAATATAAATGTACCCAACACTTTTCAGATATTTATTTGTAAAACATTTTGAAAACTGTTTATCATTTTCCTTCCACTTCACAATTATGTGCCACTTTGTGATGGTCTCTCAAATAAAATCCCAATAAAATATATTTACGAATTTGGTTATAACATCACAAAATGTGGAAAATTTTAAGGGGTGTGAATACTTTTTCAATGCACTGTATCTCCCGCTATGGCTATTGTATTCCAACAGCCGGCAACAGCAGCTGTCAGAATACCAAAACAGTGGCTGCATCTGATTGGATTTAGCCAACGATTGGCTGTCAATTTTCTGCCAGGCACCTTTGATTTTTCAAAGGACAGTGGGTGGGATGGGGCTACAAGGCCACACACTAAACTAATTATGGCCATTTCATTAGAAAATGTCCGAAATTCAGCACATGGCTAGTTTAAGGCCAGCCATAGATGGAGCAAATTTCTTTCCTGCAACCACGGTTTGCAGTAAAGAACATCGCTGGGTTCCACCATCAACACAGTGTTGATGGGAGAATCCCTCCCACGGAGCCATTGTGTTTTCCCAGTGGGGGGGGGGGGGGAGCCACCCATGCCGGGACAAGACAGTGATTATTGCCAGCGGCTACAAGCAGCCGTTAGCAATAATTGCATGTAAAATGCGGCAGGATGGTTGTACCCAAATTGATTGATCAATCAACTTGGGTACTTTCAGCATGCCCATACATGGTTTGAATCTCACCAGGTTTCTGCTGAACCAGCTTAGATTGGAACCATCTATGGCCTAGTTAAGGGTGGAATTCTGACGGATCCTGATTATTTATTGTTAGTCTGCGTTCCCCTAGACCTGAAAATTATTTCAAGGGATCCTTTAGGGTAAAAAGGTTGAGAAAGGATTAGTTAATCTCAGCAGTCATAAAGCAAGGAAGCTAATTGTTCTAAGCTGAGATACAGATCCCCCATAGATAGAAAATATACAATATTGTACATCAGATACCACCATAAAACATGGAGCAGCAAGACTGTACAATCTATGTGATACTACATTCCAAAACTCAAGGCCAAGAGTTGTGACACTGCCCCCCTTGCCTTCATGTGTGCCCACTGAGACTAGTGGTGATCTTCCTGGTGTGTGATAGGGAGGTAGAATAGACTTTCTGATAAGAACACATCCATAAAATATCGAATGACTATTGCAATTCCCTCCTTATTGGCCTACCTTTACATAAGCTATCCCACTTACTGTCAGACTCATCCACCTTACCATCCAATTGGTGTCTGACACCCTTCTGTGTGCCAATCTCTCCACTGGCTTTTGCCCACCCAATTAATAAAATTGGATACAAAAAAACCTATAAAGCTATCCACAACTCTTCTGCCCCCAGCTACATCACCAACCAAACCTCAAAATCTCTTCGCTCTTCCCAAGACTTCCTACTCTCTACCTTCCTTGTCACGTCATCCTGTGCTCACCTCCAGGACTTTTCCTGAGCCTCTCTCATCCTCTGGAACTCCTTATCCCATTATGTCCAAATGTCTCCTATTCTGTCCACCTTAAGGTGATCTCTGAAAACGCATCTCTTCAGGGAGGCGTATCCTGCCCCTAAACTGAACTCTTACAACATCAACTCATCCCTCACAGTTATTACCCTTTGTATCACTCACCCCTGCCCCCCCCCCATTCCCCTTTTAGGTGGCAAGCTCTAACGAGTAGTGCCCTCTGATCCTTTTTGTTATGAATTGAATTGTAACTGTACTGTCTGCCTCCATTTTGTAAAGCGCTAAACAAAGCGTTGGTGCTATATAAATCCCTGGGGTAAAGGCTAGCTCGCTCCCTGCCTCTGGAGGTTTCTCCATGCCTTTAGAAGACCCAGGGGGTGCTACAAGGAGTTAAAACAAGCAGTGAGGAGGTGAGACAACACCTCTCAATACCTGTCAATTGCTGTCTGAAGAGTGACCCGAATGTGGATTGCGCTTCAGACAACAGAGCAAGTCTAATGCCCCGTACACACGATCGGATTTTCTGACAACAAAACCATGGATTTTTTTCCGAAGGATGTTGGCTCAAACTTGTCATGCATACACACGATCACACAAATGTTGGCCCAAAATTCCGAACGTGGGAACGCGGTGACGTACAAGACGTACGACGAGCCAAGAAAAAGGAAGTTCAATAGCCAGTGCGGCTCCTTCTGCTTGATTCAGAACATGCGTGAACTTTTGTGTGTCGGACTTGTGTACATACGACCGGACTTTCCGTCAAAATTTGAGGACCTGCTCTCAAACATTTGTGTGCGGAAATTCAGACAGCAAATGTTCGATGGAGCATACACACAGTCGGACTTTCCGGCAACAAGCTCACATTGAACATTTCCCGTCAGAAAGTCAGATCGTGTGTACGCGGCATAAGGCTCCATTCACACTTTGCGATTTGGAATAGTGGGCAGAAAAGCCCAGATCGCATGGCAAACGCTGCATAATGTGCAATGCGCGTTTGGGTTCTTGCATGACAGGATTGGGCAGCAATCGCAGCAAAACACGCCTTTAAAATTGGTGTGAAGCTTGCTGCCAAAAATGGAGCAGGAGCTTCTTTATGGGCGACAAACACACATAGAGCAGCCCATTCAAGTGAATGGGGTGGTCCTATGTGACACGCAAAATTGCGTACAAATTGCTCTTTGAAAATCACATAGCAGGAATGCTCGTTCCCGCTACACGATATGTGAATGGCGCCTTAACAAGGCCTTTATGTCATTTTGTCACAAATATGAGTCAATATTCCGAATTAAACATGTTTCTATTGATAGGTGGTAATTCTGGAAGCTGCATGCCATTTGGAATAGAAAGCAATTCACAGAGCAGCAGAATGACAATGAAAAGATTGTATAACAGTAGATGGCAGCATTGTTAATGGCTTTTTGTTTCCGCTATCCAAAAAATCCTCCCGGATATATATATGATAACCCGCTGGCTGCCACGACATGTTGGTACATGTAGAGGAAAAATTGAACATGCGGCTTAATAGGTTCTTCAAGGACATCACCAACTGAGACAGATAAATAATGTGTACAAAGGCCATTTATTTGTTACAAACTTCTGTTGTCCAGCTTATATTTTGGGAACACAAACAGAACAAGTGCACTGACATAAAAACAAAAAATGCAGTAAATGATTGATACTCAGGATTGACAATATGGACATACAAAAAGATCCCAAATGTCATATTCAGATGCAGCAGCCTCTGTTCTATGGCCGCCTACACACTGCTCAATTTCACCATGACCAGAAATGCCACCCATGGACACAAACTGTCTGCATCCCGGGCTGCTCAGAAGCCCCTATTGCATGTAGCCATAGCTCCCAACTGTTCCTGATTTCGAGGGACTGTCCCTGATTTGGAGCAATGTCCCTCTGTCCCTCCTCATTTGTCCCTCATTTTGGTCTGATCCATATAGTTGTATATAAAATGCACTTTTTATCTTTCAAAAAGTGTTTTCCAGCACTAAACCTTTCATCCAAATTATAAATTGCTGCATTTGTAAATACCAAAAGCCAATTTAACTACTTCCCACCCGGCCAATGTACATAAACGGCCGGGTGGGCGCTCTCTCCTTCTGAGTGGACGTTCAGGAACGTCCCTCAGAAGGAGCGGGATCGCGCGCGCGCGTGCCCGCGCAGCGGCGCGATCCCGATGCGCTCGTGTCCCCCGGACACGGCGCATCTCGGATCGGCAGGAGGGCTCTGTGATTGGCCCTCCTGATCACATGACGGCCGTGTCCAATCACAGCCGTCATGTGATGTAAACACAGCCGGTTGCTAGGCGATCAGCTCTCCTCTCCTCACACGGAAGTTGTCGCTGAGGAGGAGAGGAGAGGGGATCGCTGCAGCCGGCTGATGATCAGTGAGTATGAGCTGTTTTTTACAGCTTTTTACTCACTGATCACCAACCTAGTGTCAACACACATGTAAATACATACATGTAAAACACACACATGTCCCCACATAATGTAAAACACACACACATGTCCCCACATAATGTAAAACACACATGTCCCCAAAACACATGTCCCCAAATAATAAAAAAAGCTGTCCCCCACATATGTCACACTAAAATCACATGTCCCAATGGTAATCTGCACACATATGTACGTGATCACCTGCACACATCTGTACATGATCATTTGCGTACATATGTCCGTGATCACACAAACCAATTATTATACACTTAACAGGATTTTTTTTATCAAAAACATGTAGCAGAATACATTTTGGCTTAAATTTATGACAAAATTCGATTTTACTGGATTTCTTTTAAAACAGAAAAAAGAAAATATTGTTTTTTTTCCAAATTTCCACTATTTTTGCGCTTATATCGCAAAAAAAAAAAAATGGAGTCGTGAATAAATACCACCAAAAGAAAGCTCTATTTGTGCGAACAAAATGATAAAAATTTTATTTGGGTACAGTGTAGCATGACCGAGTAATTGTCATTAAAAGTGCGAGAGCGCTGAAAGCTGAAAATTGGTCTGGGAAGGAAGGGGGCGAAAGTGCCTAGTATTGAGGTGGTTAAAGGAATAGTAGTGGTAAAATGCACTTGTGGGTTTAACCAATCCTTTTTTATTTATACAATTCTCCTTTAAGGGGGATGTGGCAGGGGGTGTGTCCTATGGACGTGGCCAGGGGTGTGTCCTATGCCTACATACTTTTGCTAATAGGTGTCCCTCATTCCCATTTCAGAAAGTTGGGAAGTATGATGTAGCTGCTGGGATAAGCGATTATATGGGAACAGTGGTGACATTGGTCATCGATATGTACAAAGTATAAATCTGGTCGCGACTATTTGTACACACTGAGTGCATATAGGTAGTTTTTTTTTCTCTGGCAAGAATCTTCAATTCTCAGCAGCACTTCCCCATGTAAATAAAAGGTGGACTCCAGGTACAAAAACATTCATTAAAGCAGATTCCTCAATAGCGATAAATGATATAAAATGACTTTGTGTGCACCAAATGCCTTTGCAAACCCAATAGCAACCTTGTAAATTCAGCAATGACATCATCAATGTGCTGTACATAGCCTGTACAGAGGGCAGAACTGTGGGAGGGGCTCACTAAGCTCCACTCACTAGACGCTGTCTGTAGAAAACTACAGGAGGGGGTGGAGACAAGACCAGTCACCCTGCACAAGGCGAGAGAGCAGCAGTGACCGGTCCTTATTACTACAGAAGGGGGTGGAAACAAGACCAGCCACCCTGCACAAAGAGTGAGACAGGAATGACCGGTCTTTATTACTACAGGAGGGGGTGGAAACAAGACCAGTCACACTGTACAAGTAGAGAGAGCAGGAGTGACCGGTCTTTATTACTACAGGAGGGGCAGGGACAAGACCAGTCACCCTGCACAAGTAGATAGAGCAGCAGTGAGCAGTCTTTATTACAGGAAGCTGCTGCACAGAGGGTAAGTTTTACACTGAATTACTGCACAGATCTGGAAGAAATACACAAAGCACACCGAGATTCAAGGAAGAATACACATGGCTCCTGTATTTAAATAATATTTTTTTAATCCAGAGTTCAGTTTTTTTCTTCATAAATTTAGGCCAACATGTATTCTGCTACATATTTTTGGTTAAAAAAATCCCAATAAGCATATATTGGTTGGTTTGCGCAAAAGTTATAGCATCTACAAGCTACAGGATGTATATTGCAATTTTTATTTACCGTTTTTATCGGCGTATAACACGCACTTTTTTCCCCTTAAAATGAGGGGAAAGTCGTGGGTGCGTGTTATACGCCGATCCCCGCCGAAATCACAGAGCCGAGATACACATAGTCGAGTGTATTCGGCTCTTTCCGGCGCCGCTCACAGTCACGCCCAGTCCCGCCATTGGACCTGTGTTATGTCCATCATAGGGCGGGGCTGGGCGGGACCTTGAGCAGCGCCGGAAAGAGCCGAATGCACTCGTCGAACTCCGCGGCGCCATATTTAAAACTACTAGCATGTGTATGTCGGCGGCGGCGGCAGGCGGTAGGCATGGACACTGGGGACAAGGCTGCACTGAGGCAAGGCTGCACTGGGGACAAGGCTGCACTGGGGACAAGGCTGCACTGGGGACAAGGCTGCACTGGGGACAAGGCTGCACTGAGGCAAGGCTGCACTGAGGCAAGGCTGCACTGGGGACAAGGCTGCACTGGGGACAAGGCTGCACTGGGGACAAGGCTGCACTGGGGACAAGGCTGCACTGGGGACAAGGCTGCACTGAGGCAAGGCTGCACTGAGGCAAGGCTGCACTGACAAGACTGCACTGGGGCAAAGCTGCACTGACAAGGCTGCACTGACACTGAAAAGGCTGCAATGACACTAACAAGGCTGCAGATGAACACTGATGAGGCTGCATTGATGGGCATTTTAATGTAAGTTTCTTTTCCTTAAACTTCCCTCCTAAAAGTTTTTTTCCTTAAAATTCTCTCCTAAACTTGGGGTGCGTGTTATACGCCAGCGCGTGTTATACGCCAGCGCGTGTTATACGCCGATAAATACGGTATTTCTTTTTACACTAGTAATGGCAGCGATCGGAAGGGGTTAACATCTAGGGTGATCAAAGGGTTAAATGTGTGCCTAACCAGTGCTTATGTGTACACAGTGTCCTGCTTTTACTACGGGATGTGCCGGGTTTTTTTCCCTCCATTGCAGGGAAAGAAAATCCAGCACATCCCCGCTAACAGGAAGAAGCTCTAGATTGTTTACATAGGCAGAGAAAAATAAAGGTTTAATCAATGTAATGTATAGAAGGTAGGGCCCGAAAGTGACTCAAGCCCAGGGGCCCCCATCACCCTAAGTCCTGCCCTGCCTGTACTGACTAAATAAGCTTAAGACAATTGGCAAAAGGCAGAAACAACTTTCTAGTTGTTTTAATAGTAATTTACCCCTTAAGGGTATCTCAAAGCTGCCTGTCCCTCCAGTGGCTTGACTTCCCACCGCAATATTGGTGCCTGCACAGATGTGTCGAAGGACTCTGCCCAGGCTTTGGGTGCACATCTGGTTTTTCATGCATGGGCAAAGATGGAGAAGACTTGGGACTTTCCTAATAGCCATCTTTGTGCATGCACAGTAAAACGCATGCTCAACGCATGCTCAATTGTGCCATAGGGCTCACTCGGGACCCGAAGCCCTCACATCTGCGCATTCACAGGGGACGGGGATAAAAAAAAACATCATTCTCACCTAGGCGAGAAATGTGAAAAAAGACATTAGTTAAAAAAAAGAAAAATATTCAGTTGTAAGAGAGGAAGGGGAGGAGGCAGGGCAACATGACATGACCTTTAGGCCTCATTCACACCTAAGCCTTTCATAAATGTGTGCAAAATCAAAATCAAAATCATGCTTTTCTTGCACACATTTCCAAACGTGTAAAAAAAAAAAAAAAAAAAACACGTCGCGCTTGTGATGGAGGGAAACCCACATCTAATTCACATAGGTGTGAACCAGGCCTAACAGTTTATTATACAAAACATGTCTTATGTTGTGTCATGATATGCTTATGGCTCATATCCCCTGCACGGGATTATCTTTATTATTATCGTTATCTTTATTATTATTTTTGCTTCTTATATATTTCAATAAAAAAAATTGTACCAGGGAAAAAAAAAACCACGCAAAAAGCTACATGAGTGTAGCGGTGCCCCGGTGGTGACGCTGCGCTTTTCAGCTCCACACATCACCCTGCTTGGTCAGACATCCATTTCAGGAACACTTTCTCCAGTCAATGAACAGTCTCTTGCTTGTTTTTTTTTTTTTTTTTTTTTTTTTAGGGGATTAAATTTGGATGGGGAAAATGGACATGGAATGCCCAAATGATGAATCTTTTTTGAGTTAAATTGAAGGTAGTTGAATCTAAATTGACAGTCTCTGTCAGTCTCTAAATTCACATCTCCTCCAGCACACTACTTGAGATCCCTTGCTTTGTGCAATTCTAGATTCCTGTCACCATTAGCACATGGCTAGGCCTCACTCTGAATAAGGCCCCATTCACACCTGAGCGGAGCGTTTTCAGGCAGAAAGTTGCGCGATTTTGCCGCAATTTTGTACAGGTCAAAAGGTCACCAATGTAAAAAGCAGAAAAACGCCCAAATCTGCCTAAAAAAAAAGTTCTAGAACTTGTTTGAGCTTCAGCCATGTACACACGAGCGGAATGTCCGACAGAAAAAGTCCGACGGGAGCTTTTCATTGTATATTCCGACCGTATGTATGCCCCATCGGACTTTTTATGTAGAAAATTCTGACGGACCTAGATTTTTCTAAATTTTTCCAACGGAACCAATTGCTATTGGGAAATCCGATCATCTGTATGCTGTTCCAACGTACCAAAAACGACGCATGCTCTAAAGCAAGTAGGAGAGGGAAGCTATTGGCTACTGGCTATTGAACTTCCATTTTCGAGTCCCGTGATATGTGTTGTACGTCACCGCGTTCTGGACGGTCGGAATTTTGTGTGACCGTGTGTATGCAAGACAGCTTGAGCGGAATTCCATTGGAAAAACCTTCAGAGTTTATTCCAACGGGAAAACCGGTCGTGTGTACGGGGCATCAGGCGTTTTGGAGTGGAGATGTGAACCATCTCCATAGAGAATAATTGATTTTTTCCCCTCCAGCGTTTTGTAGCTTGAGGCTTCAAGCTGCAAAACGCTCAGGGGTGAATAGGGCCTAAGTCCTAACATTTTCCTAGTAGCCATTTGCAGATGCAGGTCTGCAGTCCCTTCTGTGGTAGCAACCATTTTAGATGAAAAGGATAGTTGCGCTAACTGATACTTAGTGGACTACTGATCCCAGAAAGTCCGGTGCAAATCCTGCCAACCCTCCTGGCTGCAGCGACTTGAATTCAACAACACCACAGTCTCTCCCTCTGGCTCCACATTCAATCCTGGCATGTCTCTCTCAGAGCTTCTCACTGTGCTTCTCACTCACCGACCCCGGCATGGATGCCTCCTGATTGACTTTCCTGGCAGTGCTCCCAACTGTCCTCCTCTTGCTCCTGTTCCAGGACACCTCTCAATGGTCGTGTAGAGAGAGAGGCTCCCTCCCAGCTCCCGAGCTCCAGGCCTGAGTTCACCCCCCCCCCCCCAGAAAGGGGGTTCCCTCAAAGGCTACTACAGTTTAACACTCCATTATCTCAGTTCTTCCACCCGATAACTCCTCCCACAGCAGGCTGACCATAAGTATATATAGGAGGCTTGCCCCCTGCCAATCCTAGTTGGGGATTGGTCAGGGCTTCCAAATACACCCCATGTCACTCCAGCTCTCTGCCCTGCCCCCTTTCCAGAACCTTCTCACTGGAAACAAAGGAGGCGTCAAGAGCTGAAGCACATGTCAGTCACCTGCTGCTACACTAAACCACCCCCCCCAGTCCCCAGATCAAAACAAACATGCCTAGCTCATAGCATAGGCCTGCCTAAATTTACCTGCACTGGCAGTACAAACAAAATTACTACTCTAGCACCTACCTACCTAAGGTAGAGGGTGCTACATGAGCTACTTTGATGCGTTTGTCACATGTAGGGCAGCCTATTGAAATTAATGACTGCCCTATACATTGTCTGCATGTAGTTTATGCATGTAGTAAGAAAATGCGCACAAAACGCACATAAACGCGGCCTGATTTTATGAACGCCTAGGTTGCAATGCAGCCTTATGCCCTGTACACACGGTCGGACTTTGTTCGGACATTCCGACAACAAAATCCTAGGATTTTTTCCGACGGATGTTGGCTCAAACTTGTCTTGCATACACACGGTCACACAAAGTTGTCGGAAAATCCGATCGTTCTAAACGCGGTGACGTAAAACACGTACGTCGGGACTATAAACGGGGCAGTGGCCAATAGCTTTCATCTCTTTATTTATTCTGAGCATGCGTGGCACTTTGTCCGTCGGATTTGTGTACACACGATCGGAATTTCCGACAACGGATTTTGTTGTCGGAAAATTTTATAACCTGCTCTCCAACTTTGTGTGTCGGAAAATCCAATGGAAAATGTGTGATGGAGCCCACACACGGTCAGAATTTCCGACAACAAGGTCCTATCACACATTTTCCGTCGGAAAATCCGACCGTGTGTACGGTGCATTAGAGTGAAGGACAAATTTAATGCCAGGAGATTTTTCTGCCCATGTGACCGCTGTGATTGGCTGTTACAGTGATCACGTGATTGGTAACCCGTCCTACCAGCTCCTGATTGTTGCTCTGTAATTAGGAGCAGTTTGTGACAGTGAGGTCACAGTGCTGGCAGCGCGTGATTAAGCATCATGCTCCCAGCACAAAACACATCCACATCTATGCAGCAGTATAGAATGAGGCTCACCTTGCTGGCAGGAAGGGGTTCATTAACAGTAAGTTGGCTATTTGCTGGAAAACATTGCCCTCCGTTATTCTACCATGCATTCTGTTTCGAATATGCATCTGAGTTAATAAAATGTATAAAATAAAAATAATTTCCTAATATAACCCCTACAATTTCTTTGCTATACAGTGGGCCTTTAAAAAGCTTAAAGTGACAGCACCACTCTGAGCAGGATGTCACCATCACCTTGGGGTCTCTTATGTGTGGTGATAACCCCGTGCCATGGAGGAGAGTGGCATCCCTAAAAGGAAAGCGGCGTCTGATAACCAAGAGGGATGAGACACGTACCCCCAGGGCAAACATTCCATGCCGGGCCTGGGAACAGTGACATCATTCAGCCGCACTGAAGTCACTTTCCACCAGGCTGGGGCCAAACTCTATTAATAAAACAAAGAAAAAAAGCGTGCATGGCCCTAAAAATAGAGACAGCTCAGATTGCTCCAGCGCAGGGATGATGAGTGATGAACCTATGTGAAAAGGAAGCCGTATTCCCATTAATGTGATCCTGCAAACACAACTCGTCCCGCTGTGCGTGTTTATTTATACTGGGTGCAGAGGATGCTGGGAACAGAACACTAGAGTGTAGTAAGATCAGTTCATTACACTGCACGGGATTTTCCATCAGCACACGCTCTTAAGTATTGGGCCCCTTACACCTGGGGCCGTTCGGCTGCAGTGCGCCTGTCCTGGCGCTTTAGTGCCTCTGGGAGAGGTGCAGTGCCCAGCCCTGCTGCAGGCAGTCTGTCAAAGTCTTTGTCAGTACTGGTACATGGGGCATCTGTGAGGCCCTGGCTAATTCACCAGTGCCTGGAAATACCAGGAAGTGGGAACCCAGTAAAAATATCACTCAGACCCCATTCACACACTTGTCCAACTTCAAAATGTGATGGCCAATGTGTGATTTCCATTATGACTTTGGCTTTGACCAATGTGATTGTTTTGTTTGTTTTCTACACAGTCGGTAGACATGCGCAGAACTGAAAAATATGTTTTTGTTTCTTCATTTTCTTACCAATTCCAAATTTCAGAATGATTGGAAATCGAAAAAGCCAAAAATTGATCAACTGATCCGAATTCTGTGTGAAAAATGGCCGGTTGTTAAGGAGCGGACCGAGAAACAGCGGCCAGCTGCATCCTTAACAAAAGATAACTCATCAGCTGTCAGCGGGTTTCCCCACTGACAGCTGAATGTAAACGAAAGAATGTCGGCAATGAAAAATAAAGGAAAAAAACAGCATGGAGTCTCCCCCCCATTCATGCCATACGTTTTGGGGGCCCTTATCCGAGCATGCAGCAGGTCAGGAAAGGGGGGGGGGAACGAGCGAGCGCCCCCCCCCCCCCCCCCCCCCACTGAACCATACAAGACCAGACCACTTGCCCTCAACATGAGGTGGGTGCTTTGCGGCAGGGGGTCTCTGTTGATGTTGATGGGGACAAGGGCCTTCTTCCCCACAACCCTGGCTGGTGGTTGTGGGGGTCGGCAGGCGGGGGGCTTATCGGAATCTGGAAGCCCCCAGATCCCAGCCCCCCCCCATGTGAATGAGTATTGGGTACATACTACTCATTAACCAAAAAAAAAAATGTAGTGTAAAAAATGACAGTACGCAGTTTTTGACAAGTCCTTTATTTAAAAGAAAAATTTTTTTTAAGTGTCCCCCACTGTAGATCCATCGTCATTCATGACACCTGCCGCCACCGCCGACCCAAAAAAAAGAAAAAGAAAAAAGGTCTGCTCCCGCCATCTGCCAGCCCCACTGTCTGACAGTTCTTAAATAACTAATTGGTGGGGTCACCTGATGACGTCACCGGGTGACCCCCCCCCCCTTGTGACATCATCGACGTCTATGCTGGGCCAATGACATCACAAGGAGGCGGGGTCACCTGCCATCTGACAGGGGTCAAAAGTCGCATGGGGTCAAAATTCGCACACGTGTGAATGAGGCCTAAAGGGGGATTTCAGATCAGCATGCAGAGCTTCATTCTGATATGAATTTTTGTAAAATGGGGTAGGGGTTCACTTTAATTTGTATGTAAAATTCCATATTTTTTGCATGCTTGCTGTACCATATTTCCATGAGGGTACTGCACATACAGACTGAGAGATTTCCTTTCTAGTGGCCATCTATAGTGAGAGCTACATGACAGCCAGTCCAGTTGCATTTTCAGAGGGAGAAGTCCCCAGCGGAAGCCTTGGCATTTCCATCAGGTTTATTATAAGGCGGGGTAATGCCTAGATCAGGGCTGGTTCACACCAGAGAATTGCGTCAGGGCACACGCATTGAAGACTCATCCCACGTTTTACATGCATTGCGCCCCTATCATTTTAAAAGGGGCCACGATGCACCAAAGATGCTGCATGCCACGTTTGTTTTTAAACACACTGCAACACACAGATTATTCCCACCTGGGGACTGTGGTGCTTTACCCTCTATGTACCCTTCAGTACACTATATTAGTGCATTATGGTTCTATTAAAAAAATTAACAGCCCTGAAACAGAATGCAGGACACATGTTGCTGAGCGTTAGCGTTAAAATGTGCAGTTACAGACAAAACATGATGCAGAACTCATTTTTGGTGCATTTTAAAATGTAACACAGCGCAAGATGTGCGTTCTGCATGCGCTATATATATATATATATATATATATATATATATATATATATATATATATATATATATATATATATATATATATATACATACACACACATATATGCATTTTCTTCCTATTCATTGTCTGTTTCCATTTTGTTAGTTGTTATTTATTTCAGGTACTTACTGTATATAGCACCATCAATTTACACAACACTTTACAAATGTATTGTATAGTCACACCAGTTCCTACCCTCAAGGAGCTTACAATCTAAGGTCCCTCACATTCATACACCCTAGGGCCAATTTACCTCCCAGCATGTCTTTGGAGTGTGGGAGGAAACCCACGCAGGCACAGGGAGAACATGCAAACTCCACGCAGGTAGTGCCGTGGTTGGGATTCAAACTGAAGGTCCCAGTCTGCCAGACAGAAGTGCTAACCACTTAGCCACTGTGCAACCCAACTTTTCAGAAATGCAACACTGATGTGAAGAGCCTCAAAGATTATATTGGTAAGTATTCTTTACCCTCTTTTAGCGCACTTTGAGCCTGAGTTGTAACACACATAAAAGGCAATGGTGTGGACAGGCTTTAAGGGGGTGGCTTGTGTTCCCTGTATACATTTCAAGGCTTCATTTTCAGGTCTGACCGCAGTGTACAGGTAGCAAGCTCCTGGGTCCCCTTTGTTTCTAATGAGAATCTCCAGAGTTAGGGACAGCTGACATCCTTCTATGTAGAGTGGGTTACAAGGCATGGTGGATGTAATGCAAGGTAGATTCATGGGCGCCAGACACTTCTTGAATGCAAAGAGATTTATTTTCTCTTGAACAGAACTGTGGGAGAGAGGGTTTAGGGCCAGGACACCCTTAAGTAGTTGCAATGGTAATTATCAGACTCTGAGACTTCTTTAGGAAGACAGCTGTTCAGGGAAAGGCAACCAGCAGGACACTACATCTGCATGTGTAGGATTGCTGTCTCCTATGGCAACAGTCTTATAACAGTTTCTAACATAGGTTGTAACGAACTTCTGTACTTCCTCTACAATCACTTCTTGTAGATCTTCACTCCACTGAGCTCTCAGTCTCTCTCACTAGACTTGAGGATCCACTGCCATTGGATCTCCTGAGCTCTTCCAACCTTCTCACTGAGTATCTTCCTCAAGCGTCACAAAGCTTAACAGTTCCTTTCTATTCCACTACAATCACTCCTTGTAGTTCTTCACTGAGCTCCCGGTCTCTCACTAGACCCGCTGATTCACTGCCACTGAATCCCTTGAGCTCCTCCAATCTTCACTGTAGTATCTTCCTCAAGCGTCACCCCCCGCTTCTCTGCTGGGTCCCTAGCTTGGCACTCAAGATACCTCTCAAGCTTCACCCCACTGGCCTGCTCAGTCCCTGGCTTGACACACAAGGCTGTTCTGCAAGCGTCACCTCCGCTGGTTGGGTCCCTTGCTTGATACCCGCTGAAGTTTCCAGATTCTTCACTGTCCCCGGTTGGTGAGAATGCTGCTCTGGTACCTGCTTCAGTTACTCACTGTGGTCCCTGGTAATTAGGCAGATAGTCCCTTACTGGTGACAGCTTCCCCTCTACCTCTGACCACGGCATGTTCTCCGGCCGGCAGAACCGTCACTTTTGGTGGGACTGCTAGCCGCAGTCCCAACTCTTCGCTGCTCTCTTGCTTCTGGATAGGCCCTCAGACAGCCTAGCAGCCAGATGTGCCTGGGATAGGCCCAATCTCCGGCCTAGCAGCCCGGGCATTAGAACACACGTCCACCCAGACAGCCACCCAGGTGGCGCCGAACACAGATCACATGACTCCACACGAATATATAGGCTCTCCCAGCAGGACAAAGGATTCAAGAAAACCCCTGCCCATTGGCTGAGATACCCCATATACCCATAACCTGACCTTACGTTGCCCTTCTCATATCTAGTACCACCAAGTACCCGACCACCTAGTGGTAGAAGAGAAAAATGCAACAAGGCCAAACTTAGGGAGAAATCAATATATCTCTAACAATCAACCAGGATAACTATTCCTGGCAAGAAAATTTGTGAGGAACAACCCTGCCTAAACTCCAGGGTGCTACACTTGCTACTGGATAGACCCTCAGACAGCCTAGCAGACAGATGTCCCCAGGATAGGCTTCAAACTCTGGCCTAGCAGCCCGGGACAGCACAACACATGTCTACCCTGACAGCTGTCCAGGTGACACAGAACCCCGATCACCTGACATCACCCAAATAAATAGGCTCTCCCAGCAGGCCAAGGGACCCAAGAAGATCCCTACCCATTGGCTGAGATACCCCATATATTGCTAATATGTCCCTGCAGTGCCCTTGTCTTATCTAATGTCACCAGATACCCGGCCATATAGTGACAGAAGAGAGAAGTGCAGCAATTCCAGAATTAGGATGGAATCAATTGATCTCCTATCAATTGGCCAAGGTGACTATACCTGGCAAGTTAATTTACTAGCAACCCTGCTTAACCATCAGGGTGCTACATACCTTTCACAGGCTTTTGGCCAAACTGCCCCTAGAGTGGATGTGCTTGCTCGATATTAGATTGTAAGCTCCTCTGGACAAAGGAGAAGTATAATGGTTTCATGTAGAGCAAGCAGTGTTCCTGCTATATAAACAATAATAGTAAATTGAAGTGTGATGGATCTTTCTGTATAGAAAATGCTTCCAGCCTAGGCCCTGACCGGGGTACACTTTGTACCTTCCATTCCAGTCGTGTACCCGCAGCCACCTTCTCGTCCTCAGCCCGTGCAGGCTAATACTACATGGCACTTACTGGCGTCGGCTTCCATTACGTTCCTGCAAATAACTGAAGGCAAATCCAGCATGTCAGATAAAATGTATAAGAGAAACAACATATCCCCAAGTGCTGCGGAGCTGTGGTCTGCTTTATGATGGCCAGCACACAATCCTGTTGTACTTTACATTTATCATTTGCTGTGGTTTAGAACATGACCCACTTGCACAGAAAATCCTGTTTTCTAGCCACACTTTAGACCCCTTTCACACTGAGGTAGTTTTCAGGCATTTTAGCGCTAGAAATAGTGCCTGAAAACTGCCTGCCATTCATTGCAATGAGTGCTTTCACACCCGGGCAGTGCGCTTGCGGGACATTAGAAAAAGTCCTGCAAGCAGCATCTTTGGGGCAGCTTGGGAGCGGTGTATACAGCACTCCCAAAACGTCCTGCCGATTGCAATGAATAGGCAGCCCCTCCGAAGTTTCTGAAAAGCGCTTCGGAAGCGCCGCAGCACGGGCGGTTTTAACCCCATTTTTGGGGTTGAAAGCGCCCCCGCTAGCGGCTGAAAAGTGCCACTTAAACAGCAGTAAAGTGCCGCTAAAACGAGCACAGGCGGCCCCAGTGTGAAAGGGGTCTTAGTGAACCTGTGTATACTTAAAGGGCAACGTCAACTAAAAAGGGAGGTTTCACTTTTCCTCCTCCTCTAACACTTGCTGAGGTGTTTTTTTTTTTTTTTGTTTTTTTTTTTAGGGGTCTGGTACCTATTTCTGACAGGTACTCCTACCACAATTTTATTCTCCAGGGTCTCTCTGGCAGTGAAAGGGTTAAACATAACGGTGGATTCCAATTGAAAAGTGCTTTCCACCGGCTGGAGGTTTTCTAGTTTGGAGGATCTCTCCGCACACGGCGGCCTTTCTCGCTGGTTTTTCCGCTGTGTGTCCCTGACAGTTCCTGTTTGTTCTGCTCAGGTGACATTTTTCTAGCTGTGGGGAAGCCTGCGAGGAATAGTCAGGGGAATCTTTCTTGTCGGTAAGGTATTTGCGAAGCAAAAATAAAACATCCAACAGTCTTTCCAAAAACAAAGAAAATTCCCATGTGTGACGTTAGCACCTCAGTTCCAAAAAAAGATCTTATTTACTGCATCGTGGCAATACAGCCAAGGCCAAGTCTGGTCCCTAAGCAGAGTCTGACATAATACACACTTACAGGTCCACCATGTGCCATATTCCACCTGTTTAATCTGCAAGTATTTCCCTGTTTCCTCCTTTACCCCCTCATTCAAATGATAATTCCATTACATACCTTATATTAGACCCAGAGTCATCATCATTGGGTCTCTGTGCTTCTCAATGCAATGCAGACAGACCATGGCTGGTGGGAGGGACTGGCACTTGGTGTAGTAATGTTTTCATGAAGCTATGTACAGCACCCTGCTGACAGCTCATACCAGCCATGATCTGTCTGCATTGCATAGAGAAGCAAATAGACCCAGTGATGTCAGTCTGAAGGAGTGGGAAATTCAGGGCAGGCTGCATTTGTATGCAGACCACCCTAGATATCACTCACATGTGATTCTGAGGCTCCATGATTGAAGAACTGAAATATAATAAATTAAAGGGGTGATGCATCTTGCATCATATAACTCTTTCTTCCCCAGCCTGACTGTCCCAAATTATGTTAGATGATGTCAGATGCCAGCCAGAGAATGGAGTGGGCTCCATCAGACTTTCTGCAAGGAGCTCACAGTGTGCGGTGAATTCAAAGTAGGCAATTTCAGTACAAAGGAGGAGCCTGTACAACACTATGCATGTAATCGATCAATCAATCAATCAATCTGTTTACAGCAAATGGAATGCATCTGCTGTAGGCAGGAAACAGAGGGAGAATGGATGGAAAAGTAGAAAATGAATGGAAAGCAATCCACCCATAATATGGAATATAGGTTTATTTCTTGCTGGGACGCTCATCCTTTTAAATCAATCATCCTAAAGGATTAGCTTCTGGTTTATTATAGCAAATGATATAACGCAGCGGACTCTGGGGATAAGACTACACAGCAGTCATGCTAAGACTTTCACACTGAGGCGTGCGGGCGCTGGCGGTACAGCGGCGCTAAATATAGCGCCGCTTTAACATCGTTTTAGCGGCCCCGCTAGCGGACGAAAAAGGTTTAAAACGGCGCTTAGCGGGCAGGTTTGCAGCACTGCCCCATTGTTTTCAATGGGAAGGGGCGCTTTAGGAGCGGTAAATACATCGCTCCTACAGCGCTCCAAAGATGCGGTTTGCAGGACTTTTTAGACCGCTCAGCAAGCGCACCGCTCCAGTGTGAAAGCCCTCGGGGCTTTCACATTGCATTGCACTGAGCGGCTCTTTCAGGGAGCTTTGCAGGCGCTATTTTTAGCACTTTAGCGCCTGCAAAGCGCCCCAGTGTGAAAGGAGCCTTACTCAAAGCCACAATATGTGTTTCAATGCAGTAAATCATGCTAAGAAAATAACCTAAAATAAAAAAATTCAATGTTATGCTGACTTTCAGGCATTAGAGGGCTCATGCACACGGGATGAAAAAAAACGCCCTGCTTATAAAGGTGTTCAGCATTTTTTTTTTGTGCCTGTAAAAAGCTATGTTAGCCTATGTGGCCATGCACACATAGGCGTTTACAGAAGTATTTGAAGAGGATTTTTTGCAAGCATATAAAAAAAAAAAAATACACCAAAGGTGCGTTCTGCAAGGAGCTCATGAGCATAAACGCACATGTATGCACGAAAATATATTCCAACGGCCAGAATAACCACTTGAAGGGCAGGCCTTCTTCTGACACTTTCTGTTTACAAGTAAAAATCTGTATTTTTTGCTAGAAAATTACTTAGAACCCTCAACAGAGACCCTAGACCAGTGATGGCGCACATTGGCACCCCAGATGTTTTGGAACTACATTTCCCATGATGCTCTTGCACTCTGCAGTGTGGTTGAGCATCATGGGAAATGTAGTTCCAAAATATCTGGGGTGCCAAGGATAGCCATCACTGCCCTAGACAGTAAAATGGTGGGTTTTGCTACATTTTATTTAACCACTTGCCGCCCGCCATATAGCAAACTGACGGCGGCAAAGTGGTTTCAATACCCTGACCGGACGTCATATGGCGTCGCCAGGATATCAAGCCGCTGTGCGCTCCTGGGGCACACATCGCGACGATCGTTCTTGCGGTGTGTCAATCTGACACACTGCAACACCGATCTAGGTAAAGAGTCTCTGACGGAGACTTTTTACCACGTGATCAGCCGTGTCCAATCACGGCTGATCACAGTGTAAACAGGAAGAGCCGTTGATCAGCTTTTCCTCACTCGTGTCTGTCAGACGCGAGTAGAGGAGAGCCGATCAGCTGCTCCTCTGACTGATTGATTGATTGATTATCAGCACAGCCCCCCCCCCACCCCCAGGATGCCCACACTGGACCACCAGGGACGCCACTAGGACCACCAGGGATGTCACCACCAGGTATGCCACCCTAGACCATCAGGGATGCAAATCAGTGCCCACACTGGATGCCAATCGGTGCCCACAATGGGCATCACTAATTGGCAGGCATTATTGTTTGGCACTGATTGGCATCCATCCATAACATCAATTAGTGCCCATCCGTGCCGCCTATCAGTGCCCATCCGTGCCGCCTATCAGTGCCCATCAGTGCCACCTATGTGTACACATCAGTGCCACCTATGTGTACCCATCAGTGCCACCTATGTGTACCCATCAGTGCTGCATATCGGTGCCACCTATCAGTGCCCATCAGTGCCGCTTATTAGTGCCCATCATCAGTGCCCATCAGTGCCACCTCATCGGTGCCCATCAGTGCCGCCTTATCAGTGCCCGTCAGTGAAGGAGAAAACTTACTTATTTACAAAGTTTTGTAAGAGAAACAAACAAAAACTTTTTTTTTCAAAATTTTCAGTCTTTTTTTTATTTATTTAGCAGAAAATAAAAATCCCAGAGGTGATCAAATACAACCAAAAGAAAGCTCTATTTGTGAGAACAAAAGGATAAAAAATTAGTTTGGGTACAGTGTAGCATGACCGCGCAATTGTCATTCAAAGTGCGACAGCGCTGAAAGCTGAAAATTGGTCTGGGCAGGAAGGTGTACAAGTGCCCTGTACTGAAGTGGTTAACATGGTATTTGCGCAGCGGTTTTTCGAATGCAAATGGTTTGGGAAAAATAAACTTGAATGCATTTTAATGCACACAAACACAATATAATAGCCAATTGGTAACATATAAAGGATGATGTTATGCCGAGTAAATATATACCTAACAATTCATGCATTACAATTGCGCACGTGGAATGGGAACAAACTGTGGTATTTAAAAATCTCCATAGGCGATGCTTTAAACGCCTTTACAGGTTACCAGTTTAGAGTCACAGAGGAGGTCTGGTGAATTGTTGCTCTTGCTCTGACATTCATGGCAATACCTCAGTTATGTGGTGCAATTGCCATTGCCATTTATGTATGCATGCGGGACCAACACGTGTGTTCGCGTTTGCGAAGCACGAGGAGGCGGGGTGCTTTAAAATATATATATATATATATATATTTTTTTTACATTGTTTCATTAAAAAAAAAGTTTGATTACTTTTATTGCTGTCACAAGGAATGCATACATCCCTTGTGACAGCAATAGGCAGCAACAGATACTCTTTATGGAGAGATCTGGGGCCTATTAGACCCCAGATGTCTCCTCTGCCCTTAAAAGCATCTGATCACACCAAGATCGGTGTGATCAGATACTTTCCAAATTTAAAAATGGAGCCGTTTACATCCGGGGAAACTGGAAGTGACGGCAATACTCGCCGTTTTCAGTTTCCTATACCACACAGCTTCCGGTCCTCGACAAGCTCTGTGGTAAGCCGGCGGAACCGCCAGCTTTATTCCGGGCTTGCCAATGGGACGGTAGAGCCCTGAGAGGCACCAACAAGCGGCAGGAGGAAGCTAATTAGCTTCTAAGATGGTTTTTACATAAAAGCAGGTCGCCTCCTGGAAAAAAACAATACCGAGATGATACCTGTAGCTCAGTGTTTCTCAAACCTTTTTGTCTTGCGGCACACCAAAAATGTTTCAAAAATGTTTGCGGCACACCTGAAAAGATTTAACAATTTATGTGGTGAAGAACTTTTTTATTTTTACTTATGTGTACTGATGAGGTATTCTCAAACCTTGGCATCCAGGCGTATTGAGGGCCCCTCCCCCTCTCCATCCATAGAATGCCCCTGACACATGGATCAGTACATATACATACAGGTAATCTGAAAATCAAATCACAGCCAATCATATCCTAAAAATATATTTCATTCCATTCCCATCAGCATGTTCTGAAATCTTATCTCACACATCTATAGATTGTATGTACAGCCTATTCCAAAGCCGGGACATGACCCCCCCCCCCCCCCCCCATAGTAATGGGCAGCATGGGGCAGAGTTGGGACAAGCTTTGTTAACTCCTCCCTCCCCAGCAGCACTTCACACAGGCTGGCGAGTCTGCCTCACCTCAGGCTCAGGTAGGTGCAATTGCAGGTGGACACTGAACAGGCTCCTCTCTCAGATGTGCGGTGCTCGTGCTCCCTTCTCTCAGGCTCTGAGCCGCGTGGCGCTGGAGAAGATGGAGGAGGTGGGTGGAGCTGAAGCCAAAATTAAGTCACTAGGCGCAGAGCAGCGGAGGAGAAATTTAAATCCTCCTCCGTTCTGAATGCTGGGGCCTCACTCTCTCCTTGCGACGCTGTGACATCACTGGTTGCCAGGTGGCAGGTGATCCTAGCAACCAGTGCGGCGGCCGCATTAGAGGCCAGCAGAGGATCGGCCTGCCACCCTGGACTCTGGGCTAATAATGTAAAACAAGCATCACAAGACCCCTGGTCGGCCCCCCTTCCCGACGCCTCCCACGGCACACCTGCAATTCTCACGCAGCACACAAATGTGCCACGGAACACAGTTTGAGAAACACTGCTGTAGCTGCAGGCATTATCCCAGTATAACCAGTTGAAATCATATGACGTTCAGGTACGTGATTTGGGGGCAAATGGAGAAAACATTGTGGCTAGTAGAATGCATTTACACTCAACACCACATGCACATAAATGCATGTACTTAGAGGCATTTTCTTCCTGCAGAAAAAAAAATCCAGCATCTTGTGAGTATAAATTCATACGCCCGTGTGCATGAGACCTAAATGGGAACCGATGTTTTACTTAAAGGGATAGTTCACCTTTACCACAAAACTGCTTATGCGGATAAGGGGCATCTGTAGATAAAAACAAACTGTACAGCTTTGAACAAAGTTGAATAATGCCCTTGCTATAGGTGTAGGCGATATATGTACCTTATAAAGCCTGACTGGAATACCCCAAGGACGTTGCTAAGTCGGGCCTAGTCATCACTGCTCACCTCCACCAGGAGTGAGCTCTGAAATGCTGAGCTCAGAGCTACTGTATCAGGGGAGAGAGAGTATGTGAAGGGGTTTGAATCAGAGGAGAAGCTCACTCCTGTGATGGTGGAGGTGAGCAGTGATGACTAGGCCTCACTTAGCAACGTCTTGGGAGTGCTTGGCAACATCCTGGGACTCTGGGAGTATTCCAGTCAGGCTTTGGGAGGTATGTAAATGGTCTATACCTATAGCAGGGGTTTTATTCATCTTTAGTCAGAGCTGCACAGTTTATTTTAATCTAAAAACATCCCTTACCTGCATAGATAGGTCTTTTGTAAAGGTGAACTATCCTTTTAAAGAATAATTCTAGGCATGGTATATTTTTCCATAGTTGCATTGATCCATTGTATATACCTTACCTGGCTGATGCCCCTGGAAGCTGGAAAACGCTGGTGAAGGAGACACTGCTACTCCAGCCATCTCCACTCACTTCCAGGTCCCGTGCTGAGCAGCCGGCCCTGGTGCATTGTGAACACAGGAGGTCATCCACTCAGCACGGGCACCAATCAGAGAACTCCTTGCATTATCTCAATGAATACAAATCGTCCTCTGATTGGAGGTGGTGGAAAGGCGGGGAGGCGATGTCCGCTCTCCTTTGAAGCTTGTGTGACAGTGCCGGAGAATGACTTGGAAACAAGGCCAGAACGTTGTGCCTGAATAGGAACCTTCATACAAGGGACCACCAGGAATTATTTTAATGGAAGATGCAGATTAAAAATAACTTTTGAAGCAAAAGTTAGCATGGCAAAGTTTATGTGACGCAAAAGTTAAGGCAGCAAAATTTTAGCAGATGCGTTTAAATACATTGTTAGGATATTTGCCAATTTAGTTGAAGCAGAGCTCCACCCAAAAGGAGAAGCTCCACTTGTTTGCACCCTTCCCCACTCCACTGCCACATTTGGCACTTTTTGGTGGGGGGGGGGATGGGTACCTGGTTTTGACAGGTACCCGCTCCCACTTCTGGCTCAGATCACAACAGCAAACTGAGCTGGAAATTTGGCCCACCTCATTCCCCGCAGTCTTCTGGGACACATCACAGGTCCCAGAAGACTACAGGACCATTCACAAGGGGCAGCGTGACCTGAGTAGTGCAGTAGGAAACGGGTTGTGAAGCCGCATGGCTTTACATCCTGTTTCCCTCACTTGAAGAATCCGCTCAGGTGAGGACAGCGCTGGATCCCTGGACAGTGTCCTCATACTAAAAGTCAGCAGCTACATACTTGTTAATTTTCTATATTCGTTAATTTTTTGGGGGAAGCCTGGAGCTCCGCTTTAATAAAATGTTTGTTGAAGAAAAAGGAAGATTAAAAAAAGCGTAGACATGCTCGAGGTCTTCATCCATGTTGGGTTTTAAGGTTTTGCAACACAATTCTGTTTGCGGACGTTACCAATACAAGGAGTCTGTAACCAAAGGAAACAAAGAATGCGCCATTGTGAGAAGCGGGCATGGCAGCGGACACCCTAACCCAGTGCTAATCCTCCAACCATCCGGCACAAGGTGCCACCAAGCTTAGCACCACTTAGTACATCTGACCATCTGTCCTCTATCTTGATTTAGGAGGGCAGAACCTTGGCTGCAACATTTTACAAGGTGGCACCATTTTAAAGTAGGACTCCAGGCACATTAAACTTTAATTAGCAGATTTATTTACTCATTAAAATAAAGACCTTGTTTTAGTGAAATGGATTTGCTGCTCTGAGAATATCAACATCACTTACATATACACATATGAGGGGTTCATCGCAATATATTAGGGCGATATTGTGTTCTGTCCTATGACAATAGATATATAATAAACGTTATATCCGATTTCTCTGAATATTATTTTTGAGATTGTGCCAGTTTTCTTATAGAAGGGTTTCTTTTGTATAGGAAACAGAAAAAAATCTGCAGGGGATCACTCTTTTTGATCCTTTTTAATCATTTGATAGGCAGCGGGGAGGTTGTATGTAGCCTTCTTCTCACTGCCTGCTTTAACCCTCAAAATGCAAACACAACGCACCACAAATGTGTGCACGATTGCAGAACAATTGCAATGCAGTCATGTTCCGTTCATATTGTTTATTTTTGTATTTATTTTTTTTACTAGTAATGGCAGCGATCAGTGACTTATAGCGGAACTGTAACATTGCGGTGGACAGTCAGAATACTAATTGAGACTTTTCCCAGTTTTTGGGGACCAGTGACACTAATACAGTGATTAGTGCTAAAAATATGCACTGTCACTGTACTAATCACACTGGCAAGGAAGGGGTTAACATTAGGCGCGATCGAAGGGTTAAATGTGTGCCTGATAAGTGCTTTACTATTGTGGGGGAGGTGCTTAGCAGAGACACAGGATCCATGTCTTCTGTAGTGACAGAACGGCAATCTGCCTCGTTTACATAGGCAGACCGCCATTCTGTCAGTGTACGGAAACATCAGCGTTTGCCAGTGGACATCGAGTCTGCCATACCCACCAATCAGCTCCTGCAAGGTACGTGATCCTGCACAGGAGAGCTGCCTTGCCGCCGTATATATCTACAGTATACGGTCGGCAAGCAAGTAAAGAGTGCCTGTCACCAGATTATTAATTTCAACAAAAAATCTTCCCATTAAACTATATATGTATATAAATTACACCTAGATCACTAAGCACAATTTTCCCATATATACTAAAATATATATGCATTTAACTCTTTTATGCGTGTTACTTCCCTGTAAAAGCCTCCTTTTTGTAGACATTCGAAAGCTGCTGGGTGTCACCATCTTGGATGTGATGTCAGCAGCCCTGGCCGACTTAGAGCTGTCACCTAAAGTGGAACTAAACTCTCCTATCTTTTTCAGCCAAGGAAGCTGCTTCTGTTTGATCTGCAACTGCCATGATGCTGTACATGTGATCAGTTATGACTCCAGACATTTGATGATTTGACAGTTTAGTTGAGAGCACAACCAATGTGACCATTGGCAATGCCGGCATGCCAGGAATGTAATTGTTTTTTTGAAACTGTTAAATCGATGGGTTTAATTACATTTAAAGTGGAACTAAATCCTCCAACTCTTTTCAGCCAAGGAAGCCGCCACATTAGCCTCACTGTGTGGCACTGCGCTACTTTAACTCACAATTGCGCTGTCATGCAACGATGTACCCAAACCAAATTTATATATATAGATATATATATATATGTATATATATATATATATATATATATATATATATATATATATATATATATATATATATATATATATATATATATATATATATATTTATTTATTTTTTTTTTCCCCTATAATAGAGCTTTCTTTTAGTGGTATTTGATCACCTCTCGGCTTTTCATTTTTTGCGCTATAAAAAAAAGTCTGACAATTTTGAAAAGAAAACAATATTTTGTACATTCTACTATAAAACATATCCCACATAAAAATTTAAAAAATTAAATACCTTAATACATTTTGGCCAAAGTGTATTATGCTACATGTTTTTGGTTAAAAAAAATGCCAATAGATGTATATTTATTGGTTTGCGTAAAAGTTATAGCGTCTACAAACTATGGGATATGTACTGGAATTTTTTTTAGTAATTGCGGCAATCAGTGACTTATAACAGGACTGCGATAGTGCAGTGGCCAATCTGACACTAACTGACACTTTTGTGGGAACTAACTAACTGCCACTGACATCACCAATGCCATTATTACAGTGATCAGTGCTAATAGTATGCACTGTCACTGTACTAATGACACTGAGCAGGAAGGGGTTAACATCTAGGGTGATCAAGGGGTTAAATATGTGCCTAACAGGTGTTTGTGTGTGTACTGAGTGCTGCTTTTACTGTGGATCTAGTGTTTCATTCCCTGCTTAGCAGGGAATGAAAAACAAGCTAGATCCCCTGACACTGAACACAGCTCTGTGCTGTTTACACTCACAGAATTGTTTTCTGTGAGACTCAGAGCTGATCGCCGGGTGCTGGCAGTCAATTACTGGCCAGGTGATCGGCATGTGTTGTGACAAATCACAGCACAGCCGGGCAGGCGCGCCTTAAAGCGGAGCTCTGCTCAAAAGGGAAAGCTCCGCTTGTTTGCACCCTCCCCCCTCTTCCACTTCCACATTTTGGCACTTTTTGCGGGAAGGAGGGGGTGCCTGGTTTTGACAGGTACCCTATCCCACTTCTGGCTCAGATCACCACAGCAATCTGAGACGGAAGTTCGCCCCCCCTCCTTCCCCCGCAGTCTTCTGGGACACATCACCGGTCCCAGAAGACTACGGGACCATTCAGAAGGCACAGCAAGACATGAGCAGTAGGAAAACCAGATGTGAAGCTGCAAGGCTTCACTTCCTGCTTCCCTTAATAGAGATGCCGGCACCTGCACCTGAAGCTGATTGAAGAATCGGCTCGGGTGAGGACATTGCTGGATCCCTGGACAGGTATCTGTCCTTATTTTAAAAGCCAGCAGCTACAGTATTTCTAGCTGCTGACTTTTCATTTTTTGGGGGGAAACTGGAGCTCCTCTTTAGGCTGGCCATACACAGACCAAATTTCAGCCAGTTCCTGTTCAACCAGACAAAATTTTCTAAGTGGGTGGCCCTGTCGGCTTCCTCCCTTACAACATTCCCCGACTGAAAAATCAAAGGAGCCAAGTGGAAACCTGTTGGCCAGATGCAGCTGCTGTTCAGGTGTTTGACAGCTGGTGAGGCCGGGTTTCCAAGTACAATATCTGCAGCGGGAGATTCGTCCATCCGTGCTGTGTAGTGTGGATGGAGGAATCTGTTAGATGTGTAAATCTCAGAACTGAATGGACAATTCCTTAAGCGGGCAAAGCAACTCTCTTATATGTATTTCATCTGTGTATTCAGCTTGAATCATATTTGCCCCGATAATGGCATTTTCACTCATTAGGCAGTACCTTACCTTACTGGCTTCATCTTCAAAAACAGACTGGTGGACGTTGCAGGCGAAGAGCGAGGTGGGAAGATCGTTGAAGTCTGTAATGCCCTGAAAGTCTTCTTCAGTAAGGTACCTGGACAGATCCATGCTTCTATGTATGGGGCAGAGTACCAGAAGATCCCCGCCCCCAACCACACAGGTAAAATAACTTGCATCCCTCATCCCGGTTAAGTATAGGTCTTCCCTCATCCTAAACAAAGAACAAAATAGAAGTGACCCATCACAAAATGCAATGGAAAGATAAAAAAGATGGCAGACAAAATGTTAGACGTCTGAAATATAGTAAGGGACAGAAGTTCCCCTTTACTTCTTTAATCTATAGATTAACATCCATGGTTCCCCATGCTGAGAGAACATGAAAGAAGAATTCCAGGTATGGCAATTTATACATACACTATATTACCAAAAGTATTGGGACGCCTGCCTTTACACGCACATGAACGTTAATGGCATACCAGTCTTAGTCTGTAGGGTTCAATATTGAGTTGGCCCACCCTTTGTAGCTATAACAGCTTCAACTCTTCTAGGAAGGCTGACCACAAGGTTTAATGCCGTGTACACACAACCGGACTTGTCGACCAAACTGGTCTGACGGAACGAATCCCTCTGAGAATTCGATCGTATGTGGGCATCATCGTACCTTTTCTGTCAAAATCTGTCGGACTTTAGAAATAGAACATGTTTCAAATCTTTCCGACGGACTCAAGTCCGATCGAAAAATCCGTTCGTCTGTATGCTAGTCCAACGGACAAAAAAAGGACGCAAGGGCAGCTATTGGCTACTGGCCATGAACTTCCTTATTCTAGTCCGGTCGTATGTCATCACATTCAAAACGATCGGACTTTGGTGTGATCGTTTGTAGGCAAGTCTGTTTCATTGGAACTCCGTCGGAACACCGTCGAAAAGTCCTTCGGGGTCCAGTCCGACGAAAAGCCCGGTCGTGTGTACATGGCATAAGAGTGTGTCTATGGGAATGTTTATCCATTCTTCCAGAAACACATTTGTGAGGTCAGGCACAGATGTGAACGAGAAGGCCTGGCTCACAGTCTCCTCTCTAATTCATCCCAAAGGTGTTCTATCGGTTGAGGCCAGGACTCTGTGCAGGCCAGTCAAGTTCCTCCACCCCAAACTCGCTCATCGATGTCTTTATGGACCTTGCTTTGTGCACTGGTCCAAATCCTTTGGTGGAGGGGGTATTATGGTGTGGGGTTGTTTTTCAGGGGTTGGGATGGCCCCTTAGTTCCAGTGAAGGGAACTCTTAAGGTGTCGGGATACCAAGACATTTTGGACAATTTCATCCCAGCTTTGTGGGAACAGTTTGGGGATGGCCTTTTTCTGTTTCAACATGACTGCACACCAGTGCACAAAGCAAGGTCCATAAAGACATGGATGAGCGAGTTTGGGGTGGAGGAACTTGACTTGTCTGCACAGTCCTAACCTCAACCCAATAGAACACCTTTTGGGATGAATTAGAGTGGAGACTGCGAGCCAGGCCTTCTCATCCAACATCAGTGCCTGACCTCACAAATGTGCTTCTGGAGGAATGGTCAAACATTCCTATAGACACACTCCTAAACCTTGTAGACAGCCTTCCCAGAAGAGTTGAAGCTGTTATAGCTGCAAAGGGTGGGCCAACTCAATATTGAACCCTACAGACTAAGACTGGGATGCCATTAAAGTTCATGTGCGTGTAAAGGCAGGAGCCCCAATACTTTTGGTAATATAGTGTATATGGCATTGGTCCAGTAAGCTCCGCTACTCCATTGATCTCCACTTGCTTCTGGGTCCCATGTTGAGCTGGTGCCCTGCTGCATTATGATCCCTTGTTTGGCACAGGCGCCATTCAGAGAACACTTTGCAATTCTCAGTAAATGTCACCATCTCCATCTCATTTAAAGAAAAAAACTGTGCATTCACTGAGAAAATGCAAAGTGTTTTCTAAATGGCTCTTCAGTGAGAAGCCACACAGAAGCATGGACCTGGAAGCTAGTGCCAATCACTGGTGTAGTGGTGCCTACTACAGAGATTTCCAGCTCCACGGGGATCCCACAGATGTGGCACATACCTACTTACATTGTTCCCAGCTGGTTACCTAGAATGCACACATATGAGCGTTTCTAGTTCTGAGACTGCACTGTCAAGGTTGGGGAAGCAGCCATGACAGCCAATCATGGTGGTCATATGAGGTTTGTTTACAAACAAACCCCCTCCCCTTCATTTCTGGCAGCCTGAAGCTACCACTGAGAATCTGAGGGTGTAATAATGGTTTTCAAACACTGATAAAAAAAAGTTTCGTTTAAAATAGCAATGTATGCATTTATAAAAAAAAATATTTTTTAACACTATTGTCCATTTATCAGTGAAAAACACAAGTATCGGATGTATTAATACAGTGTACCAAAAAAAAAAAAAAAAAAAAGCATTATGTGTTGTTCTTTTTACAGATCCAATCCTCCCTTACCCCCTCCTCCTTAGTCTTTCCTGACAATCTTTTTTTACCCCCCCCCCCCCCCCCCGCCTTGTGAAGCCAGCAATACCTACCTAATATAAGTCCCCCATCCATATTCCTTGCTGCTGCTGGTTCCAGTGTGAGGGAGTGCTATTCCTACACTGCCACTGCACCCCAAGACCACCGTTTCCTGCCATCTTCCTGTTATTATTTCAGTCCACCTCTCTCCCGGGGGGACCCCGTCGACGGCCGTCCAATGGGAAGAGTCCACGTCGAGCCCCCGAAAAAGTATCCCAAGGAAGAAGTAAACAAAAGAAGAAAAGGCCTGGGCCTTGATTCCCGTATGACTTTGGCTTATCTATGTAAAAATGGACATTTAGGATTTATTTTAATACAGCGATCAGATAGAGGGTGGGGTGAAAAGGAGGGATGGGTGAGACATAAAATGTATCCCAAAAAGAGGTTTAAAATAATATATAACATTTTTGATATTTAAATATATAATTATTTAAAAAGGATGTGAAGGACTGCTATTCCTATACTGCCACGCAGGGTTGCCAATCTCCCGAAGCAAATTTTTACTGACAAAACATGGAAAATTTACTGACAAAGTACTTTTTTACTGGCAACCTGAAAAATTACAGAACTCCTATTGAAAACTAACACACTGAAAATTTTTACAGTAAAAACATGATATGAAAACACTGACATTACCCATAACAAAGTAATTTGCATGATTATACTTAAAAAGTCAACACAGCATGAAATTACCAGCCCCTGATATTTACTGACAGTTGTAAAAAAAAAAAAATCACAGATTTTTACAAACTGTCAGTAAATTTACTGGCAGTTGGCAACCCTGCTGCCACGGCACACCAAGACCACCGTTTCCTGCCATCTTCCTGTTATTATTTCAGTCCACCTCTCTCCTGGGAGGACCCCGCCGACGGCCATCCAATAGGAAGAGTCCACGTCGAGCACCCGAAAAAGTATTCCAAGGAAGAGGTAAACAAAAGAGGAAAAGGCCTGGTCCTTGAGTCCCGCATGACTTTGGCTTATCTAAGTAAAAATGGACATTTAGGATTTATTTTAATACAGCGATCAGATAGAGGGGGGTGGGGGGGGGGGGTGAAAAGGAGGGATGGGCGAGACATAAAATGTTTCCCAAAAAGAGGTTTAAATAAAATATATAACATTTATTTAAAATATATAATTATTAAAAAAAGGATGCTTAATTATATCAAATTAAATGATAATATATTTAATGATATAATTAAATATAATTAATAATTATGCTTAGTTTTTTTTAAAAAAATACATGCGAGCAGGAAGCATTTTTATTGTAGAAAAGCCATACTGGCTTTTGGTACATTTTTTTGGTAGGTGGGAACGCTCACAATTATGTACTTCAGTTGCGTATTTAGCGGTTTGCCTACATACACATTAATTTCATTCCACCTACGCTTTACCTTTCTCTGATGACTTGGTTTCTTTTCATATCTTTAAATAAATAAAAATGATTGAAAGAAAAGAAAAACATTAAATGTATAATACTTTATATAAAGCTTTCTATAATGCACAGCGGAAATCAGGCTAAAACTTCCAACGGGACTTTATCAATCTCGGCACTGAACAATCACTGTGATAAAAGATGAAAGCACACAAACATGCCTGATCACGTTGGGTGAATGTACATACCCATGACTACATGAAGAACTAGAGGGGGGCACATTGCAAACACCCACTTCAGCCCCAAGCATTTGGCAGAAAAGTATCCAGCCCAGCCAGAGTTGGATCACCCACAAGGCAACCTAGACAGAAGCCTAGGGCCTGGTAGGTGTCCAAGGGGCCAAGCTTACCTATTTCGCTCCTGCAATAAATCAGGATGGGGGGGGTAGCTCAACTGGTTAAAGCTGTTAAACTGTCTGTCGTTTCACAAGGGAGGATGTAGGCAGTTAGTGTCTGATGGGGCAAGCTATGCAAGTACAGACAATGCAGCTGCACTAGCTTCTCTCTGGCCATTGCAATCCTTATCAATCAAGGCATGGGGCAGCCAAAGCTGCTATCTTCCCTAGAGCCCTTTCCCGCCTTTAAGGATAAGTGCCCTTCTGACCTGATCTAACCTAATGCACCCAACTCACGCATCCAAGTCCAAAGTTTGTCTTGCACCTGTAGATTTTTGATTGAATGAGAAGGTATACAAACCGCTCAGATGCACCAACTATTAAGCCCCATACACACTATTAGATTTTCTGCAGATTTTTGTCTTGAGATTTACCAAAACCATATAATATGAGGTCAAACCTTAAGAGTTCCAATTTGTATGCAATCAGGCAGGCCCTTGCACTACATGGTTTTGGTAAATCTGAAGACAAAAATCTGCAGAAAATCTAATAGTGTGTATGGTGCCTTCATGGACTCAACAAGTGTAGCACTTACCCCTAAAGGAGTCACTTTTTCTCAGGTACCCTATTCCCAGGAAAAGCAGCAGAACACTCTAACAGTTGCAAATTATTGTGTCCTAACTAAATGTGATGCAAGAATCAGAAATTCGTAGTCTCTGTCCAACCCCCTCCCACTGGCCAGTATATTGGTGTACGCTGGGGCACAAATTCAGTGATGGAGCGTTCAAACCCACAAACCCTCAACCTCTATTTACCTACCTGTGTAGGTAAATTGGTCTGGCTGAGAGCCAGGGCTGGGTTAAATCTTGGTCAGGGTTGAGTGGAACTTTGGAGAAGCTTCCAGATGTAGTGGGTGGAGGCTAGGAGGAGCTGCTTGGCATATTTATGAGAACCCCAGCCAATCCCTAGTAAATGGGCTGGCAGGGGGCAGGCCACCTCATAAATGGGCATGAGTCATGCCAGCAGGGGGCAGTTGGGTGGAAGATGGAGATAGAGTGCTGAGGAGGCTGTCTGTGGCACTTGAGGGTGCCCCCTAGTCTTGGGAGGGGGGGTGACCTCAGGCTTGGGGCTCGGGTACTGGAAGGATCCCCCACAACACATGGAGGAATCCCTTCCTGGAGGCATGGGAGCAGGTCAGCATGACTGGGAGATCTCTTGAGAAGTCAGCCGGGTGGGCTTGTGAGTGTCAGTCTGGGAGGACTGTGGAGAAGTTAGCCAGGAGGGCTAGTGAAAGAGACAGCTGCAGCCAGGCGGGCTGGCAGTGCCTGAAAAGGTGGTGCTGGGATCAGTAGCCACAAGGATGTACTGTATTCTGGACACTGACTTTTTGCTACACAACCAAGGGGCCTCGGGTTCCTGCCTATAACAGGCTTTTGTTCAAAAATCTGACTAAATGCTGTGTTAGATTAACCATCAGTGTGCCAGTGGGGTTCTGCAAGCAAGTGAGTGCTGGAGGAAGCAGAGTGTATATAGGAGAAGTATCCCTGAAGTGGACATCCTCGAAGTGGACATCCCATAATACCCCTCTCCCCATTTAAGTTTATTTCCCTCTATAAAGCAAATAAAAAAATCAAATTTACGGACTGCTCTCTGACTGAGTGACTGTGAAAATTCGATGTGCCTGGCTGTGCATGGTGGGGGATCCCAGTCACTTGCGGCTCCTTGGGGGGTGTGCTATACTGGGCTTAGGTGCCCAAATGGTGTCCAAAACAGGTGATACAGTTTCCTTAAATAGTAGACCTCTAGCCACCATATGAGCTGATGACTTGCCTCTTCCAGCTTTTCATCCAGGATCAGGGACATCAGTTGCGACATGACTCAGTGATTACATTCTCCTCACAGTCCTGGTGGTGGCAGTGGACTCAGTGATTGCATTCCCATAGACCTGGAGATGTCAGCGACCAAGCCTCTCTGTGTCTCCCACACACACCCGTGAATTGTCCAGTAGAAAGTCTGCTGCACTGTCTACTCCATATAGTCCTCCAAACGACATCCCCAGGCTCAGGGACTCTCTGCCTTTTTTTCTTGCAAATAGTTGATTCTGCTGGGACTTGTAGTCCAAAAAAACTGTGCAGTACCAGGTACAGGCTCTCTGGGAACTACATATCCCACATGGCCTGGCTCCTCCCAGAAAAATTACTATACACTTCACGTCGCCACTTCAAAAAAGCCTGATGCTTTTACAGAGTTCAATAGCTCAAACTGAAATTTACACACAAAAGTTAATAACTCAAAGTGGTGACTCCACCCAGTCATTACCTTTGTATGGCTCCATATCAGAAAAACATATCAACAGACTCTGCCTACACTTTTTTTTTAGAAGATCGGGAGTGCTCTGAGCATACTTTCTGATGGATGCACACTGCATTAAATAGTAGTTTGTAAAACAAGGGCTGTACATAATACCAATATAAGAAAAAAAAATAATATCTATATTATATACAGTATAAACATAAAACAAATGTAAACACAATTGACCCAAAAGTATCAAAGCTAAACTCCAAGAAGATATACAATCAAATGAATAAAACTCTGTAAATATTAATACATTTTTAAATGTATTTTATTTTAATACACAGTTTGCAGTGTCTTTATTCACCTCCTGTAGAATTTGTCTCCCAGAATTTAGTTAAAATAAATAATATTAATACTTTAACAGGTAAAACAGGTCCTATATACAGTATTTCTCTAAAAAGTTTCTGCACTTTTTTTAACTCATTTAAATCTAAAAATGTGCAGAAACTTTTTGAAGACCCCTCGTATATATATTAGTATTTCATCTGTATATCACTTCACTGCGCATTCTCAGCACATTGTTTAGTCCCACTTTCATGTCATTTTTCTGTGTTGCACTGAACTGCAATAAAGGGGTTGTAAAGGGGAAAAAAATGTTTTTGAAAAATAACAAAACATGTCTACACTTACCTGCTCTGTGCAATGGAATTGCACAAAGCGACCCCAAACCTCCTCTTCCCAGGTCCCACGCTGCCAACTCTCCTTTAGATGGTGCCCCCAGTAGAAAGCCATTTCCCATGGGGGCACTTGTGCTGGCTTGCTCCTGAGCCCCGCTGCTGCATCAAAGAGCACATTAAAGGGGTTGTAAACCTTCGTGTTTTTTTCACCTTAATGCATCCTATGCATTAAGGTGATAAAACTTCTGTCACTGACCAGCTATTGGCTCTCGCTGCTGTCAATCAAATCCAATGACGCAGGCGCCGGGGGGCTGGGCCGAGTCCGGCATTCCGTGTCTATGGACGCAAATGCTGGACTCGGGAGCGTGCCCGCAAGGTAACCCCCAGGGAGAGCGCTTCTCCTAGGGGGTTTACCGATGCGAGGAGGAGCCACGAGCGCCGTTGGGGGACCCCAGAAGACAATGATCGGGGCCACACTGTGCAAAACGAATTGCCCAAAACGAAGGTGTCAGGTGTCACTGACCAGCTATTGGCTCTCGCTGCTGTCAATCAAATCCAATGACGCAGGCGCCGGGGGGCTGGGCCGAGTCCGGCATTCCGTGTCTATGGACGCAAATGCTGGACTCGGGAGCGTGCCCGCAAGGTAACCCCCAGGGAGAGCGCTTCTCCTAGGGGGTTTACCGATGCGAGGAGGAGCCACGAGCGCCGTTGGGGGACCCCAGAAGACAATGATCGGGGCCACACTGTGCAAAACGAATTGCCCAGTGGAGTAAGTATGATATGTTTGTTATTTAAAAGAAATAAATAAACGTAGGGTTTACAACCCCTTTAAGGTAAAAAATGTTTAGGGTTTAGAACCACTTTAAGTTGTTATTGTTGTGTAGTATGCTGACATCTAGTGGTGGTTTCTTGACACTAAAACTTGTTTATTAATGCAATTTTGTTATTTTCATCAGTCCTCCCCTCCTGTTTAGGGCTAGTTAGTTTTGTATTAGCTAGACCTACCCCACTTCTTTCATGTTCCCTCAAACAGTGTGTTAATTATTCACGGAGACAGGGCTTAGGAAAGTTATTGTCTTCTTACCCTTGAAAAGACTGGAACAAACATCCTCTGTACTTCAACTGTCTGAAGTAAAATTGTGTTGGATTCAACTCCTGTCTCTTATTGAAGAGTTAAGCCGCCTGCAGATGGTGCCAAGTCAGCAGGTGACCATACTGTCTGGACAGATTGGGTCTAAGAAGGTATGCCAATGCATTAATCAGCATTTGAAACAGAACACACGGAAATATCAGCTTTCCAGAGACACATATGTGCGGAGTGTGTGCGTTTTAAGCCCACTCTTTTGTCGCCATACATTTGTGTTAAGCAGGCAGTAACAGGTTAACAGTGTACATAGGTGTTTGCCCATCCTATCTATTATAGTGTATACTATATGTTCTTCTTTTTGGCTGAATGTTCAGGGTGTGGAGCTCTGCACACAATGAGAAAGAGGGAAGCAAAGCAGCAAGTTTGTCCCAAGGGAAGAAGCACTATAAAGAATGAAATGTAGATCTCATTATGATTATACTGCGTATTACGTTCTGTTGTAACAGCAAAGCCACAAAAGCTGCAGGGAAGTACAGCTCAGAACACCAGTCAAAATAATTGTGCATGTTAGATGGGAGCAGAGGAAAGCAGAGCACACTCTATGTCACCTCATAATGAGAAGCTGGTTCACAAAATAAATTCACCGAGAATCACAAGGGGATGTGAGCCACAGAAAAGTGGCAGTCATGCGTTTTTTTCACATATGGATTTGTGATTGATCCAGGTGATCTAGAGGTATTGCATTGTTATCAGTTAATACGTTGAACAATGTAACATACGCTGTACTGATTAAAATATGATCAGAAACAATTTATTAAAATGATCTGGGATTTCTTTAATGTCTATGTATCACCTGAGGATAGTCCCTTCATTGGGTATATGTAAGGGTGTACACAGGGGCGGACTGACAACTCATGGGGCCCCTAGGCAATAGGAGATTATGGGGCCCCCGGGCAATAGGAGAAGATTATGGGGTCCCCGGGCAATAGGAGATTATGGGGCCCCCGGGCAATAGGAGAAGATTATGGGGTCTCCGGGCAATAGGAGATTATGGGGCCCCCAGGCAAAAGATTATGGGGCCACACAGTATACACACACACACATACAGTATACACACACACACATACAGTATACACACACAAACACACAATATACACACACAGAATACACATACACACACTGAAAAGGTACTGGAGAGGCGGGGCAGCTATAATCTTGGGATTTTTAAAAAAACACAGATTTTTACATACTGTCCCTGGTTTTATTGCGGCTGGCAACCCTGATGGGGCCCCTTAGTGGCATGGGGCCCTCGGGCAGTGCCCAAGTGCCTGAACGGTCAGTCCGCCCCTGGGTGTACAACCACTTTATTGTGTCTGTTAAAGGGCAGCGCTTTTCTGTGTGTGTTGGGAAAGCATATGGTTTTGTGCACATTCCCGACATGCACAAGGTGTGAACCGAGCCTTATGGTGCAATTTTGAGTCCATAGACTTTAGTGAAAGTGTACAGGTGTTTTTGACTCATTTTGACCAATGGCAACAAGACACCTCTTCCTACCAACATCTATCTACTTTACAGGCTACATATAACAAGGAAGTGAGAAGACCACAGCATGGTTGACAAAGAAGAGGTAATCCAGCTGGTAGGACCCTTCCTCTATATCTCATCCGACAACACCTTCAAAGATTGCACCAAGCATAAGAGGGCATTGCAGGACATTGCTGTGAAGTCTACAAGGATTGGAACAGTTACTTGTGGTAAGGGGGGGGGTGTTAGTGAATTTAGGTTTTGGCAACTAGGGGGTGCCCTCCTTTAGAAAATATATAGTAAGTGAGCTACAGGGTGAGAGGAGTTTGGGTAGGGAGTGCAAGGAGATAAGAGCTTAGCTCCGTAGTTGGCCACAATGGGACTTGGTGGGGCCCTTCCTGCAAAGATTTAGCCTCCCAGTGTTTGGTATTCCCCAGCTGGCGAATACCTGGAGAGGTCCTGACTCCTGACACCTTGAGTGAGACTGAAGTGGGGAACAGGACTAGAAGTAAACTCTACTGTAAAAAGTGCCAACCCCAGTCAATCTTTATGGTGAGAAACTACGGATGGAAACTACAATTCTCTGTGGTGATATGTGACCTAATGATGTGCCCTGTTGTTGCCCACCATGAACTTGGAAAGTAAAGTCTTTGCAGATGCATCAGAATCTCCTACATTATTACTTGAGGGCCTATCTGGGAAGCGGTTAACTGTTTTTTTCTGGGGGGAAACGGGGCACAGTGGGGGTCATGGAACTAAGTATGCACTAAAGAGGTACATATAATGGCTTCCTTCAGGAGTGGGTGATGCACACCAATAAGAGATAGGGCAACAAGGCCTGTTAGAAAATCGCCTGTCGATTGAAACGCGTCAGTTAGACGCCCCTACATTCACAGCATCCACCACTGTACCATCCCCCCCCCCTCCTCCCTGTACCTGCCTGGTGAATTGATGAACTTTTGGGAATACAGCGGATACCCTGGACTTATATTCAATACAGCTTTAGGATACCTGTATGGATTCTAAAGACTCACATATGTCCAGAGATATACTACCTTGAGCCTCATCACACAGGCTCTGCTCCCAGTGCTGAACGGCTGTAGTGCCTGGCGTCTCTGTGGGAAGCGTGCATAGAGCGGTGTTTGCCTGGCTTGGTAAAGATCGCATACGGTCCCAGCTGGACTCTTTTGGCCTGGAAACTTGATTGTGCCTTGGAACAAACGGAGGAATCATCCCCTTCCTTGGAACCTTCTGGGACTTCTTACCACAGGTAATCCTATTATAACTTACCTACTATATGGTTCATTTATTTCCAGAGACTCAATCTGAACACACTTCCAGCTGTTTCTTTTATTATTGTATCCCGCTTCTCCTTACTACACACCGGCAGGACAGATATTAACCAATTTTTCATTGAGACCGCTACCCTAACTGAGGATTATTCAAAAACACTTTTGGGACTCTACTTTTTGCAGCTGCTCAACTATGGCCCACCTGAGTTGTTGATCTCAACTGATAGCCAGCTATCTCAGGGAGTCTGAGTGAATGGGTGGTGTGCGTGTGGTGTGTGTCTGTTCATTGATTAATTTGTTACCATTTTAGAATTAATGGTGGAAGTTTTTTATGTACTTATTACTGTGGGTGGAATTGTTTACAAATAAAGAATTCTATTTATACTTTTTCAACACCTTTGTGTTCCTCGTTGAAGAATCCTTTCCAGACCTTTTGGTCTCTTTCCACTGTCTCCCCCTTCCTGGCTATTTTTTCATTTCAACAAGGCCTGTTAGTAGTACCATAGTACCCATGAATGGAACGTATTACCCACATTGGAATGGCCCTGTCTACGCTTGACCACACAGAAATAAAGCAAACGTAGGTGTCTTCTGAACAAGCATTAACTACTTGCCGCCCGCACACAGTATTTTTATTGCGGACGAATGGCACAGACAGCACTCTGCTGACCAGTGCTGTGATTGGACACAGCATGAGTTTGGCAGCTGATTTCAGCCAATGATTTTGGCAGATGACAGCTGATTTACAAAAACACAGAACTCTGTGTACTGTGAACAGCGATCTGGCTGTTGCCTCTCCCTGCAACACATAGAAAAAACCAGCCAGACCTGTAAGTAAAAGCAGCACACATTACACATTGTTAGGCACACAGTTATACCTTGGTTGCCCCTAGATGTTAACCCAGGGGTAGGCAACCTTAGAGAGATGGAGATCTACTTGAACAACACTGATGAAGTCAAAGATCCCTGGGCACAATGTCCTGTTGTTAGGGCTAGTTCACACCAGAATGTGATGCCAGAAAGGCATGTTCCATGTGTGTTCAAAATGCACTGCCTTTGTGATCTACTGCGGGTGATGGTACATTGTTAACTCCAAATGTAGATCGCAAACGCAGTGGACACAAAAATAAAGTATTACAAGAGAGTGCAGGGTTTTTGAGAGTGCGTTACGCTCAGAATGCAGGGTTCAGGAGTGCGCTGCGCTCAGAATGCAGGGTTAAGGAGTGTGTTATGCTCAGAATGCAGGGTTTGAGAGTGCGTTGCGCTCAGAATGCAGGGATAGGGCGTGCGTTACGCTCAGAATGCAGGGATCAGGAGTGCGTTATGCTCAGAATGCAGGGATCAGGAGTGCGTTACGCTCAGAATGCAGGGATCAGGAGTGCGTTATGCTCAGAATGCAGGGATCAGGAGTGTATTACGCTCAGAATGTAGAGTTCGGGAGTGTGTTACGCTCAGAATGTAGGGTTAAGGCGTGTGTTGAGCTCGGAATGCAGGGATGGGGAGTGCGTTACGCTCAGAATGCACGGTTAAGGAGTGTGTTGCGCTTAGAATGCAGGGATCAGGAGTGCGTTACGCGCAGAATGCAGGGTTAAGGAGTGTGTTGAGCTAAGAATGCAGGGATCAGGAGTGCACTACGCTCAGAATGCAGGGTTATTATTACAAGAGAGTGCAGGGTTTTTGAGAGTGCGTTACGCTCAGAATGCAGGGTTCAGGAGTGCGCTACGCTCAGAATGCAGGGTTCAGGAGTGTGTTATGCTCAGAATGCAGGGTTCAAGAATGTGTTGCACTCAGAATGCAGGGATCAGGAGTGCATTGCGCTCAGAATGCAGGGATAGGGCGTGTGTTACGCTCAGAATGCAGGGATCAAGAGTGCGTTATGCTCAGAATGCAGGGATCAGGAGTGTATTACGCTCAGAATGTAGAGTTCGGGAGTGCGTTACGCTCAGAATGTAGGGTTAGGGCGTGTGTTGAGCTCGGAATGCAGGGATGGGGAGTGCGGTATGCTCAGAATGCGCGGTTAAGGAGTGTGTTGAGCTTAGAATGCAGGGATCAGGAGTGCGTTACGCGCAGAATGCAGGGTTAAGGAGTGTGTTGAGCTCAGAATGCAGGGATCAGGCGTGCGCTACGCTCAGAATGCAGAGCTCATGAGTGCGCTACGCTCAGAATGCAGGGTTAAGGAATGTGTTGTGCTCAAAATGCAGGGTTAGGGAGTGCGTTGCGCTCAGAATGCAAGGATTAGCAGTGCGTTACACTCAGAATGCAGGGATCAGGAGTGCATTACGCTCAGAATGCAGGGTTAAGGAGTGCGTTGCGCTCAGAATACAGGGATCAGGAGTGCGTTACACTCAGAATGCAGGGATCATGAGTGCGTTACACTCAGAATGCAGGGATCAGGAGTGCGTTACACTCAGAATGCAGGGATCAGGAGTGCGTTACACTCAGAATGTAGGGATCAGGATTGCGTTACGCTCAGAATGTAGGGATCAGGAGTGTGTTATGCTCAGAATGCAGGATTCAGGAGTGTGTTATGCTCAGAATGCAGGATTCAGGAGTGAGTTACACTCAGATTGCAGAAATTGGGGGAGTGCGTTACGCTCAGAATGCAGGGTTAAGGAGTGTGTTGCACTCAGAATGCAGGGATCGGGAGTGCGTTACGTTCAGAACGTAGGGTTAAGGCGTGTGTTGCGCTCAGAATGCAGGGATGGGTAGTGCGTTACGCTCAGAATGCAGGGTTAAGGAGTGTGTTGCGCTCAAAATGCAGGGATCAGAAGTGCGTTACGCGCAGAATGCAGGGTTAAGGAGTGTGTTGAGCTCAGAATGCAGGGATCAGGAGTGCGCTATGCACAGAATACAGAGATGAGGAGTACGCTACGCTCAGAATGCAGGGTTAAAGAGTGTGTTGCGCTCAGAATGCAGGGTTAAGGAGTGGATTATGCTCAGAATGCAGGGATTGGGGGGGGGGGGTGATATGAAGGGTGGAAGAGGACACTGCTAAGGGGGTGGCCCTGCCCATAGCAGTGTCCACTGCCCCCTTCACATCACCCCCACACACACACATACACATACACACACACACACACACACAGTAGTGTCCTCTTTCCCCCCTTCCTTCCCATAGCATCCTACGTGTGCACACAGGAAACCGAGAAGCAGCACAGTTATGGACAGAGGGCAGGAGTGGGAGCTGGCAGAGTGGCTTTTCATATTAACAAGCTGGTGATTGGTTTCTTAGGACCTCCCGCCCTCTGTCCTGAGCTGTGCTGCCTCTTGCTCTCCGCTGTTCGCTGATGACAGTGCCAGAGGAGGCTGGGGTGGGGTGAGAGGAGGACCGAATGCACAGCAGGGGAGACTGAGGGCAGAGAGAGAAGGACAGGCAGCTAGAACGGCGGCACAGACACATTCCCGGTCTACCTGTCACCTACCCATGGTCAACAGGTAGCCCGCGATCAACGGGTTGCCAACCCCAGTGTTAACCCCTTCCCAGCCAATGTCATTAGTACAGTGTACAGTATTATCACTGATTACTGTATTAGTGTCACTAGTGTAGTCAGTGTCAGTTAGTGTACCTCCCAGCCAGGGTCTGTTAGCGCCAGATTGCCCACCACACTATCACAGTCACACTATAAGTCGCTTATAACTGCCATTACAGTATAGCGTCTAAAGCTGTGTAAATTCCAGTATACAGTATATTCCATAGTTTGTAGATACTATAATGTTCACACAAATCAATTAGTATACACTCATTAGGATTGTTTTTACCAAAGACATGTAGCAGAATAAATTTTGGCCTAAATTTATAAAGAAATTTGATTTTTTTTAATTGGATGTTTTATAACAGAAAATTTTCAAACATTTTTAGCCTTTTTTGTTTTTATAATATAAAAATAAAAAACCCAGTGGTGATCAAATACCTCCAAAAGAAAGCTCTGTGTGGTAAAAGATGCTAAAAATTTCATTAGTGTACAGCATTGCTTGACCACACAATTGCCAGTTAAAGTAGCGCATTGCTGCACAGCAAAAAATGCCCTGGTCATGAAGGGGGTAAAACCTAACAGAGGTCAAGTGGTTAAAAATGCACATAGAAGCTTGTGAAAATTTGCAAAAACACACTAAAAAATGCATGAAGAAGCAGAAGCACAGGTGTGAACCCCTGCCTTACTGCTGGTTACCATTCCTTTTTTTTTGTTTCTGTTTTAACATCTTTGTTTCTGGGAGGGGAGGCTATAAAAGCGTTCCTAGGCCTCTATTCTTAATCCTGGTGAATAATCCCCATTAACACAGACCCTGACCTCGGGCTGATGAATAGGGTTTCATTTTAACTAAAAAGTTTTAGCCTTATTAAAATACCAGAGCAGTGCTGTGGAAATTCCGCCTGGTATTAGGTGTCTAAGCCCTGTTTTGTTGGCAAAGAAACAGTCACTAGCCAGCTAAACCTGACACCAAAATAAGCCAAATGAAAGCCTAGCCGGAGCATGAAGCCAAGGCACTGTCTGCTGTAACTCACTCCGAGGAGTCAACCTAAGGGGCAAGTTTGGAGCACCTCCCTGACCCCCAGAGGCATGGCGGTAACCCCCAGAGACAGGGTGGGCTGACATTTCACCTCAGGGATAGATTACATGGAAATTGTAGGATATGTAGACAGATGGGCACCAGTCACTCTTGGGTCAAAAAATCACAAAAACAGGGCCTTTAAGTCGAATCTGACACTCCTTCATTTTAGGATCCTTCTGTGAGTAATGTAATCAGCACCCATCTATCTCCAGGAGAGGCAACCAGCTCTCACACATAGGTTCCAGTGCTAAAACCCCCGCAGACACCTCCAGTAGGATCCTCCATGGGTCGCCATCCTGTTTCTAACCTTCCACAGGAGAATCAACCAACCTCCATGGGACTCCATCCTGCCTCCAGTGGAGATCAGCACATAGCTCCCAACTGTCCCTGAATTTGAGGGACTGTCCCCTATTTGGAACAAAGTCCCTCTGTCCCTCCTCATTTGTCCCTCATTTTGGTCTGATTTATATAGTGATGTAGCACCCTGAAGTCTAGGCAGGGTTGCTCCTAAATTTATTTGCCAGGTATAGTTGCCTTGGCCAATTGTTAGGGATCAATTGATTTCACCCTAAGTCTGGAATTGCTGCACTTTTCCCTTCTGTCGCTGGGTGGCCGGGTACCTGGTGACATTAGATAAGAGAAGGGCGATGCAAGTACAGATTAGGAGTATATGGGGTCATATCAGCCAATGGGTAGGGGTTTTCTTGGGCCCCTTAGCCTGCTGGGAGAACCTATATATTTGGGTGGAGTCAGGTGATCGGGGTTGGGTGCCACCTGGACAGCTGCTTGGGTGTTGTACTGCCCCGGGCTGCTAGGCCGGAGTTTGGGCCTATCCCGGGTACATCTGGCTGCTAGGCTGTCTGAGGGCCTATCCAGAAGTATTCTCACCAACCGGGGATAGTGAAGAATCTGGAAACTTCAGCAGGTGCCAAGCCAGGGACCCAGCCAGTGGGGTGACACTTGAGGAGTATCCTGGAGTGCCAAGCCAGGGACCCAGCAGGGAAGCGGGGGTGACGCTTGAGGAAAATACTGAGTAAGAAGTTTGGAGGAGCTCACGGGATTCAGTGGAACTGAATCAGCAAGTCTAGTGAGAGAGACTGGGAGCTCAGTGGGCTAAGAATCTACAAGAAGTGATTGTAGGAGGAGTAAAGGAGTTTGTTACAACTTGTGTTAGGAACTGTTATAAGACTGTTGCCATAGGAGACAGCGCCTCTACACATGCAGATGTGGTGTCTTGCTTGATGCCTTTCCCTGCATGGCTCTCTACCTGTAGAAGTCTTGGAGTCTGCCCATTAACATTGCAACTACCTACGAGTGTCCTGGCCCTAACCATCTCTCCCACAGTTCTGTTCAAGAGAAAATAAATCTCTTTGCATTCAAGAAGTGTCTGGCGCCCATGAATCTATCATCCACTACACCCACCATGCCTTGTAACCCACTTTATATAGAAGGATGTCAGCTGTCCCTGGCTCTGGAGGTTCTCATTAGACTAAAGGAGGCCTGGGACCTTGCTATAGTTATATTACCAAAAGTATTGGTACGCCTGCCTTTACACACACATGAACTTTATTGGCATCCCAGTCTTAGTTCGTAGGGTTCAATATTGAGTTGGCCCGCCCTTTGCAGCTATAACAGCTTCAACTCTTCTGGGAAGGCTGTCCACAAGGTTTAGGAGTGTGTCTATGGGAATGTTTGACCATTCTTCCAGAAGCGCATTTGTGAGGGAAAGCACTGAAGTTGGTGAGAAGGCCTGGCTTGCAGTCTCTGCTCTAATTCATCCAAAAGGTGTTCTGTCATGTTGAGATCAGGACACTGTGCAGGCCAGTCAAGTTCCTCCACCCCAAACTGGTTTATCCATGTCTTTATGGACCTTGCTTTGTGCACTGGTCCAAATCATTTGGTGGAGGGGGGATTATGGTGTGGGGTTGTTTTTCAGGGGTTGGGATGGCCCCTTAGTTCCAGTGCAGGGAACTCTTAAGGCGTCAGCATACCAAGACATTTTGGACAATTTCATGCGGGCCAGTCAAGTTTCTCCACCTCAAATCCCAATTTGTCCAAAATGTCTTGGTATGCTGACGCCTTAAGAGTTCCCTTCACTGGAACTAAGGGGCCAAGCCCAACCCCTGAAAAACAACCCCACACCATAATCCCCCCTCCACCAAATGATTTGGACCAGTGCACAAAGCAACTGTAAAGCAACTTACCTACTGTAAGATCTCACACTAATTCCAGACTGTGACAGTGCCAACTACTGACAGAAGGGAGAACTGACAACCAGGCTGGACTTAGGGGAAGCTGAACAAACCACAGGGTATAAATTGGCATTGGCTGACTGCAGCCATGCAGAGATAAATATACATACTTCTGCTTAAAGGGCAACACCACTTTCATGAGGAAAAAATAGTAAATAAAAAATAATAATAAAGCATAATATACAATTGCAACTCAAGTCATATTCTAATTTTATGTTATTAAAAATTACCTTTCCTTTTTAATCTGCAGCTCTGTAATTTTCTGTAAAATGCCATACAATGTGGCTACCTGAGGGTGTTCTGTACACAGAATGTGTACAGAACGCCCCCCAGAAACATAATTTCCTGCTTGTGTGATTGGCTCACTGATTTTCCCAGAAGTCTGCACTAAGATATAAGTCAGATTTCAGGCATCCCCTGCAACAAAAATGTCATTTTTGGTGAGATACTCCTAATAGGAAATCACGTCTAAAGTGGGGTGCACACTATAAGAAAATGGGACGAACAATCGTCCGAATTTCCTCACTGTTTCGCAGCAAATCGGAACCAAGGAAGGAAATAATGTATGAAAATTCTTGTACAACAAAGGTCGTTTCTGATCATGCGCAGTCTTTTGTTTCTGATATACGAAAATCGTACGAAAAAGGTACACATTAAATTTTTTTAATTCTGTTGCTGTGCAAGAAAAATTTGGGGGTTGTCCCTTTGGAAATTTTCGTTCGGAAAGTCAGAATCGGCTGTCGAAAGTTTTGTACACACTATCAGAAAATCGTATGATCGTTCCTTGGATGTAAATGATCGCCCGATTTTCTTATAGTGTGTGTGTGTGTGTGTACAAGCCATAAAGGGATGCAGACCCTGCAATTTTTACCCATTAGATCCCTGCAGGTGCAGCAGCTGACTGATAATTATGAAACCACTCCCATTAGATTACCCTACCTCATGGACACAGACAAGCACACAGGGATTTCTTCACAATTACAAAAGGTTGGAATCTGCAACAAAGTTTGTTAAAACCCTTGTAATGTACATAGATCACCCAGAGGGGAATTTTTTTTCTCAACAAAAGTAGAGTTGTTCTTTAACCACTTAGCGAGTGCCCATGGTAGATTTACTGTGGCTGGGCGGCCGCTCTGCTTCAGATCACGTATCTGGTATGTGATCTGACAGCTTTGGGTCTAGGGCGTGCGCCGCCGCCGGCCCACTCCCGCTGTGATTGGACCTGCCAATCGTTCTGAAGAAAGGCAGAACGGCGGTCTGTCTATGTTAACAAGGCAGATTGCCATTCTGTGAGAGGGGAATGTGCTGATCCTGTGTTCCTGCTAAGCAGGAACACTGATCTTTACATTCCCCCAGTCAAAGCACCTCCCCCACAGTTAACAATCACTCCTATGGAACACGTTTAACCCTTTGATCGCCCCTGAGGTTAACCCCTTCCCTGCCAGTGTCATTAGTACAGGAACAGTGCATATTTTTTAGCACTGATCACTGTATTAGTGTCACTGGTCCTAGTGTCAAAAGTGTCAGTTGTCCGATTTGTCCACCACAATATCGCAGTCCCGCTAGAAGTCGCTGATCGCCGCCATTACTAGTAAAAAAAATAAAATTCAAATATAACATAGTTTGTAAACGCTGTAACTTTTTCGCATACCAATCAATAAACACGTATAGGGATTTTTTTTTTTTTACCAAAAATATGTAGCAGAATACATATTGGCCTAAATTGATAATTGGATATTTTTTTCGACTTTTTAAAAAAAAATTTTATTGGGAATGTTTTATAGCAGAAAGTAAAAAATATTGTTTTTTTTTTTTTCAAAATTGTGTTTTTTTTTGTGTATAGCGCAAATAAAAAAAACCGCAGAGCTGATCAAATACCACCAAAAGAAAGCTCTATTTGTGGGAAAAAAAGGAAATTTTTTTTTTTGGGTACAACGTCGCACGCCCACGCAATTGTCAGTTAAAGTAACGCAGTGCCGTATCGCAAAAAATGGCCTGGTCATTGTTGTGTTACACTATGTTATTTATAATGCTCTGTGTCTTTAAGATCTGTTCCCTCTGTCTATCTGAACTCTTTCTCTCACCGTAGTTCTGTATATTCTCCTCCCCTTCCTCTCTCTGATTCATTGTGCACAGTATACCTCATTGCTGTAACATCTTTAAATGTGGCTTACAACTGCAACGTTTTTCTACCTATGGATACCCATCATTAAACGGAACATTCGAGAGGATTCATCGTCTGTCTTTCCATACAGTGAGTTATCCATTGAGTTAAGCTGTCTGAATTGATGCAAGGGATAAATAGATCACCAGGTCATGTAAGCTCTATGTGAAGCTGAAGATAACATTTATTGCCTTGTAGTTGAGTCAGAACAGTAGAAAAACGAAGTTCCACAGCCTAATTACAAGATTTCTGCATACAGTACTGTTACAGACAAGATTTACTGCCCTCATTGCAAGAAAGATTGAGACACCTTCTATACAGACAGTAAGGTAGTACTTGGTTACATATACAACCAAACAAAACAGTTTCATGTGTATGTCAGCAACAGGGTTGAACGTATTAAGAGATTTTCCCTACCAAGTCAATGGCATTACGTTCCCACTGAACTCAATCCAGCTGACTGTGGGACCAGAGCCGTGTCATCTGATGTTCTTCAGGACAGCTTATGGCTGTCACCTCCAAGCTTTTTGTGTGAGGAGTCATACTCACCCCCTGTTGACTCCATGTTGCAGACTCACAAGTCTTTACCACTCACCCATGATACTTTGTCTACCTTTCTCGCTGAAGTGTGTGCTATAGTGAACGCAAAACCCTTTAGTGCCGGTATCTTCAGATCCTGATGCTCCAGTGATCCTTACTCCAGCTTCGCTCCTTACTCAAAAGATTGGGACTGCTGTAATATCTTCAAGTGAGATTGAACCCAAGGATATCTACAGGTGTCAATGGAAGCAGGTGCAGCATCTCGCCAATGTGTTTTGGCATCGCTGGAGGAAGGAGTATCTTCATCACCTTCAAGGTCGTAACAAATGGCAAACATCTAAGCCTAATCTTAAGGTTGCAGATCTCATCCTTCTAAAAGACAAGGAAGTTTGTCGGAATGAGTGGCCTATGGGTCTTATTACCAAAGTTATGCCCAGTGACGATAACAAGGTCCAGAAGGTAGAAGTCAAGGTAACCAAGGGAGGATCCACACAAACCTTCACTCGACCAATTACTGAGTTAGTACTCCTTTTGCCAGGTGAGTGACTTATGCAAGGACTAGCCATGCTGTTGGCACGGCGGGGAGTACATTGCTGCTATCTACAGGTTCTACCTTGAACTTTGGAATTCTTTGAAGACGTCATACGACTACATGTTCTTCAATCCTGTTGGACTTATGTTTATGCTTGCTTGTTGCATGTTTTTCATTACAGGTTCCAGGACATTTAACAGTATTGGACTTATTGAATATATATATAATTGTTTATGGTTATGAAATCTAAAGATTTCAGACGGGGAGTGTTGTGTTACACTATGTGATTTATAATGCTCTGTGTCTTTAAGATCTGTTCCCTCTGTCTATCTGAACTCTTTCTCTCACCGTAGTTCTGTATATTCTCCTCCCCTTCCTCTCTCTGATTCATTGTGCACAGTATACTTCATTGCTGTAACATCTTTACATGTGGCTTACAACATGCAACGTTTTTCTACCTATGGATACCCATCATTAAACGGAACATTCAAGAGGATTCATCGTCTGTCTTTCCATACAGTGAGTTATTCATTGAGTTAAGCTGTCTGAATTGATGCAAGGGATAAATAGATCACCAGGTCATGTAAGCTCTATGTGAAGCTGAAGATAACATTTATTGCCTTGTAGTTGAGTCAGAACAGTCATGGGGGGGGTAAACCTTCCGGAGCTGAAGTGGTTAAACAGAAGCTTCAGTCAGTTCAGACAAAAATAAATGTCAGCAGCTACAAATACTGTAGCTGCTGACTTTAATAGAAGGACGCTCACCTGTCTAAAGAACAATCGCTTTCCTCACCCGGCTCGGTTCCTCACTGGTCTTTGGATCCCCGGCGCCAGAATGTTAACTGTAGGAAGCTGGCAGCGAGTTTTTGCTTCTTCACAGCCGGCTTCCCCCTGCACATGGGTGACCCATGCTGCACCTTCTGAATGGTCCCACAATTTTCTGGGACCTGTGAAGTCTTCCAGAAGGTTGTGGGCAGGGAGGGGGAAAGGAGAACTTTCACTTGAATCCCCTAGACGGTCTGAGCGGAAGTGAAAGCGGGTACCTGTCAAAACTAGGTACCTGCAGAGAAAGGGGGAGGAAGAGGAAGAGCATAACTTCCCCTTTTGGGTAAAGTTCTGCTGAAAGGCAGGGAGGCTGGGTTCACCCTTATGCGAATTGGATGAGGGTTTCCCCTAGGGTTGCCACCTGTCCGGGATTCCCCTGGACAGTTCAGGTTTGGAATCATGTGTCCAGGTTTCAGACTGACTGAAACCCGGACACATTATTCAGAGCGACTATGGCTTCCAGATACATCTGGATGATAGGTGCTGACTGCCAAGGGGTGAGTGAGCTCACCATCCATCCCTGTCTGTGACTGAAGTCTACCTCCTTCTCTCTCCTGCCTCTGAGTGAGTAAACTAAGGTAATTCAGGGTTGTCAGAGCACCCCTTACATCAGAGTTCCCCTTTACACCAGAGGTTGCAGTGTTCTCCCTTACATGAGAGTCCTTTCCGTACATCAGTTATCAGTGTTCCCCCTTAAATCAGGGTTCCCAGAGCATCCCTTATGTTAAAGTCCCTAGAGTTCCCCCTTACATCAGAGTCAGCAGAGTCTCCCCTTACAGTGAAAGGAAACTTTGCAAATTCAGATGTATAAGGGGAACTCTGTGGACTCTGATGTAAAGGGGGACTCTTGTGATTAAATGTTATTTAATTGCAAAATATATATATAGTTTATGTAGCAAGGTCTCCGGCCTTGTCCAATCTAATGAGGACCTCCAAGGCCAAAGATAGCTGACATCCTTCAATATGTGGTGGGTTGCGAGGCATAGTGGGTGCAAAAATGGTGAAAGTCATTGGGCGCCAGACACTTCTTGGATGTAAAAGAGGTTTTATTTCTTTTGACAGACCTTTTTGTATTTTTCGGGAAAAGGGGGACTCTTGTTATTAACTTCATGTGATTAGAAATGTTATTTAATAGCAAATATATATGTATAGTTTATACTACAAAAAAAAAAAAATTGCTGTGCGCTGCTAAAGTGTTCAGGTTTGACTTGAAGAAAAGGTGGCAACCCTAGTTTCCCCTCATAAAATTTGCATGACAGGAGATTGTGGCCGGCCCTCAATGGAGCTGGTTCACACATCTCCGGGGCAGCCGCGAAGCACACAGCAGAAGGGTCCTGTGCGTCTTTGGCTCCATTTAGGGTCCGAATTCAGGCAGAAATTTTGACATAATTCGGACCTGAAACGGTAAACGGGGATGCACCGAACTCCCTGCTGAAAGCCACTCCGCACATAGTGTGAACCCAGCCTCAAAGAAAAATAACTAGAGAATCATATTAACTGTGTATACTAGATAATGTGCCACCGTGCCCCCGCCATATATAAATGTTGTCATCATTTCAGAACCAGTAACCAAAACGGCAAAATAAAAATTTTCTAAAAATTTAGGCTTATTCACAATAGTGGTTACGCACCTTACTGCGTGCTTTACCACGACATACGTTAAGTTTGTTGGTGCAATGTGGTGCCATTCAGAATACCTCTTTATTCCGCTCATTCTCCAGAAACCTAATCAGCCCTCTTCCCTTCATAGTTGCCAGATGTTCCATATTTTGCAAGACAGTCCTGACATGTTTAGATATATAAGGGCCAATTTATCTAGCGTGATCGGCAGGCACGTTGCTAGGTCTACAAAAGATCTGGGGCTAGAGCCCATAGCAGCGTAGTAGAAGAAAGTCATACGCTTGGGCGGGTATACACATGTATGTACAGTAATATACGTGTGTGTGTGTGTATATATATATATATATCCCCAGAGAGCCCCCCACTTACATCAGGGTCCCCAGAGAGCCCCCCCTTACATAAGGGTCCCCAGGGACCCCTGCAGAGACTCGGGCTATGGGCCCCAGATTTGGGGCTATAGCCCCAAAAGCCACCCCTTAACGACGCCTCTGGTGATCGGTAAAGCTCGTGTTAGCATGCACTTTACCGCAATGCATTAGTGTTATACAGTGCCCTTTATTCATTCATTCATTTGCCAATGGACATAAGTTGCAAGTGCAGCACCAATACCTACAAACTCCAGCACAATCCTTACAACCTTTTAAACCCAAAAAAAGATTCAAGGTGGTTAAGCTATAACTAAAGGCAAAACTTTATTTTTTAGTTTTGAATAGTGTCAAGTCTTTCCTGCTGCCTGTACCTCTGTTAGATTCACCCACTCCATTTGTCATGTTTACCATTATCCCTGAAAATGAAACCAGAACAGGAATAAAAGGAGAAATCTTCCAATGGGGACATTTCTGGCGACAACCAGGGATTCCCTCACTTTGCAGGATTCTCTTTCACTTCCTGTTTTGGCTATGGAACAGAAAGTGAAGGGAAATCTCCTCAATGGGACAAAGAGGACAAAACATTTTTAAACAGATAGTCTCACTCACCCTTCACCTAAGCTCATTCTCTTACAGAAATGAGACTCCAGCTCTACACCCAGCATCATTCATTTGAAATTCTGCTAGGGTTGAAACCATTCCAAAAATTTTATTTCGTTTTTTACAGGCCTCATCTGGAAGTTTAGACCGATGAATGCTTAAGATATTTTTATATGCTTGTCATGCATACAACACAACTAAAATATGCTTGTTATTGTAGACTGACATACTTAATGTACTGGATGTCACTATTGTGTATTGTTCTCTATTACTTGCAATAAAAATTTTATTGGAAAAAAAAAAGAAAAAGAAAAGCGTGTTTTAACTGTAGGGGGGATGGGCTCACTAGAACATGACAGAGATCACTGCTCCCGATCACTGGGAGCAGTAGATCCCTGTCATGTCACTAGGCAGAACAGGGAAATGCTTGTTTACATAGGCATCTCCCCGTTCTGCCTCTCTGTGCCACGATCGCGGGCCACCGGCGGACATCGAGCCCGCAGGACCCGCGGTGGGCGTGCGCCCACTAGCCACTGCTGACGGGGTGACGTAGGGGTACGTTGTTTTGCGCACCCGTGCCACTTTGCTGACGTATATTGGCGTGAGCCGGTCGGCAAGCGGTTAACTTGAATCACTTACCGACTACGCATTGTAGTTTTACTGCTACACTTTATATATACGTGATTCTTCATTTCTTGGTAGGGGGCGTGCGCGCCTGCCCAGCTATGCTGCCACTGGCTCCAGCACATGCCAATCACTGGTTCCCAGCCAATGATTTATGGCTGGGACCTGCCGATCATCCGAGTGAGTGACAGACATAGCGTGGTGTATGTAAACAACACAAAGCTCTCATCTGACAGTGGCGATGTGCTGAGATTTGTTTCCCTGCAAAGCAGGTAATAAAAACTGGCACATCACTTAGTAAAAAGAACCACACAGTACGCACAGTTAAGCACACATTTAACCCTTTGATTGCCCCAGACATTAACCCCTTCCCAGCCAGTGTCATTAGTACAATGTCAGTGTATATTCTTAGAACTAATCACTATATAAGTGTCACTGGAGATGTCAGTGGCAGTTAGCCAGTTCCCGCAAAGGGGCTGATTTACTAAAACTGCATGGTGCAGAATCTGGTTCAGCTCTGCATAGAAACCAATCAGCTTCCAGGTTTTATTGCCAAAGCTTAACTGAACAAGCTAACGTTAGAAGCTGATTGACTACCATGTACAGCTGCACCAGATTTTGCACTCCCCAGTTTTAGTAAATCCACCCCAAAGTGTCAGTTAGTGTCAGATTGGCCACTGTCCCACTATAAGTCACTGATCACCGCCATTACTAGTATTAAAAAAAAAAAATTCCAGTATATTAACCACTTCAATACCAGGCACTTAGACACCTTCCCGCCCAGCCCAATTTTCAGCTTTCAGCGCTGTCACAATTTGAATGACAATTGCGCGGTCATGCCACACTGTACCCAAACAAATTTTTTATCATTTTGTTCCCACAAATAGAGCTTTCTTTTGGTGGTATTTGATCCCCTCTGCGGTTTTTATTTTTTGCGCAACAAATAAAAAAAGACAGAAAATTTTGAAAAAAAGCACGTTTTTCTTTGTTTCTGTTAAAATTTTTTGTAAAGGAGTACGTTTTCTTCTTCAATGACGGGCACTGATATGGCTGCACTGACGGGCACTGATACGGCGGCACTGATGGGCACCGATGAGGTGGCACCAATGAGGTGGCACTGATGAGGTGGCACTGACGGGCACTGATGATGGGCACTGATAGGTGGCACTGATGCGCACTGATAGGTGGCACTAATGGGCACTGATAGGTGGCACTGGTAGGTGGCGCTGATAGGTGGCACCGATGGGCACTGATAGGCGGCACTGATGGGCACTTGTAGGTGGCATTAATGGGCACTCGTAGGTGGCGTTGATGGGTAGTTATGGGTGGCACTGATAGTTGGCACAGATGGGCACGGATGGGCACTGATAGGTGGGCACAGATGGGCACAGATGGGCACTGACAGGTGGCACCGATGGACACTGATGGGTGGCACTGATGATTCTGATTGATGGCAGTGATGCCCCTAAGTGTGGCATTGCTGGGCATCACTGCAACATAATTGTGCCAATCAGTGCCCATTTGTGGGCACTGATTGGCACAGATTTGGCACTGACTGGGCACATGTGGATGGCCATGGGGTACATACCTGGCCATCCACATGTTTCCCTTCCCTGGTGGTCCTAGTGGCGATCCCTGGTGGTCCAGTGTGGTGATCTGCGGGGGGGCGGCGCTGATAAACAATCAGCGCAGACCCCCCCTGCCAGGAGAGCCGCCGATCGGCTCTCCTCTACTCGCGTCTGTCAGACGCGAGTGAGGAAGAGCCGATCAACGGCTCTTCCTATTGACAGCGTGATCAGCCGTGATTGGACACGGCTGATCACGTGGTAAAGAGCCTCCGCCGGAGGCTCTTTACCAAGATCGGTGTAGCGGTGTGTCAGACTGACACACCGATCCACCGATCGCCGCGATGCGCGCCCCTGCGGGCGCGCGGCGGCATGTTATCCTGAAGGACGTCATATGACGCCCAGTCAGGATAGCACAACCACCGCCCGGCCGTCAATCCGCTATAGGCCGGGCGGGAAGTGGTTAAACATTTTTTAGTGAATATATTTTATAACAGAAAGAAAACCATATGGTTTTCTTTTTCAAAACGTATGCTCTTTTTTCATGTATAGCGCAAAAAATAAAAAACCTAGTGGTGATCAAATAACACCAAAAGAAAGCTCTATTTGTGGGGAAAAAAATCCTATACATTTTGTTTCGGTACAGCGTTCTATGACTGCGCAATCACCAGTTAAAATAGCGCAGTGCTGAATAACAAAAATATGGCCTGGTCATGAAGGGGGTAAAACCTTCCAGAGCTGAAATGGGTAAATATTTAACTTGGGCCAAACTAGAGGATTTGATTTGTCCCTGAACGCACAAGTCCTTAAATGCAGGTGCCACTCCTGGACAGGCTGCAGGAAGTGGGGTTGGACGCTGCTCCTGTTCCTCCCAAGAATAAAATGCTGAGGGGACAAACGGCACCTATATGGCCCCGTGTGCAAGGTGTCTTACATTAATGTGCACATTTATAGGGCATTTTCATGCACAGTCATTGTCATAAATAGGCCCTATAACGCCCCGTACACACAATCAGAAATTCCGCCAGCAAAAGTCGGATGTGAGCTTTTGGTCAGAAATTCCGAGCGTGTGTATGCTCCATCGGACTTTTGCTGGCCGAATTCCAGCCAGCAAAAGATTGAGGGCAGGTTCTCTATTTTTCGGTCGGAAAAAGTTCCTATCCGATTATGCGTCGGTATGCAATTCGGACGCTCAAAAATCACGCATGCTCGGAAACAAATTGACGCATGCTCAGAAGCCTTGAGCTTCATTTTCTCGGCTCATCGTAGTGTTGTACGTCACCGAGTTCTTGACAGTCGAAAGTTCCGAGAACTTTTGTGTGACCGTATGTATGCAAAGCAAGCTTGAGCGGAATTCCGTCGGAAAAACCATCCAAATTTTTTCTGATGGAATTTCTGATCACGTGTATGGGGCATAACACCTGTTGACGCATCACAAAAGAGAAAACTTGTGTCTAGTGGGATCTAGCACCACTTGAAGCTTGAAGATATAGAAGGCTGCTACTATAGTTCTATTCTGTGGGCTTCCTCTTTAAAGTGACACTAAACAATATCCCTATTGTCTCAAAAAAATCCATACACAGCCAATACTTTGTAGGCAAAAGCCTCAAATATAATTTGAGTGTTTGTTCAGTGATGTAAGGCTTAATACATTCTGGTGTGTCTGCCTGTTGTAGGAGTTGGTTATGGTGTTCGTCCCCTAGAGGCAGATTAGATAACCACGAGCCGTTATAGGAGCACTCCACACTTCGGTTCCTAGGGCAATTTCTTCATGCCCGGAACCAACAGACACCGTAGACCCAACCTCTCCTGGTATTCTTTAGTATTACAAGAAGGGAATGTAGAACATGTCCCAATCATCACCAGCCTCTCGTGTCTTCTCTTGACACAACATCTCTGATGATTTTGTACAGCTCTGTATCTGGAATCACTTTGCTATACCACAAGAAGCCATCTTACTTCTACTGATGCCTTGCTCTATGACTCCCCTAGGCCAGCTCCTGACTCTGACTCTGCACCACAGCAGGCTCCAATATGGAGACCAAACCTTGCCAAGAGGGACATTAAGTATCCCTATCCCTTAACCAACAGGGCCACCATCGCCGGCTACAGTGACCCGCTTCTTCCTCTTACTGGTTGCTATTTATTGTAGATGAATCCCAACCCAGAAGGTTGAATGTGTAATTCACCATATGTGCTTAACCACAATGGTTAACCTGGTACAAATGTTTTGCCGCAGCACAACTTTTCTGTCACTGGGAGCCATTCTGTCATTGGAAGTGAGGTGGCAGAGGTAAGATGGACTGGTGGAGAGGGCATAGGCTCAGCGGTGTCCCTCCTAAATGCAACATACTTCTATCTAGTGGTGTAGTGACATGGGGCACGGACACTTTACAGAGGAACTCTGTACGTTTATTCACTGCACACTGTACAAGGCTCATCTCTAAACTTGGGAATCGCCATAAGGTTTGATGCTCACATGAACGCAGTCCCTATCTGGTCCCTGGCATTGATGCGCGAAAGGTACCCCCAGGTTCAGGGCCTTGACATTAACATGGCACATCACAACATTCTTCAATACATCTTCTCATACTTGTACAATGATCAACAACTGGCTGTGGAATATTGCTGAGGTAGCATGGCTGTGCTGCTGAATCAATACAGCATCTCTGGAGGTGGACACAGAATAGGTGCTTACAGAGTCCAGTGCGGCCCATACCTGATTTGGAAATGTCCATAGCAACAAAAGTCCATCAAAAAAATTGAATCCCTAAAGACGGGCCCATTGGGGGGATGGTGGCAAAAATGAAAGGTAACTACATCATGGCAGATCCTCACAGGTCTACTCCCAAAGGACAAGAACTGGTGGAGGAATATTGGTGTTCAAAGCTATTTCCTTTAAAATTACTTAGTAATCGGTCTTGGGACAGGTATTATTGGCAAGTGAAATAACGGTAAACTTCCATTGTGGAGCCCGGTGTCCAGTGTAAAGGGATGCTAACTCGCACAACTAAGTAATCCTGCCATGCTAACACCTAGCTAAAATAAAAATAACACTGACAGCAAGTTCATAGCCCTGTATTCTATTTTTCATTAAATCATTTCTGTGTTCTGCCTCCTTGCAGCTTGTGAACCTCTTCTTTTCCCTCTCACTTCTGTTTGTTTAGAACAAGCAGTGCACGATTGTTGCAGTCATGTGCATTGCTCTATGCACACTACAAATCCCATAGTTCACAGTCCATAGTTCATCTTGGGAGTGAACAAGAGATGGTGGCTTTTTTCCTACATACAGTGGGGCCATGGAAAAAGAAAGCATATGGTCCAGAGCAAAAGTGAAACTGGGAGGAGGGCCAGCATGACGGGGGTGGGCAGTGAGGTGGAGGGAATAGGGGTATTATATGAATAAGGGGGTTATTCACTTACATGATTGGGTCCCGAAGTGATGGGGGGGTGTCCAGTAGGGTGTAGAGTGAGGAGGTGTCCAGTCGGAAATCAGTCGGAGATTCTCACAGGGTAAGGAAGATTTCTCCCATCCACCCTCCCTAGTTTGGGGATGTTTTTCGCTGATGTAATACGGATGTGGTTTGGTTTCTAGAGTAGGACGTTTAGGCGGGTAAGTTTTGCCTGACTGTTCAATTTATGGGTTCTTTTGTTACTAGTCATAGCAGCGGCAGGTGGTCTATTGGGCCTTTGATGGCAGTGCTGGAGAAAATACTGGAGAATTAGGGGGGTTAGGCCCATCTGAAGGTATGGCTGTCCCTTCCCTTCCTATTAATACAATGGTAACATCGGGGGTTTTTAAGTTGGTTGTATCTTGTAGTAAGTAAGTGGTACTGGTCCCCCAGCCAGTGTAAGTTGAGGCTGGGGGCCTTTCATGGGTGACAGATACAACCGGTTGGCAAAAAGGAAATAGGCCTTCAAAGATCTTTAGACCGGGTAGAATTAGGCTGAGTTTTTTAGTTAATGGGTTTTGCAATGTATGTATTTATGCATTTCGGCTTAGACATGTGCACACTGAAATATTTCGTTTCGGAATTTCGTTTTCGTCCGAAAAATACATTTATTTAGTTACTCCCGAAATTCGTTTTTATTTATTTTGTTTTTCGTTAAAAATTGCATTCGTCCGAAAATCCAAATGAAGGTCGAATCTGTCATTGAAGGCTTATGGTGTCTGTCGAATGTTCAAAGAACATTCGACGGAGCAGCTAAACTGTACGACGCCGTATAGTTTACCTGCTCCGTCGAATCTTCTTAGAACTTTCAACAGACACCATAAGCCAAAGTACGTGTGTACTTAGTTCTAGCTATTTTACTGCTCCTCCTCTTTGGTTACAATCAGCCAATAACATTCATTATCATCATTATTTTTATTCATCTTTTCTCCCCTACGTCAAATCTTTTCTCCCCTACGCCGAATCTTTTCTCCCCTACGTCAAATCTTTTCTCTTTATGTAGAATCTTTTCTCTCTATGTCGAATCTTTTCTCTCTATGTAGAATAATCTTGGACTAATAGAGTTAAGGTTAGGCACATTCGACCACAGGTTTGATGGACACAGATTGCTATTGTCATCATCATGACGAATCTCCTATCTATATCGAACTGTTGTAGCAACGAAAACGAAAATAAAGCATTTGTTTATGTTGGATCTTTCGTTTTTCGGATTCTGCACTTTCGTTATCGTTTGTTAAAACGATAATGAAAATACCTGAAATTCGGACCAAAATGCATTCGGACGAAAACGAATGCACATGTCTACTGTTTATGGAATGTTTGTATTTCAATTGTTGAAAGAATAAAACAAAAGGGTGCTATGGCCATTCGACTCCAAAAATTACTGTGTATGGTCAATTTGGGAGGGGAGGGAAGCCACCTTTCAACAGCCCTCTAACAGGATGTTTGATCAAAGGAGCAAAAACATGGAATTTGGAGATTTAAAGGATTCTGAGAGCAAAATAAAGAACTTTTTTGAGTTAGGAATACATACTTGAATAGGACTTCTTTAAATAGAGTTTAGTGTCACTTTAAAGTGGAAGTAAAGTATTTTTTTAAACTTGTACCTACAGGTAAGCCTATAATAAGGCTTACCTGTGGGTACAGTGAAAATCTCCTAAAATTGCGGTGTTTAGGATATATTCACATGGGATGCAGCTGGTGACATACCCGTGCCGTACCTTCAGATCTCTGTGCCGTGGCCGTGACTCTCTCACACATGCACAGAACATCATCATGGCTCAGCCAGTCAGACGGCCGGAGCATGTTAATCCGGAAGGAAAACCGGGTGAAGATGGAAGCACTGTCAGCACACCGCTGGAGGGCTTTGTTCTAAGGTAAGCATTTCATAATGTGCTAGTATGTGATGCATACTAGCATTATGCCATTGTCTTGCAGGTTTTTTTTTGTTTTTTTTTAAAAGGGGCTGCAGTTTAATACTGCTTTAAGCTTGTTATGTGCAGTTTTCAAGGACAAACCCCTATATCTGTCTTTTCCTCCGTCTCTCTGTGGAGCTCTCAGAATACCGCAGCACACTACACATCAGATATCTTGAAACTGATCTATTCATCTCCTGCAGGTTATCTCAGTGTACTGCCATTGCATTATGCAGAGAACAACATGTGTCCTCAAACTGCAGACATTTCTGCCCCTCTGTCCAAATCCTGCAGTCTCCTCTTTGCTTTATAACCTCTTCAAGTCTGATGTAAAGATCTGTACACATAAATGGACAGGTTAAAGGGTAACTCCATCACACAAGTGAAATCAATGCGGGAGCTTCTAAAATGATCTTGGAAGTATTGAAACAATACAATACACTGTGGCAAGGTTTAGAGGGTTCTTTAGGGTGCTTTTGGATAGAACTTTGGCCTCTCTTGAAGTGATTATTTGCATCCTCCCTCTCTGAGATCCATAATAGGAGGCATTCAAAATCAGGAACCCTCGTTATTTTTGTAGGTTCAGTTTTAGGACCATTCTGAAGATAACAATTCCCACTGTCAACTTAGAGGGACAAGGACACAAAAAACACTCTCCTGGATAAGTAGCTCTACTCCAAAAAAGCCAGAACTCAAAAGAAATCACCAAACAAAATATTTTTTTAAATGCGAGTATAATACATCTTGGCAAACACACATCAATTTTGGTTGGCACCACTACAGCTGAAGTTTAGAATGCAGAACCAAGTTCATTTGGTGCCAATATTTTTGCTACAGGAGGCGGTAAGTAGACCTGTGGAAGCTCAAATATCAAAAATTGAGCTGTAGGTGGCCCTCTCTGGCACCGATGGCTTAACAAACGTTGATTTAAAAATCTACTGAGCTGGATGAATTTTTTTTGTCTAAATAATGACTGCTCACTGTCCATATTCCCATTGCACTCAATCCTGGAACGAGCTCTCAAAAGTACCGGGTGCTGCAGCTGGATACTGGAGCATGCACAACACTGTAAATATTTGCCAGCACACCACAGATATTCAAACTCTAACGTTTTTTTTTTTATTAAAGAAAGATCACATTACAAAAAAGTGCAACGTTTCGGAGCCACGCAGTGCCCTGGCTCCGAAACATAGTTACATAATTAGTCAGGTTAAAAAAAAGTCCATCTAGTTCAAACAATAAAAAAAAAATAATAATAATAATCATACAATCCCATATACACAATCCTTCACCCACAGTTGATCCAGAGGAAGGCGAAAAACTACAGCAAAGCATGATCCAATTTGCTACAGCAGGCGAAAACTCCTTCCTGATCCCCCAAGAGGCAATCAGATTTTCCCTGGATCAACTTTGCCTATAAATGTCAGTACCCAGTAGGGTTGCCACCTGTCCGGGATTCACCCAGACAGTTCGGGTTTGGAATCATGTGTCCAGGTTTCAAACTGTCTGAAACCTGGAAACATTATTCAGACTGGACTATGGCCTCCCAGCAGGGTTGCTGGCTCCAGTTGTCTAAGCTGAGAGTGTCTGTTACACTCTTTCACAATGCCCAAAGTGATCACTAATTATACCCCCACATACAGATGGGAGAGGAGAGAGGGCTCGATCTGCTCCTCTTCCTCCCGCCCCTACTTCTCTGTGTCTGCCCACACTCCAATCCCCGGCGCTGTGCCTCAGAAAAGGAAAGTGGGGGGCGTAAATTTGAAGTCCAGCAGCCTCAGATACATCTGGATGAGAGGTACTGACTGCCAAGGAGTGAGTGAGCTCACCATCCATCCCAATCAGAGTTCACAGAGCACCCCTTATATCACAGTTCCCCTTTACACCAGAGGCCACTGTGTTCCCCCTTACATCAGAGTCCTCTCCGTGCATCAGAGTACTCAGTGTTCCCCCTTAAATCAGGTTTCCTAGAGCATCCCTTAGGTTAGAATCCCCAGAGTTCTCCCTTACATCAGAGTCTGCAGAGTCCCGCTTTACAGTGTAAGGGAACTCTGCGGATTCAGATGTAAAAGGGGAACTCTGTGGATTCAGATGTAAAAAGGGAACTCTGTGGATTCAGATGTAAAAGGGAACTCTGTGGATTCAGATGTAAAAGGGAAACTCTGTGGACTCTGATGTAAAGGGGGACTCTTGTGATTAACTTTATATGATTAGAAATGTTATTTAATTGCAAAATATATGTATCGTTTATGTAGCAAGGTCTCCAGCCTTGTCCAGTCTAATGAGGACCTCCAAGGCCAAAGATACCTTCAATATGTGGTGGGTTGCGAGGCATAGTGGGTGCAAAGATGGTGAAAGTCATTGGGCACCAGACACTTCTTGGATGTAAAAGAGATTTTATTTCTTTTGACAGTCCTTTTTGTATTTTTGGGTGAAAGAGGTTTATGGCCAGGGCAACCCAAAAGTAGTTATAGATTCAATTGGCAGACGCCGAGACTTCAATAGGAAGACAGTGTGCAGGGAAAGGCCCCAGCAAGGCGCCCCTTCTGCACATGCAAGAATGCTGTCTCCTATGGCAACAGTCCTTTAACAGTTCCTAACTCAAACGTAACAGTTCTTTTAGCTCCACTACAACTGCCTATTGTAGTTCTTCAACACTAAGCTCCTGGTCTCTCACTAGACCCTCTGATTCACTGACTCTGAATCCCTTGAGCTCCTCCAAGGTTGGCGGTGGTACCCCCCTCAAGTGTCACCCACGCTTCCCTGCTGGGTCCCTAGCTTGGCACTCCAGATACTTCTCAAGCTTTACCCCTGCTAACCAGCGAGGTCCCTGGCTTGACTCACAAGGCTGCCCTTCAAGCGTCTCCTCCACAGGTTGGGTCCCTGACTTGATCACCGCCTGAAGTTTCCCGATTCTCCACCTTGCCCGTTCAGTGAGAATATGGTTCTGGTACTTTCTTCAGTTACTCACTGTGGTTCCTGGTAAAGGTGGATGGTCCCTTTGTAGCGACAGCTTCCCTTCTACCTCCGACCACTGACAGGTTCTCCAGCCGACAGAACCATCACTTTTGGTTGGACTGCAAGCCGCAATCCCAACCCTATGCTGCTCTCTTACTTCTGGATAGGCCCTCACACAGCCTGGCAGCTAGATGCCCCCAGGAAAGGCCCAATCTCTGGCCGGGCAGCCCGGGGTGTACAACACACGTCCATCCAGACAGCCGTCCGGGTGGCACAGAATAGCGATCACCTGACCTCACCCGAATATATAGGTTCTCCCAGCAGGCCAAGAGATTCAAGAAAACCCCTGACCATTGGCTGAGATACCCCATATACACATAATCTAATTTTGGGTTGCCCTTCTCATAACTAGTACCACCAAGTTCCCGGCCACCTAGTGGTAGAAGAGAAAAGTGCAACAAGGCCAAACTTAGGGAAAAATCAATAGATCTCTATCAATCGACCAGGATGACTACTCTTGGCAAGTAAATTTGTGAGGAGCTCCCTGACTAAACCCCAGGGTGCTACATTTATACTATAAAAAAAATTGCTCTACGCTGCTAAAGTGTTCGGGTTTGACTTGAAGAAAAGGTGGCAACCCTAGTACCCAGTTATATTATGTACATTTAGGAAAGAATCCTAGATTCCTAAACCTTTTTGGAATGTGAACTTTCTTCAATTAAAAAAAAAAAACAATCTGACTTTTTTGAAGATCTGTGGTCTGCTGGCGAATATTTACACAGTAAACAGTGCCCAGTAATGCCCAGGACCAGGCGGGGACTGTGTTCATGTGACAATCAAACCTTATGGCAGTTTCCCAGCTTTGAGCTGAACCTTGTACAGTGTGCAGTGAATAAACATACAGAGTTCCTCTGTAAATTGTCTTTGCCCGTGCTCTTTACCACGTGATCAGTCGTGTCCAATCACGGCTGATCACGATGTTGACAGGAAGAGCCGTTTATGGGCTTTTCCTCACTCGCGTCTGACAGACACAAGTAGAGGAGAGCCGATCGGCGGCTCTCCTGATAGGGGGAGTCTGCGCTGATTGTTTATCAGTGCAGCCCCCCTCAGATGCCCACACTAGACCACCAGGGAAGCCCCCAGGACCACCAGGGAAGCCCCCAGCATGTGGATGGCCAGGTACATCCCCCATGGCCATCCACATGTAAAAAATATGCCCAAAATATGCCAATCAGTGGCCACAAATGGGCAATGACTGGCACCTCTGTGGCAATTTACAAAACAGGGATGCCCAGCAATGCCACCCATCAGTGTCATCAGTGCCACCCATCAGTGTCCATCAGTGCCACCTATCAGTGCCCATCCGTGCCCATCAGTGCCACCTATCAGTGCCACCCATAAGTACCCATCTGTGCCACTCATAAGTACCCATCAGTGCCGCCTATGAGTGCCCATCAGTGCCGCCTATGAGTACCCATCAGTGCCGCATACCAGTGCCACCTATCAGTGCCCATCAGTACTGCCTATCAGTGCCCATTATCAGTGCCCGTCAGTGCCACCTCATCAGTGCCACCATATTGGTGCCACCTCATCGGTGCCCATTAGTGGCGCCTTATTAATGCCCGTCAGTGCAGCCATATTGGTGCCCGTCATTGAAAAAGAAAACATACTTATTTAGAAAAAAAGTAACAGAATCAAAGAAAAACTTTTTTTATTTTTCAAAATTTTCGGTCTTTTTTTATTTGTTGCGCAAAAAATAAAAATTGCAGAGGAGATTAAATACCACCAAAAGAAATCTCTATTTGTGGGAACAAAATGATAAAAAATTTGTTTGGGTACAGTGTAGCATGACCGCGCAATTGTCATTCAAATTGCGACAGAGCTGAAAGCTGAAAATTGGCCTGGGCAGGAAGGTGTCTAAGTGCCTGGTATTGAAGTGGTTAAACATAAATGTAAATAAACAGAAAGAACAGCGCCTACAGAAAGAATTTCAATTTATATGGAAGAAAATATTAAAATATTAAGGAATAAGATTAACATCCCCAGGGAAATTATACCAGGTTAACTATATCCCACTATTAAATGAAATAAAAACGGAAATAAGAAAAATAGCAACTAGGTCCCTTTCATGGATAGGGCGAATAAATACCATAAAGATGGTAATAGTACTGAAAGTTATGTACAAATTTCAAATGTTGCCTATACCCCTACCTCAGACATATTTTAAAACATTAAAAAATATAACAACTAAGTTCATTTGGCAGAATGGGAATCCAAGAATTTCATTCTCGGTTCTAGAGAGAGATAAAACGCAAGAAGAACCCCCCGAGAAGAACTATCCTGTGCATAAGTTGGAGTTCTTGGCCCTCAAGTGGGCCGTGGTAGATAAGCTACGTGACTATCTGTGCGGAGCTACCTTTGTGGTAAAGACTGGCAACAACCCCTTGACTTATTTACTATCCGCTGCAAAGTTGGACGCCACTGGATATCGGTGGTTGGCAGCCCTGTCCAAGTTTCAGCTCAGTTTGAAATATCGACCGTGTGTGGGAAACAGAGATGCTGACGCTCTTTCCCGAAGGCCTCACTCCATCCAGACTGGCCAGAAGAGTTGGGTTCATTTACCTTTTGAAGGAGTACAGGCTGTTTGTCAGGGAGTAGAGTAGAAACACAGAGGAGCCATAGGGGCCGAAGCTGTGCGAGTCACACCTGCGGAAATACCGAAGTACTACTGTAATTTGACCCAAGTACGCAGCCAAAAACTGCCTCAGCTGACTAAGGAGGACATGAGATGGGATCAACAGGAAGATCCCTTAGGGAGTCTGATAAGAAAATCGCTGTCCGCCAAAGACCCACAGATATTGGTGAATAGCCCCATTGAGGGGGCTAAGGTGATTCATAGAGAATGGGAGCGAATGAAGCTGGAAGAGGGGATCATATATCGAATCATGTCCCTCTGAAGAAGCAGGAGGTGTGAGCCAGCTGTTCCTCCCTGAGAAACATCGTCCAACTGTGCTAACTGCTCTCCATGATGATCATGGTCACTTAGGCCCAGATAGAACCTTCAAGCTTGTCAGGGATCGATTTTACTGGCCGTCCATAAGAACGGAAGTGGAAAGTTACTGCCGCTCTTGTGTCAGATGCATCCAGAGAAAAAAATTTAACCAGGCAGGGCAGACCCAATGGGCCATCTACAGAGTCAAGGACCCATGAAGTTGGTGTGCATTGAGCGTTTCAACCGTACCCTGTTGAACATGTTGGGAACCCTCCCATTAGAGAAGAAACAGCATTGGGGGATCATATCGCTGCAGTAGTTCATGCTTAAAATACTCCCCTTACAGATTAATGTTCGGGAGAGAAGCTCGTCTACCTAAAGGATCTGGCCTTTGGAACATCACTAGATCACACCTCCCAAGCTTCTTATAGGGGTATATTGACAGACTTGGGAAGAATTTAAAAGTGGCTTATGAGAAAGCCAAGGAGGCCTCTACCATCAGAGAGCAAAGGAAGAAGAAAAACTTTGATCTTAGAGTGAGGGTTCAGGATTTGCATCCTGGAGATCGAGTGTTGTTGTGCAATCTAGGTTGCCAGAAAAGCATAAGCTGGCTAATCGATGGCGTTCTCAACCCTACATTGTTTGTAAACGACTACCTGGTGCTAACAGACCCTTTCCTACACAGGGGAAAGGCGCTCTTCTCTGGACCCCAGCCTATTTACCAGGAACCCATCCACCATCTGGGCATGGATAGGCCCTACTAAATATTCAGGCCAGGAATTTGCACCCTCCCACACTAATCTCCAGAAGCGTCTCCTAGAGTCAGGAGCAAGTAATCAAACTTCTAGCCTGTGGAATATTGAGCAGACCAAACTAAACAATTTTCAGCTCCTTTGGCTAATACAGAAGCACCATACTAAATTTACTTCACAGCCTGTAATGTAATCGTCGTGGGAATGAACCCTTATAAATCCCAGTAGCTGCAGCCATTGAAGAGTAACTTATCCTCATTTGCACCAGAAGGTTCTCATTTTTACTTTCACTTTCTCTGTATAGCTAATGTTCTCACTTTTCAGCCTTCTAAACGCTAAGGCCCCTTCCACACGGGGTGAGCTCCTTGGAGTTCGCCTGCTCAGCAGGGAATCTGTCCACTGATCCCCACTGAGCAGGCAGATGGCTGGTCTGTGTCCGCTCATGCACAGCGGACACAGACGCAGCCCGCTCTCCCCTATGGGAGGTCGGATGTAAATGGAAGGACTGTCTGTTTACACCCAACTGCCATCCAATCCGCCAGACAGATGGGGAAAAGATCCCCATATCCCCAAATATCTAAATGTGCATAGACTGGCCACAGCTAATCACTTTCACATATACTTTAGAAAACTGTACAAACACTTTAGTTTGCTGCTTAAAGAAAAAAACAGTAGATTCCTATAAGAAACACTATAAAGGCATTCTATTTACAATTCCTGCAAAATAATAAGAGCCTTGCTTTACTCTCTATAGACTCTATGCAACTTTTTTTCCACCCTGTACACTCTCTATAAATGCTAATCCCCATCTCTCCAGGGAATACACTGCTGGAAATAGCATGCAACTTTTTTCCAAGCTATGCACTCTCTATAGATGTATTCTACATGTCTGTCCTGCAAATGCCCTTATATTTGTACTGCATGGTCTTTATATTTTCTGTCCCCAATCGAAAGAATACAATATACAAGGGCACTGTTAAATGGGCTTTTGGAATCCTTATCATAAATGGAATTTTAAAATGATCCACAAGAGTGAAAAAATACTTATACTCCAAAAAAAAAAAATGCATTTTCAATCCCAAAAGTTTGATCCTTTAACGGCCGAGTCAGTTTTTTCACACACATTTACCCTGGGTTCAATCTAGTGCGATGCGGTAACCAGCGTGATTCCAGCGCAGGCAGTTCACACTGCCTTGTTCAAATTGCTGCGAGTTCACAGTTCGCACTGCGATCTGTGAATTAAACTGGGGGTGTCATTAATGACACCCCCAGTTTAGTTTCCAGATCGCAGTGCGAACTGTGAACTCGCACAGGAATCGGATCGCATAGGTGAGAACACCCATGTCATCCGATTCTAGTGCGGGGAAAAACAAGTCCCTGCACTATTTTCTGTGTGAATTCAGTCATACAACTGTATGGCTGAACTCGCATTGCTCAGACATCGCATGTGATCGGCACCTGCGGTATGGGTGCAAATCACATGCAATCTTTTTTGCTAAAAATGACCTAAAACTTTCAAAACTATATATATTTTTTAAAAGCAGAGGACCCAGCAGAGTATTATATCACATTAGACATTGGCAAAAGTGGACTTGGATTTAGGATTATATCATTTATAGCCTGACTAAAAAGATTGTCGGGAGGCATACTGGCTCCTTTATGGTAATGCCTGAAAAAGAGGCCAGCGTGCATTGAAAGTTGCACTACAATCTTTTTATAAATAAATAATATTAATATATATTTTTTTATATAAATAAATCATATTGCTCAAAGACCAAACTTCTACACAAATTTTTATCAAATATATATTTTTACTAAAAAGTACACTAAAACTAATTTTAGTGCACACAAACACATACTATCCAGAATGGCAAAAAATCTTAATGCCAAAAAATTGTAGACGGCCAAAAATCTTTACAGCTCGTCATTTTATAGAGAATTGTAAATGATCACCATAGAATTATTTCTCTTACTGCAGTGTGCGCAGGGTACCTAATATAGGTTGTACAATTGCTGTTTACTTACACACACGTCAATGAACATATTCTTAGATACAGTAGGTGTGTGTGCACAAGAGTATGGTGGGGGGGGGGGTCTCCTTTCATTTTTTTTCTTATTGTATTATATTTTTATTATTTCACTTAGCTTTCTAATTAGCCCCTGTGATAGCATGGTGCAGATACATATTTAAAACATGCTTAAAGGGGTTGTAAAGGCAGAACGTTTTTTACCTTAATACATTCTATGCATTAAGATAAAAAGCCTTCTGTGTGCAGCAGCCCCCCCTCAGCGCTCCTAATACTTACCTGAGCCCCATCTCTGTCCAGCGAAGTCCACGAGTCCCTCCGCTGTCCAGGACTCTCCCTCCTGATTGGCTGAGACACAGCAGCGGTGCCATTGGCTCCTGCTGCTGTCAATTAAAGTCAGTTAGCCAATCGGGAGAGAGAGGGGTGGGGCCGAACTGCAGCTCTGTGTCTGAATGGACACTCAGAGCTGTGATTCTGCTCGGGTGCCCTCATAGCAAGCTAAAAAACGCAGAGGTGATCAAATACCACCAAAAGAAAGCTCTATTTGTGGGAAAAAAATTATAAAAATTTAATTTGGGTACAGTGTTGTATGACCGCGCAATTGTCATTCAAAGAGTGACAGCGCTAAAAGCTGAAAATTGGTCTGGGGAGGAGGGGGGGTTTAGGTGCCCAGCAAGCAAGTGGTTAATTATTCAGTACAAAAATGCCGGTGCTATGTTGCCTGGAAATGTTAGAGGCTGATTTCCAGCCTCCAGGGGCATCACCCGAATATAGTGTACACATACTGTAAGTACATTGGTCCAAGCTTGACCTATGTAACTATTTGTAAAATATCCATATCTGGAATTCTTCAACATTTCTTGATGTTCCCTTCAACATAGCAAATCATCACTTTTTGAGTTCAGTTCTACTTTAATATGCAACAAATAATTGGTGCTTTTTATCACCACCACTTTGCTAAAAGATGGACAGTCCCTCCAAATGGTAGTCAATTGGGAGCTATGTATGTGTAGCCATCAGTAATGTTTTGAATGAATGTAAGTGTTGCGGGTGACTGACCGACCCTGACGTGGGTGGGTGGGTCTGTTGACCCGACCGGGGGTGCCTGACTGTGCACTGTTTGAGGAAAAGAAAATATACCACCGGCCACCACTGACTGCAGGTTTTCAAAGTTTCCTGGAGTTGAACTTTAACATAAATAAATGTCTTTGATAATAGGGGTCACAAAACAGACATTCTTTGTTACATTTATGTGTAGAGCCTCTATGTCCCTCCCCTCGATTTTGGGTTTATATATCTATTTATCTCTATACTCCTAATATATAATATACACAGCAGAAAGTGTAATGATTACAAGACCCAGAAAACTCCAATTTCCTGACAGGCTCCATGGCAGCATACGTGTGGGTTGACCCCGCCTCCATAACTACCCAATAGGACCCCTCCCTATAAATTTCAGCTGTGGGCTCTCAGCCGTGTTCCTTTTTTGTCCTCCTCCGTAGGACCTGATGTTTGGTTCTCCTACCTGAAGACGATGTCCCGCGATCGTATCGGCCGACTGATGTGATGTCTCATCCCTCCAATAAGCCTTGACTGTTAGCAGGGTATGGAGTGTATTGCAGAGTAAGCGCTGAAGAGCTGGAGTCATTTTTGAATGAAAAGCGCGCACAGGCCGATTGCCTAGCAGTATGCAGGTGGCCATTATCTGCCAAAAGCCCGGTGTGTGTATGGATGTTCCGGCCGAGTCGATCGTAGGTGGTGGTGAGCATATATCGCCTTCATGGCAGCAGTGTATATATTTGTTGTTGTTGTTTTTTCTCTCTGTATGCTTTTTTCAAAATTGCCTATGCAGCGGCTGGTTCCCTGTGCGTTCCAGCCGCCGCTCCCTCTACTTCCGGGTTCTGTCTGCGTTCTGCACAGGCGCAGTTCCGGAACGAAAGCGAGGCCTGGTTTCGCGCATGCGCACGACGACCGTGGGCCTGGCGCGGCCGTGATGTCACGCGGCGCCAATTTTAAAAGCCTGGGGAAGCTTGCAGAGCTTGGGAATGATCGTGGGCATAGCGGCGACTTCCCTGAGCATCTGCAGAGCCTTCCCCAGGTAAGTGCAGTACAGATGGGTCTGTGCTTGCTGTTTTGCTTTCTGGTGTATCTGATTTACTCTGTGTTCACCTGCAGTGATTCCCAGCATCAGCCATGGACTCTTCACTGCCTCCTGGTGGCCAGTCCTCTCGCAGCAGGTAGGATTTGAATGTATATTTCTTTACTTACCTGCTGGGGGGAAGAGAGCGGAGTGTAGGGCATCATTCTGACTTGTGCCTTTTCTCTCTCTCTATTCCTGTCTTCCTTCTTTCCTTAGCCCTTCTAGGTCTGATCAAAGACAAAGTAGTTCCCGCAGAAGGAGCGGGTCATCTAAATCACACCACCGGCATTCCTCCTCTGGCTCTAGACACCATGGTTCATCCTCTAAGTCTAAAGACCACAGTAGAGGCTCTCCTCACCCCCCCTCATCTCATAGGGGACCGGAGAAAATATGTTGGGGATGCAGGGCCCCAGTTCCTGCCAGCAAGTCTCTCTGTGACCGCTGTTTTTCTAAAGCAGCTAATGAGAGGGAAGGTGCAGACCAACACCTGGAAACTCTAATCAAGCGAGTTGTGAAAGAATCACTGCAGGAGAGAGACGCTGCAAAGCCTCGTGATTCTCCTCAAGATCCACTGATTCCCCTGTCAGAAGAGGGTCCAGTTCCTGAGACGTGGGAGTCTTCTCAACCTAGCCACCAGTCTGCCCCCCCTTCAGATAGTGGGTCAGAAGCAGATGATCCTGGAATGGGCTTTGAATATGCCCTGGTTCCTTCTCTGGTGAAAGCGGTTAAAAACGCTCTGGTTTGGGAAGATCCAGTTATTTCTCCTGCTAAACAGAGAAAGTTTTTCAAACAGCTCAGCAAGGAGCGTCATTATTTTCCTTTCCTCACGGAAGTGGGAGCTATAATTTTTGAAGAATGGGGCAAGATAGATAAAAAAAGCTCTATGCAATCCAAAGTCGCAAAACTATACCCTTTCAAGGAAGAAGAGGTTAAACACCTTGAGTCAGCTCCCTTGGTAGATGCTGCATTAATGAGGCTTGTGAGATATGTGACTCTGCCTCTTGAAGATACAGTCTCATTTAAAGATCCGCTAGAGAGACGGATTGATGCCGACCTAAAAAGGATTTACCTGACAGCAGGCACAGTGTGCAAACCAGCTCTGGCCTTAGCAGCAGTCTCTAAAGCTTTGGAGGCATGGTCAGACAATGTGAACGATTCTCTTAGAGGTATCTCTGAAGAAGCGGCTAAGAGCTCCCCTATTCAGGAAATCAGGCTTGCCTCTGCCTTTCTGGGGGAGGTCTCTATTGACATTGTTCGCCTAGTGGCTCGGGTGATGTTGTCGTCGGTCACCGCCCGTCGGGCCTTGTGGCTGCGACCTTGGTTGGCGGACCCAGCCTCTAAACAGGCTTGGTGCCGTATTCCATTTGAGGGTTCATCCCTCTTCGGCAACAAGCTGGATAGCGCCATTACCCGGGCTACGGGTGGTAAATCGGGGTTCCTTCCTCAAGACAGGCGTTTACAGAATCAAAAACGCACCTTTTCAAGATCGCAGAACACCGACCGTGCAAGGGAAGCACGTAGCTATAGGCCTGGTCGGGAATTTTCTAGATCCTGGAAATCCAGGCAGTCCTCTTTTAAAAAGCCCACAAAAGGGGCTTCCACCAGTAACCAGGACTCCACTAAGTCCTTTTGAAATTGGGCCCGCTCAAACATGTCAGGTGGGGGCTCGTCTGCTCCACTTCCGGCATGTTTGGGCGGCCTCAATTCGGGATTTCTGGACTGTCAAGACAGTGTCCTCAGGCCACACCTGGGTTTTCAACAGCACTCCCAGTCTAAGATTTATACCAACAAATCTTCCAAGTTCAGAAGAGAAGAAACAAGTTCTTTTAGCTTACATAAGCTCTTTATTAGCTCAAAACGCAGCCATTCCTGTTCCAGATGGCGAACGAGGAGAAGGCATGTATTCTCCTCTGTTTCTGGTACAGAAGAAGAACGGCACATGGAGGCCTGTTATAGACCTGACTCATCTCAACCGGTTTATCCGAAAGGAAAAATTCAAGATGGAGTCACTATTAACGATTCAACAATCGGTTCATCTGGGAGATTGGCTGGTGTCGATAGACTTGAAAGACGCCTACTTTCATGTTCCAGTGGCGGCAGACTTCCAAAAGTTCCTTCGCTTTGCTGTAGGCGATCAACACTTACAGTTTACCTGCCTTCCATTTGGTCTCACAACATCACCTCGGGTGTTTTCCAAGGTTCTGCTGGCTGTTGTTGCTCTGCTCCGAGTCAAAGGAGTTCGCCTTCACCACTATCTCGACGACCTCCTCCTTCTAGGCCAGGACAAGGGTCAGCTTCTAAAGCACAGGAGTCTAGTAATTTCCACTCTCCAAGAGTTTGGGTGGCTCCTGAATTTGGAGAAAAGTCACCTGATTCCATCTCAGTCTCTCATATTTCTAGGTGCCCATTTCAACACACTAGAGGGCACCATCTCACTACCAGAGGAGAAGATCGTGGTGATCCGGGACAGGATCCGTTCGACTCTTGCTTCATCTCACCTTTCCGCTCTTCAATGTCTGAAGGTGATCGGCACAATGGCAGCCACCATTCCCATGGTGAAGTGGGCTCAATGGCGCACTCGCCCATTCCAGAAAGGGTTTCTCCAACAGTGGGATTCTCCCAGCAAGAATCAGCTCATCCTTCTCACTCCATCCATGAGAGAGTCTCTCCTTTGGTGGCTCCAGGGGAAAAATCTCCGCAATTGCCATTCGATTCTTCCTATCACATGGGTCACAGTGACCTCAGATGCCAGCAATCGGGGCTGGGGTGCTCATTGCCTGTCAGAAGTGGCCCAGGGCAGATGGATCTCGCCATCTCAGAAGATTGTATCCAACATTTTGGAACTTCGAGCGGCCTTTCAGGCGCTCAGATCCTTCTTCCATCTGATAAAGAACTCCTCAGTGATGCTCCGGTTGGACAACACGACCGCGGTGGCCTATATAAGGAAACAAGGTGGGACTCGCAGCTGGTCCCTCCTAAGGGAAGTGGAGCCAATCATGAACTGGGCTCAGAAGAATCTGTCCAACATTTCGGCAGTCTACATTCCGGGGGTCCAGAATGTTCAGGCGGACTTTCTGTCCCGTGTTCAAATGGACAACAACGAGTGGTCCCTGCACAAAGAGGTGTTCAAGTGGCTCCTGACACTAGGAGTGTCTCCAGAAGTGGATCTGTTTGCATCCCCATGCAACTACAAACTCACCAGGTATTACTCAAGGTTCCGGGATCCCCAAGCATATGGGATAGATGCCCTCACGGATCGGGGGAGGTTCAACAAAGCGTATGCCTTCCCTCCGGTACCTGTGATACTCCAGTTTCTCCGCAGGCTCAGAACAGAGGAAGTGGAAGTCATGGCAGTGATACCGTTTTGGCCCAACAGGCCATGGTTTCCCCTCTTAACTCTCCTCAGTTATCGGGAGTCAATCCCTCTGCCTCTCAGGGCGGATCTTCTGTCCCAAGGTTCTATCCTGCATCCATGCCCTGCTCATCTACATCTCAGGGTTTGGTTTTTGAGAGGGGAAGGCTTGAAGCCTTAGGTTGTCCAGAAGAAGCCATCCCGACGCTTCTGAATGCCAGACGGAAGAGCACTAATAGAGTGTATGAACGTATCTGGTCCAAATTCACAGAGCACATGGCCTCTAGACCTAATCCTTGTGGTTCTCCAAAAGTCCAGGATATCCTCAGCTTTCTGCAAACAGGGTTGGATTTGCCTCGAGCAGTAAGTTCCCTTCGTGTGCAAATATCAGCCATCTCGGCATTCACAGGAATTTCATGGGCTAACCATGCCCTGGTTCGCCAATTCTTCAAGGGTGCTATCAGGCTAAGACCTCAAAGGAAACCGAGATTCCCCAAATGGGATCTTCCCCTTGTTCTAGATTTCCTCTCCACGCTTGGAACAGATCCTGATGATCCTCTATCAGTTAAAGACCTCACACTCAAGACCGTCTTCCTGGTGGCAGTAACTTCAGCCAAGAGAGTGTCTGAAATCAGGAACTTAGGCTCCAAAGAGCCTTTCCTGACCTTTTTTCCGGATAGAGCAGTATTAATTCCCATGTTGGGCTCAAACCCTAAAGTGACATCTATTTTTCACGAAAATCAGGAAATTGTATTGCCTACCTTTAATACAACAGAAGGTCAAGAAGTTCATCCCCTTGATGTGGGACATACTTTGAGTCAATACCTGGAAGCTACGGAATCATTTAGGCAGACGGACTTCCTTTTCATTCTTCTGCAAGGGAAAAATAGAGGAAAACGGGCCTCAATCAGATCCATCTCTGCTTGGATAGTACAGACCATTCAAAGGGCTTATAAAGCGAAGGGCTTGGCTCCTCCAGAGGCAGTAACTGCACACTCAACTCGGAGTATTTCAACCTCGTGGGCGGCTTCTCTTCATGTCGCACCCGAAGTTATATGTAGAGCAGCTTCCTGGTCATCTATCAATACGTTTGTTTCTCACTATTGTGTTGAACCTGCCGCTTTGTCATCCATTAATTTTGGTTTGAAAGTACTGTCAGTGGACAGTGTTAAATAAATTTATTTTCTCGCTCAGCATTGTGCCCACCCGGGTGTGTTTGGCGAGTTATTTCCCACACGTATGCTGCCATGGAGCCTGTCAGGAAAACGGAAAATTTATATCAAATACTTACCGTAATTTTCCTTTCCTGATAGGCTCCATGGCAGCAGGAGTCCCTCCCAATGCTTGGAGTAGGCTAGTTACGAAACACGGCTGAGAGCCCACAGCTGAAATTTATAGGGAGGGGTCCTATTGGGTAGTTATGGAGGCGGGGTCAACCCACACGTATGCTGCCATGGAGCCTATCAGGAAAGGAAAATTACGGTAAGTATTTGATATAAATTTTCCGTTATTTCTTGTATATTACAAACCAAGAACCTTGTTTGCAGATGCCCTTTGTGCTGCCCATTTTTGCCAATTGACAATTTTTAATACATGAATTTCATCCACGTTTTATCTACCAGGAATTACAAATTCAATTAAAAGTAATTGCCAGAAACACAAGTAATTTACCACCCACAAGTTTAATCGACCTCCTGAATCATGTTTGTTGTAAGGTCGAAATTAGGCTTGTAAAATGTGCTTGCCAGTGTTTTTTTATAGGAAATATTTAAAGTTACAAAACTCAAAATAATGGCAAACAATAAGGTCCTATAGTAGGACAACTAGAGCGTATAATAATACATTCCACTTTTTTATAATTCACAGTCAGAGACAATCATACCATGCTGGTATTAAGACATACAGTCAGGTCCATAAATATTGGGACATCGACACAATTCTAATCGTTTTTGGTCTATACACCACCACAATGGATTTGAAATGAAACGAACAAGATGTGCTTTAACTGCAGACTTTCAGCTTTAATTTGAGGGTATTTACATCCAAATCAGGTGAGCGGTGTAGGAATTACAACAGTTTGTATATGTGCCTCCCACTTTTTAAGGGACAAAAAGTAATGGGACAGATTAACAATCATCCATCAAACTTTCACTTTTTAATACTTGGTTGAAAATCCTTTGCAGTCAATTACAGCCTGAAGTCTGGAATGCATAGACATCACCAGACGCTGGGTTTCATCCCTGGTGATGCTCTGCCAGGCCTCTACTGCAACTGTCTTCAGTTCCTGCTTGTTCTTGGGGCATTTTGCCTTCAGTTTTGTCTTCAGCAAGTGAAATGCATGCTCAATCGGATTCAGGTCAGGTGATTGACTTGGCCATTGCATAACATTCCACTTCTTTCCCTTAAAAAACTCTTTGGTTTCTTTCGCAGTATGCTTCGGGTCATTGTCCATCTGCACTGTGAAGCGCCGTCCAATGAGTTCTGAAGCATTTTGCTGAATATGAGCAGATAATATTGCCCAAACACTTCAGAATTCATCCTGCTGCTTTTGTCAGCAGTCACATCATCAATAAATACAAGAGAACAAGTTCCATTAGCAGCCATACATGCCCACGCCATGACACTACCACCACTATGCTTCACTGATGAGGTGGTATGCTTTAGTTTAGATCATGAGCAGTTCCTTTCCTTCTCCATACTCTTCTCTTCCCATCACTCTGGTACAAGTTGATCTTGGTCTCATCTGTCCATAGGATGTTGTTCCAGAACTGTAAAGGCTTTTTTAGATGTTGTTTGGCAAACTCTAATCTGGCCTTCCTGTTTTTGAGGCTCACCAATGGTTTACATCTTGTGGTGAACCCTCTGTATTCACTCTGGTGAAGTCTTCTCTTGATTGTTGACTTTGATACACATACACCCACCTCCTGGAGAGTGCTCTTGATCTGGCCAACTGTTGTGAAGGGTGTTTTCTTCACCAGGGAAAGAATTCTTCGGTCATTCACCACAGTTGTTTTCCGTGGTCTTCCGGGTCTTTTGGTGTTGCTGAGCTCACCGGTGCATTCTTTCTTTTTAAGGATGTTACAAACAGTTGATTTGGCCACACCTAATGTTTTTGCTATCTCTCTGATGGGTTTGTTTTGTTTTTTCAGCCTAATGATGGCTTGCTTCACTGATAGTGACAGCTCTTTGGATCTCATATTGAGAGTTGACAGCAACAGATTCCAATTGCAAATAGCACACTTGAAATGAACTCTGGACCTTTTATCTGCTCCTTGTAAATGGGATAATGAGGGAATAACACACACCTGGCCATGGAACAGCTGAGCAGCCAATTGTCACATTACTTTTGGTCCCTTAAAAAGTGGGAGGCACATATACAAACTGTTGTAATTCCTACACCGTTCACCTGATTTAGATGTAAATACCCTCAAATTAAAGCTGAAAGTCTGCAGTTAAAACACATCTTGTTCGTTTCTGCAAGGTCTTATATAGACAGGTGTGTGGATTTCCTAATCAAGTCCAATCAGTATAATCAAACACAGCTGGACTCAAATGAAGGTGTAGAACCATCTCAAGGATGATCAGAAGAAATGGACAGCACCTGAGTTAAATATATGAGTGTCACAGCAAAGGGTCTGAATACTTAGGACCATGTGATATTTCAGTTTTTCTTTTTTAATAAATCTGCGGAAATGTCAACAATTCTGTGTTTTTCTGTCAATATGGGGTGCTGTGTGTACATCAATGAGGAAAAAAAAAAAAAAGAACTTAAATGATTTTAGCAAATGGCTGCAATATAACAAAGAGTGAAAAATTTAAGGGGGTCTGAATACTTTCCGTCCCCACTGTAACTTCTACGTTTTGCTCATAAAACGAGCTTCGTCAGGAGTACAAAAGACTATCTGTGCACCAAATCAAACAGACAAACATATAAAGCAGGATAGGAGTGTGTGGCGCTACCTGTACCGGGGTATCCTGTAAAGTATCTGTGCTGTGCCTCTAAAAGTAAACCTGATAAAGACCTCTTGCAAATTAATCCATATAAGTGTGTGTGTATGGATTAATTTGCAAGAGGTCTTTATCAGGTTTACTTTTAGAGGCACAGCACAGATACTTTACAGGATACCCCGGTACAGGTAGCGCCACACACCCCTATCCTTCCTTATCTCAGTATCTTTTCTCACCCCCTTCGGGAGGTGCGATTCAGGGGAGGCTGCACACCGGTTCTGTCTGTGAGCGCAGAAAATTTGTGTTTGTAAACATATAAAGCACACATTGATTAAGAAAATGGCCACATACAGTCTGGTCCATAAATATTGGGACATCAACACATTTCTAATCTTTTTGGCTCTATACACCACCACAATGGATTTGAAATGAAATGAACAAGATGTGCTTTAACTGCAGACTTTCAGCTTTAATTTGAGGGTATTTACATCCAAATCAGGTGAACGGTGTAGGAATTACAACAGTTTGTATATGTGCTTCCCACCTTTTAAGGGACCAAAAGTAATGGGACAATTGGCTGCTGAGCTGTTCCATGGCCAGGTGTGTGTTATTCCCTCATTATCCCATTTACAAGGAGCAGATAAAAGGTCCAGAGTTCATTTCAAGTGTGCTATTTGCATTTGGAATCTGTTGCTGTCAACTCTCAATATGAGATCCAAAGAGCTGTCACTATCAGTGAAGCAAGCCATCATTAGGCTTACCACGGTAATTGGCTAGTCAAATTGATATCGTTAGGGTAGCTGCAATATATGTTTGTAGACATAGACCAAGGAGGTACCTGGTAGATAACCATACATCATTTTGATCTGATTCATGTAAGGAATGGATATAGAAGTCTAGCACATCATTACAGGCCACTGGCCGGTACATCCAATGGTGCTACTCTATAGCACAGGGATCTTCAAACTACGGCCCTCCAACTGTTGCGGAACTACACTCTGACATTTACAGACATGACTAGGCATGATGGGAATTGGCTTCAAAAAAGGGTGGGCTTGGGGCGCAGTACACTGCACCCTGAGCCCACCCAGTTGTGCGACAATAGCGAATTAATATTCGCCATTGTCTTCCTGATTCTCCTCCTGGCCAATCAGGAAGTGGGTCTTAAGACCCAATTGGCCGAGAGGAGAAGCGATTGTATTGGCCACCGAGGAGGAAGCCGCCAAAGAGGAGGAGATGCAGGGTGAATCCACCGAGGAGGAGACGCAGGGTGAAGCCACCGAGGAGTTTGTTTGCCAGCCCCCCCCCCCCAAAATGGAGCACCAGCCGCCACTGTTTGTAACACTGCAGAGACGGAATTCTCTAGTTTCCAATTACACCCCTATTTGATATACTGTGACGAACATATAGATACCTTTTGGGCGGGATCTCCACCTCCATTGTTGTAGTAGTGGAGATGAAATCATATATTATTGTCTCCCTAATGCTCATGTCCCCTACCCTAAAAGTATACACACTAACACACACTTGTTTTCCCTGATTTATTTAAAAATCTAATAAAGGTGAAGTCTTTTTTCTGTCCCATTGGCAATAGGTGCATGGGTATACGCACCCTTGTTTTTGTTCTTTTGTGTATTCGCTTGCCAGTTCAAGAGAGCTAGTGTAATATAGAAGGCAATTTGTTAAGTATAAACCTATTAAGACATGTGTGGTGCTAATATCAATGTAGTGGTTAGCTGTCTCGCATGGTGCAGGAGGAGAAAACCTACCTAGATATGTGTTACCCTTGTAGAACACTGACCAGTAAGCTTTTTACAATTGTTTTTCTTATCTTTGCTTCTACATTAACCATTTCAAACATTTTGATTTGATGTGTAGCACCCTGATGTTTAGGCAGGGCTGCTATTAAAATTGGCAGGCGATAGATGCCTTGGCCACTTGTTAGGAGATCAATTGATTTCTCCCTAATTCTGGAATTGCTGCACTTCTCTCTTCTGTCACAAGGTGGTCGGGTATCTGGTGACATTGGATAAGACAAGGGCATAGCAAGGACAGATTATGAATAAATAGGGTATCTCAGCCAATGGGCAGGGATCTTCTTGGGTCCCTTGTCCTGCTGGGAGAGCCTATTTGGGTGAAGTCAGGTGATCAGGGTTCTGTGCCACCCGGGCGGCTGTCTGGGTTGACGTGTGTCATCCCCGGGCTGCTAGGCCAGAAACCTAAGGTCTATGCCTGGGGGCATCTGACTGCTAGGCTGTCTGAGGGCCTATTCAGAAGCCAGAGAGCAGCGTAGGGTTGGGACTGCGGGCTTGTAGTCCAACCAGAAGTGACGGTTCTGCCGGGAACCAGTCGTGGTCAGAGGTAGAGGGGAAGCTGTCACCACTAAAGGACCATCTACCTTGCTACCGGAGACCATTGTGAGTAAGCTGAGGCCAGTACCAGAGCAGACGTCTCGCCAGTTGGGGGCGGTGAAGAAGTGGGAAAGCATCAGCAAGTGCCAAGTCAGGGACCCAGCGGGACAGCAGAGGTGAGGCTTGTGGAGCTTCAGTGAGTGCCAAGCCAGGGACCTAACGTGTCAGCGGCGGTGAAACTTGAGGAGTATCTGTGAGTGCCAAGCCAGGGACCCAGCGGGGAAGCAGGGGATGGATGGCGCTTGAGGAAGATACTGAGTGCTAAAGTGCTAAGAGCTGAGGTGATCCAGTGGCTAGTGGATCTGAAGTCTAGTGAAAGACTGGGAGCTCGTTAAGTGAAGACCCATAGTGAGAGAGTGTGGGGAAAGCTGAGAACTGTTCATGGTGCAAATAGTTGAATACAATTGTCGTTAGTAACAGCTACAAGATTGTTGCCAAAGGAAACAGTGGTCCTACCTATACAGAAGTGGTGTCTGGCTGGAGGCCTTCACCTGTATAGCTGTCTACCTATAGAAGTCTCGGAGTCTGCCAACTAACATTGCATATACCTAAGGGTGTCCTGGCCCTAACCCTCTCTCCCCCAGTTCTGTTTAAGAGACAATAAATCTCTTTTTGCATTCTAAAAGTGTCTGGCGCCCACCCTTTCATCTTGCATTACACCCACAATGCCTTGCAACCCACTCTACAAAGAAGGATGTCAGCTCTCCTTGATTCTGGAGGTCACCATTAGGCCTCGAGGGGTCCAGGACTTTGCTACAGATACATTTATAGAGAAAAGAACTGTCAATAGCAACAACATTTCTGTTTATACAACTGGAAAGACAGCTCCAAAAAAAGTTTATTAAAATAAATGTTGATGTTCAAATTGAAGCAATCTTGTAGAAAGTATTCTAGGTTTGTCATGCAAATTTTGATTCCATTTCATTGTGGTCAATTGTAGCCACCATTTTGAGTTTTCAGTTACATAGTTACATAATAGGTGAGGTTGAAAAAAGACAAAAGTCCATCAAGTCCAACCTATGTGTGTGATTATATGTCAGTATTACATTGTATATCCCTGTATGTTGTGGTCATTTAGGTGCTTATCTAATAGTTTTTTGAAACTATTGATGCCCCCCACTGAAACCACAGCCTGTGGAAGGGAATTCCACATCCTTGCCTCTCTTAGAGGAAAGAACCCTCTACGCAGTTTAAGGTTAAACCTCTTTTCTTCAAATTTTAGTGAGTGGCCACGTGTCTTGTTAAACTCCCTTCCGCAAAAAAGTTTTATCTCTACTGTGGGGTCACCAGTATGGTATTTGTAAATTGAAATCATATCCCCTCTGGCACAGATGGGCAAATGGGCGTACAGGTACGTCCTCTTTAAATCGTGGCATTCTGGGTGCGCACCGCTGGCGGGGTGTGCGCGCCCGCCGCGTACTCTGTGACCGTGCCCGCGGGTCCCATACATATCGGCCTAAACTGAGAAAGAAATTTGTTTTTTTATATATTTTTTGCGGATATTTATTATAGCAAAAAGTAAAAAATAAAAACCGCAGAGGTGATCAAATACCACCAAAAGAAGGCTCTATTTGTGGGAAAAAAAGGACGTCAATTTTGTTTGGGTATAATGACGCATGACCGCGCAATTGTCAGTTAAAGCGACGCAGTGCCGTATCGCAAAAAGTGCTCTGGACAGGAAGGGGGTAAAATTCTTCCGGGGCTGAAGTGGTTAAACCTCTTTTCTTGTAGTTACTTAAACAATATTGATCAAAAACTGGAATCGGTCAATTAAATTGTCATGTGCATGGCCAACTTTATATCCGAAGATCTGAAAACCAAGAATCAGACCTGTGAAAACTGTAGTCACATCAACTCAACACAATGAAAGAAGAATTCTGGTTGCTGCATGTTATTTTACACATTGAATGCATTTTCTTTGGCATACATGGGGATATGTCTGTCCTAGCAGACGGAAGACAACTGCTTTTCTTCGATCATATCTTTACCCATCTCCATCACAACTGTTCTGTACCTTCTTTAGAGATTTTCCAGCAGGTTGAGAACTTTTTTTACCAGTGAAAGCAATCACTTGTGGTCTCAGAAGAGCTTATTTTTTTTTCTCCACGGTGTACTTATGGCCCAATCATAAGGCGTCAGGTCAGTGGAATCATTGGTTTAAGCCCAGTCTTAGGGCACTTTCACACTGGGGCGTTGGCTTTACCGTCACTTTCAACCCCCGCTAGTGGCCGAAAAAGGTTTAAGAGTGCCCACAAAGCGTCGCTGCCAAATCGCTTTGCAGGCACTTCGGTGGCGCTGCCCATTGATTTCAATGGGCAGGGGCGCTTTAGGAGCGGTGTAAACACTGCTCCTAAAGTGCTGCAAAGATGCTGCTTGCAGGACTTTTAACGTCCCGCAAGCACACCCTCCAGTGTGAAAGCACTCAGGCTGAGTGACAGGAGAGGCTCTTTACAGGCGCTTTGCAGGCGCTATTTTTAGTGCTATAGCGCCTGTAAAGCGCCTCAGTGTGAAAGTAGGCTTAGGGCTTCTCCTTTAAATGGGTCCACAACACTTTTAGTGGGTCTCTCGGATAGGGTGCTGTGTTGGCAACATAGGGAACAAGCAGGTGCCAATCCAGATGCAGATTGGTGAAAGGGTTCTTCTCCAAAGCAGGTCGTTTCCGGGGATTATCGGTCCAACCTTAAGCTGACCCTTCTCCACAGGCACCTTAACCTATGCTGAGCCTGTCGTGTGCCTATGTATAGCCTCTAGGTCCAATATGGCTGTCCATGTCTCAGGAACACTCTATGTTTATTCAGACACAGTCTCCCCCAAGATGGCCACAGGGAGCCCAGTGCAGAGGACAAGTCAGTCCTCTACAAGTTTCCTGCAACTACCTCTTACATCCCAACTGCATTGCTGCTTGTAATGCAGGAAAATGACAATGCTTAATAATCGCTCACCAAATGCCTTGTTCAGCATGAACTGGCATTCTCAGCCCCCAGAAGGCAATATATTATGTATGATATCACCCAGGGAGCATTGGAGAGATGTACCAGAATAGCTTTAAAAATTCTAAAAAAATGTTAATATGCTAAAGCTTATTAAAGCTAGCTAAGCATGGGCAAGCAATAACAGGCCTTCTAACACTGGTAATAATACTGCTGAGTGCAACGAACATTGCGGTTTTACAAATGATTTTTTACACATTTCCTCTTTTAGTCACTGTGAGGAGCACTGCTATTTCAAGTAAAATTTAACTCGCCTCCAAAAAAAAGATTTATCTAACCTTGAATTTCCAATGAAATGCATTGTTAGGTTAAAGCTGAATTCCAGGTATGGATTTTAATGCATAGTTACATTGGTCCAGCCTGCATACCTCCCAACTTTCTGAGATCGGAATGAGGAACACCTATCAGCAAAAGTATGCAGGCATAGGACACACCCCCTGGCCACGCAAGGAGAATTGCACACAAAAAAAACAAGATTGGTTAAATCCAATTTTTTGTGCTTTTTTACCACTACTATTCCTTTATATTGGCTTTTGGAATTTACAAATGCAGCAATTTAGAATTCAGATGAAAGGTTTAGTGCTGGAAAACACTTTTTGATAGATAAAAATTGCATTTTATATACATCTATATACAGTACATCAGACCAAAATGAGGGACAAATGAGGAATGAGGGACAGAGGGACATTACTCCAAATCAGGGACAGCCCTCGAAAGTCCCACGTCGTGAACGCGCTGGCTTCTTGACCGGGCTTCTCGGCTCTTCTCGGTTCATTCATTGGATGATTGATAGCAGCGCAGCCATTGGCTCCCGCTGCTGTCAATCAAATCAATGACGCGACGCGCCGGGGGGGGGGGGGGGGGGGGGGCGGTTGATACAGTCCACGGCTATAGCCGCGGACTGTATCACTGTATCACAGGAGCATGCCTGCAAGCTAACCACCTTGGGAGAGCGCTTCCCAGAACGGGGGTTAGCTGATGTGGGGAGGAGCCGAGACAGTCGCCGAGGGACCCCAGAAGACAAGGATCAGGGCCACTCTGTGCAATACGAGCTGCACAGTGGAGGTAAGTATGACATGTTTGTTATTTTTTTTTTTTTAAAAGGGAACCTTTACAACCCCTTTAATGGATGGCACAGTGGTGTAGTGGGTAGCACTTTCGCCTAGCAGTAAGAAGGGTCGCTGGTTCGAATCCCAACCACGACACTACCTGCCTGGAGTTTGCATGTTCTCCCTGTGCCTGCGTGGGTTTCCTCCGGGTGCTCCGGTTTCCTCCCACACTCCAAAGACATGCTGGTAGGTTAATTGGATCCTGTCTAAATTGTCCCTAGTATGTATGAATGTGAGTTAGGGACCTTAGATTGTAAGCTCCTTGAGGGTAGGGACTGATGTGAATGTACAATGGCTGCGTAAATTGACGGCGCTATATAAGTAACTGAAATAAAAAAATAAAAATAAATTTAGTCGACTAAAATGTTTTAGTTGACAAAATTAACACTGTCTGGGACTTGTACATGTCCTAGAATACGACGGGACCATTCACAAAGCACAGCACGACTCGCACATGCACAGTAGGAAACTGGCTGTGAAGCCTGAAGGCTTCATTGCCGGTTTCCCTTAGTTGCAATGCCAGCGCCTGCACCCAAGCCGATCGTCGAATCGGCTTTGGGGGGCCGACATTGCGGGATCCCTGGACAGGTAAGTGTCCTTATATTAAAAGTCAGCAGCTACTGACTTTTAAAGAAAAATTTCAGAGGCTGGAACTCCTCTTTAATCTATCCATTATTATACATGTGCTCCATCCCAGGAGACTCTCAAAATTATAGAGCTGGTACTGCAGTACACCAGGGTTGCCATGACATGGCCGCTGCAGCTTACGCATATATTTGCAAATGTGTGTAGCAATAACTCTTGGTGGAGCTGCTGGTTTAAAGCTGGCTTGTTACCTTCACTCTCCTTCCCTCTGTTTCACCGGCACCGGGTCTAGGGTTCCGTTGAGTTTACCTCCGGACGATACAAGCACCAACACTTGAGTACGTTTTCAGTGCTTTATTGAACAATTAACAAATGAAGTAGTAGGAAAGAGGCAGAAGGGAAACTGCAGGGAAAGCTCAAATACCTTTCTGTAGGATCCTTGACAAATGTCCTTTAAAGTTGAATATTACAATAGAATGCGCTCCCCTTGTGGGACACACTCTTTGCTCGCCTGGATAGGCCTCTCTCACTTGCCTAGCAGCCAGTACGTAGCACGAACAAAAGTCTCTGCCACAGACTTGCTTGGGATGAACCCGTACGATCCTCTGCCACGGGATGTATTGGTTTTGTGGTGAAAGTCAGTCACAGTGCTTGAACCTTTAAGCCAAACCCGGCAACACTATGCTGTAAAGTTACTTTAGGATACATCCTCCAACCGAGTCACCAGGCCCCTCTCCAGACCGGCACTCTGCGTGATCCTTCCATGACGGGTCCTCCCCTGGGATCTTCTCGGTTGTCCAGCTTCTTCACTCTGGATAGACAGCTCAGGACCATTCCTCGGCTGCTGTGGTAGGCCCCAGACAAGCTTCTGAGCCCACCCATGCGCCGCAGCGACGCGGGCCTCCGGAGCGGAGGACCACGAGGTAACACATACCTGTTGGCCAGGAGGGCCAGCAGGTGGCTGTAAAACGACCCTAAAACATGGCGTTGTCCCATAAATACCCTCTCCCAGAATCCCACTCGGAGGACCACCTCCACCGAGTTGTCTCCGGGACAGAAGAGCATCCATACGCTTCGACACGTTGCCTTTCCAACACCAGCCAGTAGTAACCACGACACCCACCGGCTCAGTATGGAAACACATGCAACGTCAGCCAAGCTGGAACAGAGGCAAATCTAACTACCCCTAACGAGCAATACACTAAATTTACCTATCAGATGGTAGATCGCAAATCTACCAGCGCTACATGTGTGCAAACTAAACCCCTTGTTTTTAATGTGAACTGTTAGACAGGGCAATTCGGTTTGTTGCAGGCTGGCTGGTAAGTGAGTTGGGAGTATTTGTTTGTTGTTTTTATACTATGCAGCAGAGCAGCTGCTCTGAATAGGACCCAGAAGACTACAACGACTACTACAGTGGTTGTGCTTCCACAGTGATCCCACAGGTAAAGATTATGAAAATACAAACTATACCTGGAGATCACTTTTAAATAAAACTACGACTCTAATCTCCATGCACTATCACCTCGCTCCCTCTAGCCTTTTTCACTTTGGAAGCAAACCTAGAAGAATGATGGCAAATAAAGGCCAAGTGGTCCATCGAGTCTGCTCCGCTTTTTATTTTATGCTGGCCCTGAATTGCACATGATGAAATTAGAATGTGACCGACTAAGTGGCAAAGAGAAGCAGCTTTGGATGACCAGTCGCACATAGAGGAGAAAGCCTCCAGGAGCAAGAGCTTTTCAACGGCACCTCTAGAAATAAGCAAGTTTTTAGTCCTCGCAGTACAGGGGGCACACATTGTAAGGGCAACTTTTGACTTTCTCTGGAGCTCAGCTTTAATGGTTTCAATCTTGGCACCATATTTCCCTACTTTCTTTAAAAGAGAAGACTTTGTGAAAAAAAAAAAAAAAAAAAACATTTATATTCACCTAGGTGGGTGCAGCCCCGAGGGCTTTCACACTGGAGCGATGCGCTTGCAGGGCGGTCATAAAAGTCCTGCAAGCCGCATCTTTGGAGCGCATTAGGAGCGGTGTAATTACCGATCCTAATGCGCCCCTTCCCATTGAAAACAATGGGGCAGTGCTGCAAACCTGCTGCAGCAGTGCTTTGCGGGCGGTTTTAACCCTTTTTCGTTAAAACCACCCCGCTAGTGCCACTAAAATGACGGTAAAGCGGCGCTATATTTAGCGCCGCTGTACCGCCGGCGCCCGCACGCCTCAGTGTGAAATGGGCCTAACTGAAGTCTAGTAAATTGTGTTTACTAGGCTTCAGTTTGTGACTGAACAGGAAGCTGCTCAGTACAGAGCATTTCCCATTCATTCACTGTTCAGTGCAGCTGATGCTGCAGAGAAAGTGGTGGGAAATCTCTGTCCTCAGCCCCATTCTCTGTTGCAAAAGTGAGACATCCATCCCTGATATTTCACCAAAGTCTCCAGTTGGGCACTTTAAAGAATTGTAAATAATAAATATTGTAAAAATATACTAAAAAATAAAAAACTACTGACACTGCCCACTGGCAAACTGATAACATCCACTGCCCTACTGACACCGTCCATGTTTTAATACATTTCAAAATGTTAGTTCACATTCATAAATGTGTGTGTGTGTATATATATATATATATATATATATATATATATATATATATATATATATATATATATATATATATATATATATATATACACACACACACAGTATCTCACAAAAGTGAGTACACCCTTCACATTTTTGTAAATATTTTATTCTATCTTTTCATGTGACAACACTGAAGAAATGACACTTTGCTACAATGTAAAGTAGTGAGTGTACAGCTTGTATAACAGTGTAAATTTGCTGTCCCCTCAAAATAATTCAACACACAGCCATTAATGTCTAAACTGCTGGCAACAAAAGTGAGTACACCCCTAAGTGAAAATGTCCAAATTGGGCCCAAAGTGTCAATATTTTGTGTGGCCACCTTTATTTTCCAGCACTGCCTTAACCCTCTTGGGCATGGAGTTCACCAGAGCTTCACAGGTTGCCACTGGAGTCCTCTTCCACTCCTCCATGATGACATCACGGAGCTGGTGGATGTTAGAGACCTTGCGCTGAGAGATGCTCAAATGGGTTTAGGTCTGCAGACCTGCAGTGGTTGTCTTGGAGGTGTGTTTGTAGTCGTTCTCATGTTGGAATACTGCCCTGCGGCCCAGTCTCCGAAGGGAGGGGATCATGTTCTGTTTCAGTATGTCACAGTACATGTTGGCATTCATTGTTCCCTCAATGAACTGTAGTTCCCCAGTGCCGGCAGCACTCATGCAGCTCCAGACCATGACACTCCCACCACCATGCTTGACTGTAGGCAAGACACACTTGTCTTTCTACTCCTCACCTGGTTTCCGCCACACACGCTTGACACCATCTGAACCAAAAAAGTTTATCTTGATCTCATCAGACCAGAGGACCTGGTTCCAGTAATCCATGTCCTTAGTCTGCTTGTCTTCAGCAAACTGTTTGCAGGCTTTTTTGTGCATCATCTTTAGAAGAGGCTTCCTTCTGGGACGACAGCCATGCAGACCAATATGATGCAGTGTGCGGCGTATGGTCTGAGCACTGACAGGCTGACCCCCACCCCTTCAACCTCTGCAGCAATGCTGCCAGCACTCATACGTCTATTTCCCAAAAACAACCTCTGGATATGACGCTGAGCACGTGAACTCAACTTCTTTGGTCGACCATGGCGAGGCCTGTTTTAAGTGGAACCTGTCCTGTTAAACCGCTGTATGGTCTTGGTCACCGTGCTGCAGCTCAGTTTCAGGGTCTTGGCAATCTTCTTATAGCCTAGGCCATCTTTATATAGAGCAACAATTCTTTTTTTTCAGATCCTCAGAGAGTTCTTTGCCATGAGGTGCCATGTTGAACTTCTAGTGACCAGTATGAGAGAGTGAGAGCGATAACACCAAATTTAACACACCTGCTCCCCATTCACACCTGAGACCTTGTAACACTAACGAGTCACATGACCCCGGGGAGGGAAAATGGCTAATTGGGCCCAATTTGGACATTTTCACTTAGGGGTGTACTCACTTTTGTTGCCAGCAGTTTAGACATTAATGGCTGTGTGTTGAGTCATTTTGAGGGGACAGCAAATTTACACTGTTATACAAGCTGTACACTCACTACTTTACATTGTAGCAAAGTGTCATTTCTTCAGTGTTGTCACATGAAAAGATAGAATAAAATATTTACAAAAATGTGAGGGGTGAACTCACTTTTGTGAGATACTTATATATATATATATATATATATATATACATACATACATACATATATATATATATACATACACACACGTAGACACACATGCGTGTTTGAGCTTTGGGGTGCACACCCTAATGCCATAGTCTGCGTACACCAATGGTTATCAATATCTTTTGTAAGTGAGGTCTTTGGACACAGTATTCTAAATGAAGTCTATCTAAAGATCTGTATAGAGTAGTCAGAACCATTTTCCTCCTGTTGGTGATCACTAAATATCTATATAGAGGAATCAGAGCCTCCTTCCTCCTGCTGGTGACCACTCTAGTGATCACTAAATATCTATATAGAGGAATCAGAACCCCCTTCCTTCTGTTGGTGATCCCAATAGTGATCACTAAATATCTATATAGAGGAATCAGAGCCTCCTTTCTCTTGCTGGTGATCCCTCTAGTGATCACTAAAGATCTATATAGAGGAGTCAGAGCCTCCTTCCTCCTGCTGGTGACCACTCTAGTGATCACTAAATATCTATATAGAGGAATCAGAGCCTCCTTCCTCCTGCCGGTGACCACTCTAGTGATCACTAAATATATATATATAGAGGAATCAGAGCCTCCTTCCTCCTGCTGGTGATCCCTCTAGTGACAACTAAAGATCTATACAGTGTATAGAAGAATTAGGACCTCCTTCCTCCTGCTGGTGATTCCACTAGTGATAACTAAAGATCTATATAAGGGAATCAGGACCTCCTTCCTCCTGCTGGTGATCGCTATAGTGTTAACTGAAAATCTATATAGAGGAATCAGGACTTTCTTCCTCTTGTTGGTGATCCTTCTAGTGATAACTTAAAATCTATATAGAGGAATTAGGACTCCCTTCCTCCTGCTGATCAATCCCTCTAGCGATAACTAAAGATCTGTATCAGGCAACCAGGACCTCCTTCCTCCTGCTGATGATCTCTCTAGCGATAACTAAAGATTTGTATCAGGGAATTAGGACCTCCTTCCTCCTGCTGGTGACCACTCTAGTGATCACTAAATATCTATATAGAGGAATCAGAGCCTCCTTCTTCCTGCTGGTGACCACTCTAGTGATCACTAAATATCTATTTAGAGGAATCAGAGCCTCCTTCCTCCTGCTGGTTATCCCTCTAGTGACAACTAAAGATCTATACAGTGTATAGAGGAATTAGGACCTCCTTCCCCCTGCTGGCGATTCCACTAGTGATAACTAAAGATCTATATAAGGGAATCAGGACCTTCTTCCTCCTGCTGGTGATCGCTATAGTGTTAACTGAAAATTTATATAGAGGAATCAGGACTTTCTTCCTCTTGTTGGTGATCCTTCTAGTGATAACTTAAGATCTATATAGGGGAATCAAGACTTCCTTCCTCCTGCTGATGATCCCTCTAGCGATAACTAAAGATTTGTATCAGGGAATCAGGACCTCCTTCCTCCTGCTGATGATCCCTCTAGCGATAACTAAAGATCGGTATCAGGGAATCAGGACCTCCTTCCTCCTGCTGGTGATCTCTGTAGTGTTAACGGAAAATCTATATAGAGGAATCAGGACCTTCTGCCTCCTGCTGGTGTTCCCTAGTGATGCATTCCACAATTCTATTTGCTCTCCCCACTGCAAGGCCACACTGCTTTCTAATTTTGCAATCATCTGAAATAAGCACCATCAGATCCCCCAATGCCCACCAGATGCATAGATGCATAGATGAGGATATCCATCTCTCCTCAATGATGTGGCCAGCCAGTGTGCAGCTAGTAAGTCTCAGGAGCTGCTGCCAATCACCAGGCTTGCGGGTGGCACTGCAACTGTAATCAAGCTGTACATGGTGGCTGTACATCAGCATGTACAAGCTTTGGTCCAGAGCATGACCTATGAGGACAACACTGCTCCTGGTTAGGAAGGAGCTCAGGGAGTGTAGAACAGAAAATTAAAGAACTGGAGGGATCACTTCATATCATGCATGCAACATAAAAACGCAAATACCATCTTTATATTCTATGAGGTCCCTGCGTTTTTAAAATATATAATGTTTTGAGAGCTTTAAGTAATTTTCTAGCCAAAAATGCAGATTTTATTGTGTGCAGAGAAATGAAAAAAATTGCTCAGGCAGCAAATTGGTTAAAGCAACCTTTCCATGAAAGGCACACCGAGGCTGTGATTGGCAATCCCTTTCTGCAGATTCTCGTTGTCTGGCTTATACACTGACCTGTTTCCTTTAACTGGTCCCCGGCTACATGTAAGCCTCATTACACTATGACAGGTGGCAATGAGCCGCACAGAATGTAAAATATGAATAAACGTCTGATGATAATAATGTGTAATAGTTTAATGAGCAATCTAAATTAGTCATCTGTTGCATGGATGTATGCTTACAGAACAATATCAGGCAGCAGATAATCAATATAGTAATTAGAATGAGTCTGCATACATTATATGAAACTTACAGATCTGTAAGCAAATCGTGTGCATGCTAAAGCCCAATAAAGAGACTAAAACCTTAGCGTTTTTTCAACTTTTAACAGTTATTCATGCCCTATAACATTTTTTGTGTTTGTGTCCAGCATTTACATACTTTGATGTTCACCTCCAGGTCACACAGAGCTGCTTCCCTGAACTTCCAGTTGGGGAGTGTGCACTACAAATCCACTTCCTGCAAAGTGAAGCTTCCTTTTATTTACTAAGCTCTGGAGCAACCACACTTGCAAACTGCACAGTATAATTGCCTTTAGTAAATCGCACACACACCCTAGGCACTATAAGCACCCTGTGCACACTGCACACCCTCAGCATGACATCCAAGCAGGCACACCAAGGACCCCCAACCACACCGCCCTTGTGTGCCCAATGCAAGCATTGCAAGCACGAACAACGAGAAGGACCCCCTGTCGCACTGTGTGGGCACGTTGCTAAGAACCCCAGCCACACTGCTCTTGTGTGCCCTATGCCCAGCACCCGAGCAAGCACAATGAGAAGGAGGTCCTACCACACTGCCCATGCATGCCCTATGGCTGACACCCAAGCAAGCACAAAATAAGAACGACCCAGCCGGGAGTGCGCACAACAGGGTGGCTCTGTGGAGACCCTCCAAGCAAGTGGAGCCACCCTGGAAGCGGACATTATGGACACCAAACTTTACAAAGCCAATTTTGCTGCAAAGAATATCTGTGCAAAAAAAAGGAGACAGGGAGAAATCAAGAAGATAAGGTATGGTAGCATAGTTATTTTTTATCAGTAAAGGTTTAAGGCTGCTTTCAGACTGGGGCGTTGAGGGCGTCAGCGGTAAAGTGCCGCTATTTTTAGCAGCGCTTTACCGTTGTTTTAGCGGCACTGTTCGGCCGCTAGTGGAGTGCTTTTAACCCCCGCTAGCGGCCAAAAAAGAATTAAAACCGGTGTACACCGCTCCTACAGCGCTGCAAAGATGCGGTTTGCAGGACTTTTTTGTACCGTCCTGCCAGCGCACCACTCCAGTGTGAACGCACTCGGGCTTTCACACTGGAGTGAGAGGAGAGGCACTTTACAGGCGCTATGCAGGTGCTATTTTTAGCGCTATAGCGCCTCATTGTGAAAGCAGCCTAACACTTTAACGTGGTTCTAAAGGCTCAAGGTTTTTTACCTTCATGCATTCTATGTGTGCAGCAGCCCCCCAACCCGCCCCTAAAACTTACTGGAGTCCCATCACGATCCAGTGATGTGCACGAGAGCCTCAGCTCTCCGGAGACTCTACCTCCTCACTGGCTGAGACAGCAGCGGGAGCCATTGGCTGTTAATAACAGCCAGTGAGCCAATGAGGACAGAGAGGGAATGGGGCCGAGCCGTGGCTCTGTGTCTGAATGGACACACAGAGCAGCTGCTTGGAAGCCCCCAGAGCTAGCTGCTTGCTATTGGTGCACTCGGAGGGAGGGGCCAGGAGCACCGGTGGGGGGGGGGACCTGAGAAAAGGAGGATTGGGGCTGCTCAAAACCACTGCACAGGGCAGGTAAGTATAACATGTTTTTTTTTTTATTGCCTTTAATATCATTTTAAGGGCTTGTTCACACTAGTGGTTGGGGGCGGTAAAACCGCCTCCCCAACCAATGCCCCCAATAGCTGCAGAGGCGGCAGCCCACGGTGTAGGAATTACAACTCCTGTTGCTTTTGGCGGGTGTAGCGCCTGCCAAATGGGACCTATTCAAGTGAATGGGGCTGCTCCCCAAGTGCAATGTGCGTGCTTGCGGCATACTAGTGTGGGATTAAAGGGGTTAAAGTAGCTGGGGAGGGGGCAATACATCGCCTCCTCACTGCCTCTCAAATACTCTCTGCGGAGCAGTCCCAATGCAAATCACTCTTCAGACAGCAAAGCTAAAGCCGGCCGTAGATGGATCGAAACTCGGCTGGTTCAGCAGGAACTGGCAAAAACTGTGATCTATCTATGAGCAGGGCTGGAAGTACTGAAGTCAATCATTAAAGTGGTTGTAAAGCCTAAACATATTTTACCTTACGACATTCCTTGCTTGCCTTAAGGTAAAAAATGTTTAGGTGTCAGCATCACCCCCTCAGCCCCCATTTACTTACCTGAGACACCTTTCGATCCAGCGCCGTGCACATCAGCAGATCGTTTCTCCCTCACTTCCGGGTCTCACTGGCTTTGCTGGGGCACTGGGAGCCATTGGCTCCCGGTGCTGTCAATCAAAGCCAGTGACAACGGAGCGGGAGGATGGGGCCGAGTCCCGCTGTCTGTGTCAATGGACGCAGCACGCACGAGTGCCCCCATGGGAAGCGGCTTCACTGGACAGAGAGGAGGGGCCAGGAGCGTCCGGCTGGGGACAGGAAAAGAGGAGGTTCCCGGCCACTCTGTGCAATTCCATTGCACAGAGTAGGTGAGTATAGACATGGTATTTATTTATTTATTTATTTTTATTTACCTTTACAAACTCTTTAAGCCTAGTACACATGCTAGATTATCGGATAAATGATCGTCCGATTTTTTTTTTTTGCATGCTAGTCTCCATATCAAAAACGAATAGGTTATTAAAATATGAAAATTCTCGTATGACAGAATAAAAATTCGGGAGTGATGTAATGTATTTGTATTGTATTTGTATTTGTATTGTATATTAAAGGGATACTAAAGGTTCCCTTTTTTTTTTTTTTGAAAGTAACAAACATGTTATACTTACCTCCTCTGTGCAGTTGGATCCTCCTCTTCTGGGGTCCGTCGGTGGCGCTCCTGGCTCCTCCCCACATTGAGTGACCCATCGGAGAAGCGCTTTCCTTTGGGGCACCCGTGCGGGTGCGCTCCCGTGTCCTGCTTCTGCGTCCATAGTCACAGACAGCAGTACTCGGCACCGCCCCCCCCCCCCCCCCCCCGGCGCCCACGTCATTGGATTTGATTGACAGCAGCGGGAGCCAATGGCTGTGCTGCTATCAATCTATCCAATCAAGAGCCGAGACACCGGACAGAGATGGTGTGCACGTCGTGGGAACAAACGGGTTTAGGTGAGTAAAACGGGGGGGGGGGTGGAGCTGGGGGGCTGGTGGACTACCATAGAATGCATTGAGGTGAAAAACTGGGAGGGTTTACAACCCCTTTAAATAAAAATCATACAATCTGGTATCGTACGAGAAAGATTTTCGTGTTTGTCCCTTCGAAAATTTTCGGATGAAATCTGCGTGCTAGCGATCAGATTATCGTACGATCGCGTCGAAAGCAGTATTTTTTTATACGATATTCTGATCGCGTGTATGAGGCTTTGGATTAACTTCAGTACAAGCAGTCTGTTGTTTTTTTTTTTTCATGTGATCGCTGTCGACGGGCTAAAGCCACCAGCAGTGATCATTGTATTCTGACAGTGGGGGAAACCTCCCTCTGTCAGAATATAATAGTGCAACGGAGAGATACGGGAGGGAAAAATCGAGCGATTTTCTTTTTTTATAACCCATGGTTGAAGAAAAGAAAAATGGCATAATCTAAGTCCCAAAATAAGCCAATGTAAAAAATAATACAGCTAGCACAACAAAAGAAGCATAAATTGATTTGTATTAGAAAGATTTCACAAGATATATATAGTAAAAACCTGAGAGATAGCCATCCCTGATCTATCCTATCACTAGACATACTGCAGCTACTGACAATTCCAGGCATGCAATGCAGAGAGGCAACAGGTCCAGGATGATGACAACACGTACAGATAACAAATACAATCGCTCAGTAAGGAAATGTGGTGGAGGATGACGAGCTTTCAGTGTGTGTTGTCACCATCCTGGTCCTGGACATGGACCTGTTGCCTTTTTTCCTGTAATTGTCAGCAGTTTGCATGAGGTGTAATGATGAGATAGAGTCCTGGGATGGTGTTTTACTACACCTTGTCCATTTTTTTTTTTTTTTTCTAATACAAACCTTTTTCTTTTTAATGCTACTTTGGTGTGGTAGCTTTATTATTCCAATCATTCTGATGGGTACGTCATCAACCAAAGGGAGCCGAGAGCAACTGGTAGCCTCCGAGCCCCTGACTGCGGACCAGGGTGCATGGTGGAAGATCTCAGTGTCTATACCACTTCTCAAATGGAATTTTCTGATCTGCAAAATAAAGATCTGCAACAAAAACGACCGATATGATCTCAGCCATATAGAGTGTCAGCTTCTACGGAAAGTTCCCAGCTGCCCAGACGGTCCCTTCTTATGCAGCATCATTCTATATTAAGCCCTGTATCCCCCCCCCCCCCCATACCAGATCATTGAAGAGGCTGCGGAGATAATCAGTCCCCGCTGATGATCGCTGCCGATCGCTGCTTTCCTATTCCCAGAGAAACTCTCCGCAGTCTCTTCATCCCGTAGACCGCAGTGTGTCCCCCATGTCACCCTGTCATCAAGCACACCCGTTCTCTTCCCTGCACCTTACGGGCACAGCGGCACCTGAGGTTTTTCCTTTTAGTCGCTCGCAGGAGATTTAACCCTTCGAGGGCAAGCACCGTGAACAAAAAAAAAAAAATCAATGCATTGCAAATGAAGCAACTGTCAACAAAGGCTTGAGCCCCCCTCTTTCCTATGATGCCAATCCCTGTCATCCTGTCATTCTCCTACCTGCAGAGCTGTTCTTGTGTGCTCCACGTCCTTTCCTGCTCTGTCCCTGCACACTGTGCTCCTGTACACAGAGCCCGCCCACTCCCACTGCATGAGTGTCACACAGGGCAGCCAATGGGCAGTCGCCCACTCCACTCCCACTCTCTGCCTGTGCTGTGAACCTGAGGACTCTACTTCTGCCCGCTGTTAGGAGAGCACAATGCAGCCTCCGCACACACACACACACACACACACACACACACAGCATGGCGAAAACATTTTACAAAGGATTTGTAGGGAGGTGGGGGGGGGGGGGAGTGCGCCTTGAAGTGGTCATACAAGCACCGATCTGTGAGCGATCAAAGTACGAGAGACCGCAAGCAAGCGATTCATTGTCAATTAAAACATCCAACGACACATACAGTATTGATTGAAAAGTAGACCGATCAAAAATGATCAAAAGCGGCCATTTAATTGACCTGTATTACGATCAGTTCAGACGTGCGTGCGCCTTGAAGTGGTCATACACGCACCGATCTGTGAGCAATCAAAGTAGAAGCGTCAGCAAGCAAGTGATTCCCTGTCAATGAATACATCCAACGACGCAACAATAATGCCCCGTACACACGGTCGGACATTGATCGGACATTCCGACAACAAAATCCATGGATTTTTTCCGACGGATGTTGGCCCAAACTTGTCTTGCATACACACAGTCGCACAAAGTTGTTGGAAAATCCGATCGTTCTGAACGCAGTGACATAAAACCCGTACGTCGGGACTATAAACGGGGCAGTAGCCAATAGCTTTCATCTCTTAATTTATTCTGAGCATGCATGGCACTTTGTGCGTCGGATTTGTGTGCACACGATCGGAACGTAACCGATCGGATTTTGTTGTCAGAAAGTTTTATATCCTGCTCTCAAACTTTGTGTGTCGGAAATTCCAACGGAAAAAGTCCGATGGAGCCCACACACGATCGGAATTTCCAACAACAGAATCCGATCGCACTTTCTCCGTCGAAAAATCCGACCGTGTGTACAGGGCAATACAGTATTGATTGAAAATACGACCGATCAAAAACGATCTATTAAAAGCGGACATTTAATTAACCTGAATTACGATCAGTTCAGACGTGCATGCACATGAAGTGGCCATACACGCACCGATCTGTGAGCAATCAAAGTAGAAGCGTCAGTAAGCAAGTGATTCCTTGTCAATTAATACATCCAACGACGCAACACATACAGTATTGATTGAACATAATGTTCATTTGATCAATCAGAAATTATCAATAGGGGCTCATTCGCAGTGTGAAGAGTCGTTTGTTTATGCGTCCAGAGGAGCACGGAGCTGCATGTAGGCAACCTAACTCATTTAGACATGCGGTTGAAGGGCAGTAAAAAGGCGCACTTGGGTTATGTAGCTGAACAATGATCTGAATTACACCAGCAAGTCCACCTCTGAATGGCTCAAAAAACCCCCCCCAAAAAAACCTGTGTAGCTGCGCTGCCAAATCGCTTTGTAGGTGCTTTGGCAGCAGTGCCCATTCATTTCAATGGGCAGGGGCGGTTGGAGAAGCAGTGTATACACCGCTCCACCACTGCCCCAAAGATGCTGCTTGCAGGACTTTTTTTTTACATCCTGCCAGCGCAGCGCCCCAGTGTGAAAGCCCTCGCGCTTTCACATTGGGGTGGCAGGGAGGCGTTTTTCAGGCGCTATTTTTAGCCCTTTAGCGCCTGAAAAACGCCTCAGTGTGAAAGGGGTCTAACTGATAATTGCGTGGTCATGCCACGCTGTACATAGATACAATGTATTCCTTATATTTCCACAAATGGAGCTTTCTTTTGGTGGTCTTTGATCACCTCTGCGTTTTTTTTTTTTTGTTGTTTTTTTTTGGTGCTATAAACAAAAAAAAAGACACAATTTAAAAAAAAAACAAAACAAAACAAAACAAAACAAAAAAACAATACTTTTTATTTCTGCTATAAAATATATCCAATAAGAAATGTAAAAAAAATCAAAAATCGCATTCCTTCATAAATTTAGGCCAATGTGTATTCAGCTACATGTTTTTGGTAAAAAAAAAAAAAAATCACAATATTGATTGCTATACGCAAAAGTTACAGCACCTGCAGACTATACGGCCTATCAAAAATGATCTATTAAAAGCGGCTGTTTAATTGACCTGTATTACGATCAGTTCAAACGTGCCTGCACATGCTCAATCGATTGATCAAAAATGATCAATAGGGGCTCATTCGCAGTGTGAAGAGCTGTTTAAGTATGCGTCCAGAGCAGCACGGAGCTGCATGTAGGCAGCCTAACTCATTTAGACATGTGGTAGAAGGGCAGTAAAAATGCGCACTTGGGTTATGCAGCTGAACAATGATCCGAAACACACCAGAAAGTCCGCCTCTGAATGGCTCAAAAATAAATAAATAAATAATGTTTTTGGGTGTCCTAGTCAAAGCCCAGCCGCTCTGGAAGATTTACCCCCCTTCATGACCAGGACATTTTTTTGCGATATGCCGTTATTTTAACTGACAATTACATGGTTGTGCGACGCTGTACCCAAATAAAATGTATGGCATATTTTTTTTCCCCACAATTAGAGCTTTCTTTTAGTGGTATTTGATCACCTCTAGATTTTTTTATTTTTTGCGCTATAAACAACAAAAGGCCAACAATATTTTTTACTTTCTGCTACGAAATATATTCAATAAAATATGTAAAAAGCGAATTTCTTCATAAATTTAGGCCAATATATATTCTGCCAAAAAAAAATCCCAATAAGCATATATTGATTGGTTTATGCAAACATTATAGCGTTTACAAACTATGTGATATTTTTTGTGGAATTTTTATTCATTTATTTTATACTAGTAATGGCGGAGATCAGCGACTTATAGCGGGACTGCGATAATGCAGTGGACATTCTGACACTAACTGAAACTTTTTACACTTTGCCTGGAACCAGTGACACCAATATAGAGATCAGTGCTAAAAATATGCACTGTCACTGTACTAATTACACTAGCTGGGAAGGGGGTTAACATCTAGGGCAATTAGGTGTGTGCCTAGCCAGTGTTTGTGTGTTAATTGTGTGCTGCGTTACTAGGGAGAGGTAATGAATTCAGGAACATAGAATACATCTCGTACCCCCTGTCAGAACGGCGATCTGGGTTGTTTACGTAGGCAGATCCCCGTTCTGTGTTGTTTACAGAGGATCGGTGGGTGCCGCAAGCCATCGAGTGCCCGGCAACCCGCAGATCCGCTTCTGTTGTGAATTATCACAGCAAAAGCGGCCCGCCGGGGCGTCCCCTAGAGGCGGCAGTCCAGAATCACGTATATATATATATATATATATATATATGTGTATGTGTGATATAATGCACAATTGCTGCACTGTAACAGTAAACCTGCTAAGCAGTCAAGCTGCAACAGGCAGCAGATGGGGGTGTTTACATGCCGTGGTCATGATGTAAAATCTATCCGACAAGTAGCAATTGCTGCCGAACGCAACATATTCAGGTTAACCGAGAAGTGCCGCAAACCCCGAGCAACCGCTTGCATTACATTTTGTTATAGGACCCAATCCTCTATATTGTACTAAGCTGGTGTAAATAAATGTTAAACTTTATTATACTTATATAAAAACATCAAAGCTATACAAACTTTATGTAAGAAATATAATTCATATAAGATAGATAGATGTACAGTATATACAGTATCAGACATCCCAGGTTTCCCGTGAGTCGCAGGAGTCTCCCGCAGTTGGCTGCGGGCTCCCGGACACCCGCGAGCGCCAGGCGATCTCCCAGCTGGGCCTGTCACTCAGCCACAAACAGAAGACAGAGAAGCCCGAGCGGCTGAATGGAGTACGACCGTGGCGGCCGCTCGGGCTGCTCTGTCTTCTGTCTGTGGCCAGGGAAGGGGGCGGGACAGAGCCTAGAGCACTCCGCTGGTGGAAACTGATGAGGTGGCACTGAAGAACACTGATGGGCTGCACTGGTAGGCACTGATGGACACTGATGGGCTGCACTGGTGGGCACTGATGAGGTGGCACTGATGGACACCGATGAACTGGTGAGATGGCACTGAAGGAGGGCGGGAAACATCACCTCCCTGAAATGAGTTTTTTTACCTAATTTTGTTACATTACAGCCTTTAGTTCAATGTTTTTCTAATCTGAATTATATGTGATGGATCAGAACACAATAGTCTAAATTGGTGAAGTAAAATTAGAAAACTATATACATAAAACTATTTTTCAGAAATAAAAAACTGATAATTGGCATTTGCGCATGTAATCACCCCCTTTGTTGTGAAGCCCATAAAAAGCTCTGGTGCAACCAATTACCTTCACAAGTCACATAATTAGTGAAATGATGTCCACCTGTGTGCAATCTAAGTGTCACATGATCTGTCATTACATATACACACACCTTTTTGAAAGGCCCCAGAGGCTGCAACACCTAAGCAAGAGGCACCACTAACCAAACACTGCCAGGAAGACCAAGGAACTCTCCAAACAAGTAAGGGACAATGTTGTTGAGAAGTACAAGTCAGGGTTAGGTTATAAAAAAATATCCAAATCCTTGATGATCCCTAGGAGCACCATCAAATCTATCATAACCAAATGGAAAGAACATGGCACAACAGCAAACCTGCCAAGAGACGGCCGCACACCACAACTCACGGACCGGGCAAGGAGGGCATTAATCAGAGAGGCAGCACAGAGACCTAAGGTAACCCTGGAGGAGCTGCAGAGTTCCACAGCAGAGACTGGAGTATCTGTATATAGGATGACAATAAGCCATAGAGTTGGGCTTTATGGCAGAGTGGCCAGAAGAAAGCCATTGCTTTCAGCAAAAAAACAAAATGGCACGTTTTGAATTTGCGAAAAGGCATGTGGGAGACTCCCAAAATGTATGGAGGAAGGTGCTCTGGTCTGATGAGACTAAATTTGAACTTTTTGACCATCAAAGAAAACGTGTCTGGCGCAAACCCAACACATCACCCAAAGAACACCATCTCCACAGTGAAACATGGTGGTGGCAGCATCATGCTGTGAGGATGTTTTTCAGCAGTCAGGACTGAGAAACTGGTCAGAGTTGAGGGAAAGATGGATGGTGCTAAATACAGGGATATTTTTTTTTTTTTTTTAACAATAGATTTTTATTGAAGGAATTTTCTTAACAATACAGATTGACATTGTCACGATAGTAATTGTGACTAACTTCTTTGCAATAGTTTTTAAGAATATTCTTATACAAATACAGTAATTGATAGTCTGTACCAGCCTACCCCTATTGGGTTCAAACTGTAGGCATGGATAGGCCATCAATTGCGTTAATTAGTTGAATACAGAAAATTGTAAGGAAAACAAAAAAAAACAAAAAACAAAATATATACATACATATATATATATATATATATATATATATATATATACACTACCGTTCAAAAGTTTGGGGTCACATTGAAATGTCCTTATTTTTGAAGGAAAAGCACTGTACTTTTAAATGAAGCTAACTTTAAACTAGTCCTAACTTTAAACAAATATACTCTATACATTGCTAATGTGCTAAATGACTATTCTAACTGCAAATGTCTAGTTTTTGGTGCAATATCTACATAGGTGTATAGAGGCCCATTTCCAGCAACTATCACTCCAGTGTTCTAATGGTACAATGTGTTTGCTCATTGGCTCAGAAGGCTAATTGATGATTAGCAAACCCTTGTGCAATCATGTTCACACATCTAAAAACAGTCTAGCTCCTTCCAGAAGCTACAAAACTGACCTTCCTGTGAGCAGATTGAGTTTCTGGAGCATCACATTTGTGGGGTCAATTAAACGCTCAAAATGGCCAGAAAAAGAGAACTTTCATCTGAAACTCGACAGTCTATTCTTGTTCTTAGAAATGAAGGCTATTCCATGCGAGAAATTGCAAAGAAATTGAAGATTTCCTACAACGGTGTGTACTACTCCCTTCAGAGGACAGCACAAACAGGCTCTAACCAGAGTAGAAAAAGAAGTGGGAGGCCGCGTTGCACAACTAAGCAAGAAGATAAGCACATTAGAGTCTCTAGTTTGAGAAACAGACGCCTCACAGGTCCCCAACTGGAATCTTCATTAAATAGTACCCGCAAAACACCAGTGTCAACATCTACAGTGAAGAGGCGGCTGCGGGATTTTGGGCTTCAGGGCAGAGTGACAAAGAAAAAGCCATATCTGAGACTGGCCAATAAAAGAAAAAGATTAAGATGGGCAAAAGAACACAGACATTGGACAGAGGAAGACTGGAAAAAAGTGTTGTGGATGGATGAATCCAAGTTTGAGGTGTTTGGATCACAAAGAAGAACGTTTGTGAGACGCAGAACAAATGAAAAGATGCTGGAAGAATGCCTGACGCCATCTGTTAAGCATGGTGGAGGTAATGTGATGGTCTGGGGTTGCTTTGGTGCTGGTAAGGTGGGAGCTTTGTACAGGGTAAAAGGGATTCTGAATAAGGAAGGCTATCACTCCATTTTGCAACGCCATGCCATACCCAGTGGACAGCGCTTGATTGGGGCCAATTTCATCCTACAACAGGACAATGACCCTAAACACACCTCCAAATTGTGCAAGAACTATTTACAGCAGAAGCAGGCAGCTGGTATTCTATCGGTAATGGAGTGGCCGGCACAGTCACCAGATCTGAACCCCATTGAGCTGTTGTGGGAGCAGCTTGACCGTATGGTACGCCAGAAGTGCCCATCCAACCAATCCAACTTGTGGGAGCTGCTTCTAGAAGCGTGGGGTGCAATTTCTCCAGCTTACCTCAATAAATTAACAGCTAGAATGCCAAAGGTGTGCAATGCTGTAATTGCTGCAAAAGGAGGATTCTTTGATGAAAGCAAAGTTTGATGTAAAAACAATGTTATTTCAAATACAAATCATTATTTCTAACCTTGTCAATGTCTTGACTCTATTTTCTATTCATTTCACAACGTATGGTGGTGAATAAGTGTGACTTTTCATGGAAAACACAAAATTGTTTGGGTGACCCCAAACTTTTGAACGGTAGTGTATATACACATATACACATACATACATCTAAATTAACTGAACAAAACTTGTTGCATAGGTTAATAAAGTGGGTCCAGGATGATATACTACATCTGAGGTGTGTTTATATATGACTTCAGTGTACTTCCAACTTGTCTTAAGACAGGGCTCGACAAACCCCGGGCGCCAGGTCGCATTTGCGACTAGAATTAGCGACCTGGCGCCTGGGGCGGCACAGCTGGGGTATCCTGTGTCCGTTCGACACCACCCCCCCCCTCCCGCCGTGATCGCGTTGGGCCGCGCCGGTAATTGAGGCCCCGGCTTTGCGGCCTACTGCAGTCCTATGGTTCCTGGTTCCTTCTGCATTCGGGCGCCCTCTGATGGTGGCCGTTGGTATGACAAGACATCCACCAATGCTAATGGAACTTTCCCTACCTGTTTTCACTGCCTGCTCATCTCCTTCCCTTTACTTAGAACCCCCAAACATTATATATATTTTTTATTCTAACACCCTAGAGAATAAAATGGCGGTCATTGCAATACTTTCTGTCACACCGTATTTGCGCAGCGGACTTACAAGCGCACTTTTTTGGGAAAAAATACTTTTTTTAATTAAAAAATAAGAAAACAGTAAAGTTAGCCCAATTTTTTTTATATTGTGAAAGATAATGTTACGCCGAGTAAATTGATTCCCAACATGTCACGCTTCAAAATTTCATCCGCTCGTGGAATGGCGACAAACTTTTACCCTTTAAAATCTCCATAGGCGACGTTTAAAAAATTCTACAGGTTACCTGTTTTGAGTTAGAGGAGGTCTAAGGCTAGAATTATTGCTCTCGCTCTAACGATCGTGGCAATACCTCACGTGTGGTTTGAACACCGCTTTCATATGCGGGTGCTACTCACATATGCGTTCGCTTCTGCAAGCGAGCTCGGCGGGACGGGGCGCATTTAAAATAATTATTATTTTTTCTTATATATTTTACTTTTTATTTTTTATTTTTACACTGTTTAAAAAAAAAAAAAAATGTGTCACTTTTATTTCTATTACAAGGGATGGGGCACATTTAATTTTTTTTTTTTTCTTATTTATTTTAACTTTTATTTTTTCACTGTTCTTTAAAAAAAAAAAAAAAAAAAAAGTCACTTTTATTCCTATTACAAGGAATGTAAAAATCCCTTGTAATAGAAAAAAAGCATGACAGGTCCTCTTAAATATGACATCTGGGGTCAAAAAGACCTCACATCTCATATTTACACTAAAATGCATTAAAAAAAAAAAATTAAAAAAAATTGTCATTTGAAAAAAAAAAATATATAAAATGTCCCTTCAAGAGTTATGGGTGGAAGTGACGATTTGACGTCGCTTCCGCCCTGCAATGACTTGGAGATGGGCGGGGGGCATCTTCCTCTCACTCGTCTCCATGTCAGGCCAGGGACAAATCCGGATCACCTCCGCCGTTACAGACAGCCACGGTAAGCGGTGAAGGGCACCGGAGCGCGGCGGTAGGGGGGGCCCTCTCCTGCCGCCGATAAAAGTGATCTCGCTGCTAATCTGCTGCAGAGACCACTTTTATCTGAAAGAGAACCGCTGGCTCTTGAAGATACCGGGGTTATGGTAGCTAGCTGCTACCATAACAACGGTATTTCTCTTCAAAGACAGGACGTATATAGTCGTCCTGCGGGAAGGAAGTGGTTAATTAAAATGAATTTATTATTTGTCATCTCCCTACTTGGCCCCTTTCACATGGGCTGTCTGATCAGGTTCCCCTGTCAGTTTTTAAGGCGGACCTGATTGGATCCTTAGCGGGAATATGGTGGTCTTATGTCCCTGCATGGCAGGAAATAAAAGCAGTCACATTAGTTCTAGTCGTCTCTGTGTAAATTTAAGATTGGTTCATTTTTATATTAAAAATAAAGCTTTGTCCGTCGTTTAAAAAAAAAAAAAAAAAAAAAAAAAAAACCTGGCTCCTAACTTTTTTAGCTGGCTCCTAGATTCCAAGCAAATTTGTCAACCCCTGTCTTAAGATTATATATTACATTGTTTTAAGTAATTGGATGCTTTGGGATGGGATATCCAAGTACTCCATTTCTTTCTAAATGTAATGGTGGAATAGTTTTTATAAGCCAGCATTAATTCGTATTGGGCCTGTGTGTTAATTCTGGCAATAACTGTCGATAAATTGGGTGCATTACTGGATTTCCAGAGGCTGGATATAGTGAGTCTTGCTGCTATTAGTGTGTGGAATACAATTGTTCTGAATTCTTTAGGATATATATCTAAATTAATACCTAGCAAGGCTGTGGCAGGATTTAGTTTAGTTTATTTAGGATGCCCGTAAGGTCTGCAATGAAGGAAGTTATTGAATTCCAGAAGCTTTGCAAACTTTTACAGTTCCATAGAATGTGTAAAAGGTTACCCGTCTGATCAATACAGGGATATTCTTGAGCAAAACCTGTACCACTCTGTGTGATTTGAGGCTAGGATGGAGGTTCACCTTCCAGCAGGACAATGACCCCAAAGCAACACTTGAGCGGTTTAAGGGGAAACATGTAAATGTGTTGGAATGACCTAGTCAAAGCCCAGACCTCAATCTAATAGAAAATCTGTGGCCAGACTTAAAGATTGCTTTTCACAAGCACAAACCATCCAACTTGAAGGAGCTGGAGCAGTTTTGCAAGGAGGAATGGGCAAAAATCCCAGTGGTAACATGTGGCAAGCTCATAGAGACTTATCCAAAGCAACTTGGAGCTGTGATAGCCGCAAAAGGTGGCTCTACAAAGTTTTGACTTTAGGGGGGTAAATAGTTATGCACATTGACTTTTTCTGGTATTTTGTCCTGTTTGTTGTTTGCTTCACAAAAAAAAACATCTTCGAAGTTGTGGGCATGTTCTGTAAATTAAATGATACAAATCCTCAAACAATCCATGTTAATACCAGGTTGAAAACATGAAAAATTCCAAGGGGGGTGAATACTTTTGCAAGGCACTGTGTATATATATCTATACATATATATATAGATATATATATAAAAATATATATATTATTATATTATTATTACACAGGATTTGTACAGCACCAACAATATTATATATACAGTATATCTACCTAAACATTGACCTTCATGGAAAGAGCACCAGTATGGATGAACAGAGTGATTTTGCTTCTTTATTTTAACTGCTTTTTTATTTATTTTTCTGTAAAAAATGTAAAATACTTAGACTAATCAACAGCTGTTTTTTGGCACAAGGATAGGTCCAGGATAGTTGAAAGCACCTTCTGTAACCCTCAGGAGCCATTTAAAACCCAGTGGCACCCAAACTGCCAAAAACTACTTTAATTTCATCTTTCCCATTAATTCCAATGAATGTTGCCAAAAATCTCTAAAACTTTAAGCAAACACTCTCGATTTTGCTCATTCCGAATCACCAGCTATTTTTTTTTTATTGAAAGCTGTAGATTTAAAAAGAATGAAAACAACTTTTGCAAATGCATGAATGTTTTAGAGTTCATAAGGGATTTTAATGACTGGGCTTAGAGATACTTTAAAGTTAAAGTGACGCTAAACAATATCTTTATTCTTCAAATTTAATCCATACACATCCACTAGTTAATGGCCCTGTAATCTATTTTTCATGAAATTGTTTCTAAGTGCTCTTTAACACTGGCGGTAATGCTTACCAACTTCTGAAAAGTAATCTGTGGTGGATCGCTTTTCAGGGGGCAGTATAGCAGAAGCTAGAAGGCGTTCAGGAGGATCTACTGCTGACCCCTGAAGTTCTGTTTTTTTTTGGTTTTTCTTTTATTTACTTTTTTCATAAATTGGCAAACGCAAATTGTACATTGCTGGACTGTGCTGCAGACGTTTGGCTTGCAGTTGTGGTGCGGCATCATTGATCTTAATTGGCACGTTGGACAGGCAGTGTCACCTTTCAAGCTCTGCAACCCAAGTTAAAAATTCTGTGGCCGTGAATTAAAGCATCGCAGTAGTGGCATGTGTACAGCCCTGTCCTGCTGTAAAGTACAAATTCGGGTGGGCGGCCTGGGGAGCGTTATGTTATAATTCTTTTACTTTCTTTATCTTTTGAAAATGTTATGTCACAACTGGTGGCTGCTGGGAATCCTTGTCTGTTATGGTTTAAGATCTTGCTGCATTATATGGGTATTAAAATAGCTGACATCCTTTGTGCCTAGTTTTTACCAACAGGGTTTAATCTGATGGTTCAATATAGGAGTTGCTCCACCAAAGATGGCAGTCACCACTGACCACTAATGAAAGAGATCACTTACCACTGATGAAGAGGACCTCACCACTGACCCCAACCAAGAGGAGGACACTCACTACTAGCTACAAATAAAAGAAAGTACTTACTGCTTTACCCCAAAGCAAAAGGTACTCACCAACAACCACAACTGAAAGAGAGCACTCAGCACTAACAACAGAGGTGCTCACCACTGACCACCAACATAAGGGTCACTTACCACTAATGAAAGGGAGCACTCACTGTTGACCACCAACAAAAAGGGACACTCACCAAAGACTACCAACATAAGCAACACTAAGCATTGGCCGCCACCAATGTAAGAATCACCACTGACCACTGAAATAGAAGTTACTCACAACTGACTACCAATGAAAGGGAGCACTCACTAGTGACCACCAATAAAAAGGCACTCACCACTAGCAATCAAGAAAAGGGCGCACTCACCACTGACCACCAATGTAAGCAGCAATCATCACTGACCATCATTGTAAGAGGCACCCCCTACCAGGGGCGAACTGACCATTGAGCCACTCGGGCACTGCCCGAGGGCCCTGGCCCACTGGGGGGCCCCATCAGGGTTGCCAGCCTCAGTAAAACCAGGAACAGTATGTAAAAATCTGTGGTTTTTTTCACGTCTGTCTCTGAAATGTCCCTTACCGACATCCTTTTGGTCTAAAAATCCCGAGATTATAGCTGCCCCACCTCTTCATTACCTTCTCAGCCAATAGAAACATGTCTGTGTATACTGTGTGATTGTATACTGTGTGTGTGTATACTATGTGGCCCCATAATCTCGGATTGCCTGGGGGCCCCATAATCTCCTATTGCCCAGGGGCCCCATGAGTTGTCAGTCCGCCCCTGCCCCCGCCCCCTTCTGACTACCAAGGAAAGGGGGCACTCTGTACTGATCACCAATGAAAGGGGTGCTCACCCCTGACCTCCAAACAAAAAGGCACTTACCAGTGACTACCATAGAAAAAGGGGGACTCCCCAAAGTCTACCAACATAATAGGCACTCACCACTGACTACCAATATAAGAGTAATTCATCACTGACCAACAATATAGGCAGCACTACTAACCACAAATGAGAGGCAGCACTTTCTACTGATGATCAGCATAAAAGATACTACTGACCAGCAATGAAAGATGCACTTACCATTAACCAGAGAAAAGGGGCATTTACTGCTGACCATCAACAAAAGGGGACCTTACCACTGACCACCAATAAAAGGGGACCTTACCACTGTTCACCAACAAATGCAGGCAGTTACCACAGGCCACCAACAAAAGGGAGTACTCACAACTGACCACCAACAAAAGGTGGCACTCACCACTGACCAGCGATAAGAAGGCATTCATCCCTGACCACTAATGAAAGAGGATCTCCCTGTTGGCCACCAACAAAAAGGCACACTCACCAAAGACTACCAACATAAGCAACACTCAGCACTAGCCACCAATGTAAGAATCACCACTGACCACTGAAATAGAAGTTACTCATAATGAACTGCCAATGAAATGGAACACTCACTAGTAACCACCAATAAAAGAGGCATTCACCACTAGCAATCAACAAAAGGGCGCACTCACCACTGACCACCAACGTAAGCAGCAATCACCACTGACCATCATTGTAAGAGGCACCTACCCAACGACCAAGGAAAGGTGGCACTCCCTACTGATCACCAATGAAAGGGGAGATCATCCCTGACCCTCAAACAAAAAGGCACTTACCTATGACTGCCATAGAAAAGGGGGCACGCTACAAAGACCACCAACATAATAGGCATTTACCACTGACTACCAAATATAAGAGTAATTCATTACTGACCACCAACATTAGGCAGCACCACTGACCACAAATGAAAGGCAGCACCTTCTAGTGATCATCGGCAGAAAAGATACTGGAAAATGAACTAATGAGAGTGACTTTAGAATTATCAATCAGCTGTAGCACTTGAACGCCTCAAATGAGGAAAGTGGCAGGGTCTGCATCCCTTTTGATGTGATTTCCCTTTGGGAGTATCTCACCAAAAATTACATTGGGGATACCCAAAATCTGAATTGTATCTTAATGCAGATGTCTGGGAAAATCAGTAAGCCAATTACACAAGCAGGAAATTACATATCTAGTGGGGCGTTCTGACCATCATCTGTGTACAGAACGCCTCCAGGTAACCATATTGCATTGCATTCTACAGAAAATTATAGCACTAAAGATTGAAAAGGAAAGGTGATTTTTAATAACATTCAATAACAATATGACTTGTACAGCAATTGTATATGCTAGATTATTTTTTCCCCACAAAAGTGGAGTTACCCTTTAAGCATGCTGGCAAGTGATATTGGTTTTTGCAGCAATCGCATTCGCTATATCAATTTTTAAATGAAGTTGGAGTTTTCATTTAAGAAAGAATTTGTGATTGGTTATTATGGATTACTGTCCTTTGTACGTTACTGTTGCTTTTTTTGCCCTGTCTTACGGAATGAGAATTATTTTAGGCAGGTAGAGCGTTGCTAGATACTGCAGGACCGCGCCATGCTGACGTCAGCCAGCATTACGCCACATAAATATTAAAAAAGATCAATACTTTAAGAAACGATGACTACATTACTCTCTGCTTCGTATAACTATTTATGACTCATATAATGTTCGCTGAGTAAATATTTTAGCATCTTATACAGCAGAAGGTATTTTAAGGCCTAGGTAGCGATTTATGAGAGGTCAGAACCGATTTTCCTGCAATTATTTTTCTTTAATTGGCTCTTGGTTAATGTAGATTAATCATTTTCCAATGCCGCTCTGGGCAATTTCTGTACTTTTTTTGCAACATTTCCACAAAGGTGAAAACAGTTCAGCAAAATACCTTTATAGATAGATAAATAGCCCAATTTATTTAGAACCAATTCCCTCGGCCACTCTTCATATGTTCACTTTGTGTTCTGATAACTGATAACTTCCAAGGAAAAATGTCTTATTTAAAGGGTTACTAAACCCACAACAGTAAAATCAGTCTGTAAATGTAGTAAAGCATGCTTGTTATACTCACCATGGAACCTAAGGGGTTAATCCTTTGCATTGGATAAAAAGGCTGTTTGTTCATGTCTTCTCTGATCCTCCCCTTCTTCCACTGTCCCCAAACAATCTCCTGATAGTACAGAGCCTTGGGGGCATTCTGCACATGCTCTGTTTAGTGTGTATTGCAGGGGGGGGTGCATGTGATCTGCACAGGGCCAATCAGCTCTGTCCAGACAGAGGCTCATGTAGCCTCATAGGACAGTCAGAGGAGAATGAAAACTCCTCCTACAAGCTTTAACCAGTGCTCGGCCAGACACTGATAGAAGTCACAAGACTGCTATATACTGCTGATGAGAAAAGGTATTTAGCAGTTTATATTTACTAAAACAATTGCATTTCCATGTTCTGTGTACTGTGGGTGACCAAATATAGTGAATGCAGGGTTCTGGGTTTAGTAACACTTTAACTACCAAAAGAACTTTATCACAGTAACCCTATCATCCAACCTGAAAATTATTGATTTAGAAAATTCAGTACAAAAGGAAAGTACAGTGGAACGTTGGATTACGAGCATAATTAGTTCCAGAAGAATGCTTGTAATCCAAAGCACTCGTATATCAAAGCGAGTTTCCCCATAGGAGTCAATGGAAACTCAGATAATTTGTTCCAAAGTGACTGCTATTGTATGCATATGCAGTACTGCTTGTGGCCAGAGGTGGGGGGGGGGGTGCCGGTGACACTCGGAAACACTCGGAGGCCGCTCGGATGACTGGGGGAGGCTTGAAGACACTCAGGAACAGAGTGTTTCCAAGTGGTTTTGAGTGTCACCGGCGCCCCCGCACCTCTGGCCAAATGCGGTACTACACACCCCAGAGGCTTGAAACCTGCATGTTTTGTGAGACAACACTCGCAAACCAAGTCAGGATTTAAAAAAATAATAGCTTGTATTGCGAAACACTCGTAAAACCGCATTACTCTCAATCGAAGGTATTACTGTAGTGGTAAAAAAAGAAACTGTCTGTCTATCCAATCACTATTCTTTATAGTTTGCATGGCATGTGTCTGTTCTCTGCCCACATGTTTTTTTTGCTATAATGTGTCCTTCTTTCCCATCTCTGAACATTGGGAGGCTACATTGCCTTGAAAAAGTACCAAAAGTACCAAAAACGTGAATGTATTTTATTGGGATTTTATGTGAGAGACCAACACAAAGTGGAACATACAGTATTTGTGAAGTGGAAGGAAAATGATAAATGGTTTTCAACATTTTTTACAAATAAATATGTGAAAAGTGTGGAGTGCGTTTGTATTCAGCCCCCCTGAGTCCATGCTTTGTAGAACCACCTTTTGCTGCAATTACAGCTGCAAGTCTTTTAGGGGATGTCTCTACCTGCTTTACGGATCTAGAGAGTGAAATTTTTTCCCATTATTCTTTTCAAAATAGCTCAAGCTCTGTCAGATTAAATGGAGAGTGTCTGTGAACAGCAATTTGCAAGTCTTATCACAGATTCTCAATTGGATTTAGGTCTGGACTTTGACTGGGCCATTCTAACACATAAATATGCTTTGATCTAAATGATTCCATTGTAGCTCTGGCTGTATGTTTAGGGTCATTGTCCTGCTGGAAGGTGAACCTCCGCCCCAATCTCAAGTCTTTTGCAGACTCTAATGCCGTGTACACAGGACCGGACTTTTCGACAGCAAAGGTCAGACGGAACAAATCCGCCGGACAATTCGATCGCGTGTGGGCTTCATCGGACCTTTGCTGTCGAAAAACCAGACGGACTTTAGAAATAGAACGTTTCAAATCTTTCCGATGGACTCGAGTCTGGTCGAAAAATCAGTTTGTCTGTATGCTAGTCCGACGGACGAATAAGACGCAAGGGCAGCTATTGGCTACTGGCTATGAACTTCCTTATTCTAGTCCGGTCGTACGTCATCACGTTCGAATCAGTCGGACTTTGGTGTGATCGTGTGTAGGCAAGTCCGTTGCGTCGAAACTCCGTCGGAACTCCGTCTAAAGTTCGTCAAAAATTCCTTCGGAGTTCAGTCCGTTGACAGTCCGCTCGTGTGTATGTGGCATAACAGGTTTTCTTCTAAGATTGTCCTGTATTTGGCTCCATCCATCTTCCCATCAACTCAGACCAGCTTCCCTGTCCCTGCTGAAGAAAATCATCCTCACAACATGATGCTGCCACCACCATGTTTCACAGTGGGGATGGTGTGTTCAGGGTGATGTGCAGTGTTAGTTTTCCGCCACACATAGCGTTTTGCTTTTAAGGGCAAAAAGTTCAATTTTGGTCTCATCTGACCAGAGCACCTTCTTCCCCATGTTTGCTGTTTCCACATGGCTTCTCACAAACTGCAAAGCTTTGCCGGCAGTAGGGTGGCGCTGCCCATTGATTTCAATGGGCAGGGGTGCTTTAGGAGTGGTGTATTCACCGCTCCTACAGCGCTGCAAAGAAGCTGCTTGCAGGACTTTTTTTCACGTCCTGCCAGCGCAGCGCCCCAGTGTGAAATCACTTGGGCTTTCACACTGGGATTGCAGCTGAGGCTTTTTTCAGGCACTTTACAGGTGCTATTTTTAGCGCTAAAGCGCCTGAAAAACGCCTCCAGTGTGAAAGGGGTCTAACAAACCTCTGAGGGCTTCAGAGAACAGCTGTATTTATACTAAAAATAAATTACACACAGATGGACTCTATTTACTAATTAGGTGACTTCTGAAAGCAATTGATTCCACTAGATTTTAGCGATGCCATCTGGTTCCTCCAAATATCTAGTCCAGGCTGTAGGCGTCTAGAGATACTACTCGCTATTGCCGGAGTATTGATAAGCCTTGTTTTAAAGCTCGTTTGTGAGTATATTTCTTGTTATTTTATTAATAAATGTTATCTTTGGTAATGCACAAGGTCGGTGCGCCCTGTTCTTTTTGTATGTTTCAGTTCTAAAGGATACCCATTATTCTAAGGAGGGCAGCAAGACCCGTGACACTCCACTGACTTAGATAAAGGGGTTGGCTGAGCCACTTACTTAGCTGACCGGGCACAAGAGCACAGGAGATTGCTTTGTCCACTAGATTTTAGTTAGGGGTGTCAGAGTAAAGGGGTCTGAATACAAATGCATGCCACACTTTTCAAATATTTAGTTGTAACAAAAATTTACAACCATTTTCCTTCCACTTTACAATTATGTGCCACTTTGTGTTGGTCTATTACAAAAAATCCCAATAAAATACATTTACGTTTTTGGTTGTATCATGACAAAATGTGGAAAATGTCAAGGGGTATGAATACTTTTTTAAGGCACTGTATGTTAAAGAAGAGTTATGGCCAGGCAATGGGCACTCAAATATTGATACATCCTTACTAATCAGTAACCTTGAAAACAACCTCTGTAGTCTCAGACACTATGGTGTAATTCATCCTAAAATATGTATGGGTATGGCGGCAAACAGACCTAGCCCCCCACCCCCTGCGGCTCTTGATTGATCACATTGGCCATCCTCTCACACTAAACCCACCCCCCTCCCCGCTTAATCAGTGGCCTCACCTTATACTGCAGTAGAGGTGCTGGGAGGAGGACGAGGTGGCGGTGCACTGTTGAATCCGGGGTAGGCTGCTGATGGGGCTGATGCTTCTTCTCTCGGCCGAACAGACTGTCCTGAGATCTGTCCTAAGACTCCTGGCCAATTGGGGCTCAGGAGCCACCTCCTGATTGGCTGGGAGGAGAAGCAGGAAGACATTAGCGAATATTAATTTGCTAATGCCACACAAGTGGGTGGGCTCGGGGCCATAGGTGTGCGCAGCCTCTTGCATTAGGGTGTGCACAGTGGCGTAGCGTGGGGGGTGCGGGGGGTGCCGTGGCCCCGGGCGCGAAATTTAGGGGGGCGCAATTTCGTGCCAGTAGTGTCACTACTGGCTGCCTCCTCCTAATTTCTTTTCCTGTGTCCCCCGCGCTCCGCCGCCATGTCTAGTGTTTTGCGCCCTGTGATTGGGCGCATGGGGGTCATGTGCGGCGTGGGGCTGGCCTATCCGCGATCACAGTCGCTCCTGAAGTCCCGCCTCCGCACATGACCCCCATTCGCCCAATCACAGTGCGCCGGGAAAAATGAATATGGCGGCCGGAGCGCAGGGGAGACGAGAGTGTGAGCGCCGGGGCAAATGTCTTCTCATCCTCCAGACCGATGCAACACAATAAGGTAAGAAATAGATAAACACGGGGGGGGGGGGGGGAGAAGAGACAGGCGCCGTATATGTAGTGTCAGTATAGGAAGACTAGGCAGGACAGTATAGTGTATAGTGTAGTGGACAGTGTAGTATAGTGTAGTGGTCAGTATAGTGGTGTGGACAGTGTAGTATTGTGGTCAGTACAGTGTAGTGGTCAGTACAGTGTAGTGGTCAGTGTAGTATTGTTGTCAGTGTAGTATTGTGGTCAGTGTAGTATAGTGGTCAGTATAGTGTAGTGGACAGTGTAGTATTGTGGTCAGTGTAGTATAGTGGTCAGTATAGTGTAGTGGACAGTATAGTGTAGTGGACAGTGTAGTGTAGTGGACAGTATAGTGTAGTGGACAGTGTAGTGTAGTGGACAGTGTAGTATTGTGGTCAGTGTAGTATAGTGGTCAGTATAGTGTAGTGGACAGTGTAGTGTAGTGGACAGTGTAGTGTAGTGGACAGTGTAGTGTAGTGGACAGTGTAGTATAGTGGACAGTGTAGTATAGTGGTCAGTGTAGTATAGTGGTCAGTGTAGTGTAGTGGACAGTGTAGTATTGTGGTCAGTGTAGTATAGTGGTCAGTGTAGTGTAGTGGACAGTGTAGTATTGTGGTCAGTATAGTGTAGTGGACAGTGTAGTGTAGTGGTCAGTACAGTGTAGTGGACAGTGTAGTATAGTGGACAGTGTAGTATAGTGGTCAGTACAGTGTAGTGGACAGTGTAGTGTAGTGGTCAGTATAGTGGTCAGTATAGTGTAGTGTAGTGGACAGTGTAGTGGTCAGTGTAGTGCAGTGGACAGTGTAGTATAGTGGTCAGTGTAGTATAGTGGTCAGTGTAGTGTAGTGGACAGTGTAGTATTGTGGTCAGTGTAGTGGTCAGTACAGTGTAGTGGTCAGTGTAGTATTGTGGTCAGTATAGTGTAGTGGACAGTGTAGTGTAGTGGTCAGTACAGTGTAGTGGTCAGTGTAGTATTGTGGTCAGTATAGTGTAGTGGACAGTGTAGTGTAGTGGTCAGTACAGTGTAGTGGACAGTGTAGTATTGTGGTCAGTGTAGTATTGTGGTCAGTATAGTGTAGTGGACAGTGTAGTGTAGTGGACAGTGTAGTATAGTGGTCAGTGTAGTATAGTGGTCAGTGTAGTATAGTGGTCAGTGTAGTGTAGTAGACAGTATAGTGGTCAATGTAGTGTAGTTCTCAGTGTAGTGGTCAGTATAGTATAGTGGACAGTGTAGTATAGTGTAGTGGTCAGTATAGTGGTGTGGACAGTGTAGTATTGTGGTCAGTACAGTGTAGTGGTCAGTACAGTGTAGTGGTCAGTGTAGTATTGTGGTCAGTGTAGTATAGTGGTCAGTATAGTGTAGTGGACAGTGTAGTATTGTGGTCAGTGTAGTATAGTGGTCAGTATAGTGTAGTGGACAGTGTAGTGTAGTGGACAGTGTAGTATTGTGGTCAGTGTAGTATTGTGGTCAGTGTAGTATAGTGGTCAGTGTAGTGTAGTGGTCAGTGTAGTGTAGTGGTCAGTGTAGTGTAGTGGACAGTGTAGTGTAGTGGACAGTGTAGTATTGTGGTTAGTGTAGTGGACAGTGTAGTGTAGTGGACAGTGTAGTATAGTGGTCAGTACAGTGTAGTGGTCAGTGTAGTGTAGTGGTCAGTGTAGTGTAGTGGACAGTGTAGTGTAGTGGACAGTGTAGTATTGTGGTTAGTGTAGTGGACAGTGTAGTGTAGTGGACAGTGTAGTATAGTGGTCAGTACAGTGTAGTGGACAGTGTAGTGTAGTGGACAGTGTAGTGTAGTGGACAGTATAGTGTAGTGGTCAGTATAGTGGTCAGTATAGTGTAGTGGACAGTGTAGTGTAGTGGACAGTGTAGTGGTCAGTGTAGTGTAGTGGGCAGTGTAGTGTAGTGGGCAGTGTAGTATAGTGGTCAGTATAGTGTAGTGGACAGTGTAGTGTAGTGGACAGTGTAGTATTGTGGTCAGTGTAGTATTGTGGTCAGTGTAGTATAGTGGTCAGTGTAGTATAGTGGTCAGTGTAGTGTAGTGGTCAGTGTAGTGTAGTGGACAGTGTAGTGTAGTGGACAGTGTAGTATTGTGGTTAGTGTAGTGGACAGTGTAGTGTAGTGGTCAGTACAGTGTAGTGGACAGTGTAGTGTAGTGGACAGTGTAGTGTAGTGGACAGTATAGTGTAGTGGTCAGTATAGTGGTCAGTATAGTGTAGTGGACAGTGTAGTGTAGTGGACAGTGTAGTGGTCAGTGTAGTGTAGTGGGCAGTGTAGTGTAGTGGTCAGTGTAGTGTAGTGGTCAGTACAGTGTAGTGGACAGTGTAGTATTGTGGTCAGTGTAGTGGTCAGTGTAGTATTGTGGTCAGTATAGTGTAGTGGACAGTGTAGTGTAGTGGTCAGTACAGTGTAGTATTGTGGTCAGTATAGTGTAGTGGACAGTGTAGTGTAGTGGTCAGTACAGTGTAGTGGACAGTGTAGTATTGTGGTCAGTGTAGTGTAGTGGACAGTGTAGTATTGTGGTCAGTGTAGTGTAGTGGTCAGTACAGTGTAGTGGACAGTGTAGTATTGTGGTCAGTGTAGTGTAGTGGTCAGTACAGTGTAGTATTGTGGTCAGTGTAGTATTGTGGTCAGTATAGTGTAGTGGACAGTGTAGTGTAGTGGACAGTGTAGTGTAGTGGACAGTGTAGTATAGTGGACAGTGTAGTATAGTGGACAGTGTAGTATAGTGGTCAGTGTAGTGTAGTAGACAGTATAGTGGTCAATGTAGTGTAGTTCTCAGTGTAGTGGTCAGTATAGTATAGTGGACAGTATAGTGGTTAGTGTAGTTCTCAGTGTAGTGGTCAGTATAGTGGTCAGTGTAGTGTAGTGGACAGTATAGTGGTCAGTATTGTATAGTGTAGTGGACAGTGTCGTTCTCAGTGTAGTGGTCAGTATAGTGGTCAGTGTAGTGTAGTGGACAGTATAGTGGTCAGTGTAGTTCTTAGTGTAGTGGACAGCATAGTGTAGTGGTCAGTACAGTGTAGTGGTCAGTACAGTGTAGTGGTCAGTGTAGTATTGTGGTCAGTTTAGTATAGTGGTCAGTATAGTGTAGTGGTCAGTGTAGTATTGTGGTCAGTATAGTGTAGTGGACAGTGTAGTGTAGTGGACAGTACAGTGTAGTATAGTGGACAGTGTAGTATAGTGGACAGTGTAGTATAGTGGTCAGTGTAGTGTAGTAGACAGTATAGTGGTCAATGTAGTGTAGTTCTCAGTGTAGTGGTCAGTATAGTATAGTGGACAGTATAGTGGTTAGTGTAGTGGTCAGTGTAGTTCTCAGAGTAGTGGTCAGTATAGTGGTCAGTGTAGTGTAGTGGACAGTATAGTGGTCAGTGTAGTATAGTGGTCAGTATTGTATAGTGTAGTGGGCAGTGTAGTTCTCAGTGTAGTGTAGTGGACAGTATAGTGGTCAGTGTAGTTCTTAGTGTAGTGGACAGCATAGTGTAGTGGTCAGTGTAGTGGACAGTATAGTGGTCAGTGTAGTGTAGTGGTCAGTGTAGTTCTTAGTGTAGTGGACAGTATAGTATAGTGGTCAGTGTAGTGTGTAATGGTCAGTATAGGAATCAGGTAGGTCAGTACTATTGTATTTGAAGGGACTCGGGGAGTGATAAAAGTCCGCAGGTTAGGGGGGGGGGCGCAAATTACTTGCCTTGCCCCAGGTGCTGACAACCCACGCTACGCAACTGGGTGTGCACCCCAAAGCTCAAATACATATGCATGTGTATATGTACTGATGGTGTCAGTAGGGCAGTGGACAGTGTCAGTAGTTTTATTTTTATTCTTTATAAAATATTTTATTTTGTAACTTTTTTTTTGTGATGAAATATCAGTGGTCTAAACAGGAGGGAATATGCAACACACAAGGCGATTAGGGTGTGTCCAGGCACACCTGGCACACCCTGTGTGCACGCTTATGCTCGGGGCACAGTGCTCTGCAGCCCCGAGTCCACCCTTTTTGAAGCCAATTAGAGCCTCCGGCTCTAAACCAGTACTTAAAAAAAACCACATTGAAATCCATGTGTCCGGCGCCCTGCATGGAGATTAGGGGCCGGGTGCATGGATTGGGGGGGGGGGGGCGGCGCCGCTTTCTAGCAAACTTTGCAATGAAAAACAGGGATTTTTGGTTCACACACATTGCAATACATGTTTAAGCTGGCCAACTGCCTCAAATTAATCCCTATTATGGCCAGTCGTACACTGCTCTGCCACTGCAAATGCTACGGTGGACACAATGCCAACATGGGGAAAACTTACACAAAGTGGGGGAGAGCTACCAGGTTCAGGTCTGGTCACTAACTTGCAATTCAACAGAAACAAGAAATACCTATGCTCAAATCCCAATAGCTTGTACATGTATTTTATCGATCAGGTGCTAAAGGGGTGTGACCACATATTAACACTAACAATTCTGGATGAACCCTCTGCACACTGCTGTGATATTTCAGTTTTTCTTTTTAAATAAATCTGCAAAAATGTCAACAATTCTGTATTTTTCTGTCAATATGGGGTGCTGTGTGTACATTAATGAGGAAAAAAATTGAACTCAAATGATTTTAGCAAATGGCTGCAATATAACAAAGAATGGAAAGTTTAAGGGGGTCTGAATACTTTCCATCCCCACTGTATATAGCACTGTCAATTTACGCAGCACTTTACATATACATTGTACATTCACATCCGTCCCTACTCTCAAGGAGCTTACAATCTAAGGTCTCTAAATCACATTCATGCATACTAGGGACAATTTAGACCAGATCCAATTAGCTTACCAGCATGTCTTTGGAGTGTGGGAGGAAGCCGGAGTACCCGGAGGAAACCCACGCAGGCACAGGGAGAACATGCAAACTCCAGGCAGGTAGTGTCGTGGTTGGGATGCGAACCAGCAACCCTTCATACTGCTAGGCGAAAGTGCCACCCACTACACCACTGTGCCACCCCTTTTTATTGCAATGTTTGCTAGAAAAGGTATATAGTAGTGTGCAGAGGGTTCATCCTGCATTGCCGGAAATGTGGTGCAACTTGTCATAGGACTTTGAACTCTCAAATTGCACCAGCGTGAACCAGGACTTAATCTGTAATATAAATATACAGCAGGTGTTCAGGAAAAGGGGAGATACTGAGACCAGACAATAACGACTTTGCTGATTATATTGTGAATTTTGAGAATTATTTGTTCAACAGTGCCTGTAACTACAGAGGTCAGGGAAGACTTATTTTAAAGAGGATTTACTGCTTGTTAAAGTAGTATTAAAACCTCAGCATCTATTAATTTAACCAATTGAGCACAAAAAAAAAAAAAAAACATTCCCCAGTAAACTATTGTTTTAAATTCTTACCTCTGCACTTGCAGTTTATTACTTTCAATGCTGCTGGCTCCTTCTGTCTCAGTGCTGCTTCCTTGAACTTCTGGTCTCAACAGGAAAGAGTTGACAGTGGACAGTGCAGTTTCCAATCAGTCTGTTAGTTTGGAGAAGGAGGGAGGAGCAGGGCTGTGTATTTCTATTGATTCACAGAGTGTAGGGCAGGGGTTTTAAATTAAAATTCCCGGAGGTCCAGTCAGTAAAATATTTTTCCAGCAGAGGTCCGAATTGCATGTTCGTGCAATGACTCCCCCCATTACTCATACATTACACAGACAGGGCAGAGGGTGGGAGGCATGGCAGGTTGGATAGAGGGCAAGAGCTGCAAGCTAGTGATTGGTTGCTAGGCCCACCCTGCATCCTAGCAACCAGTCACATGCTTGCTAACTCATCCTCTATCCAGAGCTGTCCGCTCTGTTAGAATGATAGTGGAGGCGGTGACAACAGCTGGGCCGAATGGCTCCTACATGGCGTGACCGCGGCTGGATGGGACATTAATTCAGTCCGCCATTTAGTGATACCTGGTGTAGCGAGACACAAATTTGGTTCCTGCACACAAGGGTGGCTCCATAAGACACTGCAAGAGAAACTAGCCACCTTGAAACAGGAAACCTGAGGACTAAACTGGAAAATAAGCAAGGATTAAAAGCTAAAGAAGCTGCATTCTCAGTAAGTCATTACATCATCTGAACCCGAGGGTTTGTCATCACTTTCAGTTTAAAGGATAAAGTAGAACTATAGGCAAAACTTTTTCCTGGTCCCTCCATGGCAGCATAGCCCCGCCTACTTCCGCCCACAGGACCAGTGCATAGCTATAAGAAAGTTAACACCCACACAACAACCCATTCCCTTTTTTGTCCTCATAGCCAGTGCGAAGAGAAGAAACCCTTACCTGCCACCTTTGGTGGTTTCCGCTCAGGTTCGGCCTCTGCTGTAAGCGCACTCCCTGATCTTTGGACGCTAAATGCTCTGATAAGGCAAGGAGCCTATTCTGTGGATCTTTTGGGGTGAAAAATTGGGTGCGAACTAACCCCACATATAACAGTGCAGCCAGGGATTTTTTTCCTCAGAAGAGCTGTCCGTGTCTGGAGCCCTCCTCCCAGAAGTGAGTGGATCCATTGAACTGTGACACTGCATTTTCAAGATAAGTATGTTTTCTAATTTTTTGGAATTTATCTGTGAATGGCCTCATAAGTTATGTGTTACATCTCCTCTCGGATGGGCTGCAGCTGCACCGTGTTCCAGTATGTATTCTAGTGGCAATTGTGGAAGAGAAAGCTAAGTGTCTACATTCAAGAGAATAATGCATTATGCTGAACAGGTAAAGTGGATAGCGCTCACATGGGGGCCATCTTTGGTTTGGGCAAAAACTCCCCCCAGTGGCCATCTTGGAGTGGGGCAAGACTACCTGGAAGCCATCTTGGAAGTGGGCAAGGTGAGAAATTTGCCTGAAAGGGGAGGCAGGCAGAGTTTAGGAACATGGGATTAAAGACCCAACAGCTTACAGATAGGGCATTTACACGCTAGGACTGCATGGCAGCATGCCCATAGCCACAAACCCTGCATCAGGGGCCATTTCCTGCTACCTAGTGAATAGATATGTCCTTACTCATGTCTAAGGCCCGGTTCACACTGATGCGAGTTCATGACGAATGTGATGCGTCAAAAACACTTTAAATTCGCATGTCATCCCTAAAGTCATTGTTTTCAATGGCGGTCGTTCACATACATGCGTTGCGATTCCTCTACGAATGCGATGCGATTAAAGGGTCTTGTGCGAGTTTACTGCGTTGCGTTGCGAATTTAGTCTCCATAGACATCAATGTAAATCGTTCTTGAATTGCATTGAGGGTTCACATATGTGCGAATTCCACCACACTACTCTCCACAAAAACCAGGAAGTACAATGATTCCATTGGCTAGAATATCAATCGCAGCTATGTCCAACTCCTGAAATTCGCGGTAAATTCGCACCTCACAAAGGACAAAAATCGGAACAAAATCACAGCGCCTCAGTGTGGCATTATTATTATACCTGACTAAATGTCAGTGTTCCAGCTGCCCTGGATAGGCTCACTGCATAACAAAGATCCATATGGTTCCTATAGGTAAGGGTCATCAGACCAGGTAGGTATTTGCTGCTAAAAGAGTGCATTCAGGTGCTAACTGACCTCTCCCTTGGCTAAGGTGCCCAGCCTGTCTCACTGACAGGAATATCCGTGAGAGGAGCACCAGAAATCCAGTCCAAGATAGAGAAAATTCTCTTCCATACTGCAAATGCCAACACTATGGACTGAAGACTGTGTCAGGACCGCCTTAAAAAGGCAGGCAGAAGCTCTCCGGCCCATTATGCTTAGCTGCAAGGAATTGCTGTGAATCCTGGGTGAAGCTGCATTTACAGTGTACATAATGTGTCAAGCTTGCTTTAAAGAGGATGACAGAAGCTCTTCCATCCCACTATGGAATGAAGTTGCCTTTACAAGATATTGGGGGTTATTTACGAAAGGCAAATCCACTTTGCACTATAAGTGCAAAGTGCACTTGAAATTGCACTGAAAGTGCCCTTGGAAGTGCAGTCGCTGTAGATCCGAGGGGGACATGCAAGGAAAATAAAAAACAGTATTTTAGCTTGCACATGATTGGATGATTAAATCAGCAGAGCTTCCCCTGCTTTCAGATCTACCCCTCAGATTTACAGCGACTGCACTTCCAAGTGCACTTTCAGTGCAATTTCAAGTGCACTTTGCAATTGTAGTGTGCACTTGTAGTGCAAAGTGGATTCGTAAATAACACCCACTGTGTCAAGATTGCCTTAAAGGGGTAGACAGAAGCTCTCATGCCCACTAATCATAGCTGCAAAGGACATCTGTGGGCCTGGGTGAAGTTACCATATCCAAGTTATTGAAAATGCCTCAAACTGCATTCCAATACTATTGCTACCAACTGCCAGTGGTGGCTCGTCTATAGGGGGTGCACAGGCGCCGCCCCCCCTCCAGGCAGTCACAGAAAAAAACATTTTTAAAACTGGCCCTTTAAAAAAAAAAAAAAATGCCAAAAAGGTCCTTAAGTGCACTGTGTTCGAGCACCGGACACTAGTGTTCGGATGCACTATGGAAAGCGCCATGTCTATGCAATCACGAGATTGCAGACGCGGCGCTTCATTTGCGGGCTTTTATCCCGCCTTGTGGTGCTTTCCGAGGCGCCGAGTAGCTTCCGCCCGGCGCTCGTAGCATCTATTACTACGACCAGGCGGTTCGATTGACATCTGAGCTAGATGTCACTTCCTGTTTTCTCTCTCCCATTGCGCCCGGGAGAGAGAAAACTGGAATTATGAGAGCGGACTCCTCCATCGCCGCTGCCAGTGCCCTTGTGAAGGAGACACCGCAGGAGAGGACAACACAGCAAGGTAAGTATGAGAAGGGGGGGTTTAATGGGACACGCTCTGCATTTAATGGGACACACGCTGCATTTGGACACAGGCTGCATTTAATGGGACACACGCTGCATTTGGATACAGGCTGCATTTGGACACAGGCTGCATTTAATGGGACACACTCTGCATTTGGACACAGGATGCATTTAATTTGAGACAGGCTGCATTTAATGGGACACACGCTGCATTTGGACACAGGCTGCATTTAATGGGACACACGCTGCATTTGGACACAGGCTGCATTTAATGGGACACACGCTGCATTTGGACACCGGCTGCATTTAATGGGACACACGCTGCATTTGGACACAGGCTGCATTTAATGGGACACACGCTGCATTTGGACACAGGCTGCATTTAATGGGACACACGCTGCATTTGGACACAGGCTGCATTTAATGGGACACACGCTGCATTTGGACACAGGCTGCATTTAATGGGACACACGCTGCATTTGGACACAGGCTGCATTTAATGGGACACACGCTGCATTTGGACACAGGCTGCATTTAATGGGACACACGCTGCATTTGGACACAGGCTGCATTTAATGGGACACACGCTGCATTTGGACACAGGCTGCATTTAATGGGACACACGCTGCATTTGGACACAGGCTGCATTTAATGGGAGACACGCTGCATTTGGACACAGGCTGCATTTAATGGGAGACACGCTGCATTTGGACACAGGCTGCATTTAATGGGAGACACGCTGCATTTGGACACAGGCTGCATTTAATGGGAGACACGCTGCATTTGGACACAGGCTGCATTTAATGGGACACAGGCTGCATTTGGACACAGGCTGCATTTAATGGGACACAGGCTGCATTTGGACACAGGCTGCATTTGGACACAGGATGCATTTAATGGGGCACAGGCTGCATTTGGTGGGACACAGGCTGCATCTAAGGAGTGACTCAGATTGGGGGCACCTGATGGCATCTGGTGGCAGGTGACGTGGCTAGTGACACGCTCAGGGCTCCCACTGATCCTGCATTATGGTGAGTTGAATGATTTCATTTTATATTAAAATGTAATAATAGAAATAATGCGTTTCAATCATGCTGACACCATAACAACTATGGTGCCGGGATGATTGAAGTGCTAACACCAGGTGTTTGGAGTATCCTTATCTGCTGATAAACTTTCTAGAATACACATTTCTATTGTTGTGTAGGATCTGGGCCTGCTGTCCCTCCATCCCTCTCCCTCCATCCCTAATTCATTTCAGACGCTAACCACACCACCTTAGAGACACGCACACTAATTCACTGAAACCACGCCTATTTTCACCAAGTGGGAAGGGTCGAAAAGAGAGGACGGGGTCTGGCCCCCCCCATCCTAAAACTTCACCAGCCGCCACTGCCAACTGCATAAAGCCTCCCTCAGCAGAGAGCAGGCCAACTGCTGGCAAGGAAGAACAGAGGATAAGCTGGTACTTTATTGTCAGCCTCAGCCTTTGCCTCTGTTGGCAATTTTCTTTAACCGCTTCCCGACCGTCCGCCGCAGTTATACTGCAGCAGAATGGCACAGGCAGGCAAATCGCCGTCATGGTACGTCGGTACCATAGACGGCCACTAGGGGGCGCGTACGTGGCGCCGGGGGCACGCACGCGAGCACCCTGCTCGCCTACGGAGCCGATGCGATGAGAAACGGGAGCTGTGTTGTGTAAACTGTAACCTGTTAAGTTCCTTGTGTCCATTCAGACACGGAGCCCTGGGACGGCCCCGCCCCTTTCTCTCATTATTGGCTGACTGACTTTGACAGCAGTGGGAACCAATGGCGCCGCGCTGCTTTCTCAGCCAATAAGGAGGGGAGTCCCGGGCACCCGACACACTCCTACAACATCGCTGGATCTAGATGGGGCTCAGGTAAGTATTAGGGGAGCTCAGAGAGGCTGCTGCACACAGAATCCACACAGAATCCTAATGCATTATAATAAAAAAAAACCTTCTGCCTTTACAACCACTTTATCTAATCATATTTTTGTATAATTCTCCTTTAGGGGGCGTGGCAGGGGGTGTGTCCTATGCCTTAATACTTTTGCTAATAGGTGTCCTTTGTTCCTATCACAAAAACTTGGGAGGTATGGATTAGCTGTACTCATTGTAAAGATTTTTGCAAACTGTATTGCAGATTCAAAAGGCCCGTACACACGATCGGACTTTCCGAGGGGAAATGTTCAATGTCAGACTATTGGCGGTAAGTCCGACCATGTGTATGCTCCATCGGACAATTGTTGTCGATCTTTCCGCCAACAAATGTTGGTTAGCAGGTTCTCAAATTTTCCATGAACAAATGTGTGTTGTCGGATTGTCCAATTGTGTGTACACAAGTCCGTCGGACAAAAGTCCAAAGTATAAACACGTATGCTCGGAAGCAAGGACGAGCCAGAAGCGGTCGATCTTGTAAACTATCGTTCGTAATGGAGAATTACCATTCGTGACTTGGCAAATTATGAAATCTCTAAATGCAGCGCACAATTTTCTTCTTCTTTAATGGGATAATAATGAAGCTGCTTTTCTGGTTATACTGATGGAGTTATTGCAAACAATTTTTCAAGGCTTTTTTTTCTAGTGATCTCAAGAATAATATTATGTTTTTTGTTTTTTGTTTTTGTCATTTGGGCAAGTTACCACAACACCATTATCCCATAGTTTTTAAGATCAAAGAAACAACTATGTTGATGTCCCTTGTTAATTTTACATTGTATTTTATTTTACTGTAACTGCCTACTCCCAAAATGTCATTTGAAGTAAAACACATAGCCAAGTATTATTCTCCACAATTTTTTTTTATTGTGCATTAAAAAAAGAAAACAAATAAAATTAGACATGCTATCTGTCAATAGAACTTAACCAAAAAGTGCATTCTATGCATCCAAAAATATAGAAAATATACCATATCAAATCATTATTCAACCAAAAAAATAATGTCAAAGCAATAACTCCAAGGCCAATAATAAATAACACGTTATCTCCTCCGATTCCGCAACATGTCTGGTTGACGAACGGCTGTTCAGAAACGAACTGAAAAGCGCAAACTGAAAAGCGCTAAATGAAAAACGCAAAAAGAAAAGCGCGAATCAACACTCACCAAACTTCTACTAACACTAAATTAGCAGAAGGAGCCCAAAGGGTGGCGCTAAAGAGCTGAAAAACCACGTAGTACGTCTAGTACGTCACTATGTTCGTAGTTGTTGGCCAACAATTGTGTGTATGCAAGACAAGTTTGAGGCAACGCCCTTTGGACAAAATTCCATGCTTTAGTTGGCCAACAATCTGATCATGGGTACAAGGCTTTACAGTGATCATAACATTGCTCACTTACTTCTGCTGCTAGTGAAGTCTGTCAGAGGACTTCTGTGTCCTCTGCATAGGACTCCCAGTGGCCATTTTGGGGGAGCCTTAAAATGTCACTAAAGGCAAAAGGTTTAGAAAAAAAAAAGAACCTGGCTGTCCCTGGTTCTCTTTTCCACTAGTGTAGCAGCAGCCAGGCACACAGCAAAGTTCACACTTTTGGCTCAATGAATAGTCTAGGGGTTGCCTTTTTAAAGTTTATTGCTGAATAACTTGGATAAGACACAAGGAGCTGTGGGATACTCCAGAATGTTGAACAGTAATAAGAGGGTGCCCTTTCTTCTGCAGCTGCTCCTTAGAAACGTTCCATAAATGGACAGCACTGGGACACCATAAGCAATGTTCCACGCCATGCAAGCCTTAGTCTTAGTGTATCAGGGGCTAAAAACAGCAACAGGCACCCAGGTCCTGGACTCAAGTTGGTACTCACAAGTCCTTGAGTATTTGGATGTCTCCCTCAGAGTCAGCAAACACGCCCTCATTAGAGCCTCCAGACTGGATCTTAGATGAAATTCTCTCAGCATGCAGGCCCCCCAGCTTCAGCATAGTTGGGAGCTTAATGAGCTCCTGATAAATGTGCAGGGATCCAGGCTGGGTACGTCTCCTCCTGGACAAGAACACAGACTGCTCCAGCCTCAGACTATTTATGTGAGCTGAAGCCACCTACTGGGCATGCCTCCCAGGGATTGGCTAAGACTCCATAAATATTCAGGCTGCTCATTTGACCTACTCCACTCCTATGTTTTGGAGCTTTCCAAAAAGAAGGGAGAAGTAATGTAGGACCCTGATCAGCCTGTGGAACCCTGATAAGTCCAAAGCAATCAGCAACTGCTCCACTAATTACAGAGCAGCTCAAAAAAAACTACATTTATCTGACAGCCTAGCACCTAACTAGGAGGGTGCTACAGTTATAACCCCTGACTGTTTAATTGCCATCTGTATCCCATTGGGGAGAATTTCCCTCACTTCCTGTCCCAAAGCCAAAACAGGAAGTGAGAGGAAATCCTTCCAAAGTAAGGTAATCCTGGCATGTCACCAGGTTTACTAGAACTAGTGTCCCCATTGGAAGATTTCCCTATTCTCGTTCCAACATCAACCCAAAATTTGGGAATTTCTTTTACTTTCGATGGTAGTGCTCTATCACCCTCTAGTGTTCTACTAGTGCCAGTGTAGGCAAATGTATGCTTATGACTCATGGTAAGCTATGCGAGTCAGAAATTGGGTTGGGTTACTGCAGGTCAGGCTTAATGGCGCTACAGAGGCAGGTCTCTGGTACCTCGCCCTGGATCTGGAAGCTTGTAGAAGCTTCTGGAAGTTAGTGGATGGAGGCCAGGAGGTCCTGATCTGCATACTTAGGGAAGTCTGATCAATCCCCAGGCAAAATGTCCTGGCAAGGTAGATGGACCAGCCCTTAAATATGACAGAGACTGGGCGGCAGGGCAGTGGGGTGGAAGATGGAGTGCTGAGGAGGCTGTCGGTGGCCTAGGAGGGAACCCCTGGGTCTGGGGGGGGGGGGGGGGGGTTTAGGCTGGCTTAGGAAAATCCTATCAGCAGAACAGTTTGAGAAGGAATTTTGCTTAACCACTTCAGCCCCGGAAGATTTGGCTGCTCAATGACCAGGCCATTTTTTACGATACGGCACTGCGTTGCTTTAACTGACAATTGTGCGGTCGTGCGACGTTGTACCCAAACAAAATTGATGTCCTTTTTTTCCCACAAATAGAGCTTTCTTTTGGTGGTATTTGATCAGCTCTGCTGTTTTTATTTTTTGCGTTATAAACAAAAAAAGAGCTACAATTTTGAAAAATGCAATATTTTTTACTTATGTGTTATAATAAATATCCTCAATTTTTTTTTTTTTTTTAAAAAGCTAATTTTTTCCTCAGTTTAGGCCGATATGTATTCTTCTACATATTTTTGGTAATAAAAATCGCATTAAGCGTATATTTGGTTTGCGCAAAAGTTATAGATTCTACAAAATAGGGGAAAGATTTATGCCTTTTTTATTTTTTTTTTACTAGTAATGCTGGTGATCTCCTTTTTTTTTTTTTTTTTTTTTTTTTTTTTTCTCTCTATTTTTTTTTTTTTATCGCATCTGCGACATTATGGCGGACAGATCGGACACTTTTGACACATTTTTGAGACCATTGACAATTGTACAGCAATTGGTGCTATAAAAATGCACTGATTACTGTGTAAATGACGCTGGCAGGAAAGGGGTTAACACTAGGGGGCGATCAAGGGGTTAACTGTGTTCCCTAGTGTGTGTTCTAATTTTAGGGGGATGGGCCGATTAGAGGAGATGACAGATCGTTGTTCCTAGCTAGTAGGAACTCACAATCTGCCTCTCCTCAAAGAACAGGGATTTGTGTGTTTACATACACACACACACACACACACACACACACACACACACACACACACACACACACACACACACATCCCTGTTCTGGCTCTCGTGCCCCCCGACTGCCAGCACGCGCATCGGCACCCGGCAGTGCAGCGGGCGCGCGCACCTGCTATCCCGCTTAGAGGAGTCGACGTACAGGTACAACGGCTCGCGGGATCGCGCCGACCTGCCGCAGTATAATGACGTTGGTCGGTAAGCGGTTAAAGAACAGCAGGGAGTAAAGAGGACAGATTGAATACCTCAGCACACCTACCTAGGGATTCACAAGGGGAAAGACTGCCACACGTAGACAGCTTTTTGAGGACACTGTTGTGCTTAACCCTTCATCCCTTTGTCCTCAGAACTTCGGAGCAGCCAGGTTGGCTGGTAGTACCTGCAGGCAGTGGAGTTGGAGATACTCCTGTGCAGTTTGCCACATGTTGTGCTAATTTTCTAAAGGTGATTAAAGATCTCATAGTCCTCAAGGGACTTTTGCCATCAGCCCCGGACCATTTGGCTGCCAAATGACCAGGCCGCTTTTTGCGATTCGGCACTGCGTCGCTTTAACTGACAATTGCGTGGTCGTGCGACGTGGCTTCCAAACAAAATCGACGTCCTTTTTTCCCACAAATAGAGTTTTCTGTTGGTGTTATTTGATCGCCTCTGCGGTTTTTATTTTTTGCGCTATAAACAAAAATAGAGAGACAATTTTGAAAAAAAAAAAATCAATATTTTTTACTCTTTGCTATAATAAATATCCCCAAAAATATAAAAAGAACTATTTTTTTCCTCAGTTTAGGCCGATACGTATTCTTCTACATATTTTTGGTAAAAAAATGGCAATAAGACTTTATTGAGTGGTTTTCGCAAAAGTTATAGTGTCTACAAAATAGGGAATAGTTTTATGACATTTTTATTAATATTTTTTTTTTTACTAATAATGGCAGTGATCAGCGATTTTTATCGTGACTTCAACATTATGGCGGACACATCGGACAATTTTGACACATTTTTGGGACCATTGGCATTAATACAGCGATCAATGCTATAAAATTGCATTGCTTACTGTAAAAATGTCACTGGCAGTGGTTAGCCACTAGGGGGCGGGGAAGGGGTTAAGTGTTTCCTAGGGAGTGATTCTCTCTGGGGGATGGGCTAGCAGTGACACAACACTGATCATTGCTCCCGATTAGAGGGAGCAGACGATCAGTTACCTGTCACTAGGCAGAACGGGGAGATGCTGTGTTTACACTGGCATCTCCCTGTTCCTCAGCTCCGTGACACGATCGCGGGCACCCGACAGATATCAAGTCCGCGGGCACGTTCACGGAGCTCGCAGCAGGCACACGCGCACGGCAGGAAACCCAAAGTGAAGTACAGGTATGTTACTTTGCCCAGCCGTGCCATTCTGCCGACGTATATCTACAGGAGGCGGTCGGCAAGCGGTTAAGGACTGAGGGTTCCAAGGAAGGAGAACGGTCCAGGATGCCCACTTTGTACAGTAGAAGGAAGTTGTCCCTATTCATCGTTTTCCGTCAAGTTTGGCATCCCATAACCCCTCTTCCCCATCCAGGTTGTTACCCCTAATAAAAATACAACAAAAACAAGCTCAGAGACTGATTTCTTGTGTCTGGAGGAATGCGTGTTGCCTGACTATGCAAGAATAGGGGAGCCGGTTATCAGCAGCCCTTGCGGGGGTAGTGCTACAGTGATAAACAGGACAAATAGAGAGGGTAAATCTCCCTACTGGGGGCACATACAGCAATAAAAACCTGACAGGTGTTCTAATCCCTCTCCACTCTATCCAATACTAAAAAAAAAAACCTTTAGTGACATTTTAAACTGGCCATACATAGATTAAAATTCTACCGATCGACTTCAGCTCAAACACCCTTTCGGATTTTAGCCACTCTATCACCGCCGCAGACTATAGCCTGCAGTGCTGATCTGTTTATTCTGATGGTGGGGAAGTCTGCCCAGGGATAGTACCCAGCAGCAGGCAGAAGCTAACAATGACCTGAGCTTAAACTGACAGAATGCAGAACTATCGATTCAGGCTTAGGCTCACTACAGCCCAGTAGCATTAAATTTAGAAAAAAGTCACCCCTGCATTGCGCAAGGTCCCTACATGTGAAGTAGTTCCCTTCATCACTGCAGACTTTGTGGAGTCACAACGAAGAAGACCTCATGTGAGCGGACTGACAACGCCTCCAGAACAGGGGCGGATCCAGAGTCTAGTCTTGGGAGGGGCACTGCCAGAATATAAGGTTTATTGCAGGCAATTTATAGGGGAAATGGATTGTCACTTGCCACACATTGCGGATTGTCACTTACCACATCACCTGCCACACGTTGCGGATTGTCACTTGCCACGTCACCTGCCACTTGCCACAAGGTGCGGATTGTCACTTGCTGTGTCCCAGAGTGAAGGCAGGCAGCAGAGAGATGATGTAATCTCTCTGCTGCCCGCGGCTGCACAGTGAGGGCGGGCAGTGAGAGATGATGTCATCTCTCTGCTCTACCACAATCCGGCCCGCTGACTGGCCCACTAGCTCATTCCCCCGCCGACCTGCTTACTGGCCCACCCACTCACTCACCCGCTGACTGGCCTGCCTGCTTGCCCGCTCACCCGCCGGCCCGTCACTAATTTCTCAAGTGGGGGCAATTGCCCTGTTGCCCTCCCCTGCTCCAGAAGGATTTTTATACTTAAAGGAGAAGTACAGCCAAAGCTTGTGTGGCTGTACTTCTCCTGTGGATCACAGGAGTGCAGTTCGTTCTGAAGCCCGCTGTCGGCTGACATCACAGAGCGGTCCAGGCTCAGGAAAGATCACAACCATATGGTTGGGATCCACCCACATACCTGGACCGGCTGCTCCCGCCCCCTCCACAGTCCAGCGCTCCAGTGAGCGTGCGCAGGGGGGGAGCAGAGCGCTGCTGACTGTCACCAGCTCTCTGCTCAGGGAGCTCTGAAAACCAAACGATCAGCAGTGTTTGATCGCTCGGTTCTCAGTCTTAGAGCCAGCGAGGGACAGATGCAGCATTGGACTGCATCCACCTAGGTAAGTATGATTAAAAAAAAAAGAACATTCCCATTCTTCTTTTTTTTTAATATTGGGGGAAAAAAAGGAATGCAGGGCTAGTTCTTCATAGGGGCAGTGGTGATCGAAGATGGGTGTGGGGGGGGGGGGGGGGTGTCAGGCTTTAAATGCTGGGCTCAAACACAGTCCAGGTTTGTTTATGGAACCTGTGCCTCCCTTGTAGTCTGTATAATAGAGTAATTGAATATCCTCTTCACTTGCTCTTATATTCTTCCAGCATTCAGTCTGCGTGAGGTCCTAAATATTTCAGAAAGGTCAAAGGAATGATAATAACGCTGCAAATGGCAGACCCCAGAGAATAGGCATTGATGAAAGATGGACCTGATTCATTTACACAGAGAGAACTAGTTACAAAATACAAAAATGATAGACCAAAGGTGAAACGGAATGTTTTTTTTTATTATTAACCCTATGGTTATCAAAAAGGGCTTCTAGGGACACTTTTCTGCTGAGCCTATATGTTAATTCATTGCAATACTGTCTGAGAAGTCCATATAACGGATTGATTTACAATGTTTATTTAAGGGTACACTTCAGTCACACATGAATCAATGCTTTGGAAGAGAACTGATCACTACGATGTCAACATTTGGTGTTAGGCCTCCTTCACGCAGGCAATTACATGCATACACCAGATTCCTAGAGTTAGGGACAGTTGAGTAATCCTGAATGCAGACAGATGTGTGCAAGCATGGACATCCATCCCTAGTAGGGTGGCCACCTCATCCCTTTAAAACCGAACACATATTAATTACACAGGTTCTGTGGCTGATTAAGGTGGTAATTAAACGCACTTGTTGCCTTATCTGCATTAAATTAGCCTCAGAACTTGTGTAATCAATATGTGTTCGGGTTTAAAGGGATGATGTGGCAACCCTAATCCCTACTAAGGATGAGCTCCGGCGTGTTCGCATGCTGAACGTGCCGAGCCCGCCAGGAAGCCGGTACAGCGAAGCGCTAATCACAATCAGTGAGACATTTCCCGATGTGCGGCTGCAGAGATCGGGAAATGTCTCCCTACCTGTGATTAGCGCTGCGCCGTGCCGACTTCCTGGCGGGCTCGGCACGTTCAGCATGCGAACACGCCGGAGCTCATCCTTAATCCCTACCCATGTAAACGTTCTTTGTGGCTTTACAAACAAACATTCACGGCTCCTCTCAGCTTCTCCTTACTTTGTACAGGTTGAGAATCTGCCACATCCGTTGATTCTTGCTGCTGGAGTTTAGTGTATGCATGTAATCATCCACGTGAATTGGGCCTTATAGTGTACGTATAGCCAAAACTTATTTTTGGGTAAACCTTTGGATAGAGTAGAGATTGGTAAAGACCCCTGTTACCCCCTATCTGGGAGATTTCTCTTTTCTTCCTGTGCCAGAGGCACAATATAAGAGTAGGGTTGCCACCTGTCTGGGATTCACCCGGACAGTTCGGGTCTGGAATCATGCGTTCGGGTTTCAGACCACCTGCAACCCAGACACATTATTCAGACCAGACTATGGCTTCCCAGCAGGGTTGCTGGCTGCAGTTGTCTAAGCTGAGAGTGTCTGTTACACTCTCTTTCACACTGCCCAAAGCCAGCACTAACAATTACCCCTCCCCCCTACACAGACTGGAGAGGAGAGAGGGCTTGATCTGCTCCTCTTCCTCCTGCCCCTACCCCTCTTTGTCTGCTCACACTTCAATCCCTGGCACTGTGCCTCAGAAAAGGAAAATAGGGGCCAGAAAATGTAAGTCCAGCAGCCTCAGCTACATCTGGATGAGAGGTGCTGACTGCCAAGGGGTGAGTGAGCTCACCATCCATCCATGTCTGAAGTCCCCCCCTTCTCTCTTCTGCCTCTGAGTGAGTACACTAAGGTAAATCAGGGTTCTCAGAGCACCCCTTATATTGGAGTTCCCCTTTACACCAGAGGCCACAGTGTTCCCCCTTTCATCAGAGTCCTCTCTGTACATCAAAGTTCTCACTGTTCCCCCTTAGATCAGGGTTCCCAGAGCATCCCTTATGTCAGAGTCCCCAGAGTTCTCCCTTACATCAGTCTGCAGAGTCCCCCCCCCCCCCCCCTTACAGTGTAAGGGAACTCCGTGAGTTCAGATGTAAAAGAGGAACTCTGTGGACTCTGATGTAAAGGGGGACTCTTGTGATTAACTTCATTTGATTAAAAAAATGTTATTTAACTGCAAAATATAGGTATAGTTTATACTATAAAAAAAAGATTGCTGTGTTCGGGTTTGACTTGAAGAAAAGGTGGCAACCCTATATAAGAGCTTGCCCCCAAAGGAGCTGCTTCCGGATGGGTCCCCTGATTCCGGATGGCAACCATTCTTCTGGCAATGGCACACCCTCTGACACAAGAAGGCTAAATAAGAAAGTTTTATTTTGGGAAATATTCCCCACAAAGATACATACAGAATTGTCCATAGCAATAATCAATGACAGACACCACACGCAATGAGAGGACCTCTTAAAGTGTCTGTGTACCTAAACCTTGAATCTGGAGTGGTCCTAACTAAAGTGTGGGGGGGGGGGGGGGACTGGTAGCTAAAACATCCTTCAGTCTCTGAAGTCCCTCCCACTGGCCAGTGTACTATCAAACTTTGGGCACAAGGTTCCTGCATTGGAGTGTTCAGGTTTAAGAGGATCTCCTGGTACCAGGGGCGTAACTAGAAATAGCAGGGCCCCATAGCAAAATGTTGTATGGGGCCCCCCTGCAAACAGCCCCCCCCCCACAGCTGCCCTAGTGTCAATGCAGCGTGACCTGTGCCCAATGCAGCGTGACCTGTGCCCCATACAGCGTGACCTGTGCCCAATACAGCCCCACTTATGCAGAAGAAGCAAACCACCTGGATCAGCAGAGAGCGGGATTGCCCACTGTAATAGCTTTCATTTGAATTTCCTGTCTTCCTGGGGCTCATCGTCACATAGCCCCACCTCTTGGCCCGACGCCTTTGATGACGTCACATGTCCCGCATTGGATCAGCGTTCTGTCTATCAAAGGCACCGGGCCAAAAGGTGGAGCTATGTGACGTGAGCCCCGGGAACACTGGAAGTTCTAATGAAAGCTCTTACATCGGGCAATTCAGCTCTCTGCTGATACGGACAGCTCGACTCTTCCTTTCCTCTCTCTTCCCCTGGCTGGGAGACTGTGCCGGCGGTGCTCTTATCCTCACTGGGCCCCACTCGGCTGCGGGCCCCATAGCGCCCGCATGGGTCACTATGGTGGTAGTTACGCCCCTGCCTGGTACGGGGCGTAAATACCCAAATTGTATTCCAAAACAACATGGCACCATCCCTTTAGGAAGTGTGTAAGAAAGCTGTGGCCAGTAGCCCTTCGCCATCATGTAGTCTGTGAAATAGATAATAAAGTTGTGGCCTGTGGCCTCTCACCACTTTGCAGTCTGTAATTAAGCCTCCTGCTCTTTGGCTTCAGGAACCGGTGGTGACTCTGGATCTTGTAGTGACGATCTCTCAGTGAATTAGTGACACCCCTTTCCGCCAGCTGACTGATCTCTCTGTCACCGTTTCTCACCGTCGTGAACATTCACGGCAGCCAGCTCTCATATAGCCGCTAGCAATAATCACTGTCTTCTCCTGGCGGGAACATCTCCCCCCACCCGCCCCCCTGCCGGGAGAAGACAATTGCTCTGCAGAAGGGATTCCCCTGTCAACACTGTGTTGATGGGGGAATCGTGCAAATTTCTTTCCTGCAACCTAAATTTGCAACATGTGGCCACCCTTAGCACTTGGATGCTCTGCTAATTTCGTTTGCTAGGATTCCTGCTAATATATTCTGAATGTCCCTGCATCTGTGACATTGCAGGCGACTGTATTGTTTGGTAACAAGCCCAGCTCTCTATTTCTCAGAGAAGAAGTTTGCGCAGCTTGGAGTCATGTTGGTTCTATCATGTGTGCCCAACCTGGGGCACTGTGAAAGTCTTGCTTGATTTGGCTGACGGGGATTATTTATTCACTGAGTCTCAGCTGTGCTGTAGATAAGGGGAAAGGAAAGCACTCTAGTAAGGACCCAGCAGGGTATGGAACTCTATCCCTTTCTACCCAAAATAGGGTATCATTGCACCTTGCTAGCAGTTTAGATATTCTTGTAAGAAATAAAAGTTGCTTACCTCTAGCATGCTTCTCATAGAGAGTTACCCTTGGATCTCCCTTTCTTTAATGCTTGCAGAATAGATGACATGACAGATTATCCTGGTGTCCCCAGCCTTTTTACCTATAAGTACCTGGTGCAGAATGTGCATAGGTAGCTCGCTCCCAGGGGCTGATGGGATGAGTCAGCAGCACTCAGGGCTCCACTGGTGCTTGTGGGATTACTCAGCACAGAGACCAGGGAAGCCCCAGCTGTGATAAACCGAGAAATATACGTACATTGCATTATGCGGCACATATTAATCACTGTTTGTCCTCTCTTACTGCTGAGGAAGCAATGGAGGCGAGCAGGTGACACCACACAGTGACATTGTGGCCCAGTGTTACCAAAGTCTGCTTTACTTGCAAAAAATGTCAGTTTGACTGGGACATGCCTTTAAAGAGACCTGGTTATGAGATAGCTTTTGTAGTAATTAGACTTCAATTGATTGTACAGGCTTACTTCTAAAAGATGTATACATGCCCCTTTTTTTAAATGACCTCTGTAGTTGAGAATAGGAGCTAAGATCCCCACTGAGGTCAGACAGTTGCGATCTTGTCAACTCCTGAATCTCATTCTGATAACGGTCTCCCAGATGCAAAAGTAGTTATACCGCTCCAGGTTGGTTCGCGCTTGCCTGAAATCACAGCTAGGTGCACATGTAGCTTGCCACTGAGGAATATAGTTCAACCAGATGATGGATGACAACGCATTACATCAATGGCAGGTGCTGCAGGCTCACCCAAGACATGAGGTCTAAGAGACAACTTGGAGCACCCCACAAGGAGTGAGGGGCTAATGACCCCAGTGGTAAGGGGGTACTTTTTTTTTGCAATTTCACTCTAACCCCCAGGGTTGCCCCACCAAAGAGTTGCAGAAACAGGATGGTTACACTATGGCGACAGGAAGTTTGAGTAGGGTCAAGGCAGCATGCTAGAGCATAGTTGGAATCCAAGCAGATGTTAGGGCAGGTGGCAAGCAAGAGAGTAGTTGGTATCAAGGCAGAGGTCAGGGCAGGTAGCAGGCAAGAGAGTAGTTGTTATCCAAGCGGAGGTCAGGTCAGGCAAGATCGTAGTTGATATCCAGGCAGAGGTCAGGGCAGACACGATAGTAGTTGGTATCCAGGCAGAGATCAGGGCAGGCGGCAGGCGAGATAGTAGTTGGTATCCAGGCAGAGGTCAGGGCAGGCAAGATAGTAGTTGGTATCCAGGCAGAGATCAGGGCAGGCGGCAGGCGAGATAGTAGTTGGTATCCAGGCAGAGGTCAGGGCAGGCAAGATAGTAGTTGGTATCCAGGCAGAGATCAGGGCAGGTGGCAGGCAACATAGTAGTTGGCATCCAGGCAAAGGTTAGGGCAGGAGGCAGGCAAGAGAGTAGTCTGTATTCAGGCGGGGGTCAGGGCAAACTGCAGGCTAGAGATTAGTAAGTATCAAGGCAGGGGTCAGAGCAAAGAGCAGGCAAGATAGTCACTATCCAGGCAGGGGTCAGGGCAGGGGACAGGCATAAGAGTAGTTGGTATTCAGGCAGAGGTCAGAGAGGCAAGAGCATAACAAGAGCAAGCAGAGCCGCCAACAGGGGGCAGTAGACATGAGAATAGTCAGGCAATCCAGATGGGCAACAGGCAAAGCAGGAACAACAACATCCCAGGTACAGAGTAGCTGGAAAGAAGTCACAGCGCTGGGCAACATGAGGGAAGAAGCTTAAATACCTGCTTGGCCTGTAAGCACACCTAGTGTTAGGATAGTGCACTAATGCACATGTACAGAGCACCACTCATCCAATAGATCCTATAGGACAGTCCTGGGATTTTGGGTGCTGTCCTGCAGGATTCAGGACATAATGCAGACTGAATTTACTCAAGCACTCATCATCGATGAGGGTGGAAGCAATGCAAGAGGTAGTCAACTGATTGCTAAACACCAAAAAGGGCACGTAACAGGTGTGGAGGTGCACTAAGGTCGGAATGTCCACATATGCAACTGCCCTTCCTCCTTGATGCTGCACCTATCAGACAGCACAGCAGCGGGCAATTTTGTACCTGTGGGGTGTGGAGCTTGATGGAGATTCACATATACTAGTTCTCTATCTGGTCTGCTCCCATTGTAATTGACAGCAGGTGGTGGCATGGATCCTTAGTCAATAGACAGCCTGCATTTGGCTATTGTTTACGTTTTGCTGTCAACTGCAAGGAAAGAGCGAACCTGATGGGGAACTAGTGTTTCAGCTTCCCCATCAGGCTCTGCATTCTGCAGTGCCTCTGACTGCTAGGAGGCTGTTGGCTGTGAAGCCCTTAAGATTTAGCAACTAGTGACAGGCAGAGGGTACCAGCAGCAAATATGCCGCTCTGCTACACTCTGTACAGGAACTCTGCCTATCTCTGTATGCCCAGTTAGAGTAGCTCTTAATTTCATCCAATTTCATCATCTACAAACTGCAAGTAATTATTTCTTTGCTACAATAATAGCTCCACTTTGTAAAAATGGTGCTATTAATAACTACCTGAATCTGCCGCACTGGTGGAAAGCATTTTTGAAGCTGGCGCAGGCCATTTGAAAGGGCCATAGTGCCAGGAAACTGTTGGCAGTGCTGCCTTGATCATCTTAAATTGGTGAGCTATATCATTTTCAGCCAGGAGTCACTGGAGTATAGAAAAGTAAGGGGCAAAGGTTGATGGAAAGATTTACAGTTCTGTCTGTTCAAATTTATTAGCAACAGATATCGGAGCACATCCCAAGAGATTTTGTGGATATTCCTCTGCAATATATCAGAAGACAGCAGCTAGAAGTAATTGGTAGCAGTAGGCATTGATTTACCTCCGTGGTGCTAAGTATTCAAGTCCTTATTTCTCCCTGGTTAATCAAGAGTACCTGTCTTCAATCATATCTGGACATCTAGGTAAAAGGTTAAGTGTGACGCAGTTTTTTCTTTAGTTTTCCCAATATGACTAGCCCTTACTAGAGTTCTTAGGTTACTTATTAAATAACTGCACCAGTGTGAACCTTTTTATAACCAGGTGTGACGGGAGTCACTTTGGGTGGGGGGCCTGTGGAAGCCAGCTTCCCTTGGGGCGGTTGGGAAATCCCTGTTTTGGCTCCCCTGGCCCCTCTTATGTGTAAGTAACCCTGTGTTTTTTAGGGGCACAGAGTGACCAAGAAAATTATGGACAGCTACCTAATGGACGCTGAACATTTGGTTTGGATTACTTCAAATGGGACAGAAATATTTGTCAACAATATCCCTCAAGAAATATATGAAGAGAGGTTGATTCCACCTTTCCAGACTAAGAGACTGATGGCAGATATGACTATGATCAGCAAGCCACCTGGAGCTGGTGGTCTCCTGCTATTGTCTGTTTATTAACCACTTGCCGACCAGCCTCCGCAGTTGTACTGCGGCAGAATGGCACGGCTGGGCGAAATGACGTTATGCAATGCTGCTTTGCCCTGTGGCCACAAGGGGGACGCGCGGCCCCCATGAGCCGATGTGAGTGCCCGGCAGTCACAATCAATGCCGGGCTCCCGCGATCGCTGCTGAGACACGGAGAACCGGAATCTGTGTGCGTAAACACACAGTTTCCGGTTCTCTGAGGGGAGAAAAGACAGATCGTCTGTTCATACAGAGTATGAACAGCGGTCTGTCATCTCCTCTACACAGTCCCCTCCCCCTTCAGTTAGAACACACACTAGGGAACACAATTAACCCCTTGATCGCCCCCTAGTGTTAACCCCTTCCCTGCCAGTGACATTTTTACAGTAATCAATGCATTTTTATAGCACTGATCGTTGTATAAATGCCAATGGTCCCAAAAATGTGTCAAAATTGTCCGATGTGTCCGCCATGTCGCAGTCCCTATAAAAATTGCAGATCGCCACCATTACTAGTATAAAAAAATTTTATAATAAAAATGCCATAAAACTATCCCCTATTTTGTAGACGCTATAACTATTGCACAAACCAATCAATTTACGCTAATTGCGATTTTTTCTTTTTTTTTTTTACCAAAAATATGTAGAAGAATAGATATCGGCCTAAACTGAGGAAAGAACATTTTTTTATAAATATAATAATATATATATAATATATAAATATATTTTTGGTGATATTTATTATAGTAAAAAGTAAAAAATATTGTGTTTTCAAAATTGACGCTCTTTTTTGTTTATAGCGCAAAAAATAAAAACCGCAGAGGTGATCAAATACCACCAAAAGAAAGCTCTATTTTATTTTAATTGTCAGTTAAAGCGATGCAGTGCCAAATCGCAAAAAGTGCTCTGGTCAGGAAGGGGGTAAAATCTTCTGGGGCTGAAGCGGTTAAGGTGTTATGTGTTTATTGTGCTAATTAACTCACCTATTGTCTGCTAGTTTTGTATCCCCCTCCACCTAGGCTGGGTTAAGTGACTAGTTAATTAGCTTGAGTTATTTAAATTACCGTCAGCTATTAGTTGCTAGTAAGTGTTGGCTGTTCCTTTAAATATGTTAATTATATTTCTGTATACAATTTCCTTTGCATAAGATAATGTGATCAGCCTCACCTGATTGTGAAGTGTATATATATATTCTGTGTGAGTTTTCAAATTAACAGGGGTTTCCCAACCTCTCCAAGGGAAGCTGGGTTCCACGGGCCCCCCACCCAAAGTGACACCCCCGTCACATCCATCAATGCGACTGCACCGTCCCATACCTCACTTGAGTGCTTCTGTCAGTATACCGCTTCCTTCAGTCTGGACATAAGAGCCGGATATTTTAGCTGCATATCGGTCACGTACCTTGTGACAGAGCCTGAGAAGCAGAGGGAGACCTCTCTTACAGCCCTGGCTCAGGGACCACTGGAGTTGCGACAGTGGTCGTGAGAGCGTAGTGAGGTAGGAGCCCCTGTGAGGTCCTCTTTTTGATGGCAGAGATCTACAGCCGATGAGTCGCCAGAATGGACTGGAACGTTGGGCAACAGGTGGCAGCGGAAGCAGCACGTGTGAATGCACAGCGGATGCAGGACAGCGTCACCAGGCATTGGATGAAACAGGATGGAAAACAGACTGGAGCAGGGTCAGACAAGCAGGGTCAATCGCAGGCAATCAGATATGGCATAAGCGGCAGGCAGAGATTAGTCAGTAAGCAGGAAGAGGTTGGCAGCAGGATATCAGGCAGTATAACAAGGTCAAGGCAAGCCGGGGTCGGGACTGGAGATAAGCAAGTGTAGCGCTGGTAGATTTTTATCTGACGCTTATAGGTAAATTTAGTGGGTTATCTGTTTCATACATAGTCAGATTTAGCCTCTGTTCCAGTTTGGCTGGGTTGCATGTAGTTTCACACCGTGCCTGTGGGTGTCGTTGTCGCCATAGGTCGGTGTTGGAAAGGCAACGCGCTGAAGCGCATGGGTGCTCTTCTGTCCTGGAGATAACTCGGTGGAGGTGGTTCTCCGAGTTGCATTCTGGGGGAGGGTATTTATGGGACAGACGCCATGTTTTAGGGTTTTCGTTCCACCTGCTGGCCCTCCTGGCCGACAGGTATGTGTTAGGAGTACTACCGCGTGGTCCTCCGACCGGGAGGACCACGTTGCTGCAGCGTGTGGGTGGGCCCAGAAGTCTGTCTGGGCCTACCACAGCAGCGAGGAAATGGTCCTGTGCTGTCTGTCCTGCGGGAAGAAGCTGGACAACTGAGAAGATCCCAGGGGAGGACCCATCATGGAAGGATCATGCAGAGTGCTGGTCTGGAGAGGGGCCTGTTGACTCAGTTGGAGGATGCATCCTAAAGTTAACCTACCGCATAGTACTGCCGGGTCGGCTTAGAGGTTCTAGTGCTGTGTGTGCTATCCATCGTAAACCATTGCATCCTGTGGCAGAGGATCGTACGGGTTTCTATTCCATTCAAGTCTGTGGCAGAGACTTTTGTTGGTGCTGTGTGCCGGTTGCTAGGTGAGTGAGAGAAACCTATCCGGGTGGGCAAAGATTCAACTCTAAAAGGAGAGTACATTCATCTACAAGATTCCAATTCCTAATATTACATCAAGAAAAGGCATTTGAACTTCCCTGCAACTTGCCTTCTACCTCTTTCCTGCTACTTCCTTCAGTTACTCTTTATTAAAGCATTGGAAAAGATACTCAAGTGTCTGGTGTCTACACTGTCTGGTATTAAACTCAACGGGACCCTAGACCCGGTTCCGGTGAAATTGAGGTAACAAAGGTGACGGTAACAGCCTGCTTTAAACCAGCAGCTCCACCATTGGTTAATGCTACACAAGTGTAGTCAAGGAAGCCGGGTCAATCAAAGGTAATCAATACAGGTACAGTAACAGAACTCAGGTAAATCTGCAGATAAGACAGCACTGCAATAGTGCAGCTGCTGTCTTTACATGGGCCACTTTGGTGCCAGTGCAGAAACAGTATGAGACCTGGAACCATTTTATAAAAGACATGCAGTTTATGTCGGAATTAGTTTTTTAACGAATTTCGACAAATTTGTTAATTCCGAAATATCCGAATTAACGAAAACCCGTTTAACAAATTTTTCAGAATATTCATAAATTCAAATATTCGTAAATTTGAAAACCCGAAAAATGTGAAAATCTGAAATAACTAACTAACTAATAATAACTTAAAGCAGAACTCCGGGAAAATCCCTCATTAGTAACCCCCCCCCTAACCCCCCCCCCACACACACACACACACACACACACACACAGAAAGCTAAATAGTTACTACATTTATGACATTTCTTACCGTTTAAGAGATATGACTGATTGAATTTTCAGGAAGTCAGTTTTCTGATTTAAAAAATGCAGCCTGTATTCTGCCCAAGAGTGCATATGGATTGCATCATATCCTCTTCTCTCTCTCTAACTGTAATCAGACTATATTTCCCATGAATACTTGGGATGGGAATGAATGTGGGAGGGTACAATAGGCTTATACATGTAAATATGAACTCGCCCACTTCAACATAAATCACACCCCTCATTCTGCAGCCAGAAAGCCATACATAACACACGGTATGATAGGTTACAGCCTTATAAATGCAAAGCATTTTAATATAAATGCATATTAATTTAATTTAATGCATTTAATATAAATGCAAACCAGTGCAGCTTATCAGTGTCCACCAGTGCCGAATGTCAGGGGCCACCATGTCAGAGGCCACCATGTCAGGGACCACCAGTGTCGCTTGTCAGGGACCACCATGTCAGGGACCCCCAGTGCTACTTGTCAGGGACTACCATGTCAGGGACCACCAGTGCCACTTGTCAGGGACCACCATGTCAGGGACCACCAGTGCCACTTGTGAGGGACCACCATGTCAGGGACCACCATGACAGGTACCACCAGTGCCTAGTACCATTGGCATGCTACCATTGAACTCTATAGACTATAGAGTTATGTCTCCTTAGGGACTGGTGGCCCCTAACCAGTGCCACTTGTTAGGGACCACCAGTGCCACTTGTCAGGGACCACGACAGGGACCACCAGTGCCACTTGTCAGGGACCACCATGACAGGAACCGCCAGTGCCACTTGTCGGGGACCACCATAAAGGGGACCGCCAGTGCCACTTGTCAGGGACCACCATGACAGAGACCGCCAGTGCCACTTGTCAGGGACCACCAGTGCAGAGCGGGGATTATCATCAGTATTTACTTGTATATACACAGAGGGGATCTCCTGCGGTTTCCGGTATGGTTATATGAGAGCGCTGATGCCCCACCCCCCGCAGTTATTATGATTGACAGCGCACTGTTCCTATAATGGCGGGGGGCGGGACATCAGCATTGGTGTTCTCATATACAATACTGGACATATTGGGAGATCCCCGATGTGTCATACAAGTAAATACTGATGATAATCCCCACTCTGCACAGAGATAGCAGGTGGGGGTGGTGCGGTGTGGCGGAGACAGAGTGGAGGTGGAGTGGGGGCAGTGACTGTCAGGGAGCAGAGGACGAGGAGGGAGGAGAAGGACACCTCCTCCATGGGCGCCACTGACCAGGGTCTCTGAGACCCCTTCCGCCAACAACATGTCTACTTCCTCCCTGCTCGGCTTTCAGAGGACTACAAGGGGGCGTGTCAGACCGCTGGTTGAGCTGAGGAGAGGGATAGAAGCCAGCGGTCTTACTAACAGGAAGTCAGCAGGCAATAACGGTTTTTCAGCAAGTTCAGCAGCCTATTACAGAGGAACTACAGAGCTCAGAAGTACACGGAATACGAATTTATCCAAAGTTACACATTTTTCGAAATAACAAATGCCGTATCTAAATGAATGGAACGTAACAAATTAATAATAATAAAATAACGATAATAATAAAAAGTATTTATTATTATTATTATTATTATTATTTATTATTAATTTGTTCCGTTCCATTTTTTTAGATGCAGCATTTGTTATTTTGGAGCATTCGTAACTTCGGATAAATTCGTATTAGTTTCGTTCACTAACAGACAAATTTGAAAGGAAATTACAATACCTATAATTAAATAGTTATTATTAGTTAGTTATTCTTACAAATTTTCAAATTTACGAATTGCGATCGTAACGAATGACCCGGAAAAAGAAAAGAAAAGAAAAACTAATTAAACAAATTTTTCGGCAGTGCACATGTCTACTGTTTATTAAAACTTAGACACATACTTTATACCCCACAGGAAAACAGTCCCCTCTTAATCATATTACCCGAACAATATAAACTGTAACCAGAAACATAATTAACTTGAGCTAATTAACTAGTCACTTAAACTAGCCTAAGGTGACTCAATGCCCACCCAATGTTGTGATTAATTAGACAATAGGTGACACAATTAACAATTAACCATGGGACAGACATGCTTAGCAGAAAACACATAACACCTTAATAAACAGACAATAGCAGGAGACCACCAGCACCAGATGGCTTGTTGATCATATTAACATCTTCCATGAGTCTCTCAGTCTGAAAAGGTGGAACCAACTTCTCTTCATATATTTCTTGAGGGATATATTACTGTCCCATTTGAAGTAATCCAAACCACATTCTCAGTGTCCATTAAATAGCTGTCCATCATTTTCTCGGTCACCCTGTGCCCCTAATAGACACAGAGTAACTTTCACATAAGAGGGGTCTGGGGAGCCAAAACAGGGGTTTACCAACCTCCCCAGGGGAAGCTGGGTTCCACAGGCCCCCCGCCCAAAGTGACTCCTGTCACAGCAGGCAGACCACTAAAAACAGTTGCTGAGTCCCTTCCTACCCATTCAGCATTGTCCATGAGGGTACAGAAGAAATCCACTTTCCAAATGCATTCAGGGCTAATTCTCACCAGCCACTGCATTACAACATAACGGCTGGTGTGCAGTGCAGTCTGGCGTGACCATTGCAGTGCCGATGCTCCAATCTTGGCGCATCGCACTGTTTACTTTTTTTTTCTTTTATGAAATTTGTTTGAATTTTACACAGACATTTCATAGAGTTCAGTTGGCCGCTGTGTGGTGCGAGGCGGTGGATTGCCTCACACTTTTCTTCAGCACACACCACCTACAGACCAGCGCAATAAACTGGTGTGAACTGGGCACACAGGAGACAAGGAATTTTACCTTGTCGTGGGACTGCTCTTGAATAGCCAACCAGTCCCGCTGCATCTAGCGTGAATGTACCCTTACTAACAAAAAAATGTATTTCATTACATATTTTAACATGTCATCATGCACTGAAAATGCCTGTTTGTCATCGTGAAAGAAAAACAATGTAGAGGCCTGTGATTGGATAATGAAGGAGCAGCAACAGACCAATGAGGAGGTCACCCATCTCTTCTCTTCTGCTTTATGCATGTTCTTTATCAGCACAGTAAAAACCTTCTGAGAGGCTGACAGCTGTTGCAGCTGGACAGTGTAGCATTTAGGACAATATGTGCCCAGGAAAGAATGCACAGAACAGACTGCTTGCATTCCGACCATTCTGTTTGTGTTCAGGGGCTGATGACCTTCTCTAGGATGAAATGCATAGGGCAGAGCTAAGCTTTTATTGACCTCCTCGAGTATTTGAGGTCACTATACAGTGCCTTGCAAAAGTATTCACCCCCTTGGCATTTTTCATGTTTTATTGCCTCAGAACCTGGAATTAACATGGATTGTTTGAGGATTTGTATCATTTAATTTACAGAACATGCCCACAACTTTGAAGATTTTTGTTTTTATTGTGAAGCAAACAACATATAGGACAAAATAAGAGAAAACGTCAATGTGCATAACTATTCACCCACCTAAAGTCAAAAGTCTTTGTAGAGCCACCTTTTACAGCTATCACAGCTCCAAGTTGCGTTGGATAATTCTCTATGGGCTTGCCACATCTTACCACTGGGATTTTTGCCCATTCCTCCTTGCAAAACTGCTCCAGCTCCTTCAAGTTGAATGGTTTGCGCTTGTGAACAGCAATCTTTAAGTCTGACCACAGATTTTCTATTGGATTGAGGTCTGGACTTTGACTAGGCCATTCCAACACATTTACATGTTTCCCCTTAAACCACTCAAGTGTTGCTTTAGAAGTGTGTTTGGGGTCATTGTCCTGCTGGAAGGTGAACCACTGTCCTAGCCTCAAATCACACACAGAGTGGTACAGGTTTTGCTCAAGAATATCCCTGTATTTAGCACCATCCATCTTTCCCTCAACTCTGACCAGTTTCCCAGTCCCGACTGCTGAAAAACATCCCCACAGCATTATGCTGCCACCACCATGTTTTACTGTGGGAATGGTGTTCTTTGGGTGATGTGATTTGTTGGGTTTGCGCCAGACATAGCATTTTCTTTGATGGCCAAAAAGTTCAATTTTAGTCTCATCAGACCAGAGCACCTTCCTCCATACATTTTGGGAGTCTCCCACATGCCTTTTCCCAAACTCAAAACGTGCCATTTTGTTTTTTGCTGAAAGTAATGGCTTTCTTCTGGCCACTCTGCCATAAAGCCCAACTCTATGGAGCGTACGGCTTATTGTCATCCTATGTACAGATACTCCAGTCTTTGCTGTGGAACTCTGCAGCTCCTCCAGGGTTACCTTAGGTCTCTGTGCTGCCTCTCTGATTAATGCCCTCCTTGCCCGATCCGTGAGTTTTGGTGTGCGCCCGTCTCTTGGCAGGTTTGCTGTTGTGCCATGTGTTTTCCATTTGGTTATGATAGATTTGATGGTGCTCCTAGGGATCATCAAAGATTTGGATATTTTTTTTATAACCTAACCCTGACTTGTACTTCTCAACAACGTTGTCCCTTACTTGTTTGGAGAGTTCCTTGGTCTTCATGGCAGTGTTTGGTTAGTGGTGCCTCTTGCTTAGGTGTTGCAGCCTCTGGGGCCTTTCAAAAAGGTGTGTATACAGTATGTAATGACAAATCATGTGACACTTAGATTGCACACAGGTGGACATCATTTCACTAATTATGTGACTTCTGAAGGTAACTGGTTGCACCAGAGCTTTTTATGGGCTTCATAAAAAAGGGGGTGAATACATACGCACATGCCAAGTATCAGTTCTTTATTTCTGAAAAATAGTTTTATGTATATATTTTTCTAAATTTTACTTCACCAACTTAGACTATTGTGTTCTGATCCATCACATATAATTAAGATTAAAAAAACATTGAACTAAAGGCTGTAATGTAACAAAATAGGTAAAAAGCCAAGTGGGGTGATTACAAGGCACTGTATCTGGTGAGTGGTGGATCACCTTCAGGCAATGATTTAGGACGTTGAAAGCGTCTCGCCTTTAGTGCTGCAATTCTATTTACGTCAAGATTGAAGGATTCCATGTAGTGACCCTTGTTGCAAGTTGCTGATATTACAGAGACTTTATACTAGCACAGACATTGTTTGATTTGTCATATACTCTTTCTGTTGAAACACATCATTCTGCCCTTTCCAATAAAGATATCTATCAATAGAAATCTATCAAGTAACCACAGAAATCAATTCTATTTTACTTCTTAAAACACTATAATGCAGTGAATTCTTATTGGTTCCTATGTTTTTCTGCACATTACACATCTTTACTTGCCTTTGCACCATTTTTTTATTTATAATTTTTTATAACTTTCTTCACACAAATAGAGCTTTCTATTGGTGGCATTTAATCACTGCTGGGTTTTTTATTTTTTACAAAAAAAGACCAAAAATTTTGAGAAAAAAAATGTTTTTACTTTTTTCTGTCAGTAAATTTTGTAACTAAGTAATTTTTCGCCTTCACTGATGTGCGCTGATGAGGCGGCACTGATAGGCTGAACTCGTGGGCATTGATGAGGAGGCACTAATATGCCTCACTTATGGGCACTGATGACCACTGATAGGCGGCACTGTTAGGTGGCACTGATGGGCACTAATAGGCAGCACTGGTGTGCACTGATAGGTGGCACGGATAGGCGGTACTGAGGGGCACTGATGGATGGCACTGATGGCCATTGATCGACAACAGTGATGGGCGGCACTGATTGCCAGCACTGACTGGCATCGCTAATGGGCACTGATTGGTGGCACTTGTGGGCAGCGGTGGGCACTGATTACTGCCACTGGTGGGCACCGATTGGTGACACTGTATTGATATATTGTAATTCAGGGCACTGATGATTAGTGCCCCGATTACATTCCTAGATGTCCCCCTGCGTGGAGATGCCGCTGATCGGCTCTCCTTGCCACACACTCTGTCAGTGTGAGGCGAGGAGAGCCGATTACCGGCATGTCCGTGTTTACATGTGACCGGCTGTGATTGGACACAGCCGATCACATGGTTAAAGAGCCGCAGATGCAGCTCTTTACAGAGATCAGGGTCGCGCTGTGTCCTAGCAACACGGCGCGGCCGTGGACACGCGATAGTGGCCGACACGGGACACCATTATATGACGTTTTACGAAAACGAGAACCGAACTACGGCGAGCGGCAAGCAGTTAAAGATGTATTGTTGAGACATGTCCCAAGATTACATTTTTTTCGCACTCTGTAGTGCGCTTTGGCACCACACATTTGGTAAACTACCTACCCCTAACCCGAGTGGGCATTTTTTGGTCCAAATAATACCCCAGGTATCAAAATTTCAAGAGGCTGTAAACAACTTCTTATTGTTATGTTCCTTGTGGCATGGAAAACCATTCTTCTTTGATGGATTTACCCGGAACCCACCACCACTTCTTTGTTCATAGCTAAATTATCTTATGTTTTTCGCATGGAATGGGTGGAGGCCTCCTTAAGTAAGGTCCACAATTTCTTTGAGGTTTGGAATCTTTTATTCAAACCTTGTCTGTAGGTACTCAACAGTCTATAGCAGCCTTTTTCAACCAGGGTGCCTTCTGGGTTCTTCAGGGGTGCCTTGACAAAATGTCTAAACATTTCCCTAAATTGCCCAAAAATTGTGTAGAAGCCAGTGGGTAGATCAAGCCTACTTTTTTGTTACACAAAGCCATAGGTTTTCATTGTGCAACATTACAACCTTGGGCACCATTTGGGCCAGCCGCCAGTGCCCTAACTGCTGACTCCATCAGCTGATCACGAGGACATCTGTCACCTGGACAGCATCCTTGCTTGACCCCTCACCCCTCTGTGTTAGCACTAAGGTCACATTAGCAGCGTGGTGGAGAGCAAATGAGTGAGAACAAATGCTGAAATATTAGTCAGTACTAGCGTGCAAACGTGTATTACTTTGCAAGAAATGAACATCTCTAATGTTGGGTGTCCTAATTAGAGTTCCATTTACATACATTTCTCAATTTGGTTTGTTACATTGAGATGAGGCCTCTGTTAGTGTAACCATATAATGTGGCTTATTTAGTGCTACACCCAAATTTTCTTGGATTTAACTGCATATATTATATATATATATATAGGGACAGTTGGGAAGGAAAGAGGGATTCGGGTATAAAGAAGGAACCAGGTTCCTTCCAATAGAGAGCCCTAGCTTGTTTGGCCTGTATACTGTATATGCCCAAGTGAGATGAGATAAAGTGGTATGTGTTTGGATATCACTTTCCAAACCTTCTTTTTTTCCTGATTTAGACTATAAATGTCAAGTGGATTCTGATTATCTGCAGGCCATCTAATGCTTCGTTGCATGACGTCAGTTTTTTGTGTTTAATTCGGTTCTTTTACATATAATTAACTGAACAAATATGAACTTGGATATGTCACCACAATTATATAATCCATGGAAATGTTGAGTTTAGCATTTTGGAATGTTAAAAATGGCTGTGTCCAGGCATGGATTAAACATAAAATGACATACAAAATATATACAGAATTAACTCAAAATTTTAAATTAAGATATACCCATGAAAATGCCAGTTTAGGACCTGTTACCAAGGGCAAGATGTAATAACAAAGTGCAAATTACAACAACCAATCATATTTCATGTAGTTTCTCATCTAAATACAAGAAATTTCTGATTGGTTGCCATCGGATACTGTACTTTAAAACATAGCACTGCACCCATCTTACAGAATAAACTGTGATTATCTCCTACAAGCAAAGGAAAGGCATTGGAGAAGGGGGTGGGGGGAGAAGGCTTGCATACCTGCAACATGGCACCACCCTGATACAGTGGATATAAAAAGTCTACACACCCCTATTAACAAATCAGGTTTCTGTGATGTAAAAAAGTTACAAAGATACATAATTTCAGAACTTTTTCCACCTAAAAAACAAACTGAAATCTTTTTTCAAAAGCCTTGGTACGCAGAGAGCTTCTAAAGCATCAGAGGGATCTCATTGTTAAAAAGTTTCAGTCAGAAGGGTACAAAAGAATTTCCAAGGCATTAGATATACCATGGAATATACCATTAGATATACCATGAAGATAGTCATTATCAAGTGGGGAAAATATGGCACAACAGTTACATTACCAAGAACTGGATGTCCCTTTTAAAATTGATGAAAAGACGAGAGGAAAACTAGTCAGGGAGGCTGCCAAGAGGCCTACAGCAACATTAAAGGAGCTGCAGGAATATCTGGCAAGCACTGGCTGTGTGGCACATGTGACAACAATCTCCCATATTCTTCATATGTCTAGACTATGGGGTAGAGTGGCAAGACGGAAGCCTTTTCTTACGAAGAAAAACATCCAAGCCAGGCTAAATTTTGCAAAAACACATCTGAAGTCTTCCAAAAGCATGTGGGAAAATGTGTTATGGTCTGATGAAACCAAGGTTGAACTTTTTGGCCATAATTCCAAAAGATATGTTTGGCGCAAAAACACTGCACATCATCAACAGAACACCATACCCGATGTGAAGCATGATGGTGGCAGCATAATGCTTTGGGGCTGTTTTTCTTCAGCTGGAACAGGGGCCTTAGTCAAGGTAGAGGGAATTATGAACAGTTCCAAATATCAGTCAATATTGGCACAAAACCTTCAGGCTTCTGCTAGAAATCTGAACATGAAGAGAAACTTCATCTTTCAGCATGACAACGACCCAAAGCATACATCCAAATCAACAAAGGAATGGCTTGACCAGATGATTAAAGTTTTGGAATGGGCCAGCCAGAGCCCAGACCTGAATCCAATTGAAAATCTGTGGGGTGATCTGAAGAGGGCTGTGCACAGGAGATGCCCTCGCAATCTGCCAAGTCAAGATGTGCCATGCTGATAGACTCATACTCAAGACAGAGCTGTAATAAAATCAAAAGGTGCTTCAACAAAGCATTAGTTTAAGGGTGTGCCCACTTATGCAACCATAATGTTTTTGTTTTTTAGTTTTACTTCCCTCCACCTAAAATATTTTAGTTTGTTGTTCACCTGAGTTGTACAGTTTATAGGTCACGTTAAAGATGGACAAAGTTCTGAAATGATTTATCTTTGGCTCATTTTTTTACATCACAGAAACCTGAGATTTTAATAGGGGCGTGTAGACTTTTTATATCCACTGTAACATGCCAATAAATTGGTAGCATGAAATCAGTCTGGCTTTGGTAACATGGCACCACACACACACACAACATAATTCTGATTCTGCTAATATAGCACTATATTGTCTTCGATAACATGCCCCTGATGTAGCTCTAGTGAAATGGAAACATTCTGCCTTTGGGAATAGGGAAACTGTTCGCATTACTGTTACATATTTTGGATGTTGTACTATGGAATACAAATGGACCTTGTAATATGGTGATCTTCCTAGCATATGTATTGTGGCAGCATTTTGGTTCTGATAAAAAAAACTGCTCTCCTGGCTATTGTTATAACTAATATCATTGGGCTTGCGCCACCTGCTAGTCCCTACAGCATTGCTGATGACATTGGACTCTATCGCACACCTACCATAACCAGGGGAACTTAAATAGAATGCTGGCTCAATATCCTGATCAACTGGTTAGTCTGCCTGCTCATGTCCTGAATTCAGGTTGGTCTGACTTCTAACTGTTACCCTGAACTACTCCTGTTTGGACTGTGCTTGTTTTCAGCTTGTTTGTTCTTATTCTGACCATTGGCCTATTATCTCTGCTGTTGTCGGACATTGCTCTGTCTAGCTGTATGGAACCCGGACTCTGTTTAGGATCCATTGGTCTCTGCTTGATTTGGTTTTAGCTTGTTGACTCTGCTACTGCCTGATGTTTTCTCTGACCCAGTGTATGTTGAGGGACACAGTGGGTCCACTAAACTCTGACAACTATATCATGGCATCGACACCTTTATGACCATTGAAAAATGGTAGCAATTTGGCTTTTTTATTAAGGACCCTATTTGTGCAAAACCACTATTCTAGCTTCAATAAAATGGCGCCACTCTAGTAAAATATTATTATTATACAGGATTTATATAGGTTAGTACTTTTCCACCAGCTGTACAACTGCAGGTGTAAATGCTGGACCCGCTGTTGGTTTATAGTTGATGTCCTGGTCTTTGTAGCAGATCCGTTGTCAGTGGCCAGACTTCCAAAACTTTTGCAGGGCCAGCTGCTGGTAGTTTAGCTCCTATTGCTGTAGGCATGACGCCAGAACTACATTTCCCGAGAGTGCTTTCCCTACACATACTGTATTGACAGTCTTTTGAGAGTAAAGACAGTTGCACGGTTTTCCTGGGAAATAAATCAATGTATGCATGTGGAGAGGGACAGAGAAAAGTAGGGATAGGAGTTCTTTAGTCCAGCAGGCAACAATGGCTGAGAAATTAGTGCAGCAGAGGCATTGTGTTGTCAGCCCAAGCAGGAAGTTAGGAGCCCACTGATTTTTTTTGTGGCAGATCAACATGTATTTTTCCCCTTATTTCATTTGCAAATAATATTTCCACACTTTGTAGCCTAAATAAAGTGTTGACACTGAACCTGACACAGAGAAGCATTCAAGAAAATATCCACCATATAATCTATTCTGTTGCCCAACGAAAGGTATCGCATTTACTTTCACTTTTCTGACAATTTGTACTGTGAACATAACTTTAGGGTCACGATAAACAAGACACAATAAAATCTGCACTTTGTGTTTATTGCAATACTAGCTTTAAAATGATCACTAATCAAACTGGAAAAAAAATAATAATTTTTTTTTTGTTTTTCGTTTAAATATGCCGAAAATAATTCAATAATTCTTGAAAGATGATAATCTTAAGGAATGAGAAAGCCATTTCAGAATGAATAAGCTGATGGCTGTAATGTAAACATAGTACTGGAGCTTTATTGGCTATCCAATACAACCCCAATTCCCAAAAAGTTGGGACGCTGTGTAAAATCGATATAAAAACATAATGCAATGATTTGCAAATCTCATAAACCAACATTTTATTCACAATATCATCACTATTATTATTAATATACAGGAGTTAGATAAAAACAACCGTTTGCACAGCGCTTTACAATATAAAGGGAGACAGCACAGTTACAATACAATAAAATACAAGAGAAAGTCAAGAGGGCCCTGCTTATAAGAGCTTACAATCTAATAGGGTGGCGCAAGTGGCACAAAGGTAATAACTGAGGAATAAGCTATATGAAATGTTTAAAAAAAATAAGGCAATTTTGAAACTGATGGCAGCAACATGTCTCAAAAAAGTTGGGAGAGCGCCATGTTTAGCACAGTGTAGCATCCTCTCTTCTTTTAACAACACTGTAAACGTCTGGGAACAGAGGAGACCAGTTGCTGGAGTTTTGGAAGAGGAATGTTGTCCCATACTTGCTTGATATAGGATTCCGACTGCTCAACAGTCCAGGGTCTTTGTTGTATTTTTTGTTTTCAAGGTGCACCAATATATTTTCAGTTGGTGAAAGGTGTGGACTGCAAACAGGCCAGTTAAGCACCCGTACTCTTCTATTACTAAATCATGCTGTTTTCATAGATGGAGTATGCGGTTTAGTATTGCCCTAATGAAATATGCAAGGCCTTCCCTGAAAAAAGATGTCTGAATGGGAGCATATGCTGCTCTATAACCTAGACCTATCTTTCAGCATTGATTGTGCCTTTCCAGATGTGCCAGCTGCCCATTCCAAATGCATTAATGCACCCCCATACTACCAGATATGCAGGCTTTTGAACTGAGCGCTAATAACAAGCCCGAAGATCCTTCTCCTCTTTGGCTCAGAGGACACGGACCAAAAAGAAATGTCAAATTTCAATTCATCTGACCACAGAATAGTTTTCCACTTTGCAAAAGACCATTTTAAATGAGCTTTGGCCCAGAGAAGACAGTGCCGTTTCTGGATCATGTACAGATATGACTTCTTTTTTGAATGATAGAGCTTTACCTTGCATTTTTGGATGACACGGTAAAGTGTGTTCACAAACCGTGATTTTTGGAATTATTCCTGAGCCTATGCAGTGATGTCCACCACAGAATAATGCTCGTTTTTAATGCAGTGCCGTCTGAGGGCTTGAAGATCAAGGGCACCCAATATTGTGTTTTGGCCTTGTCCCTAGCCCACAGAGATTTCTCCAGATTCTTGGAATCTTTTAATATTATGTACTGTAAATGATGATATATTTAAAATCTTTGCAGTTTTACGTTGAGGCACATTATTGCGAAATTGTTCGACAAGTTTTAGATGCAGCTTTTCACAGATTGGTGAACCTCTGCCCATCTTTATTTCTGAGACACTCTGACTCTCTAAGATGCTCTTTTTATACCCAATCATGTTACTGACAGTGTTTTCAATTAACTTAATTAGTTGCAAAATGTATTTCCAGCTCTTCCTTGTTAGTACCACCTACTTTCTAGCTTTTTTCTTGCCCTGTCCCAGCTTTTTGAGAGGTGTTGCATTTTCTTAAAATGGTATTTTCTCAGTTTAAACATTTGATATGTTTTCTATTGTGAATAAAATATGGGTTTATGAGATACAGTTGTGCTCATAAGTTTACATACCCTGGCAGAATTTATGATTTCTTGGCCATTTTTCTGAGAATGAATAATAAGACAAAAACTTTTCTTTCACTCATGGTTAGTGTTTGCCTGAAGCAATTTATTATCAATCAACTGTGTTTACTCTTTTTAAATCATAATCACAACAGAAACTACCCAAATGATCCTGATCAAAAGTTTACATACCCCAGTTCTTAATACCGTGTATTGCCCTCTTTAACATCAATGACAGCTTGAAGTCGTTTGTGGTATTTGTGGATGAGGCTCTTTAACTGCACGTTTGAGATCTCCCCAGAGTGGCTCAATGATATTAAGGTCAGGAGACCTGTAGCCATTGACAGGTCAACTTGGCCTTGTGTTTTGGATCATTGTCATGTTGGAATGTCCAAGTATGTCCCATGCGCAGCTTCCTGGCTGATGAATGCAAATGTTCCTCCAGTATTTTTTGATAACATACTGCATTCATCTTGCCATCAATTTTGACCAAATTTCCTGTGCCTTTGTAGCTCACACATCCCCAAAACATCAGCGATCCACCTCCGTGTTTCACAGTAGGAATGGTGTACCTTTCATCATAGGCCTTGTTGACTCCTCTCCAAATGTAGTGTTTATGGTTGTGGCCAAAAAACTCCATTTTGGTCTCATCACTCCAAATGACTTTGTTCCAGAAGGTTTGAGGCTTGTCTCTGTGCTGTTTGGCATATTGTAAGCTGGATACTTTGTGGCATTTGCATAGTAATGGATTTCTTCTGGCGACTCGACCATGCAGCCCATCTTTCTTCAAGTGCCTCCTTATTGGTCATCTTGAAACAGACATACCACATGTTTTCAGAGAGTCCTGTATTTCACCTGAAGTTATTTGTGGGTTTTTCTTTGCATCCCTGGCAGTTGTGGCTGAAATTTTAGTTGGTCTACCTGACCGTGGTTTGGTTTCAACAGAACCCCTCATTTTCCACTTCTTAATTAGAGTTTGAACACTGCTGATTAGCATTCTCAATTCCTTGGATAGCTTTTTATATCCCTTTCCTGTTTTATACAGTTCAAATACCTTTTCCCACAGATCCTTTGACAATTCTTTTGCTTTCCCCATGACTCAGAATCCAGAAACGTCAGTGCAGCACTGGATGAAAGATGCAAGGGTCTGTCGGGAGTCCAGAAACTCATTGACCTTTTATACACACACACTAATTACAAGCAAACAGAGCACAGATGAGGATGGTTACCTTTAATAACTATTCAAATCCTTTTGTGTCAACTTGTGTGCATGTTATCAGGCCAAAATCACCAGGGTATGTAAACTTTTGATCAGGGTCATTTGGGTAGTTTCTGTTGCCATTATGATTTAAAAAGAGTAAACACAGCTTCAGCCAAACACTAATTTTCCAAATTTCAGATTTATCATTTTGTACTACTAGAACAACATATACAAGAAAATTCAAAAAGCTACAACACATTTATAAAACGTGAAGATGCAGATGAACTCCTTTTGGTCTGCGGTTTGTCACTTTTGCTCTATCTTGGTGGCCTGAAGAAAGAAGAAAAAAATGAAGGTGTACTTATATAATAAAAATATCACACAATTATACTCCACAATTCCAAAGGAAAAATTCTAGAAATCTACCACTTTAGAATTTTTTTTTTTTTTTAATATATATTTATTTTTAAAAATGTATTAAAAACTGCCACTTTATTAGGTACTTCTGCCTTTTAAGCTAAAAATTACCCAATTGCTGACCACGTTATAGCCAGATGCCTCCCTTTAGAATGTAAGCTCTACGAGCAGGGCCCTCCTGTACCTTTGTATTGAACTGTACTGTAATTGTGTTGTCCCCCTTATACATTGTAAAGCACTGCATAAACTGTTGGCGCTATATAAATCTCGTATAATAATAATAATAAAACACTGTTGTCCAGGTCTGGGAGGGCATCTATTGACGTCCTCCCAGAGCCACGCCCCCTGCGGCGCACACCCGACATGCTCTGTGATTGCTGTGTCCTTCGGACACAGCTAATTACAGATCGGGTTAAAGGGCCAATCACAGTTGATCATGATGTAAACGCACTTGCCGTTTATCGGCATTTCTTTCCTAACGCTGTCACAGCAGAGGAGAGCCAGTAACTGCCAAGCGTAAAAGGGGACATCTACACTAATAATCAGGACACTGATCATCAGTGCAGTCCCAACAGTGCCCATCAATGCTGCCCATCATTGCCAACTAGTGCCCATAAGTGCCGCCAATCAGTACCTCCTCATCAGTGCTACCTATCAGTGCCCAAAGTGTGAAAACTGGAAATGTTAGTCTTCTCCTGTGAAGCCCAGAAAGCACTGAGAAGGGTAAATGGGAATATGCAGATAGGCATCTTGGATGTCCACAGATGCTAGGTATTCCCGTCTCAGAAATGCATAAACTGACCTGGCTGATTCCATACAAAACATTGGAATGTAAACGTGCTTGCTTAGGGATTTTAGGTCCACGGCAGAACAAATAACACGGTTGGGTTTTGGTACTGTGAACAGGTTTAAATAGAAACCTTTGAACCTGTCCTCCTCTCAGGGACAAGAAATGGTTCAAGGAGGTTTGCAAATCTGACTGACCTTAAAGGGGTTGTAAACGCAGAACGTCATTATATGCATTAGGATAAAAAGCCTTCTGTGTGAAACAGCCCCCTTACACTTACCTGAGTTCCCTCTCTGTCCAGCGATGTCCATGAGTGTCTCAGCCGTCAGAGATGCTCCCTCCTGATTGGCTGAGACACAGCAGCGGTGCCATTAACTGTCGCTACTGTCAGTCGAAGTCAGCTAGCCAATCAGGAGAGAGAGGGGGTGGGGCCAGGACGGGGCTCCGTGTCTGAATGGACACAGGGAGCTGTGACTCGGCTCAGGTGCTCTCATAGCAACTTGCTTGCTGTGGGGGCACTGAACAGGAGGGAGGGGCCAGGATCACAGAAGAGGGACCCGAGAAGAGGAGGATCTGGGCTGCTCTGTGCAAATCCACCACACAGAGCAGGTAAGTATAACATGTTTGTTATTTTTATAGGGAAAAAAAATTAGACTTTACAATTACTTTAAAAGAGAAGTTTACTTTTAGTAACATGTTACTTGTTACACTCGTATTCAGGATGTAAAAGGTTACTAAAGTAGCAAAGCAGCAGCCCCACACCCCTCCTAAAAAATATTTTAGCACACTTTTCATACATCAGACCCTAAAAGATTACAGCAACGTAACATTAGGACTGCTCCTTTTTTTCAGTTGTTATTTATGGAGAAAACACTAAGGGAGGGATGGCAAAGGGGCAATAGCTGCCAGAGGCACAGTTACTGTTACAGAGCGGGTGAACGAACTGTGCTGTGTAACTGCAGCAATATTTAAAGGGGTTTAAGATTTAGCAAAAACTTGACTTTAATCCATATTAATTGACTGTAACTATGCTTTGTCATGCCCTGTAATACCCTTTAATTACTAGGCAATATTCTGTGATAGTTTGACTGACAACTACCCCATCATGCAACATTTTATCCAAATGAATTTTATATAATTTTTTGAAACACTTAGAGCTTTCTTTTGGTAGTATTTAAAAGAGAAGTAGTTTCAAAGCTTTTTGGGCCATACTTCTGGGTTACAGGCGGGCACTTACATTTGCTCTCCTGTGACTCAGAATCAGCTGACATCACAGAGCCGCTTCAGTCTCTGGAAGGATCCCGGCCATATTTTCAGGATCCACCCAGACGCCCCGGCTATCAGTGCACGGCTGAGAACAGAAGTCAGCTGCTTCTGCCCCCTCTCCAGCCTGGCGCACCAGTAAGCACTGGAGGGGCAGAGTAGAGAGCGGCAACTAAAAGTCACTGCTCTCCACTCTGATAAGACAGCGCTGAGTGATCATGTGATCGATCAGTTCTCGGGCTTAGGGCCAGCAGGGGAAGCATGGAGGTGAGTATGAGTGTTTTTTTTTTCAAAACCCCAAACTAGCAAATACATTTTGAAAAAAAAAAAAAAAAACTTCCTCTACTTTCTATTCTAAAACATTTCAAACATAAATGCTAGTATAGTTTGAAAACCACCAAATGATCCTTTTAGGAATTTAGGAAAGTAGACACCTTAAGCTAATCTATTTTTTGCCACTTTTTTTTTTTTATAATGATATTGAGGTTAAACATTGAGCTTCATAATGGTGTAAAGTAAAACCTTGGATTGCGAGCATAATTTGTTCCAGAAGCATGCTTGTAATCCAAAGCACTTGTATATCAAAGAGAATTTCCCCATAAGAACAAATGGAAACTCAAATGATTCATTCCACAACCATTTATTCATAAGTCCTTCAGTTTAAAGTCCATATAAAAAGATTATAGCAATGTGATGGTATAAAATGTCCATCCACAAATAGAAGCCTCCACAAGGGCATTCGAAGCAAAATCCAGCAGGAGCTACAGAGCATAAAAGAGAAGAGAGGCACCTCTAAGTGTAGCATTATGGTTACATTTAATGAAGGTACAACATTTATCATCTCACATGGTTAATAATTAAAAGAGGCACATGTAAACCATCCCCCGCACTGCCGGCTCTCACCATTGTCAGTCTGCAATCGTGACCAGGAAGACTACCCTGCAGTAGAGCGATCTGAAAGTGAGGATTGAACCGCTCGTGGAGCGCAGCGTGGAAGGGACGACGTCAATGGCAGTGCAGAGGACGGTCTACGTGGACAGCTTTACCCCAGATGCCTGCATACTTAGATGTGCCTATTTTAATCATCAACCATGTGAGTTGATAAATGTTGTACCTTCAATAAATGCAACCATATTGCTACACTTAAAGGCGCCTCTCTTCTCTTTTATACTCAGTTGTGACATGACACCACTTGTATATCAAAACATCGCTTGTATATCAAGTCAAAATTTATTTAAAAATGTTGCTTGTCTTGCAAAACGCTCTCAAACCAAGTTACTCTCAAACCAAGGTTTTACTGTACTAGATACATTAAATGTACAGGTCATGCACAGAGGGGGGAGGAGTTGTGAGGGTTAATGTACAGATTCCATACAGTTGGTGGATGGAGAAGGGGTAAACGTACAGGCATCACATAGAGACCGGATATAGATCAGACATACGGGAGAGGAGTAGGGGGAGAGTGTGAAAGTGTATAAAACCATCCTACAATCAATGTATACTTTGAATATCTGCTGCTTGTAATCATTCATTCAGCTTACTCTCGGGGCTCTCAGATGCAATTACTACACTGTTTACAGCCATGATCTCGGATTGACTTTCACAGTCATCACAAGGTACAGTGCTGCTTGGATTGGCTCTGTACATTATGACTGTAATGTGAGACATCAGAGAACAGCTCATACCACAACCATTACCAGGTGTACTGGCAGCCCAAGGATTATTTCTTTATAATTTATAAACGGAAGGGAACAAATAAGCCTCTGCCGCTTTGCCATTTAATGGCTCACGATGGCAATAAAGCAGTTAATAGGTCTCCAAGCTAATTGCCCTGTCAGTGTGCAGGTATCTGTGTTGCCATCATGTTTATCAGAAGGTACTCTACACCACATTTCCCATAATGCTTTAAACTCCTTTTGCTGTCTGACATTAACAAGTGTCATTAAAGTAGAACTATAGGCAAAAAAGTTTTTTTCATTTTGGATAGAGTAAGGGAGGGTTATAATCCTGTCAGTTTTTTTTTTCTTTGCAGTCTGTATCCAATTTCGGCGATTTCCCTTCACTTCCTGTCCCATAGTCAAACAGGAAGTGATATGAAATCATTGCAAATTAACCACTTGCTGCCAAATAACGTACCTGTATGACTCATTTGACTTCGATTGGTTGTACCGGGATGATGCGTGCAGCTGCAGGCATCACACTGGTACCGTTTTTCAGAGCAGACTGTCACCCTTCTTGTGAGAACAACCGATGCGGCCAAGTATCGGTTGCTAGAACAACTGTCAGTTTTTATTGCTATCTATGCCCCCGTTAGGGAATTTCACCCTCTCTACTAGTTCTGTTTACCATTATCATCAAAGGTTCAAGCTTTTAAATTCAAGTCAAGCAATCCAACACTCATCACCTAAAAAAATGTTGAACAATAAAAATCTGACAGAGGCTCTAGCCTTCCTCTACTCTACTAAACAAAAGCATTATTATTGCGGTCTGTGTTGTCACTTCCTGCCCAGTGAAAATGTCACCGGGACAGAAAGTTGGTTGAAAATTTCTCTCGTCAGAGGTTCTAATTCTTTTTTTACTCTATTAAAAACAAAATAGAAAAAAAAAATAGGAATTTAGGATTATAAGAATGACCCTTTTATGTAAATCTGCAACCACTATCATTTTCTAAAACTGTTAAAATGGCACTTTCTTACAATATAACTACCTATAGGCATTCCATATACAGTGGAACCTCGGATTACGAGCATAATTCGTTCCAGAAGAATGCTCGTGATCCAAAGTACTCGCATATCAAAGCGAGTTTTCCCATTGAAGTCAATGGAAACGAAAATAATTTGTTCCGCATTGACTTCAATAAGATGCAATACCGCAGGCGGCCAGAGGCAGGGGGGCGCCGGAGAGCCTCGGAAACGGCTGCAAAGGCCCGAGGACACTTCGGCGGACCTCGGCAAACCTCGGAAAGACTTCCTATCTGAGATTTGATGAGGTCAGCCGTGCTGTACTCGGGCCTTTCCGTGCATTTCCGAACATGATGTTTGGCTCTGCCCGGCTCCGGCGCCCCGCCACCTCAGGCCAAAAGCATTACTGCACACCTCTTTGGCCTGAATCGTGCTCATTTTGCGAGACAACACTCGCAAACTGAGTTACGATTTTTAAAAATACAGTACTCGTATTGCGAAACGCTCGTTAACTGCTTTATTCTCAATCCAAGGTTCCACTGTACAGTATCTCACAAAAGTGAATAGTGAGTGTACAGCTTGTATAACAGTGTAAATTTGCTGTCCCCTCATGATAACGACCCCAAACACACCTCCAAGATGACCACTGCCTTGCTAAAGAAGCTGAGGGTAAAGGCGATGGACTGGCCAAGCATGTCTCCAGACCTAAACCCTATTGAGCATCTGTGGGGCATCCTCAAATGGAAGGTGGAGGAGCGCAAGGTCTCTAACACCCACCAGCTCCAAGGTGTTGTCATGGAGGAGTGGAAGAGGACACCGGTGGCAACCTGTGAAGCTCTGGTGAACTCCATGCCCAAGAGGGTTAAGGCAGTGCTGGAAAATAATGGTGGCCACATAAAATATTGACACTTTGGGCCCAAATGGGAAATTTTCACTTAGGGGTGTACTCACTTTTGTTGCCAGCGGTTTAGACATTAATGGCTGTGTGTTGAGTTATTTTGAGGGGACAGCAAATTTACACTGTTAGACAAGCTGTACACTCACTACTTTACCTTGTAGCAAAGTGTCATTTCTTCAGTGTTGTCACATGAAAAGATATAATAAAATATTTACAAAAATGTGAGGGGTGTACTCACTTTTGTGAGATACTGTACACATGGGGTACAGAAAGCGCCCAGAATTCTTATAGATCAGTTTAGGCATTCAAAAAAAAAAATAGCAGTGTTTCTTCACATATGGAATACAAAGATCTATTATGTTACTGCAAAGCTAGCTGAAGAATGTTTGGAATACAAAGATCCATTATGTTACGGCAAAGCTAGCTGAAGAACGTTTTCTGCAGGATAAGCATTATAATATTGTTAGGTGAGTTAGTGGTCTTGTCATAGAGAAATTATAAATACTTACATTTCTTGAGGTTCTACGTTTATTCTCTTAACTTAAACGTAACACGGCAGGGTCCATCGGGCTGCTGGGTCCCAACTAAATGCAGATTACTCTGTAAAATATAAGAAAAGTTCAATTTTAAGACCGGTACCCCAGAAAACATCATTCCCCTGCTACAATGACCAGGACCAGACTTGTGAAATAGACATCTGACTATTTCGTTGTTTTTAAACCCTTACATATACCCAGTGAAGTGGCTGGCCTCATGTGATACACATAGATTAAACAAATCCTCCTACAAAAGGGGGACCTGTTTATCTGCAGTCTTCTTTTCTCTACACATGTTCAAAATCCAGAATTTATAAAACTTGTCTGATCTGTCAGAAAAAAAAAGGGAGTGGAGAGCTGCAATTACACTCTGCAAAGCTCAGTGAGGAGGGCTCTGAGAGCTGATTGGAGGGAAGGGACACCCCCCCCTTCACACGGCTCACAGAGCTGAGGCGGTCAATCACAGACTGTGTGCTGGAGCTCTCTCTCCTGTCACCTTTTATTCTCTTGGTGTCAGGAAACCTTGTCAGAAGTGACTCATGCTGATAGCAGAGGAAGGAAGCAGCGGACAGAAATGACACTCAGTGTTCTTAATTGAGACAAGTTCACACTATACAGGGATATGCTCCGTTTATAATTCATGTCTGAGGTTTACAACCACTTTAACCGCTTGCCGACCAGCCGCCATCATTTTACTGCGGCAGGTAAGCACGATCCCGCGAGCCATCGTAGCTATACGTCGGCTCGCGGGATCGGGATAGCAGGTGCGCGTGCACCTGGTACACAGCGGGGGTGCTGATGCTCGTGGCCGACGGTCGCAATGACCGGTCGCGATCGCGGGCACGAGAGGCAGAACAGGGACGAGTGTGTGTAAACACACAAATCACTGTTCTGTTCTATGAGGCGTGACAGAGCGCGAGTTCCTATTAGCTAGGAACCATGATCCTTCACTTCCTCTAGGTCAGTCCCCTCCCCCTACAGTTAGAAACACACACAGGGAACACAGTTAACCCCTTGATCGCCCCCTAGCGTTAACCCCTTCCCTGTGACATTTTTACAGTAATCAGTGCATTTTTATAGCACTGATCGCTGTATAAATGACAATGGTCCCAAAATGTGTCGAAACTGTCCGATGTGTCTGCCATAATGTCACAGTCCCGATAAAAATCACAGATCGCCGCCATTACTAGTAAAAAATAAAATAATAAAAATGCTATAAATCTATCCCCTATTTTGTAGACGCTATAACTTTTGTGCAAACCAATCAATATACGCTTATTGCCATTTTTTTTTTCTTTTTACCAAAAATATGTAGAAGAATACATATCGGCCTAAACTGAGAAAAAATAGCTTTTAAAAAAAAAAAAAATGGGGATTTTTATTATAGCAAAAAGTACAAAATATTGTGTTTTTTTCAAAAATGTCGCTCTTTTTTTGTTTATAGCGCAAAAAATAAAAACCGCAGAGGCAATCAAATGCCACCAAAAGAAAGCTTGAGATTTAAACATTTCTTCCACACAGCTTATACCTGCCAGGCAGGACAGAAGACCTGAGTTTCCTCCCCTTCAGTGGACCACTTGTCAGTCAGGGATGTTTATAAATGGGGGCTAGTAGACAAGGATTGAAAACACAGTCAAGGCTGCTACAGCAGCCAGTAGTATGTTTACATTTGTAGAGCAGGCATTGGACCTTCGGGTGTTCATGATTCAGGCGGCTTTAAAGCCTGCCTTAGGAAATGACCCACCTCCTGCCTTGGACCGGCATGGCAGGTTCAACAGGGGGAGCCCAGCAAATGTTCATTTGTATTACATTACTTCTGGGGAAGAAGCTAATGCAGCATAATCTACACTCTATTAGCTTCAATGGAATAATAAGGAGTCCAATAGACCAATTTGCCAGCTTGGAGATGCCAACTAAATGTTGTCGTCTCTCTCCCAAAACTTGATGTACATTTATTATACCCACATCTGATTAACAATGACAAGCTGAGGAAAGTGAATAGAGGCAGTGCTGGGTGTGCATGTTATTTTTTTTTTAACTAAAACCACTTTAGCCTTTCCATGCTCCATGCACTAAGGGGGACATGGTGCATGGGGGGGGGGGGGGGGGGGGGCGGGGGCAACCACCCCTTATGATGTAGGAATGAAGATCTGAAGAGCTTTGTGGTGGTGGAGCAATGGATTACAGCAGACTGGGCGGGTGAGTATGTGTTTTTTAAAGACAACCCAGTGGACAAGATGAGATAGAAAATAAAAAAAAGGAAGGGGGAAGAGTTCCTCTTTAAATGAGAGACAAATTAAAGCCCAACTGCAGCTAGCACTTTTTAGGCTTTTATAACATCATTTTTATTTAATACCTTACCTACCAAGGTATGTTTATAAACACCCTGGTGTTCAAGACAAGCTTAAGGCAGCTGCTGTGAGCTTGGCATGGATTTTCTTCAGTAAAATAAAGTGATTCGGGTGGCTGTATAGCCACCTGATCACTTTTGCTGGTTACCTCCCTTGTGATAGCAATAAAGTTAAAAGAAAAACATTTAAATTGCACTAAAATAATTAAAAACAATAATAATAATAAAAAAATAATAATCATTTCAAATCCCGAGCATACACACGAAAATTAGTGAGGCACCGAAATTTTGGCCCCAAAAAATTATCGGCCAAAAAGAAGGTTTTCAGCGTTGTGCTGATAATGGCTGCCGAAAATTGCCGCAATTTTACTGAGATTCTGCTGTGATTATGGTGTATTTTTCATAGGTCATGTTGCTCAAAAAAATGCAGCAAAAACACAACACGAGTGCATTTTCGATACATGCTTGCTGCCTTTGGGGGAGGTGCGTTTTTGGTGCGATTTGCCAAATATGCACCAAAAATGCGGCAAGCAGGGTTTTTAACACCCCTTCAAAAGGTGGCAAATAATGGGCGACAATAAATTCATATTCATTTAACTTCATGATATTAATTAAAAAGTCTAATATAATAAAATTATTTAAAAAAATCTATATATTTTTTAAAACCGTCAATATTGGTTTTAGTTTTGGCCAAGTACATGCTGAATTTTCATTTCGGTGCACCACTAACGAATATGTAAACAGTGATTGCACCACATATGCGAGGTATTGTTGTGAATGTTAGCATAAGAATAATTATTGGAACATAATTCATGGTTGACTCTAAATGAATTTTAGAGCATCACCTATGAAAAATTATAGATACCAGAGTTTTTCACAATTTCGAGTCTTGAGATGTTTAGTATCTATTTACTTAATGCAACCCCATCTTTATTTAATTTTTTTTACCAAAAAAAAAAAAGGTATTATATTGTGTTTGTGTATACTAAAATCTATTTTAGTATATCTTTTCTTAAAAGTATCCTTTTCCTAAAAGTATGCGTTTGAAACACTGGATATCATGCAACATAAAAAATTGCAACTGCTACCATTTTATTCTGCAGGACCTCTGCTTTTAGAAAAAATAGAATTGTTTAGGGGTTTAAAGTAAATTTCTTGCAAAAACTTGCAGATTTTAACTTGCGTGTTAAAAAATTGCACCGCTAGAAAAGTAAATAGACCATATTTAGCACCCCTGCCAGTGTTATATGGTTTCTCCCAATCCCTATAACTGTCAATTTTCCTGGTCATATAAATGTGGAGGAAAAAAAATAGTGAAGGCCTGTTATTATAAAAAAAAAAAAAAAAAAAGAGGAGGAATTCATATTTGAATAATATCCTTATAGTCACCAGAATACATTATTTTTTCACTATAGTAGTCCTTCAAGAAAAATCAGACATTACTTTACAGGGATCCTGTGGTCTGGAAAAAAAGTAGTCGGCTGTTGAACATGGAGTAATGGTTTTCCTACAAGTGGTATATGATGTACTGTAGTTGGAATCCTTCCTGTACACTCATTAAGGAGATTATCTGAGGAACTCGAGAATGGAGCTACTGGTATACGACACTGACACTTTCAATGATGAATTTCCTATTGTGAAACCAGATTCAGCCTTACCTTGTCACATCATTAAAGAGAAATCTTGCACTTCTCCTAGGGAGGGTAAAGGAAACTCTAGACAGCTGAAAACTGAGCTAAAGACAAATATTCAGGAAAAACATTGGTCTAGCTATGAATACATTATGTATGTAAAGCCAAAACTTATTGGATAGAGCAGGCTTTCTCAACCTTTTAACCCTAGAGGAACCCCAAAAATAATTTTCATTTCTGGAGGAACCCTTACTAAAACCAATTCATCAGGACTCAATAGGAACAATGCTCCTTATTGGTGGTCAAAAGGAAGAATGTCCCCCTTAAAGTGGTGCTCAGAATGCCACCCTTAAAGACCGCTAAAAAGATTTTTGGTGTCATGCTGCTGGCTTTGCTAAGTGGTACCGAACCCTCAACTCTGTAGGTATCATCAAATAGGTGGTTCAATAGCTTAAGGAACCCTTAACAACCTCTGGAAGAACTCCAGGGTTCCACGAAACCCTGGTTGAGAATGGCTGGGATAGTGCAGTACGAATGGTTAAAACTGAATTCCAGACATGGAATTTTTTACATAGTTACATTGGTCCAGCTCACGTAGTTGTTAAGAACAACTATGAATTGTGAATATTGTGTTCAAAGCTTTGTTTGATTATTATTATTGTTACATTTTTTTATATAAATTTTTTTTTATTTTCACATTTTATCAATTTTTACAATATTTTAATTTAATTTTATTTTTACATAGCTTTACATCAGAATAAGTTTTTTTGATGTTTTAATTGTCTCTATGTGGATTAATGTATTATATTTATTTGTCTGGTATTATGCATTTATTGTAATAGCAGGTTGATGGCTTGTTTTTTTTATCCACTTGGTGTGGCTGTATTCTTTGTAAGCACCCTGGGGGTAATATTCATTCTGTGCGAGCGTTCCGTGTGAAATTTCACGTGAGGGAACCCACTTGTTTTAATTAAGTAATCAAGCTTTTAACATAGTGGCTGGCTCCAGCGGGCTGTGTGTATTGTTTTACACCTCTGGTGCGTGTTGTTCGTCGCACAGCCTGTCCCCCCCCCCCAAGTCATCGGTGATGAAAGGCCTAGGGAGTGCCGATCGCCTCACGTAGGAGTACGGTGGCAGAGTGTTTCTCCTGTGCCGGAGCATGTACACTATATTGTCAAAAGTATTGTGACGCCTGCCTTTACACACATATGAACTTTAACCACTTGAAGACAAGGCCCATTTCTGACATTTGTTGCTTACAAGTTAACATAATTTTTTTTGCTAGAAGATTACTTAGAACCCCTAAACATTATATATATATATATATATATATATATATATATATATATATATATATATATATATATATATATATATTTAGCAGAGACCCTAGAGAATAAAATGGAGGTTGTTGTAATATTTTATGTCAAACTATTTGCACAGCGGTCTTTCAAATGCTTTTTTTTTTTGGAAAAAAAATACAATTCAATGAATTAAAAAAAAATGAAACCATAAAGTTAGCCCAATTTTTTTGTATAATGTGAAAGATGATGTTGCGTCGAGTAAATAGACACCCAACATGTCATGCTTTGAAATGGCAACGCTTTAAAAATGTTTAACGATTACCCATTTAGAGTTACAGAGGAGGCCTAGTTCTAGAATTATCGCTCTAACGATCGTGGCAATACCTCACATGTGTGGTTTAAACACTGTTTATATTTGCGGGCGCGACATGCGTTTATTTTGGTGTGCAAGTACATCAGGCACTTTAATGAAAAATATATATTTCTTTTCTTATTAATTTTTTTTTTACTTTTACACTGTCCCTTACATTTTTATTCATTTTTGATCACTCATCCCTTGTGACAGCAATAGTCACGTATTTTTTTTAGAGGGATCTGGGGTCGATAAGACTCCAAATCCCACCTTTGCACTTAAAAGCATTCAAAACGCCGTAAAATGTTATTGATGCCCCTGAGTCCACCCAACCCATGACTGCATAAGGCAGGTTTGGTGTGACAAGGTCTGCTCGGTCCCCCTAGGTTCCCCTTTTACCCTTATCTTCTGCTTCCCTCTCTACCCCCCCGCGCCCCCGTCCTCTTACAATCTTTCCCCATTCCGGTCTTTTCCCTTTTACTTATCCTACAGTCAGATGTAATGACCCACAATGGTATGGACTCTCATGACTCCAGGTATAATGCGTCACGGCGGTGTAATAGTGCATATAATGGATACGTTTCCACTGATAACAGAAAAGTGAGACTTGTATTGTTTCACTCCATGATAAGGACATCTGAAAGGTATTTGTATTGTTTTATCATATTCTGTTAAAAACAATAAAAACATATTTGAATCTAAAAGCATTCAAAACACCAAGTTTGGCTGTTTTGAATACTGACATTTTTTAAAATCTGGCGCCTTTAAGGTTTCAGTAAACCGGAAGTGATGTTGTGACATCACTTCCGGGTTTCTAGATCCGAGAATTCTGGCTTTGTTCGGACATGCAGGCTGGTCGCTCGGGCCTCTCGGTGGGACAGGAGAGCCTGGGTAGAGCAGGGGAAGGCGGCAGGCGGGCTGCTTAGTCTCATCGATTGTCATCTCAAGAAAGCCGATTGTTGTCTCTAAAAAACAGTACCAGGGCGATGCCTGCAGCTGCAGGCATCATCCCTGGTACAACCACTTGAAGCAAAATGACGTACAGGTATGTGATTTTGTGGCAAGTGGTTAATGACATCCCAGTCTTAGTCTGTAGGGTTCAATATTGAGTTGGCCCACCCTTTGCAGCTATAACAGCTTCAACTCTTCTGGGAAGGCCGTCCACAAGGTTTAGGAGTGTGTCAATGGAATTTTTGACCATTCATCCAGAAGCGCATTTGTGAGGTTAGGTACTGATGTTGGACGAGAAGTCCTGGCTCGCAATCTGCGCTCTAATTCATCCCAAAGGCGTTTTATCAGGTTGAGGTCAGGACTCTGTGCAGGCCAGTTAAGTTCCTCCACCCCGCATTGTGGCTGTGACAAGTACATAACCCTATCCGGTTGCCTTTGCAATTTGTGGGAAGGGCTCCACTTCTTGGTTTTAATGCCCTTCAACCCCAAGTGACAACTTAGCTTTCAATCAGTTTAGCTTAGAAACACTTGCTGTGTATTTACATTAGAGGGTTGGCAGGCTACCAAGATTCATAATTTGGCATTGCATTAGCGTGTGCTTTACCAGAACCTGTATGTGTAATGTGTTGGTATGAAGCTGTGCCATTCATTCTAAATGGCTGCCAAACATACCTTTCAAAGGATGTGCATTGCAGCACATTCCACTAGCGTGGACTGCGGTGCCTTGCTGAAGAATGGTGCAAACAGAGGATGGTAACACACGGAGAACCTCCAGGTGGGTCATGATGGTCTTTCACTGAGCAAGAAAATGACACATAAAGCTGCAGAGCTGTAATAGAAAATGGTGGTTCAGTCTTACTGGCTATGTAGTATGGCAGGGTTACCTTAATGGCCAGACTGACAACACAGAATTCTATATTTATTAATTTATTTATTGTGTTTGCATGTAAAGCAGATCACATTTTGTACATTTTTGCCAAAGCTAATTTCCAGGCTCCTTCCTTCCCCTTCGAACTAATCGCTGCCATAGAAAGACATTTAAAAAAACCTTCCTAAATGCCCAATTTATCACCTATTTCTCTGTACAGGCTTCATTTAATACTGAATATGGATATCACAGAACCTATACAAATGCAGGGTACTGGATGTGCCGATTATACAATGTCCTGAATATTCTGACTGTACTTTCACAGTACGGCATATAAGTACAGGCTTGTTTATCCCACAAATGCTGGACTTTGATGTTTACTGCAGCCAGAATGAAACCCCATCAATAAATACACTGCTTTCAGGTGTTCAGGACTATTGTTTGGTTCAAAGGAAAGATGGCTGTTAGATAAAATTGGTAAAAGAGATTTTTTTTTTTTTGTCCAACTATACAGTGCCAGTATACTCCTGGCCATGGCATGGACTCTGACACAGAGGCACCATTACCCACACTGATAGAAGGCCACTATTCTTCACCCACCGACAAAGTGGTGCCATTTATCACCCTCTGACAATTCTGACACAGCAGCACCATTTCTTCCACTGAGAAATAAGATTATTCCTACCACTGACACAGGGGCATCATTCCTCCCACTAACCACTAGGCACAGAGGGCCATTCGCACACTTACCACTGACCCATCGACACCATTCTTCCCATTGACACAGAGGGCAATTCCTCCCACTGACACAGGGACACCATTCCTCCCACTGACACAGGGACACCATTCCTCCCACTGACACAGGGACACCATTCCTCCCACTGACACAGGGACACCATTCCTCCCACTGACACAGGGACACCATTCCTCCCACTGACACAGGACACCATTCCTCCCACTGACACAGGGACACCATTCCTCCCACTGACACAGGGACACCATTCCTCCCACTGACACAGGGACACCATTCCTCCCACTGACACAGGGACACCATTCCTCCCACTGACACAGGGACACCATTCCTCCCACTGACACAGGGACACCATTCCTCCCACTGACACAGGGACACCATTCCTCCCACTGACACAGGGACACCATTCCTCCCACTGACACAGGACACCATTCCTCCCACTGACACAGGACACCATTCTTCCCACTGACCACAGGGACACCATTCTTCCCACTGACCACAGGGACACCATTCTTCCCACTGACACAGGGACACCATTCTTCCCACTGACACAGGGACACCATTCTTCCCACTGACACAGGGACACCATTCTTCCCACTGACACAGGGACACCATTCTTCCCACTGACACAGAGACACCATTCTTCCCACTGACACAGGGACACCATTCTTCCCACTGACACAGGGACACCATTCTTCCCACTGACACAGGGACACCATTCTTCCCACTGACACAGGGACACCATTCTTCCCACTGACACAGGGACACCATTCTTCCCACTGACACAGGGACACCATCCTTCCCACTGACACAGGGACACCATTCTTCCCACTGACACAGGGACACCATTCTTCCCACTGACACTATCCTTCCCACTGACACAGGGACACCATTCTTCCCACTGACACAGGGACACCATTCCTCCCAATGACACAGGGACACCATTCCTCCCACTGACACAGGGACACCATTCCTCCCACTGACACAGGGACACCATTCCTCCCACTGACACAGGGACACCATTCCTCCCACTGACACAGGGACACCATTCCTCCCACTGACACAGGGACACCATTCCTCCCACTGACACAGGGACACCATTCTTCCCACTGACAATATCCTTCCCACTGACACAGGGACACCATTCTTCCCACTGACACAGGGACACCATTCCTCCCAATGACACAGGGACACCATTCCTCCCACTGACACAGGGACACCATTTTTCCCACTGACACAGGGACACCATTCCTCCCACTGACACAGGGACACCATTCCTCCCACTGACACAGGGACACCATTCCTCCCACTGACACAGGGATACCATTCCTCCCACTGACACAGGGATACCATTCCTCCCACTGACACAGGGACACCATTCCTCCCACTGACACAGGGACACCATTCCTCCCAATGACACAGGGACACCATTCCTCTCACTGACACAGGGACACCATTCTTCCCACTGACACAGGGACACCATTCCTCCCAATGACACAGGGACACCATTCCTCCCACTGACACAGGGATACCATTCCTCCCACTGACACAGGGATACCATTCCTCCCACTGACACAGGGATACCATTCCTCCCACTGACACAGGGACACCATTCTTCCCACTGACACTATCCTTCCCACTGACACAGGGACACCATTCTTCCCACTGACACAGGGACACCATTCCTCCCACTGACACAGGGACACCATTCCTCCCACTGACACAGGGATACCATTCCTCCCACTGACACGGGGACACCATTCCTCCCACTGACACGGGGACACCATTCTTCCCACTGACACAGGGACACCATCCTTCCCACTGACACAGGGACACCATTCTTCCCACTGACACAGGGACACCATTCTTCCCACTGACACAGGGACACCATTCTTCCCACTGACACTATCCTTCCCACTGACACAGGGACACCATTCTTCCCACTGACACAGGGACACCATTCCTCCCAATGACACAGGGACACCATTCCTCCCACTGACACAGGGACACCATTCCTCCCACTGACACAGGGACACCATTTTTCCCACTGACACAGGGACACCATTCCTCCCACTGACACAGGGACACCATTCCTCCGAATGACACAGGGACACCATTCCTCCCACTGACACAGGGATACCATTCCTCCCACTGACACAGGGATACCATTCCTCCCACTAACACAGGGACACCATTCCTCCCACTGACACAGGGACACCATTCCTCCCACTGACACAGGGACACCATTTTTCCCACTGACACAGGGACACCATTCCTCCCAATGACACAGGGACACCATTCCTCCCACTGACACAGGGATACCATTCCTCCCACTGACACAGGGATACCATTCCTCCCACTGACACAGGGACACCATTCTTCCCACTGACACTATCCTTCCCACTGACACAGGGACACCATTCTTCCCACTGACACAGGGACACCATTCCTCCCACTGACACAGGGACACCATTCCTCCCACTGACACAGGGATACCATTCCTCCCACTGACACAGGGACACCATTCCTCCCACTGACACAGGGACACCATTCCTCCCACTGACACAGGGACACCATTCTTCCCACTGACACAGGGACACCATTCCTCCCACTGACACAGGGACACCATTCCTCCCACTGACACAGGGACACCATTCCTCCCACTGACACAGGGACACCATTCCTCCCACTGACACAGGGACACCATTCCTCCCACTGACACAGGGACACCATTCCTCCCACTGACACAGGGACACCATTCTTCCCACTGACACTATCCTTCCCACTGACACTGGGACACCATTCTTCCCACTGACACAGGGACACCATTCCTCCCACTGACACAGGGACACCATTCCTCCCACTGACACAGGACACCATTCCTCCCACTGACACAGGGACACCATTCTTCCCACTGACCACAGGGACACTATTCTTCCCACTGACACAGGGACACCATTCTTCCCACTGACACAGGGACACCATTCTTCCCACTGACACAGGGACACCATTCTTCCCACTGACACAGGGACACCATTCTTCCCACTGACACAGGGGCACCATTCTTCCCACTGACACAAGGACACCATCCTTCCCACTGACACAGGGACACCATTCTTCCCACTGACACTATCCTTCCCACTGACACAGGGACACCATTCTTCCTACTGACACAGGGACACCATTCCTCCCAATGACACAGGGACACCATTCTTCCCACTGACACAGGGACACCATTCTTCCCACTGACACAGGGACACCATTCTTCCCACTGACACAGGGACACCATTCTTCCCACTGACACAGGGACACCATTCTTCCCACTGACACTATCCTTCCCACTGACACAGGGACACCATTCTTCCCACTGACACAGGGACACCATTCCTCCCACTGACACAGGGACACCATTTTTCCCACTGACACAGGGACACCATTCCTCCCACTGACACAGGGACGCCATTCTTCCCACTGACACAGGGACACCATTCTTCCCACTGACACTATCCTTCCCACTGACACAGGGACACCATTCTTCCCACTGACACAGGGACACCATTCCTCCCACTGACACAGGGACACCATTCCTCCCACTGACACAGGGACACCATTTTTCCCACTGACACAGGGACACCATTCCTCCCACTGACACAGGGACACCATTCCTCCCACTGACACAGGGATACCATTCCTCCCACTGACACAGGGATACCATTCCTCCCACTGACACAGGGATACCATTCCTCCCACTGACACAGGGACACCATTCCTCCCAATGACACAGGGACACCATTCCTCCCACTGACACAGGGACACCATTTTTCCCACTGACACAGGGACACCATTCTTCCCACTGACACAGGGACCCCATTCCTCCCAATGACACAGGGACACCATTCCTCCCACTGACACAGGGACACCATTCTTCCCACTGACACTATCCTTCCCACTGACACAGGGACACCATTCCTCCCAATGACACAGGGACACCATTCCTCCCAATGACACAGGGACACCATTCCTCCCACTGACACAGGGACACCATTCCTCCCACTGACACAGGACACCATTCCTCCCACTGACACAGGACACCATTCTTCCCACTGACACAGGGACACCATTCTTCCCACTGACCACAGGGACACCATTCTTCCCACTGACGCAGGGACACCATTCTTCTCACTGACACAGGGACACCATTCTTCCCACTGACACAGGGACACCATTCTTCCCACTGACACAGGGACACCATTCTTCCCACTGACACAGGGACACCATTCTTCCCACTGACACAGGGACACCATTCTTCCCACTGACACAGGGACACCATTCTTCCCACTGACACAGGGACACCATTCTTCCCACTGACACTATCCTTCCCACTGACACAGGGACACCATTCTTCCCACTGACACAGGGACACCATTCCTCCCACTGACACAGGGACACCATTTTTCCCACTGACACAGGGACACCATTCCTCCCACTGACACAGGGACACCATTCCTCCCACTGACACAGGGACCCCATTCCTCCCAATGACACAGGGACACCATTCCTCCCACTGACACAGGGACACCATTCTTCCCACTGACACTATCCTTCCCACTGACACAGGGACACCATTCCTCCCAATGACACAGGGACACCATTCCTCCCACTGACACAGGGACACCATTCCTCCCACTGACACAGGACACCATTCCTCCCACTGACACAGGACACCATTCTTCCCACTGACACAGGGACACCATTCTTCCCACTGACCACAGGGACACCATTCTTCCCACTGACCACAGGGACACCATTCTTCCCACTGACGCAGGGACACCATTCTTCTCACTGACACAGGGACACCATTCTTCCCACTGACACAGGGACACCATTCTTCCCACTGACACAGGGACACCATTCTTCCCACTGACACAGGGACACCATTCTTCCCACTGACACAGGGACACCATTCTTCCCACTGACACAGGGACACCATTCTTCCCACTGACACTATCCTTCCCACTGACACAGGGACACCATTCTTCCCACTGACACAGGGACACCATTCCTCCCACTGACACAGGGACACCATTTTTCCCACTGACACAGGGACACCATTCCTCCCACTGACACAGGGACACCATTCCTCCCACTGACACAGGGATACTATTCCTCCCACTGACACAGGGATACCATTCCTCCCACTGACACAGGGACACCATTCCTCCCAATGACACAGGGACACCATTCCTCCCACTGACACAGGGACACCATTTTTCCCACTGACACAGGGACACCATTCTTCCCACTGACACAGGGACACCGTTCTTCCCACTGACACAGGGACACCATTCCTCCCAATGACACAGGGACACCATTCCTCCCACTGACACAGGGATACCATTCCTCCCACTGACACAGGGATACCATTCCTCCCACTGACACAGGGACACCATTCTTCCCACTGACACTATCCTTCCCACTGACACAGGGACACCATTCTTCCCACTGACACAGGGACACCATTCCTCCCACTGACACAGGGACACCATTCCTCCCACTGACACAGGGACACCATTCCTCCCACTGACACAGGGACACCATTCTTCCCACTGACACTATCCTTCCCACTGACACAGGGACACCATTCCTCCCACTGACACAGGGACACCATTCCTCCCACTGACACAGGGACACCATTCCTCCCAATGACACAGGGACACCATTCCTCCCAATGACACAGGGACACCATTCCTCCCAATGACACAGGGACACCATTCCTCCCAATGACACAGGGACACCATTCTTCCCACTGACACAGGGACACCATTCCTCCCAATGACACAGGGACACCATTCCTCCCACTGACACAGAGGATCATTCCTCCCATTGACCACAGACATAGGGACATCCTGACCATTAGCACATTAAAACACAGGGCCATTCCTCCCACTGACCACAAGGGCATCATTACTCCCAGTGACCACTGACACAGGGGCATCATTCCTATCACTGACACAGAGGACCATTCCTCACTAACCATTGACACAGGAGACAATTCCTTCCACTGACCACTGAAACAGGGGTAACATTCCTCCCACTGACACATGGCCATTCCTCCCACTCACCACTGTCACATGGGGCATCATTCCTCCCACTGACACAGAGGACCATTCCTCTCACTAAGCACAGACGCAGGCAACCTTTCCTTCCACTGACCACTGACACAGGGCACATCATTCTTTCCAATGACTACTGACACAAGGGCATCATTTCTCAAATTGACAACACAACAGCACCATTCCTCCCACTAACACAGACGCACCGTTCCTCCTACTAACACAACAGCACCATTCCTCCCACTAACACAGACGCACCGTTCCTCCTACTAACACAGGAGCACCATTCCTCCCACAGACCACTGACCCAGGGCCACCACTGCGAAACAGTAGCACTGTTCCCCTCTATGACACTGACATACAGGCATTTAATACTCCATTAACCACTGACACAGGGGTTTTTAATATTTTATTGACTACTGACACAGGGGCATTTAATACTCCATTGACCACTGACATAGGGGTATTTAAAACTTCATTGACCACTTACATAGCAGATTTTAATACTCTATTGACCACTGACACAGGGGCATTTATTACTATCAGTGACTAACAATGCAGTGGGATTTTCACTCCCACTGACCACCAACACAGGTTCTTTTTTTATTCCTACTGACCTCGGAAGCTGGGCATTTTTTTACCCTTGCTGATTACATTTCAGCACCCAAACAGTGCGACGATGGCATTTTGTTGGAAAGTTTTGGGAGCCCTAAGTTAGAGTTACATCTACTTTAACGGAATACATGGGCTGCCATTGTTGATCTCCTTCTGCTAACTTACCCAACATCAATCTTATTCATAGGCTTCAATATTTTGAGCCACTGACCCAGATGTAGATCCAGAGTCTGACTTACATTCTCTTATACTGCTGCATACTTGTTCTCAGTTTGTGACTCGGAAAGATGTAAAGCCAGAGGATCGGGAAGGCCACAGCACAGATTTATTTTATTCAATTTGGCACTTTGTGTCATTTGAGTTCAACATTCCTGTTCCTGGAAATCTCCACTCTTATCTGAACACATGCCTGAATTCTGCCGGACAGTCGTGTTCTGCTGTTCCAGAATTCCAGAGCTGCAGATTTACTCCTCTATATCTCTAGATACATTTTCCAATGCTTGGGTTCCTGGTGAATGACTCCCAATTCAGGATACTGTAATGGGGTGCAACACGATGGTCACTTAAAAATCCACAATAAACACTTGTTTTTGGGTCTAATAGACCTCAGGTATGCTGCTGTAGAAGACAATATATACCAACTAATCTGTAAAAAAAAATGTATATATTTGTTCTCAGCTCATTCTGCTCACTTGATCCTCTGTGTCTGCAAAGGAACAGAGAGAGTGCCGGACAACGGCTGGGTAACCCGGAAGTGATGATGTTACCCATAGGCTCCCATGGTGCAGCCATTGGTGGTGATCTCTCCTCTTCCCTGCAGCCACGCTGTCTGACACAGGGGAGCTGAATCATGTTACAGAACCGGAACGGACTGAAAAAAGGTAACTATATACATCTTTTTTACACAGGTTAGTTAGTAGGTGTTAGGAGGAGGGAGGGAACGTTTTTAAGACTTTTTAGACTTTGGCTGGAATTCTACTTTAAAGGTAGACTTTTCAGTAACAAGTCTGCATAAACAGATGCCTGGTGATATACAGCAAGAGTATGAGATGATATATATATCATCATTAAATAGCAGTGCTTGAGTGTTTTGTAAATATATATACATCTACTGTATAGATTTACAACATTGAGCACTATACAATGACCTTGCTCAATAACTTAAGTGGCTGATGTCATCAGTCATCTGTAGACAGGAGGAAGCATTTTCTTAGTTTCCTTTCCCCAGTGATCAGACTGCAACATTGTAACTATATAGCACATTACAAGGTGAGAGGCTGCAGCAGTGACTGATCTGTGTCAGACATTTGTGAACACAAAGCTTCGGGATTTACATGACTGTGTCATGATTGTGTCTGAGCCAATAGATAATGATCCTGAACCTGGATGATGCCTAAAATAATATAGTGCTGTCCTTTTGTACAGAAAAAAAGCCTGGATGATGCCTAAAGAAATATATAGTGCCGTCCTTTTTGTAGAGAAAAGCAGATGAAGGAATTGTTTTGGAGAGTACTTTGATTTTGAGAGGTGTATGTATGTATGTATGTATGTATGTATGTATGTATGTATGTATGTATGTATATGTATATATATATATATATATATATATATATATATATATATATATATATATATATACACACACACACACACACACACACACACACACACACACACACACACACACACACACGCGCGCAATATTACCAAAAGTGTTGGAACGCCTGCCTTTTGTACATGAACTTTAATGCATCCCAGTCTTAGTCCATAGGGTTCAATATTGAGTTGGCCCATCCTTTGCAGCTATAACAACTTCAACTCTTCTGAGAAGGCTGTCCACAAGGTTTAGGAGTGTGTCTATGGGAATGTTTGTGTACAACAAATAAAACGCGCAACCAATAAAAGCATATATGAATGCAAACATGTGCTGTGATTAATTAATGTGCTGTGATTAATAAAAAACAATAATAAACTGTATAGTTCCAAAAGGGCTTGACCCAATGCAAACAAACAGGATGAACTTCTCAGAGGAACAAACGATTTTTCTGTTCATCAAACAAAGTAAGTAAAACAGCGCCTCTTACCAGATGTGATGGATCTCAAATTATAGAGATCGGATAGGCACACACAGGAAGGATCACTTGGCCAAAAAACAAGATGTATCCACAGGCTCTTCCAATAGCGGGTTCCCTCCTCCTGTAGCGGCTTTCCTCTGCTGCAATATTCCTCAAAGAGCCTTTAGCAAGGCAAACTCCACGGTGGGATGTATTATGAAATGGAAAGAAGAGGCTTCATGGTGCAGTACTCAAATTAAAAGGTGTTTATTCTTAAAAAATCGGAGGCACTGACATCCAAAGAAAACGGTATTCAGTGTATTAAAACCAGCCGCAGCTCAAGCCAGCCAGCTGGTGCGTGGTGACATCAAGACCTGTAGCTCCACCCGAAGCGTTTCCCCGTACAAGGCTTCGACTGGGAAAGGACAGCCTGTGCCTTTGTAGCTCACATATCCCCAAAATATCAGCGATCCACCTCCGTGTTTCACAGTAGGAATGGTGTACCTTTTTATGGTTGTGACCAAAAAGCTTGATTTTGGTCTTGTCACTACAAATGACTTTGTGCCAGAAGGTTTGAGGCTTGTCTCTGTGCTGTTTGGCGTATTGTAAGCGGAATACTTTGTGGGATTTGCATAGTAATGGCTTTCTTCTGGCGACTCAACCATGCAGTCCATCTTTCTTCAAGTGCCTTCTTATTGTGCATCTTGAAACAGCCATACCACATGTTTTCAGAGAATCCTGTATTTCACCTGAAGTTATTTGTGGGTTTTTCTTTGCATCCCGAACAATTTTCCTGGCAGTTGTGGTTGACATCTTAGTTGGTCTGTCTGACCATGGTTTGGTTTCAACAGAACCCCTCATTTTCTACTTCTTGATTAGAGTTTGAAAACTGCTGATTGGCATTTTCAATTCCTTGGATATCTTTTTATATCCCTTTCCTGTTTTATACAGTTCAACTACCTTTTCCCGCAGATCCTTTGACAATTCTTTTGCTTTCCCCATGACTCAGAATCCAGAAACGTCAGTGCAGCATTGGATGAAAGATGCGAGGGTCTGTCAGGAGTTCATCATGCACACAGGCTGTTAAAAAAACGTTATGAAAACGCCAGTATCTTTGCAGTGATTTTTTTTAACTTTTTTCAGCGTTTTTGCAATAGCGTTTTTGAGCATTTTTCCGCGTTAGCGTTTTTGAGCGTTTTTTTTTTTTTTTCAATGGATCAAAAACGCTAAAAAACGTTGGTGAATGACGTTTTTGAGCGTTTTTGAGCGTTAGAGCGTTTTTACAGCTGAAAAACGTCTTTCAGAACCCACTGGTCCTGGGTTTTTTTTACAGCTTAAAAACGCCTATGCCACTTGCAGCTCAAAAACGCCTAGGTGGGCATGAAGCCATAGACTAACATAGACAGGCCTTTTTAAGCTGCAAAAAAAGCTCAAAAAAGCAGCTGTAAAAACGTCCGTGTGCATGAGGACTTATACACACACACTAATTACAAGCAAACAGATCACAGGTGAGGATGGTTACCTTTATTAGCCATTCACCCCTTTGTGTCAACTTGTGTGCATGTTATCAAGCCAAAATCACCAGGGTATGTAAACTTTTGATCAGGGTCACTTGGGTAGTTTCTGTTGTCATTATGATTTAAAAAGAGTAAACACAGTTGATTGATAATAAATGACTTCAGCCAAACACTAACCATGAGTGAAAGAAAAGTTTTTTGTGTTATCATTCATATTCTCTGAAAAATGGCCAAGAAATCATAAATTCTGCCAGGGTACAAAAACTTATGAGCACAACTGTATACACACACACTCACACACTCACACTGCTTTATCCAACCTAAATTGAATGCAGCCAAGTTTAACTATGCATGTCCACATCATAGGTTGCAGGCTGAGCCATATTTAAACATCATGGTGTCCTAGGCACACTTGGCTGAGAGTGTCCTATTGTGCAAGCTCTGCCTCTACTGTCATGCAATTATTTAGGTAGACACTACTGCTAGAATGTGCTGTTATATAATATATATGCAAAGGCTACTTTCTACATTCCATTGACTCTCGCCGCCTGAGAACGTAGAAAAGGATGAGAGTGCCATAAAATGACAACAGAATAAAGCCAACGCATTTCGGGAACTCCAAGTCCCAAGGCTTGGTGCATCCCACTTACCCTGCTGCCCTGGGCATTGATTTCTTGAATGGCTTTAACTCCTTCCCACCCGGCCTATAGATGAATGACAGCCGAGGGGGAGTCAGTTATCCTGACTGGGCATCATATGACGTCCAGCAGGATAAGCCGCTCGTGCGTGCCCCTGGGGGCTCACAGGGCTGCGATCGGTGGTGCGGTGTGTCGCTCAGACACACCGCATCTCCGATCTTGGTAAAAAGCCTGTGACACTGCCGCTGACAAGGCACGAGTAGAGGGCAAAAAACGAATAGAGGACGATAAATAGCGTGCGGGGGGGGGGGTGGGGGTGTCTGCGATGATAATCAGTGCATTGATGATCAGTGCAGACCCATCAGTGATGCCCACCAGTGGTACCAATCTGTGCCCACCCATGATGCCAATCAGTGCCCATCAGGGATGCCAATCAGTGCCCACCAGTGCCTCCTCAACAGTGCTGCCTATCAGTGCCATCTATCAATGCCCATCATTTTCCTTTATCTGTGCTGCCTATCAGTGCCCATCAGTGCTACATATCAGTGCTGTATTTTAGTGTCACCTCATCAGTGCCCATCAGTGAAGGAGAAAACGTACTTATTTACAAAATTTTATAACAAAAATTAGGACAGACTTTTTTTTTTCTTTTTGGGGTATTTTGTTTTTTGTAGTGCAAAATTAATTAAAAAACCCAGTGGTGATCAAATACCACCAAAAGAAAGCTCTATTTGTGGGGGGAGGAAATAAAATTTTCATATGTGTACAGTGCTGCATGACCGCGCAATTGTGATTCAAAATGTATCAGCGCTGAAAGTTGATAATCGGCCTGGGCAGAGAGGGGGTGAAAATGCCCAGTATTGAAGTTGTTAAAGTGGCACTGAACCCTGGAGGCTGTACACAAAATGGCAGGCAGAGGGCAAAAGACTAGTCACCAGTATTGCCTGTGGTCACCCTGCAGCTGATCAATTCCCTATTATTGTTCTGCAATGCCTTTTTCTGCTTTATGACTCCACAGTGTGTGGAGGCTGCCATACTGGTAAAGGCAGGGCTTTGCTTCCTCATGTCCAAGCCTCCAGCAAGGAGCTCAGTGAGCAGAACAGTAATGACATGACCAAAACTCCCTGCATACCTTCTAAGACTAGCAGTCAGAGGCAGCAATGCCTTAGATCTCATACTGCAGATATACAGCTATGAGGCGTGCCTAGGCACAGTCACATACCAGGACGTACATTGCTATTTTTCAGGAGTTCCAGACAAAAGATAAATCTTTACTATTACCATTTATAAATGTTCCCTAGAAAAAAAGCAGCTCTGCACTTTTTGACTTAAAGGTCCACTTTAAAGTAAATACAACCCTAATTATGGCTTAGGAAGCGATGCCCAACCCTGGAAAGCTCTAGGATACCCACCATTAGTCTTCTAATAGTTAGACTGCTACAGCCAGCCAGGTATTGTGTGCAGTTGGTATTTTTTCTCCCACACACAATGTTACATGATAGGAAAACGCTAGCAATACCAGTGAAGGTCATCATTCTTTCATGGCGGTGGAATGAATCCAGCACACGCCCAGCTCTCACCACTCACTTTCCCCTTTCATACTGTGAATCATGACACAACAATGACAGGTATGCCAGGCCATGGTCGGCATCACATCACACTGCCGAGCTCAGGGGTGACCTGGACTTTCCACTGCCTCTGTGGGCTGATTAAATTAACGAAATGCCCGGCGATCCACATATCATTTTGTACCTGAGAGCCGAAATAAACTATGTGAAAATAATCTGCTGTACACAGTGCAGGGGGAGAATTAAAGCTTAACTCTGGGGAAAAAATGAAAACTACCCTTGCAGTGGGGCAATACCCTCTACACTGCAAAGGTTAAATACGCTTTTTGCCTACAGTAGCTTTTAGCCCCCGTTTACATTCGAGCGACTTGTCATGTGATTTAACAGATCAAATTGCATGACAAGTCGCAGCCCATTGCCGGCAATCGCTCTGTTCAAATCGGTGCGATGCCGACTTTGCCGTGCCACACTGATTTGCAAAAGTAGTTCCTGCACTGCTTTTGGCGATTTCGCATGCGACTTGCATAGACATCTGTGCATGAAGCTGCACAGATGTCTTCCAAGTCACACCCGAAGTGGTGCTGACATGCGGCTTTGATTTCAGATGAAGTAGCACAATTTTAAAGCCACAGTCAATGTAAACAGGAGATAAACGCAATTTTTAATTTTATTTTTACTTACCTTGTGCCTCACTCCCCAGGCAGCCAGCACTCACCTCTTCCCTTCAGCTCTGTGTTATGGGTGAGACTTTGGCATCCTCACTTACAATGCAGGGCTGTTGGCCCTGGGTTGTATGCAATGCTGTCAGGGTGTGACTGCCTGCTAAAGAGAAGCGACTGGTCATGCAGAGAGGAGGGAGCCTGCAGAAGCAAGGGTTAAGGGGGAACCCTACTGCAAGGGGCATTTTAATTATTTACCGGAAAACTCTCGGTGGAGTAAAAAAACAAATACACTTACAGGATGTGAGGTCACGTGCACCTGCTGCTCCTTTTTTAATTAAGGCAGGACCTGGGAGCACTAGGTTATTATTATTATTATACAGGATTTATATAGCGCCAACAGTTTGCGCAGCGCTTAACAAAATGAAGGCAGACATTACAGTTACATTACAGTTTGGTACAAGAGGAATCAGAGGGCCCTGCTCATTAGAGCTTACAATCTAAAAGGTTATGATTCAGAAAAGACCATCTGTTTAGAAGGTAATGGTGCCCACACATTTAACCATTTCGCTGCCAGATCCATGTTTGCATATTTTTTTTTTGCACACGTTTAAAAAAATCATTAAAAGCGGAGGTCCGCCCACCGCTGCAAAACATTAAAAGCCAGCAGCTGCAGTATGTGCAGCTGCTGGCTTTTAATTTTTCGCAGCCATGGGCGAGCCTCTGCTTTTAATAAATCGGACACTTACCTGTCCTGGAGTTCAGCGATGTCGGCACCGCAGCTGATGTTTCCATCAGCTGTCGGGTGCTGCCGCCTCCATTGCGACTAAGGGAACCCGGTGTTCTGCCGAGAAAGTTCCCCTCGGTGGATAAGGACCCCCCTCTACTGCGCAGGGGAATAGGTCCAAATCAGCTGTACACGGCGCCTGTAAGAGGGCCCCCCGCGGGCTCGCTCCGCTCGCCACGCTTCGGGCACGGCCTCGCTGCGCTCGGCTCTTTTAGATTCCCCCTCTAGGTCCACTTGGATGGTAGGGAAGGAACCTGGACCCAGAGCGCAGGCGCCATGTACAGCTGATTGTGGATTTTGAGCTTCGGCTATCTCCGGCGGATGTTAGTAGTTCGTACTGCGCAGGCGCTGCGCCTGCGCAGTACAGGGGGGGAACTTATCCGCCGAGGGAACTTATTCGGCAAGACACCGGCAGTGAAGCCTTACGGCTTCACGCCGGGAACCCTACTGTGCATGCTGCTTCGCTCCTCTCTCCTACTGGCCCGGCGGCCGGGGAAGGAGGAGGAGGGAGCCCGGGCGATGACGTCAATACCCACAGCTGAGGCTCCCAGAAGTGGGAACAGGATACCTGTGAAAGACAGGTATCCTGTCCCCCCCTCCCACGAAAGGTGCCAAATATGGCATCAGAGGGGGCAAGGAGTACAATGAGCGGAAGTTCCACTTTTGGGTGGAACTCCGCTTTAAGGCCCGAAGACTACAAAAAAACACAAACGTTATATATTTTCCGAAAGCAGACCCCCCTTGAAAAGAAAATAGTGGCAGTTCCAATTTTTTACGTCACTTGATATTACCGCAAAAGTCTAGGAATGCAAAATTTCAGTTTTAAAAAACACACTAAAAGTGAATTTTAGGGCAAACGCATGCAAAAAGCTACACAATTTTTTGGTAAAATATAAAAGATGAGATTGCACCGAGGAAATAGATACCCAACATGTCAAACATTAAAATTTGCATGCGCCCGTGAAATGAAAACAAATTTCAGTACCCTATATTTTCTAAAAGACCCTGCATGTCTCCTCTGGACTCCAATGTAAAGCAATGCAGGTCGCATTAGGGGAAGGGGGGGGGGGGGCTGCACACAGAATGCATGAAGGTAAAAAACCTTGAGCCTTTACAACCACTAACATCATAAGTCACATAAACAATAGAAACACGTACCTGTTTGGGAAGTGGATCCAGTAACTGGAACTCATATTTGTAGAGGAATAAAACCACCAACATATGAATTTCCATCAAGGCAAACCACCTGCATTAAAAATACAAAAACAATGTAAGCTTGCCTATTGATAACAATGTGTAATTAAAGTCTACAATTAAAAAAGAAACAAGAAAACAATGTGAGCTTAGCTATTGAAAATTTAAGTGATACTAAAGGCTACAAATAATAAAAAAGGTAATAGTTACCTGCTCTGTGCATTGAAAAGTCAATTTCCTCCTCTTCTGGCAGTCCCCTGCCAGCACCGTCAGCTCCTCCCTTCATCAGATGTCTCCTGTAGCAAGCCGGGTGCTAAAGAGGCATCCGTGCGTATATTGTCCTCACCCGGGCTGTGTGCGTCTATAGACGCACACAGCGCCGGTAGCCATGCCCCGATTTTCTTCTCACATGAGCTTGACCGACTGCCTATGACTCCGCTACCGTAAGTTTCTCCTGTGAAACAGGAAGTAAGGTGAGTGGTGCTGGAGCTGAAGACATGGAGCCAGGTAAGTGTTTAGGGACAAGGCATTTTTGTACCTTAATGCAGAGAATGCATGAAGTTAAAAAAACATTTAGACTTTAGTACCACTTTAAGGAAAATAGAGCGGAGAGGGGTTAGAGCCTCTCTAAAGTTTATTGTCATCTGTGTCACCAAGAAGTAGACTCACTCGCTCTATTTGTTCCGCTGAGAGCTTTTCAATAGGGCCAAGAGTCCAAGAGGGAATTTCCCCCACTTTGTAGAGATTGCCTCTCACCTCCTGTTTTGTTTACAGGACAGGAAATATAGGGAAATCACCAATGCAACACATTTGTCATGTCGTAAAGCCAGTATAATGAATAAGGAGTGGGGAATGAAATGCACTTATAAGTTATTTTCGCATATTAATTCTACATGGTCCACTGAGCTTGGGGGGGGGGGGGGGGGTGTTTTGGGAATGTGTCCTTTGTCGATATACTTTGCGCTTAATCAGGGGTCAGCAACCTTTTTCCACTTAAAGCGGAGGTCTGCCCACCGCTGCAAAAATTAAAAGCCAGCAGCTACACATACTGCAGCTGCTGACTTTTAATAATCGGACACTTACCTGTCCTGGTGTCCAGCGATGTCGGCACCGCAGATGATGTTTCCATCAGCTGACGGGTGATACTGCCTCCATTGCGAGTAAGGGAACCCGTTAGTGTAGTCTTACGGCTCCCTGCCGGGAACCCTACTGCGGATGCGCGCGGCTCCGCTCCTCCCTTTCACTGGTCCGGTGGCCGGGGAAGGAGGAGGGAGCCCGAGCGGTGACGCAAATATCCGCAGCTGAGGCTCCCGAAAGTGGGGACAGGATACCTGTGAAAGACAGGTATCCTGTCCCCCCTCCCACCGAAAGGTGCCAGATATGGCACCAGAGGGGGGAAGGAGTATAATGAGCGGAAGTTCCACTTTTGGGTGGAACTCCACTTGAAGGGCCTGAGTCAATGTATGTGAATGCATGAAGGGCCGCATTCACCTGCTAATAAATGAAGACAACATTACACAGCCCCCGCACCTCTGGACCCCTTTACATTACACAGCTCCCGCACCTCTGGCCCCCTTTTCATTACACAGCCTCCTGCTCCTCTGGACCCCTTTACATCACACAGCCTCTACACCTCTGGACCCCTTTACATTACACAGCCCCACACCTCTGGATCCCTTTACATTACATAGCCCCCCCTGCACATCACACAACCCCCCCTCCTACCCAGCCCCCCTCTGCATATTACACAGCCCCCCTAGCTGTGTTAATTTTATTATTTTGTAAATTTTTACACTGTCCCTTTGTAAAAAAAAATTCTGATCACTTTTAATGCTGTCAGAAGGAATGTAAACATCCCTTGTGACAGGTACTCTTTATGCAGGGATCTGTGGTCTATAAGACCCTAAATCCCTCCTTTGCACTTAAAAGCATTCAAAACTCCAAGTACAGTATGGCTGTTTTAAAATGCTGTAATTTTTAAAAATTTGGCGCCTTTAAGTCTTTTGTAAACCAAAAGTGACATCGCTTTCGGGTTACTAGATCCGAGACCCGATCAGAACCGATTCTGGCTTTACCTGGGTCTCTGGCCAGCCGGCGGACATGCCGGCTAGTCGCTCGGGCCTCCCGGTGGGATGGGAGAGCCTGGGCGAGCCACGGGAGGCAATGTGGGGGGGGGGGGTACGTCCCCTTCCGCTGCTTGGGATAACAGCTTCTTAGCTGCATCGGTTGTTATCCCAAGAAAGACAACCGCCGGATGTAAAAAAACGGTATGGTCCGTGTGAAGGGGTTAAAATGTCTGCGGGCTGAGGCACATGAATTCATCACGTGCACTGACGGGCCGGTCATTTAGCAGTGGCAGGCCGGGTGCGGCTCACGGGCTGTAGGTTGCCGACCCCCACGCTAAATGGTGTCCCTCTTCGCAGAAAGTAGGGAGACATGGCTCCACCACTCTGGCTGGCCTAAAGACTTGTCTGGCCATAAAAATAACAGTAGTCCCAGTCCTCACCTTGGCACATCTTCACCTTGGCTGCCATTATTGGCCACACACATATCAGTTTCTCAAGACTGGAAGGAACTCTAGGCAATAAATAACCAATTCTTTACAATGGACACACTACTGTATGTGTATTATACGGTCTAAATGGAGAGCAGAGATAAAAAACTGCGCTTTAATCACCTCAATAATGGACACTTTCACCCCTTTCCTGCCCAGGCCAATTTCCACTTTTCAGCGCTGTCACACTTTAAAATGACAATTACTCGGTTATGCAACACTGTACCCAAATGAAATAGATAGAGCTTTCTTTTATAGGTATTTATTCACCACTGTTTTTTTTTTTTGTTTTTTTTATATAAACGAAAAAAGAAGTTTTTTCTTAGTTTCTGTTATAACCTTCTACTGGTGGCAGTCCAGGGCAAGCCTACGGGTGGCGCGTCCAGGGCCAGCCTACAGGTGGCACATCCAGGGCCAGCCTACCAGTGCCACGTCCAGGGCCAGTTGGCATGTCCAGAACTAGTCTACTGTTGGCACATCCAGGGCCAGCCTACGTGTGGCACGTCAAGGGCCAGACTTTCGGTGGCATGTCCAGGGTCAACCCACCTGTGGCTCGTCCAGGGCCAGCCCACTGGTGGCACGTCCAGGGCCAGCCTACCAGTGGTACGTCCAGGGCCAGCCTACCAGTGGCACGTCCAGGGCCAGTTGGCATTTCCAGAACTAGTCTACTGGTGGCATGTCCAGAACTAGTCTACTGTTGGCACATCCATGGCCAGCCTACCGGTGGCACGTCCAGGGCCAGCCTACCAGTGGCATGGCCAGGGCTAGCTTACCAGTGCCACATCCAGGGCCAGCTTACCGGTGCCACATCCAGGGCCAGTTGGCATGTCCAGAACAAGTTTACTGTTGGCATGTCCAGGGCTAGTCTACTGTTGGCATGTCCAAGGTCAGCCTATGTGTGGCACGTTCAGGGCCAGGGCTATATAAATGAAAAAAATACTTAGTTTTGATTGTAACCTTCTACTGGTGGAACGTCCAGGGCCAGTTGGCATGTCCAGAACTAGTCTGTTGGCTCATCCAGGGCCAGCCTACGTGTGGCACGTCCAGGGCCATTTGGCATGTCCAGAACTAGTCTTCTGTTGGCACGTCCAGGGCCAGTTGGCAAGTCCAGAACAAGTCTACTGTCGGCATGTTCAGGGCTAGTCTACTGGTACAGGAGGCTTGTTGTGTTTTAATACTACAGCGTCCACTACACACAGAGATAAAAAAGTCAGACAGTCTCTTCAGTCTGCATGATTCCCAAGAGATAAAGTGACCTCCAGCCTTTCAGGACCAGACTGAAGCTTAAAAAAGAAACAGACTGTGTGAAAATGTGGGAGATATTCTGGAATGTATTTAACTCTTTTCTGGATGATCGTGTAAATAAGAGCAGTATGATTTGTTACAGGGATTCCTGTGTCTTCTTTTTTTTTTCTGCCCGCTAGTCTCTCCTGCATCTCTTTTTTCTCTCATCCTTCCCATTCTTTTCTCGTCTCTTCTTTCCTCTATCCCCTGTGAATTCTTTCTTCTGTTCCCCATCTCTTAATTCCTCTGTAGCTTCAGCAGCTTTTTCAATGCAATACAATACTGAAACTACACAGAACAGGATGGCTTCTCCCTGGACACACACATTGTGTACCCACCGTTCTGCCAACATCAAAAAAATGTCCATTGTAATCCTTTCTAGTAATTAAAGGTGGAAACAAGCCATTTAATTAGCAACACAGATGGTTCAAATGCCGTGTACGCTATAACGGATATAAGATTATATTATGAGTTTGATATCTGGCTTGGCTACAAGTATTTCCCAAAACTGTACAAGTGAATGCTCAGCAACCAGACCAGGACAATTAAAGGGGAATTCAGATTTAGACTCTGCTGCCTTAAAGTTATATAAAAAGAACTGCCATATTGTTATGTATACTGTATGCTGATAGAGCTACAAAGTTAGAGACCTCTTTGCATCCTCAGCCCAGGAATAAAGTAAGTCATAGCAAATGAATGACATTCCATCAAAAAAGAATAGTTAGAAAATTAAGGCTGAAGTTTGAGGTTTTTAGATATTATTTTTTAAAGCATGGTTACATTATTATTAGTATACAGGATTTATATAGCGGCAACAGTTTACGCAGCACTTTACAATAAAAGGAGGACAGTACAATTTACAATACAGTTCAATACAGAAGGAATAGAAGGGCCCTGCTCATGGAGCTTACAATCTAAAGGGAGAGGAAGGTGGTAGAAAAGGTAGTGGCTGGAGGGGATGATCTGATGGAGGGAACTCAAGTACAATTCTTCGGTGGATGTGGGGTAGGCTTCCCTGAATAAGTGTTTTTTCAAGAATCGCCTAAAGCGGACAGGGTAAGAGCTGACTGGACATACTGGGGCAGGGCGTTCCAGAGGATGGGAGAGACTCTGGAGAAGTCCTGAAGGCGAGCATGGGAGGAGGTAACAAGGGAGCTAGAGAGCAGGAAGTCCTGGGAGGAGCGGAGGGGACGATTTGGGCGATATCTGCCGATGAGGTTGGTGATGTTATGGATGGCCTTGTATGTTGTGGTTAAAATTTAGAATTTTATACAAATGGGGTTACATGGGTGTATGCATGCGTAATTCATACCTGATCCCTGTAGGAGCTGCAAATCACTGTAGTAGTCACCGCTAAATTGGTGACAGCAGAAATCTTCCAGGTCCAGTGCGGAGTAGCTGCCCTGGTGCATAGTAACCATGAGGTGGGGGGGGGGGGAATAGTAGGTCGCTCACTCAGCACTGCCACCATTCAGAGAAAGCCTTGTATTGTAGTGTCAATAAATACAAGGCATTCTCTAATTGGATGAGGTGGAGAAGTGAGGCAGTGATGTCACAATCCCCTTGTCCAATCAGAAAATGCTTTTGTATTCACTGAAGAAAAAACAAAAAACAAGGTAATCTGTGAATGGCAGCAATGGCGAGCGACTTCCGGTGGTTACAATGCAGAAGGGCAGCCACTCAACACTAGACCTGGACAACAAAAGAGGGACCTGAGAAGAGGAGGATCGGGGCTGCCCCATGCAAAACCAATGCAACAGAGCAGGTAAGTATGACATGTTTGTTATTTTTTTATAACGAGACTTTACAATCACTTTAAGGCCCCATTCTCTGGAGGAGAGAAAAATCAATCATTCTCTACAGAGATGGTTCACATGTCCACTACAAATGCCTGAAGTTTAAAAAAAGTTCTGGAGCTTTTTTTGTAGCTTGAATCTGGCAAATTGGTGTGTTTTTGAAACATTTTTTGCTCCATAGAACAGGCATGGAAATGCTTGATTCGCGCATTTTCGAGTGTTTTAGCATGTTTCGTCACATGTTTCTGAGCGTTTTTCTGCTCAAATGCAATAATTAAATAATAATAAAATAATAATAAAAAAATACATAAATAGCTTTAGGACTCCAGCTCATTAAATTATGCTGTTCTTTAGGTTAATCCCTTCTATTCAGGGTGGGGGGGCTAGCTCCTGCATTTTCTATGGTTTCTATGTCCGGTTACCGAGTATCCATCCCTGTTCATAGGCTGTTTCTGTAATCGTTAAATTACTTTGCAAGACATTTTTATGTATAATCTGCATATCATTGGCTTAAGCCCTCTGGGTCGTTTCTCCTTTTCTCATTTACCTGTTTTATTTCGATAAAATTATTTGTGGAAAAAATTAAAAATAATACATAAATAACAAAAATAACCCTAACCCCAATATTAACCCCTTACCCAAACCCTAACTCTAACCTGACTAAATACATTCTATGCATTAAGGTGAAAAGCCTTTTGTGCTGCAGCTGCCCCCCAGAGCCCCCCTTTTTCTTACCTGAACCTGATCTTTCCAGCGTTAAGAACGAGCCCAGCAGCTCCAGCCGCTGTCTCGGGTCCTCACTGGATAGATTGATAGCAGCATGGGCCATTGGCTCCCATTGCTGTCAATCAAATCCAGTGACATGGGGGCCGGGGGGCAGAGCTGAGTTCTGCTGTCTGTGTCAATGGACACAGCAGCAGGACACGGGATCGTGCCGCAAGAGTGCCCCCATGGAAAGCGGTTCACCGTGGGGGCACTCACCGAAGAGGAGGAGCCAGGAGCGCCGCCAGGGGACCCCAGAAGAAGAGGATCTAGGCTGCTCTGTGCAAAACCCCTGCACAGAGCAGGTATATTATGTTCGTTATTTTAAGAAAAAACAATCCTTTACAATCACTTTAATCATAAAGTCCAAATTCACAAAATAAGCATTTTGGGTGAAATGCGTCAAGGTTCCTCTGCTGATATCGGTTTGCCTGTGCATACATTTTACACAATAAACCTATGGTCGGGCATAAGAACTGCGCAGAATCATTTTTTTTTTTAATATATATGTTAAATACAGAAACATCAGCTCACCAATCCCTGGGCAGTTTTTTTTAAAGATATCAGGTACGGAGAGAGATATGTTGACTTGGCCTTTGTGCGAAATGCATCAAGGTTTCTTTTTTTAATGTCATTCGTGCATGCCTGTACACCTTCATAATAAATATTATGGCCAAGCAAGACAAAGAAGGGAATGAAGCAGCTTCATTTTACTGGAATCTTGTTGAACATACCAGCATGGCCTGAAAGCCGCAATCCTTGAATGTAAAGCTGGCTCCCTTGTGGCAGCAAAGTTTCTGAAGTCTCTGTTGTCTATTTGTCCTCTTGAATTCTACTGCTGGCCATTCTACTGCTGGCCATACACATATAGATTTTAATGGAAATCTAACAGATCCCTCCATTTATGTTACACAGACACATCTTCCCTTGTGGATAATGCATTTGGACAGCTGGCCACGACAGCTGTCAAAATACCATTCCACGCCTACATCTAGTTGTATGTGTCTGTTGTTCGTCTGACAATTTTCTGCCCGGCTCCTTCAATTTTTTAATCGTGGGATGCAGTGGCGAAGCTAGACATTCTTTCACCCGGGGCAAATAATCAAGTGCATAAGTGGGGTTGCCATTGCGACCCCTGATGCTACTACGCCCATGGATAGTGACTTCTCCAGCATTCAGCAATTTGGCAGTGTAAGGACTCTTTCACACGGTTGGACCGTTCGGGTCTGCCTGTCAGTTTTTTAGGCAGACCCTCCACTGCCCTCTATGGAGTGGCGCATTTAAATGGACATGTGTCCGTTGATACCCGCCAACATCCAAACCGATCCTATCTGATAAAGATAGACAGATAGGGGATCTGTTCCCCATCCATCTGGTTGATCGGATAACAGTTGGATGTAAACGGATAGGCAGTCCATTTACATCCAACTGCCCATAGAGGAAAGTGGGCTGTGTCTGTGTCTGTGTCCGCTCTGCATAGGTTGAGCGGACACAGACCTGTCATCCGCCTGCTGAGCAGGGATCAGCAGAGAGATCCCATGCTGAGCAGGTGGATCTGCAGGCAAAATCCGCCCGCCCGTGTGAAAGATGATGCAAGCAGGGCAGCTGATACAATAGACAGGGGGATTAGGCAGGAAAGTGGGAAAATCCCAGGCCATAGCTGCTGAGTCAGTTGTCTGTCCCCTCCCCCTGTGCTCCTCTGGTCTCCCCCATGCTCCTCTGTCATCGCGTTCTCCTCTGGTCCCTCCCTGCTCCTCTGGCCCCGCTGTGTTCCTCTGGTCCACCCCAAACTCCTTTGCCCCAGTGCTCCTCTGGTCCCCCCTGCTCCAATGGTCCCACCATGCTTCTTTGGTCCTCCCGTACTTCGCTGGTTCCCCCCTTGCTCCTCTGGTCCTCCAAACTCCTCTGCCCCCCCTCCCATGCTCCTCTGGTCCCTAATGTGCTCCTCTGCCCCCCCCCTCCTTCTCTGGTCTCCCCGCAGCGCTCACCTCCTCTCCCTGGCTAGTTGTGCAGTGCGGGCTGAATAATAACATTATCCTCAGCACGGAGAAGCTTATCGTACGATCCGGAAGACAGCCACACAAGGTTGTGACATACCCTTCTCTGGCACTCGTTCTCCTGGTCTTCCCTTCCCCGCTCTTTATCTAGATTCCCCGCGGCAGCAGACAGGATGGAGAGCGGGGGAAGGAAAGACCAGGAGAATGAGTGCCAGGGAAGGTTATGTCACAACCTTGTGTGGCTGTTTTCCGGATTGTACGATGAGCTTCTCCGTGCTGAGGATATTGTCATTATTCAGCCCGCACTGCACAACTAGCCAGGGAGAGGAGGTGAGCGCTGCGGGGAGACCAGAGAAGGGGGGGGGCAGAGGAGCGGAGGGGGGTGTCAGCTGAAGGGGCAGAAACAGGTGCGGCAGCTGGGTCGGTTTATATAGGTACATACAGCTCCCTGTATTTTCCTCCTGCAGCAGCTGAATGCTAGCGGGAGGTAGAGGCGGCCTTTCAGCTGCTGCAGGAGGATCAGTACCAGCTGCGGCGCACCTCTCAATGCCGTGCCCGGGTCCTGATGAACAGTATGAAGTGACAGCGAGGGGTTTCACACACAATCCAGCTGCAGCCACCGGGATTGTGTGTAAAACAGACAGGCAGACTTCTGTGCTGCCGCCCGATAGCGTCCACACTCCCCCAGTACCGGCGCAACTACCACCCCCCCGCGCAAGCACCCGCCATGTATTCCGGGCTCCTCTTGCCCACATGAGGGCCCAGGACTGACACGGTCGGTGCCGGCGGGTGGAGTGGAGGGAGAAGAGCGCTCTTCCCCTTCTTGCTGTGACCCTGGAAAGCAACGTGCATGACATCACTTCCAGGTCAGCCTCCCCGTGTCCTTCCAGGCCAGCCCCTCCATGGCTAGCATAGGCGGGAAGGGATGTATTGCAATGTGATGTGCATTTCAATACATTCAGATGAGCCCTTTTAGACCCTGCATGTCTCATTAAACAGAACCTGTCACCTAAAAATCATCAAAGCAAAAAAAAAAAAAAAAAAATTTACACCCAAGCACATAACCCCCCACCCCCCAAAAATTTTTGGAGGACCCCCACATTTACGCACATATGAATGTAAACGCACGCATCTGGGCGCCTACGTGTGAAAACATTGATGTTACATATCGCCACGCAATAATTCTAGCACAAGACCTCCTCAATAACACTAAACTGATTACCTATAAGGGGCTTTTGAAGCCTCGCCTATAGAAAATATAGGGTACTGAAGTTTGTCACCATTTCACGTGTGCACACAAATTTAAGGTTTGACATGTTAGGTATCTATTTACTGGATGCAACCTCGTCTTTTATTTTTTTACCAACAATGTGGGTAGTTTTATGCATTTGTTTGCCCTAAAATTCACTTTAGTGTGTTTTCTTTACTGAAATTTTGCTTTTCCTAGACCTTTGCAGTAATATCAAGTGACATAAAAAACTGGAACTACCACAATTTTTTTCTCTAGGGTGGCTTCTTTCAGAGAATTAATAATGTTTGGGGGTTTTATGTAATCTTCGGGCCTAAAATTATTTTTTTTTAAACGAGTGCAAAAAAATACAAAAATGGCTCTGGCAGTGAAAACAGCTTTTTAAAATGACATTATCATGTTAGAACTTTATTAGGATTTTATTTTTGGTCTACTTTAAACTTATATCTGACAAAATACTTTCTTTTACAGTCATACCATGGGCCTCATCCATACATACATCTTTTCTATACAGGTCTCAGCGAACAGTTCTCACAGGAAAAATGTGGCCCATCAGTAAAATGGCGGCAGACAAAGAGAAGAAGAGACACATACGCCGTGGCCTGGCGCCAGCCAGACATTGGAAAAGTTACATCGCTTCTTTCAACCAGCGGCAATTGAGATAAGGGCCCTGTGACATCAGCGGCTGTTTACACGTGAAGTGGCCTTCTTATACTTCAAACACCGCCTCATGGCTGCTCTAGGAGGTATAAATAACCTGATGACAGGAAGGATCAGCAGCACACAGTGAGCAGTCACACGAAACATAAAACACACACAGCACAAACATAAAACATACACTATCAACAACGCATGTCAAATGAGCACTCTAAATAATCTTTTTCCGAAACTTCATGGATGCTCTTACATACGTGCTTTAATTTTTACATGATCTGTATGTCCAAAAAAAAAAAAAAACACAAAAAAAAAAAAAACTACAAGCATGTAGCACATAGTTGCCAACATTGCAAAATAATTTTTAGGGACACTTTTTTGGCTGTAGGTGGAGCCTTATTATAATTAGGGGGCGGGGCATACATTTGTAGGTGTGGCACAGGGGAAAAGCAAAAATGTGGCACGCAAAGCGGCGAAAAATGGGCGTGGTTTACGCAAAATAGTGGGCATGTCTTAAATGGGCGTAGCTCAAAGGGGGTGTGGTTAGCGTCTGAGATGATTGAGGGATGGAGGGAGAGGGATAGGGATGAAGGGACAGCAGCCCCAGATCCTACACAACAGTAGAAATATGTGTATTCCAGAAAGTTTAACAATCAGCAGATAAAGATACTCCAAACACCTGGTGTTAGCACTTCAATCATCCCGGCACCATGGTTGTTATGGTGTCAGGATGATTGCAGTGCATTATTTCTATTATTACATTGTAATATAAAATGAAATCATTCAACTCACCATAATGCCGAATCAGTGGGAACCCTGAGCATGTCACCTGCCACGTCGCCTGCCACCAGCCGTTCGTCCCTGCATCAGGTGCCCCCAGCAGAGTTCGTCCTTGCATCAGGTGCCCCCAGCGGAGCCCCCCTTACATCAGATGTCCCCAGCGGAGCCCCCCTACATCAGATGTGCCCAGCGGAGCCCCCCCTTACATCAGATGTCCCCAGCGGAGCCCCCCCTTACATCAGATGTCCCCAGCGGAGCCCCCCCTTACATCAGATGTCCCCAGCGGAGCCCCCCCTTACATCAGGTGTCCCCAGCGGTGCCCCCCCCCTTACATCAGGTGTCCCCAGCGGTGCCCCCCCCTTACATCAGGTGTCCCCCCTTACATCAGGTGTCCCCAGCGGTGCCCCCCCCCTTACATCAGGTTTCCCCACCGGAGCCGCCCCTTACATCAGGTTTCCTAGTCTCCGCCGGCCGCGTGGGGGGTGGAGCGGGGGGTGGTGGGAGCGAAGCGGGCCTGGGGGGTAGGTGGGGCGGAGGGTGGGTGGCGACACAGGAGCTCCGTCTAGCCGCCCACCCGCCGGCCGTGGACCTCTAGAGGCAGCGGCGGAAAATCGTGGAAAAAACAAATTTCTCAGGACATTTCCCGGGAAGCAATAAATTCGGGAAAATAGTGTAAATCCCGGAAATGTCCCGGGAAATTCGGGACAGTTGGTAAGTATGGTAGCAGGGTGTTAGTCTCCCTTTGTTTCCCTCAAGTGAGATTTTTGGTGTAAATCTCATTTTTGACCACTAGATGTCCCCACCTATCATTATTTTAAAAAAAAGTAATATTAACCACCTCAACACAGGGCACTTTAACCCCCTTCCTGCCCAGGCCATTTTTCAGCTTTTAGCGTTGTCACACTGTGAATGACAATTGCGCGGTCATGCTACACTGTATCCATGCAAAATTTTTATAATTTTCTTCACACAAATAAAGCTTTCTTTTGGTGATATTAAACCACTTCAATACCAGGCACTTAGACACCTTCCCGCCCAGGCCAATTTTCAGCTTTCAGCGCTGTCGCAATTTGAATGACAATTGCGCGGTCATGCTACACTGTACCCTAACAATTTTTTTTATCATTTTGTTCCCACAAATAGAGCTTTCTTTTGGTGGTATTTGATCACCTCTGTGGTTTTTATTTTTTTGCGCAACAAATAAAAAAACCCCAAAATTTGGAAAAAAAACACGTTTTTCTTTGTTTCTGTTAAAACTTTTTGTAAATAAGTATGTTTTCTTCTTCAATGACGGGCACTCATATGGCTGCACTGACGGGCACTGATATGGCTGCACTGACGGGCACTAATACGGCGGCACTGATGGGCACCGATGAGGTGGCACTGACGGGCACTGATGATGGGCACTGATAGGCGGCACCGATGGGCACTTATAGGTGGCACCAATGGGCACTTATAGGTGGCACCAATGGGCACTTATAGGTGGCATTGATGGTTACTTACGGGTGGCACTGATAGTTGGCACAGATGGGCACTGATAGGTGGGCACTGATGGGCACTGACAGGTGGCACGAATGGACACTGATGGGTGGCACTGATGATACTGGTTGTTTGCAGTGATGCCCCTAAGGGTGGCATTGCTGGGCATCACTGCAACATAATGGTGCCAATCAGTGCCCATTTGTGGGCACTGATTGGCACAGATTGGGCACACTGGGCACATGTGGATGGCCATGGGGTACATACCTGGCCATCCACATGTTGCCCCTTCCCTAGTGGTCCTAGTGGCGATCCCTGGTGGTCCAGTGTGGTGATCTGCGGGGGGGCTGCGCTGATAAACAATCAGCGCAGACCCCCCCTGCCAGGAGAGCCGCCGATCGGCTCTCTTCTACTCGCGTCTGTCAGACGCGAGTGAGGAAGAGCCGATCAATGGCTCTTCCTATTGACAGTGTGATCAGCCGTGATTGGACACGGCTGATCACGTGGTAAAGAGCCTCCGCCGGAGGCTCTTTACCAAGATCGGTGTAGCGGTGTGTCAGACTGACACACCGATCCACCGATCGCCGCGATGCGCGGGCGCCATGTTATCCTGCTGGACGCCATATGACACCCAGTCAGGATAACTGAACCACTTCCCGGATGTCAATCCGCTATAGGGCGGGCGGGAAGTGGTTAATCACTGCGGGTTTTTTAAATTTTTTACTAAAAGTTTTTCTTAGTTTCTGTCAGTATATTTTGTAAATAAGTAATTTTTCTCCTTTACTGATGTGCGCTGATGAGGCTGTACTTATGAGTACTAATGACTAATGCACTAATGGACACTGATGAGGAGGCACTAATATGTCGCACTTATGGGCACTGATAGGCGACACAGATGAGCACTGATAGGTGGCACTGAAACCCAGCACTGAAAGCCAGCACTGACTGGCATCACTAATGGGCACTGATTGCTGACACTGGTGGGCACGGATTGCTGACACTGGTGAGCACTGATTGCTGGCGCTTTATTGTAATCAGGGCACTGATCATCAGTGCCCTGATTACCTGTCTTGCTGTCAGATGCCGCTGATCGGCCCCCCTCTCGCCACACACTGGTCAGTGTGAGGGAGGAGAGCCGATTACCGGCCCTTCCGTGTTTACATTTGACCGGCTGTGATTGGACAGCCGATCATATGGCTAAAGAGCCACGTCATCGGGTCTCTACACAGAGATCTGGGTTGCGGCCACGATTGCTGCACGTGGGAGCGGGCATTAATGTGCGCCGTCATATGACGTCCACCCAGAACAAGAGCCGCACCGTCCCTCCGTCATTTGACGGTGGGCAGGCAGCAAGTTAATTAACGCTTTTTTTATTAGTAATAAAATAAAAAGAGGTTATACTAACCTGCTCTGTGCTTCACTCCTCCTTTTATTGGGTGCCCCCTCAGCAAGCCATGTGCTATGGGAGCACCCGCATGGGAACACACCAGATCCGGGCTTTGTGCGTTTATAGACACACACAATGCTGGTAAGCCACGCCCCCTGCTCCCTCCTTACAGGAGTTTGACTGACAGTAGCAGGAGCCTATGGCTTCCATTGCTCTCAGTGTTGACTGTGAGACCATCACTTACACGATTCCTTGCTTCGGCTGTCTCCAGCACTCTCCTCCTCTTCCCCAAGCTCTGGTCTGTGGGCAAAGTCTCAGTATCATCATGAACCCTACATGTAAGACATTAACCCAGCATGGTATGCGGAGGAGGCTGGAGTGCGACCGGAGCTGGCCACAGCTTACAGAGACCGCTGCGCGGGGGGGGGGGGGGGAGCCTGGTAAGTATTACTTAAAGGAGTTCTAAAGGCATTAAGATAAAAAACCTTTGTGCAGCAGTCCCCCTCAGCTCCCCTAATACCTACCTGAGCCCATCTTTATCCAGCGATGTTGCAGGAATGTGATTGGCTCCCGCTGCTATCATTTAAAGTCAGTCAGCCAATCAGTAGATAGAGGGGGCGGAGCTGAACCTCAGCTCCGTGTCTGAATTGACACACGGATCTGCTGCACGGCCCGGGTGCCCCCATAGCAAGCTGCTTGTTGTGGGGGCACTCGACAGAAGGGAGGGGCCAGGAGCTCCAGCCAGAGACCTGAGAAGAGGAGGCCACTGGCCACTCTGTGCAAAACCATATAATTCTATTTTCTTTAAACGAGACTTTACAATTACTTTAATCCTCTGCCCCTAGACTAAACCAGCAATTCATTCTTGCAGTGCAGGAGGGCCCCAATGCAAGGGTGGATTTTTTTAACCACTTACGGACCGCCGCACGCCGATATATGCCCTAACTTTGAAGAGGCATATCATTGTTATGGCAGCAGATAGCTGCCATAACCCCGCTATCCTCTTCTTCGGCCGGCGGTCTGGTTTCCGATAACAGTGGTCTCTGCTGCGGATTCGCTGCGAGATCAGTTCTATCGGCGGCGGAAGAGGGCCCCCACCGCGCTCCGGTGCCCTCCGCCGCTTACCAGAGCCGTTAGCAGTGGCAGGGGCGATTGGATGCTGTTCCATGCTGGTTATGGAAATGAGTGAGGGAAAGATGGCCCCCACCCGTCTCCATACCATTGCAGGGCGGAAGCAACGGCAAAACTTCACTTCTGCCCATAGTTCTTAAAGGGCCATTTAAAAAAAAAAATTTTAAACAACAATTTTTTTTTAAATTTTTTTTATTGCATTGTAGTGTAAATATTAGATCTGAGGTCTTTTTGACCCCAGATCTCATATTGAAGAGGTCCTGTCATGCTTTTTTTCTATTACAAAGGATGTTTACAATCCTTGTAATACTAATAAAAGTGACACATTTTTTTTTTAAAGAACAGTGTAAAAATAAAAAATAAAAGGTAAAATAAATAAGAATTTTTTTTTTAAACGCACCCCGTTCTGCCGAGCTCACGTGCAGAAGCGAACGCATACGTGAGTAGCGCCCGTATATGAAAACGGTGTTCAAACCACACATGTGAGGTATCGCCACGATCGGTAGAGCGAGAGCAATAATTCCAGCCCTGGATCTCCTCTGTAATTCAAAACATGCAACCTGTAGAATTTTTTAAATGTCGCCTATGGAGATTAAGGGTAAAAGTTTGTCCCCATTCAACGAGCGGGCACAATTCTGAAGCGTGACATGTTGGTATCAATTTACTCGGCGTAACATTATCTTTCACAATATTAAAAAAAATGGGCTAATTTTACTGTTGTCTTATTTTTAAATTAAAAAATGTATTTTTTCCAAAAAAAAGTGCGCTTGTAAGACCGCTGCACAAACGGTGCGACAGAAAGTATTGCAACGACCGCCATTTTATTCTCTAGGGTGTTAGAAAAAAAATGTATAATGTTTGGGGGTTCTAAGCAGGGCTTTTTTTCAGCAGGAACGTGGGGGAACGCAGTTCCGGCACCTCCAGCACTGAGTGTATGCAATAGTAAGGGGTGCTGAGGTGTGATGGAGGGGCTACTGATGCTTGTTGCTGGGGGATCTATTCTAGCAGGAGGGGATCTATTTTTGCAGGGGGGGTCTATTGTTGCTGGTGGGGACCTATTGTTGCTGGGGCTGGGTCTTATATTACTTGGGGATCAGTTATTGCTGGGAGAGTTCTACTGTTGAGGGATGGGTCTATTGTTGCTGGCTGCTGGAGAGTCTATTGATGCTGGCCGTGGGGAGATCTGTTGTTGCTGCTGGGGGACATTCTGTTTCAGGTGGTCCATTGTTGTTGGGGGGGGATATATTTGTTGGAGGGGGCTCTATTGTTACTGGCTACAGTGGACCTATTTTACTGCTTTTTCTGTTATCATTAACACATTCCATACAAATTACTGATCAGCACAAAATACTTGGTTCTTTATTCTCTAAAAGGGCAGTATGGGAGGTGTGTAGAGGGTGGAACCAAGAAACGGTGCTCGGGGTGGGTAGGGGCGGAGTAAAGGAGGAGTTCCTGCACCTTTTCTCTGAGAAAAAAAGACCTGGTTCTAAGCAATTTTCTAGCAAAAAAAAAAAATGTGTTTAACTTGTAAACAACAAATTTAAAAAAGAGGCTCGGTCCTTAAGAGGTTAATTTCCTGAATGGGTTGAGACATCTAGAGGTAGAAAGTGAAAACGACACCAACAATCTCACTAGAAATATTGCAGAACCACGTGGTTTGGTGGCTGCGAACAAACGCGCATGCTGGAAACGTTTCTAAATCAGCAGATGCAGCAATGACCCAGCAGGGGGACATAAATGAAGAGTGCATGGCAGCTTTCATAATCAGGACAAAGGCTATATTTATTTCAGGTCTACTATAATTCAAGTATATAAAAATGCTCTAAGGGCTACTTTACACTTGTGGTTGGGAACAGTAAAAACAGGCGGTTGAGCCATGTTTCTACCGCCTCCCCAATCTCATGGGACCTCATGGGATGGCGGGTTAGCAAGCCCAGATCGCGGGCTGCTGACCCACCATCCCAGAGCATCAGCAATGAGCTGGCACCAGCAGTGGAGGAAGGAAGTGGCTGCATAGGGAGTAGGAGCTGCATAAGCTGATGCTTTCTCTGTAGCGTCTGCTCCTGTCCCAGGTGGAGTGATACCAAGCGCACGTCGCCTGGGACCTTCCTAGCAGCCTAGCGATGCCAGCAGAAGCTGGAAGAGAAAACAGTCAGTTTATTATACATCACATAGTTTTGCAATGGCCATATTAGCACTTTTAAAAAGAGGGTTATTAGGCTGCTTTCACACTGATCCGCAGCTGCACTGATCCATAGACTTCTGTTATATCTTGCGGGTTTGGTGCTGTTTCTGAAAACGCATCAAAACTCCTGAATGCAGGAATGTTGCTGCGCTTTCAGAAATGGCACCACACCTGCAAGATGTAGTAGAAGTCTCTGGCAAAGCGCAGAAAACTCATAGGTGCACTGTTCTGCACCCATGGTGTGGGTAAACTGCAGTGCATCAGTGTAAAGTAAGCCTTATAGGGGGCTCATTTACATTTGTGGTTTGGGGGGTGGTAAAACCCCACAGTTCATTGTGGCGAGCAGTTATCAAATCACTTAAGTGGCCATTGCTCTTCAAAAGGTTGAGGACCCCTGCCTTAAAGCAACCAGATACCTGTTCTTGTTTTCCCACCTGCACCAGAACAATGCCAGCTGGATTTGGATTGGGTGTTACTTTTTTTTTTTTTAACAGCAATTTTTTATTAACAAGCCCTTTTCCACGTCATGAAGTTACACTGACCTGCCAGGACACTGATATTTCCCTCCACCAAAGGCTATAAAGCCGTCCAGAAAAACATTCCTGTCTACCATCTCCTCCGTCCAGCGTTCCTGTGGGAAGAAAGCACAATTTTTCCAATAAGGCCTTAAGTAAATAATCCCAACGTTCCCCTCCTAGATATAAAATGACAGCGCTCAGGGCATTAGGTCCCAACTAAAAATGGTCACTGGGTTTTTCTGTCTTTTAGCAACAACTTTTCTTACTATTAAATTTTTTATTCAGTTGCAATGTGCCTTTGAGCTTGGTAGGAATTTTACTATGCCGAGAAGAGGTCAATTTCCTAGCACAGCCCCCCTCCTTGCACATTATAGCAAGCTCTTCTTTTGACAGCGTCTAATTACTCTCTGTGCTGGCCCAGCTCCTCAATACACCCCTTCACCTCACTACAGGTACAGTTAGGTCCATATATATTTGGATACAGGCACAATTTTAGTTTTTTCCAGGTATTTACCAAAACATATTCAAGCTATAGTTAAATAATGGATATGGGCTGAAAGTGCACATGCTCAGATTTAATGTGAGGGTATGTACATCCAAATCGGAGGAAGGGTTTAGGAATTACAGCTCTTAAAAAAGCCACCCCCCCCCCCCCTTCAAGAAACAAAAGAAATCCATCAGAGAGATAGCAGCAACATTAGGAGTGGCCAAATCATCAGTTTGATATATTCTGAGGAAAGAATAATGCACTGGTGAGCTCAGCAACATAAAAATGGCTGGACGTCCACAGAAGACAAGAATGGTGGATGATCGCAGGATCCTCTCTGTGGTAAAGAAAAACCCATTCACAACATCAAGACAAGTGAAGGACACTCTAAAGAGGTGGGCGTATCACTGTCAAAGTCTACAATCAAGAGAAGACTTCACAAGAGCAAATACAGAGGGTTCACCACAAGGTGCAAACCATTCATAAGCCTGAAGAATAGAAAAGCCAGATTAGACTTTGCCAAAAACAATCTAAAAAAGCCAGACCAGTTCTGAAAAAGCATTCTTTGGATTGGTGGAATTAGGATTAATCTGTACCAGAATGACGGGAAGAAAAAACAAAGTGTGGAGAAGGCTGGGAACAGCTCATGATCTAAAGCACATAACGTCATGTGTAAAACATGGTTGAGGCAGTGTGATGGCATGGGCATGCATGGCTTCCAGTGGCACTGGGTCAATGGTGTTTATTGATGATGTGACAGAAGACAGAAGCAGCCGGGTGAATTCTGCAGTGTTTAGAGATATACGGTCAGCCCAGATTCAGCCAAATGCAGCAAAGTTGATTGGATTGCACTTCACAGTACAGATGTACAATGATCCAAAACACTGCAAAAGCAGCCCAGGAGCTTTTGAAGGAAAAGAAGTGGAATATTCTGCAATCATCTGATCTCTACCCAATTGAGCATGCCTTTCACTTGCTGAAGGCAAAACTAAAAGGCAGAAAGACCCACAAAGAACAACTGAAGACAGCTGCAGTTAGAGCCTGGCAAAGCATCAGAAAGGAGGAAACTCAGTCTTTGGTAATGTCCATAGGTTCCAGACTTTAGGCAGTCATTGCCAGTAAAGGATTCTCAACAAAATATTAAAAATTTACATTTTATTTATCCAATTACATTTAAGCCCCTGAAAATGGGGGGACTGTATATAAAAATGGTTGCAGTTCCTAAAATTTGTACTTGATATTTATGTTCAACCCCTTGAATTAAAGCTGAAAATCTGCACTTCAAATTCATTTGGATTGTTTCATTTTAATTCTTTTCTGGTTGTATACATAGCCCAAAGTATGAAAATTGTGCCTATGTCCAAATATATATGGACCTAACTGTATATGCAGCCTCCGGGGGGTGATTAAAGGGGAATACCAGAGTGTCACTTTAGTGCACTGGGTCTGCTGACATCACATTCACGATGGCAGTGCCCAGTAGCAGTCTCAGGGAGGCTTTTACAGGTAAATACCACATATAAATCCCATTAAATGCACATATATTTTTTTTATAAGATTTTACTTGGAATGACTAGTTTGGTGACAGGGTCTCCTTAAATAGGAAAATCAGAAATTTTCCAGAAAATCTAACAAAAGAAATGGCAAAGAGGAATACTGAAACTTTAAGTTGAATTCCAGGTATGGATTTTTTTTACATTATTAAAATGATCCAACTTGAACCAATGTAACTATACATATACCATACCTGTGGGATCCCTTTGGAAGCACTGTAGTATTCTCTGCTGCTCCAGTAATCACAACTGTCTTCCGAGTCCTGTGCTGAGTGGCTGCCCTACTACCAGGGGGTTGCTCCCTCGACCCCTGCAACATTCAGAGAACGCCTTGCATTTTTCTGGATGAATGCAAGGCGTGCTGTGAATGGTTCAGGTGAAGATTATGACATCGCTGCCCCACCCTATCACCTCATCCAATCAGAGAATGCTTTGCAGTCATTGAGAAAATGCAAAGTGTTCTCTGAATGGCACCGGTGCCAAGTGAGTGAACCCCTGTGGTTACTATGCAGACGGAAGACAGTCTGGATCCTTGCAGTAGTGGCGGCTATTACAGTGATTATCCAATTCAACGGGAATCCCGCATGTACAAAATATGCATACTTACATTGGGCCAAGCTGTGCAAAACAAACCGGACCTGGATTGGAGTTTTAAAGAACCCCTGTCACCTGTGTCTGTGTACAGCCCCTCCCCTGACCATCACCAACAGGGTTGCAAGATATAGAATGATGAGTAAATACCCCCCCCCCCCCTCGCCAAGTCAATCATAAGCTTAAAGAATTTATTGTGCGAAGAATAAAGAGCAGACAAAATCATTTAAAAACCAATAACACAAGGTCCTGTATATTTTCCTGTCCCCTATTATCAAACAATTTATGTGAAGTATTTTGCATGCAATACATATATAATATATGGCATTCCTTTTTATGGATTTATTTTATAGACATATTTGACATGAGCCATTTGCTTATATCAGATAAGAATGACACAGGGACCTGTGCTATTGGTTTTTAAATTGACTGTGAAAGCTCTCATTTATCCAGGTTATGGGATATCTACACCTATACCTACCGTAACTCCCCTCCAAGCTAGATGTCTACTACAGTGGAACCTCGGATTACGAGCATAATCCGTTCCAGGAGAATGCTCGTAATCCAAAGTACTCGCATATTAAAGCGAGTTTCCCCATTGAAGTCAATGGAAACTAAAAAAATTTGTTCCGCATTGACTTGAATGGCATGCAATACCGCATGCGGCCAGAGGTGGGGGGGGGCGCCCCTGAGAGCCTCAGAAAGGAAAGGCCCGAGGACACCTCGGCTGACATCGTCAAGCCTCGGAAAGACTACGTTCCCGAGGTTTGCCGAGGTTAGCCAAGCTGTCCTCGGGCCTTTCCGTGCTTTTCTGACCAGCGCCAATCGGCGCCGCTTGGCTCTGGCGCCCCCCACCTCAGGGCAAACGTGGTACTGCGCACGCTTTGACCTGAATCATACTCGTTTTGCGAGACAAGACTCGCAAACCGAGTTACGATTTTTTAAAATACAGTGCTCGTATTGTGAAACGCTCGTTAACCGCATTACTCGCAATCCGAGGTTCCACTGTACTTGTATCCTATGTAACCAAAAATAAAGACTGGAAAGCCTTGGGTATGGTAGTATTACAGAACAGCATAGATAGTGATAGAGATATTAAAAGAAGACCCCTAAGGTAGGAGAGGAAGAAAGACAAGGGCCACACATCTTCCTCCTAGACTTCAGGGTAGGTCTGAAGACCCACACCCTACTATCTGTTGGCGTAATAAAAGACATAGGAATAAGTGCAGTGACAAAACATGGACAAGAAAAATAAACACCAAAAAGTCTACTTACATTGGCTACGCCTTGAGGCCTGATAAAAAAAACAAATGCCAAAATGCCTAGCCCATGAGGCAATGTGCAGAAAAAAAGGGTAGTGATGTTGTGGCATAGTGTGGGTCCCAAACCCATAGTGATACTAGCATACCTCCCAACTTTTATACTTCATAATGAGGGACACTGGAGGAGTGAAAAGACCTACGTCGCGGTAAATTGTGGGCGTGATCAAGTACCTAGCAGTGGGAGGAGGTTACGGGATGTGTTTAAACAAAACCCGTGCTTCCTTGTACCTATAAAATATGCTTTGATTGCTTTGTCTGAGCCTAACTTAAACAACTTCATTAAAATAGTCAGGGGCTGCATAGCAACCAGCAACTGTTGAAACAATAAAGACTTTGGTGAGAAGCATATAATGTACAGTATTGTGTTCAGTGGTGTGTAACTCATTAGAGGGGTAAGGAAAGGGAAAAAAATTAACCCCAGACTCTCCCCACTTTACCCTTTTAGCAAAAAAACATACTCCCTCCCCTCCCAAAAAAAAAACCAGCACTAATTTGCACACTAACCCTCCAAGTACAAGTCCTTTCTCCCCCTCCCAGAACAAATCCTCCCATGCAAACCTTCTTCCCCCTTCCTCAGCACAAGTCCTTCCCCACCTTCCCCAAATCCCCAGTCCCAGCACAATACAGGCAGTCCCTGAGTTACGAACGGGCTAGGGACTGTAGGTTTGTTCTTAAGTTGAATATGTTCGTAAGTCGGAACAGCATGGGCAGAACGGCAGATATGTCGTTTTCCGATGTTCCGTCGAATGTGCCCACTGTCGAAAAGGGTCTGTCAAATGCGCCCGCCATCGAAAAAGGGTCCGTCGAATGTGCCCGCCGTCAAAAAAGGGTCCGCCGAATTTGCCCGCCGCCGAAAAGGGTCCGTCGAATGTGCCCGCCGTCAAAAAAGGGTCCGCCCAAAGGGGCCGCCGTCGAAAAAGGGTCAGTTGAATGTGCCCACCGTCGAAAAAGGGTCCGTCTAATGTGCCCGCCGTCCCATTCGTAAGTAGGAGTCGTTCGCAAGTCGGATGTTCGTAACTCGGGGACTTCCTGTACCCCCTTCCTCCCTATTCTAGCATTCCCCACGCCCCATCGGTCCCACCTCACAGCACTAATCCTCTTCCCCCAATCCCCCTTCCCAATACAATAAGTCCCCCCACATTTCTTCTCCCAGTGAAAATTCTCTCACCCCTCAAGCACAAATTCCTAGCTTCTGGGTGGAGTTTAGCATTAAACAGGTTTAGGTTAGCTTTAACACTCTATAGCAAAGTCACCTTATACATGTGTCCCAGTGTGCCCATTTGGTAACTTACTGGTTTAAACTTTTCAGGATCAGGAAAATATTTTGGATCCCGGTGAACCCAATATGGAGATAACATCAACAGGTCCCCAGGAGGGATCTCATAATTCTGCAGAAAGGACAAAATAAAGCAATAGGTTAGGTCAGGCGGACTGCAAAGCTTCAACCTGTCATTTTAAGGCAGGCCATACATTATGCATTTTTCTTTCCTTCAACCACAGTCTGAAGGAAAGAAAATTGCTAGATTCCCCCATCAACAAAGCCAGCGTTGATAGGGGAATCCCTCCCGCAGCGCTATTGTGTTCTGCAGGCGGGGAGCACAGGGAGGTTTCCCAGCCAGCAGAATACAATGATCAGTGCTGGTGGCTGTAGCCGCTGGCAATGATCGAGTGGAAAAAAAATCCAACAGGCTGGTTGTACGGAATGTTGATCGATAAATTGACTTCAGTACAGCCAGCCTGCCCATAGATGGATCAAAATTCGACTGGTTCCTGCCAAACTGGACAAATTTTGATCCGTCAAGTGAAAGCACAATAGCAGGCGTGAATAGGGAGTATACAGCAGCAAAGGCAATAGACTCCTTTTTACTGGATGCAATGCACAGATGTGACTACAAAGAGCAGAAAATAAAGACACCTAAAAGATAAAAATGATCAAGTAGCATGTTATCTAAATGCCAAATTAACTCTGTTTAAATCAGCTAAATACATTCCTGGTGCACCCAAACAAAAGATGCGTATGGTCTTATTTGATTGCTCTATTTAGAAAACCCTGCCCTCTGCCAGCACACTGATCTCTGTGTGGAAGCAGTGGTCTCTCTGCAGAGGTGTAACATGTCCCCTGCTGTGTCAGAGCTAAAGGTCTACAATCAGCAGGGAGTATGAGCTCTGCTGATTGAAGATCTATAGGTTGGACTCAGTAGACGGTGTGCTGGATCTTTGCAGAGAGACCATTGCTTCCCCATAGAAAGCAAGGGTCCTTCTTGTACAGCATGCTGGCGGGGGATGGGCTTTTCTACTCAGGATGTGGCTGCTTTCTAAAGAGAAAAAAAATAACTGTAAAACTTTAAACACCCAATTATATGATGTACTTGCAATGTATTTTGCGGATTTAAACTTGAAGTTCAATTGGGCTTTAAAGAAACAAACAATAAAAGAAAATCTAAACTCACCACATTTTGTTTGCCACCTTTTAATGCCTAAGAACATACCTTTAGTTCTGAGGTTTGCGAACCAGAGTACACCATGCACTCTGCTTACGAACTTTCTTTAAAGATGAACGCCAAGCACATGGGTGTGTAATATATCACACACATAATACATTATATATACCGGTATATATATATATATATATATATATATATATATATATATATATACACACACACACACACACACACACACACTGCAGACAGGTCACCCACGGGAAGCACTGCTCTGTATTATTTAGGGGATCTGGAATTGCATAGGGCGGTATTTTTGTAAAATGTTTATAAAAGATGAACTTACACAAGGCTGTGGCCTCTCCCCCCCCCCCCCCCCCCCATGTAAAAGCACTGGTGCTTGATGATCAGCAGATAATCACCTTTGTCACATAGTGTAAGTTACATGTTCCTCCAAACTTGGAAATACTGGATATTTTCTTGGCCCCCAGATGCTGGTCAGAGCAATGGGGGAACAAGGGAATGGCGAGTAATACCAAGACTGTAAAGGAAATTTGTAAGTTCTCTATATAATTTTATTCTATTTTGTATGTATTGCACACTGCCCTCACTGTGCACACGGCACTAACGAAGTTTTCAGTACATGTTTGCATTCTTTCAATTCCTGATTAGAATTAGCCTGCCTATGTTACGCCCCTTGTTACCATAAACCTACAATTGTAATATTAATGTGATACCTACGTAATCATGTGTATAGACCTTGGATTGCATCATAATAAGGCAGAACAGTTATTTGGAAAGATGCGGAGTGTATCTTTTGTGTCTGTTCCCTACTGCAGTAGTTATTAATTTGGAACCACTAATCAATATGAGGTTAGGAGTTGCCTATCTATAAAAATGGCCAGGTCAGCAGTATACTGTTGCAGAGCAGCTGCACTGGCCGTTGCGGCTGGAGGAAACAGCAGGTTGAGCACAGTTTCTGCTTTAACAGAGTGTAGTGATGACATTAAAGGGTCTAAAACAACCTGTTTACCTACTCTTTTCTATCTTTTCATTCCCCTTCTGATAGCAATAAAGAAATAATAAAAAAGAGTTTTGAAATATTAAAGCAGAACATCAAATAAATAAAAAAAAACTAAATGTATATACATATAATGCAAACACGTGCTTATGATGTATATAAACAACGCTTGCACAACTCATAATAGATATCGCCCACCCTCGCTGGAATAAGAGAAGAAATTCTAGTGCCATCATTTACCATTAATGCCAAATTGATGAGCTGTAAAGCGTTTTTAAGCATCACCTTTTTTGGTGTAGTCTGTCCCCGCTTCATGGATGCACGCAATTATGTGGCTTGCCATATTTGAGATGTTTGCTTGCGTACATTTGTTCTGTGCAAATGGGGGCAAAAATGAAATGTTATTAGGCTACTTCTTGTGCCAAATGTTTTTTGATTTAAAAACAGAAAGTACCACATTTGGCCACTAGAGTGCACTACGTTTAGGACTTTCCTATGAAAAATATACTGTAGATAGTTTTACATGGGAAATGCCTATAATTCTTAGCACCATCTAGTGGCTAAAATGCAGTATTTTCTGTTTTAAATCAATGAAAAATGTTTGACCTGCACAGGAAACAGCCTAATAACATTAAAGTATGTTATCCCAACATTTCATATTCCCGATATGTGTCTCTTGTACCATGGAAAAGTATCCTTTTCTCTTTGCATTGCTTTCTTTGTGTGAAATACCTGGCAATCCTGCCATTCCCTCTGCTTTCCTATTTCAAACTGATTACACTAGGCATGAAAGCACATCTATCTCAGCATGGCCAGTTTTCTAGCTATGCTGGTAACACAGCCTGCCTGTCCTCCAATAAAAAGACTTGTTCTGGCACCCCTCTCTGCACAGCTCTTCACTGGGAAGATCAGTGTACTGCTGTTCCTCTGGCTCCTGCTGACACCCCCTACCCCCCCCAGCTCTCTAAGCCCCTTATGAAGCTGAGAACAGAGATTATGTGCTAAATCTATTTATAATGTATTTTTTTTCTTATATCTATACACATTGCAATTCCACCTTCTACCTGAATGGGAAGGTATGAATAAAACAAGAATTTCTGGTTGGTTATTACACTTTTCAGAAGGTTACAAATAAATACCTACATAGACTTTCAATGGTTGTACCACTTTCCTGGTAATCGCTCCTGGGGACCTCAGCCGTATGGCCTCAAGGACACAGGACTTCACAAAGGGGACTTTCTTCAGATCAGCAGCGGTAATACTTAAATGATGCTGACCTGCCCAAAGAGAAACACAAAAATTAAAGCCAGACATTTGCTCAATGAAATAAGAAATGCAATAAACGTTTTTAATAAATCTTCAGGAGCAAGAAATAAATGAACAGAGTACTTTTTGTGTGTAAATCAACTCAAAGGGCAATTGTGCATACAAAATGAATTAACCTATAGCGCTCATGCTTCCTAAGCAGCACTGGTGATTGGGGTGCCATTGGGCCAATGGAGACCAGGCCCTCTGTGTGAGAGCAGCAGTCTGGCTCTCCAGCATGCTGCCAGCACAAGATAGTTTAACACTTGCTGCAACACTTAGTATGTAAAAAAAAAAAAAGGAGCAGATTTATTAACATACGCAGCCTAACTGCATCACAGTTGGGCATGAAAAATGAAAAGGCAAACTAACTCCCAATATCCTGCAACCCCTCCAGGACATCGCATCCCTTGAGTGAGTATCAATTATAATGCAATGGTAAGCACTCAGTGGTGGTCAGCGCAGACACATGACCGTGCTGACCAATGAGCCGCACACCTGGAGCTTCTACTTCTTGTAATGTGTCCCAGAAGAAAGAAGTGCTTGGTGATTAAAGTATTTGTGGTGGGTTTACAAAAAACTAGAGAGTTCAAAATCGGGTGCAGCTCTGCATAGGAACCAATCAGCTTCCAACAAGCTGAAGTTAGAAGTTGGAAGCTGATTGGCTACCATACACAGCCGCACCAGATTTTGCACGCTCTAGTTTTAGTAAATCAACCCTCATGTCAGTTGTAGTTTCGCATAGATTGCGATAATTGGATGATTTTATTTTTGGATAGTAAGTGTATCTGAAATTGGCGCGCCACATTGTGAGTTAATAGTCCGGATATAAATTTATTCCAATGTAAAGTCAGGGGGAAAATACACAAGAAAGCCAAATTTGTTTGGGGTACAAAAACCTACCCCCTTTATCAGGACTAAAGAATGCGAAGCAATATATAAAGATTTTAATGGGGATTCAAAGCGTAGCGTCCACTGGTGGGCCTCTTTAGGTCCCTAGTCAGGATATTTCTCTAGCTGCACATTGTCTGTGTCCCTGCCTAATGGACACTGCAAGGAGAGAGCACACAGAGGGCTCTGATTGGCTGCAGCCGCAGTCTGGGTAAGCCTGTACCTAACAATGGAAGAGGAGGATCCCTGATTGGCCAATGTTTGCTGAGGAAGTCAGCCCCATTCGCCGGATCCAAGGGGGAAACAAGGCTAACTACAAAGTACGGTGCTCACTAACAGCTGAAATTCTGCTCAAGTCCTAATGAAGGGGACATACAGACCAGTATTCCCCAGTTACACTCCAGTTCTCCTCTACCCATCCCTCATCCCCTACCCACTCCCCTCTTTTTACCCCCTCCTCCTTCTCCCCTACCCATGGTTCCCAGTCCCATCCCCACTCCCATTTTTTCAGGGGCTAAGGAAGAACCCTGAGACGGAGCATCTTTTTACTGCTGCTGCTTGTGTGGGTGGGATGTGCACTGCGCCAACCCCTGCTGACCCTCCTCTCCTTTTCATCACATGTGATTGGCGCAGTACACATCCCACCAACACAAGCAGCAGCAGTAATAAGATGCTCCGTCTAAGGGTTCTTCCTTAACCCCTGCAAAGGGTGTGAGTGGGGGCTCATGTCTAAATTTTGCCTAAGGCCTCACAAAGCCTAGAGCTGCCTCTGTCCACCCCAAACTCGCTCATAAGTGTCTTTATGGACCTTGCTTTGTGCACTGGTCATTATGGAACAGGAAGGGGCCATCCCCAAACTGTTCCCACAAAGTTGGGAGCATGAAATTGTCCAAAATGTCTTGGTATGTTGATGCCTTAAGAGTTCCCTTTACTGGAACTAAGAGGCCAAGCCCAACCATTGAAAAACAACCCCACACCATAATCTTCCTTCCATCATATGATTTGGACCAGTACACAAAGCAAGGTCCATAAAGACATGGATGAACGAGTCCTGACCTCAACCCGATAGAAAACCTTTGAATTCTAGCGGAAACTGCGAGATAAGTCTTCTCGTCCATCATCAGTGCCTGACCTCACAAATGCACTTCTGGAAGAATGGTCAAACACTCCCATAGAAACACTCCTAAAGGTCCAAATATTCCTTTTGGAACATGTAACATGTTCCCAAAGGTGAACTTATCTTTTAAGGACTGATAAACTGCAAAATATTACGTTTTTGTATTTGGGTTTACACATACCTTAGCAAAATGGGGTTGAAAGAGAAAAGAAAGCAAGGACCTCTCCAATTAGGTCCTACCTCTTTCGGAAAAAATTAAGACTATTGCGGTACCAAAGGGATGTAGACAAACTTTTAAAATATTTTTGGTTTCTTTAAAGATAACATTAAAAAGTCCTACATAGGACACATAATATACACCATCACAAGTTAACATAAACAAAAAGTGAATGTTACAGCAATGTTGACACTCAATTAATAAAGATAATGCCCACACAGATGCATGGACGCAGGTTATATAATACTTGCAGACGTGACCTCTACAGTTTCGCGGTCACAGCCGCTTCTTCAGGAGGCGTCTAATAGTATATATTCTACAAGGTAAAGAGAATACAGTATCAACATTGCAAACAGAAAAATACAAATGTCATAGAAAGCACAGGGTAGATATTGGAGAACATAATTCAAGTTTTAAAAGTTGCACTCACCAACCTATAACCACAAGGGGTTTGGAGCGATACTGTGAGACGCCCTCGAGAGGCGTTCCCCCGGGGGCGAGCCAGGGTGGCAATTTAGGGTGATACTATTGTAAGAAAAATGTAATACATAAAGATTTACAATTTGTAAACTGCGTGTTCTACTCAGACATAAGAACCACCCGGGTGTGTCGAGTCAAAGAACAATGAAAGGTGGATGGGGAGAGGGAGAATAGGAGTGATAATGAGGGAGAGAGAGAAAAAAAGAGAAAAGGGGGGAGAAGGGATTATCACTCCTATTCTCCCTCTCCCCATCCACCTTTCATTGTTCTTTGACTCGACACACCCGGGTGGTTCTTATGTCTGAGTAGAACACGCAGTTTACAAATTGTAAATCTTTATGTATTACATTTTTCTTACAATAGTATCACCCTAAATTGCCTCCCTGGCTCGCCCCCGGGGGAACGCCTCTCGAGGGCGTCTCACAGTATCGCTCCAAACCCCTTGTGGTTATAGGTTGGTGAGTGCAACTTTTAAAACTTGAATTATGTTCTCCAATATCTACCCTGTGCTTTCTATGACATTTGTATTTTTCTGTTTGCAATGTTGATACTGTATTCTCTTTACCTTGTAGAATATATACTATTAGACGCCTCCTGAAGAAGCGGCTGTGACCGCGAAACTGTAGAGGTCATGTCTGCAAGTATTATATAACCTGCGTCCATGCATCTGTGTGGGCATTATCTTTATTAATTGAGTGTCAACATTGCTGTAACATTCACTTTTTGTTTATGTTAACTTGTGATGGTGTATATTATGTGTCCTATGTAGGACTTTTTAATGTTATCTTTAAAGAAACCAAAAATATTTTAAAAGTTTGTCTACATCCCTTTGGTACCGCAATAGTCCCAATTTTTTCCGAAAGAGGTAGGACCTAATTGGAGAGGTCCTTGCTTTCTTTTCTCTTTCAACCCCATTTTGCTTTATTCATGTTTAGGATGATGGTACCTATTTACGATATCATATCTTACTTCTCTAACTTTGTGGCACACACTTGAATTTTTACAGATACCTTGTCGTGGGCTGACAACACACTGCCCAGTGTAATTTGCTAAATTCCTAAAGCACTCCCACTCTCTGATCTCCACAGCACAATGGCCAATCATTCTCTAGTAGTCCAAGATAAGAAATGGGAGGGCTAAATAGACACACAGGAAAGTTCAGAATTTCTGATAAGATCAACAGGTATTTATTTACACTTTTTAAACAGATACAACAAAACGCTTTCAATGGTATATTAAACAGACCAAAAAGGAGCGAATCAGAGCAGTTTATTGTTAGGGTTTACATACACTATATAATAAGCCGCTGCTGGTAAAGCTGTACTAAACCCAAAAACAAAAAAGTGTAACGTATTGCAGTTCACAAATCCTAAACTATGGTGGCTGCATTATTTTCTTTTTTCAGGTTTTTTTCACCTGTTGATCCAGACAGTAAAACACCTTCTGCCTTGGGGTGTCTTCACTTAGAGGAGCAATGGAGACACCCTTAAGGCCCGTACACACGATCTGAAAATTGGACGAACATACAGCTTTGGAAGCGATCGGACGATAATCGGATTTATCGGATTTTCGTTTAATTAGAAGAGTTGTCATTGGAAAATACAATACAAATATACTACAACACATGACATCAGTTCCAATTTTTTATTCTGTTATACAAGAATTTTCGTAACTTTAGTAAACGATTTATGTTCAATATGCGACTAGCATGCAAAAAAAAAAAACGGATGATCTGTCGTTTGATTTTCAGATTGTGTGTACGGGGCTTTAGCCATGATCAGTCCGGGGAGAGGGCAGTGTTAGATGCACCAGCAGATTTAGATAGACATCACAAATGAATTAAAGCTGATCTCCACAGAAGCCACTAACAAGCTTCGGAAGCCATAACTAAGACCACTCACTGTTCTTATGATAGGGTAACTTTTTTTTTTTTTTGGCAATATTTCATCTTTTATTAGCGATGTGTCCAAGAATTTACATAATTTAAAAGGGTTAGAGAAATAACTGGCGTTCTACAGTATGATGAAAGACCTTCTAAATTCCATGGAACACATGGACAGATTTTTTCCTAACAGCATCAAGCCTTATTTTGGCAGGGCAGGTATTCGTCTCATTCAAAATAGCACAATTGTTCTCTCCTACAAATAGGCGCAAATCCTCGGTGATAAAGGGGAATCTGAAAGCCATGATTAACATTCCATAAGGACAAATTAACCTTCCATTCAAACACAGGGAGACTGGAAGGTCAGCTGCAGTCAACCACTGCCATCTAGTGGTCACTATCAGAAATATATTTGACTATCATCCAAAATGAGAACACAGAACGGTCTAATGGCAAAGTCCTTGCTGCTGCAAGGGAAGTCTACACCACATACCCCAAAGCCCAAAGAGCTGCAGTTTTCAGGCATTCCCCAGGCCAAACATATGTAGCAAATATAAAAAGAAAAAAATGATTCCAAGTAGTTCTGTTTGAACATGGGTTTATTATGTTAACCGCTTCAGCCCCGGAAGATTTTACCCCCTTCCTGACCAGAGCACTTTTTGCGGTTCGGCACTGCGTCGCTTTAACTGACAATTGCTCGGTCGTGCGACGTTACACCCAAACAAAAATTGACGTCCTTTTTTTACCCACAAATAGAGCTTTCTTTGGGTGATATTTGATCACCTCTGCAGTTTTTATTTTTTGCGCTATAAACAAAAAAAGAGCGACAATTTTTGCTATAATAAAATATCCCCCAAAAATATGTAAAAAAACTAATTTTTTCCTCAGGTTTAGGCCGATATGTATTCTTCTACATATATTATTGGTAAAAAAAAAAAATATATTGCAAAAAGCGTATATGGATTGGTTTGCGCAAAAGTTACAGCGTCTACAAAATAGGGGATAGTTTTATGGCATTTTTATTATTAACTTTTTTTTATTAGTAATGGTGGCGATCTGCGATTTTTATCGTGACTGGGACATTATGGCGGACACATCGGACACTTTCGACACTATTTTGGGACAGCATTTGCTGACATCAGTGCTGGGGGTTAATAATGCGTTTGCTGACGCCAATGCTGGGGGTTAATAATGCGTTTGCTCACACCAGTCCTGGGGATTAATAATGCGTTTTCTGACACCAGTGCTGGGGGTTAATAATGCGTTTGCTGACATCAGTGTTGGGGGTTAATAATGCGTTTGCTGACACCAATGCTGGGGGTTAAATAATGCATTTGCTGACATCAGTGCTGGGAGTTAATAATACGTATGCTGACATCAGTGCTGGGAGTTAATAATGCGTTTGCTGACACCAGTGCTGGGTATAGTATATTATTGCTGGTATAGTTTATTGTTTTTTGAAGTTTTGAAAGTTTGCATGTGGCCCCCATGGGATATGAAAACTTGTCATGTGGCCCTCTGGCAATTTGAGTTTGAGACCCCTGACCTAGAGGATATTTACCTCAATTAGTCCTGCATAAAATTTACAAAGACATAAAGGTCAAATTCTACTGCATTGCATTGTCCTGTAAATCTAACTTGCTTACAATATGGGAGAGCATAGGGATAGGCTCATCAGCAAGCTGGGTGGATCCTTGCTACGGCTGCATAGTCTGCATCATTTCATGACCATCCACCTAATATTGAGTAGGTCCCCCTTTTGCCTTCAAAACGGCCCTGAATCATCGAGGCTTGGACTCCAATAGACCTTTGAAGGTATGCTTTGGTGTCCAGCACCAAGCTGTCAGTAGCAGATCCTACGTTGTGAGGTGGGGCTTCCATGGATCAGATTTGTTTTTCCAGCACATCCCACAGATGTTTGAATGGTTTGAGATCTGGAGAATTGGGAGTCCAAGTCAATACCTCAAACTTGTTGCCGTGTTCCTGATAGCATTCTTGAACCATTTTTGCACCATTTTTGCGGTGTGGCTGGGCCTATTATCCTGATGAAAGAGCCACCACCATCAGGGAATACCGTTTCTTTTAAGGGGTGTACATGGTCAACAATAATGTTTCGGTAGGTGGTACGTGTCAAGTAACATCCACATGAATCTCAGGACCCAATGTTTCTAAGCAGAACATTGCCTAAAACCTCTACTGCCTCCGCCAGTTTGCCTTTTTTCCTATACTGCAGCCTGGTGGCATCCCTTCCCCAGATAAGCGACGCACATGCACCCGGCCATCCACATGATGTAACAGAAAACATGATTCATCAGACCAGACCACCTTCTTCCTTTGCTCCTTGGTCCAGTTCTGATGCTCATTTTTTGGCTGTGGACATGGGTCAGAATGGGCACAATGACTGGTCTGCTCTACATACTAGAGGAAAAGACCTACTGTGAGCCTCATGTGGCCTTCAAGCATCAGGGTGTTGGAGAGTTAACAGATGCTTGGAGCTGTTGAGTAACACATAGCACTGGTTGGTATACCCTTGTCTAAGAGTTCCCGATTATGATTTTGATTGGAAAATTATCATAAGCTGTTGGGTGCTCATAAAACTCAGCAGACTCCTCCTAGCTGCTCGATCTCAAGGAATCACAGATTGGCTTTTTTTTTTTTCTTCAGAGATTGGTCCAGTGCCATGTAAATCAAGCCCCAACAATAAATATACAAGCTTGATTAGTACAAGCGTGCATGCCTATCTGCTGATAGAGAACAAAACTGCTAGAAACACTTAAGTGAGCTAGCTATAAGCTCAAAGCAGCAAATAGCTGCACTGCTGTAAAATAACCAAATTCCTAGAAATACTGAGAGATCAACGCATGTAAAAATACTCTAAACATAAATAATCATTTCAAAACCAATACATGCCCTATTTAATAACTCATATAAGAATCAAATGAACAACTTGAACAACACAATAGTAAGTTAAAGGGGTTCTAAATGCAGAAGGTATTTTACCTTCTATGCATCAAGGTAAAAAACCTTCTGGGTACAGCTCCCCCTCTCCAGCCCCCCCCCCCTTTACTTACCTGAGCCCCAGCTTGATCCAGTGAGGTTCATGAGAGCAACGGCTCTCCTGGGTCTCTCTCTCCTCATTGGCTCATGCAGCAGAGGTAGCCATTGGCTGCTGCAGCTGTCAATAACAGCCAGTGAGCCAATGAGGAGAGAGAGTGGGGGACGGGGCCAAGCCACGCTCTGCGTGTGAATGAATAATATCCATTCTAAGGAGCGCGGCTCGGGAGCGAGCCTGTGCAAGTGCCCCTACAGCAAGAGGTTTACTATTGGGGCATTCGGCAGGGGGAAGAGCAAGAATCGCTGGCGGGTGACCCAAAAAGAAGAGGATTGGGGCTGCTCTGTGCAAAACTATTGCACAGAGTGGGCAAGTATAACATGGTTGTTATTTAAAAAAAAACAAAAACAACCTTTAACACTATAATTATGATGATGGATCTGATGTTGGCTATCTCACGTCTCATGGTACCTATGGGTACCTTCAAAGTGTATCTAAACCCAAGAACTAATATATTGCAGATTATCAGTCTTTAGATGTGACCGTCTGAACAAAGTAAACAAATGCAATTAACTAAGTAGATATTTACAAATAAAGAAAATACCTCTTGATCCCAATAAAAATCCAGTGTCCTTGTGCCCTCCTGTGTAGTGAACTGAAACCTCAAAACAACATTATCTGCCTTCCCAACCTCTTCTGTGAACTACACAACCCCTCCCATTATTAAAGATGAGGGTAGGTTTTCGTATCCCAAATCAGAGGATCAACCTAAGGTGATGACACTTTTCCTCCGTAAATGCGATGTGGAGAGCATTGTTACCCTAGGACAGGAAGTGTGTTACTGGCAGGATCACCAGGGCAAAAAAAAGTCTAAATAAAGAAACCCTTGCAGCCTCCCACACCTGAGGACTGGTAAGCTGCAACTTATAGTCTCTAGTTTTGGGTTTAGATATACTTTAATAATACCTTTGTCCCTGGTGACTTCATACATGTAGACATTTAAAACATAGTTACCTCCTTCACCAAATACAGAAGTAATTTCACTTATGACCTTCTTGTAAACCTCTGGCTCCGAAATGACGAAAGCAAGTGTCCAAAATGTAATCTAAAATAGATAGATGGTGAAGACATTATTGAACTGCTGGCGTTCTGAAGTCTTCCAATTATATTCCACAAATTCTACTGGATATACTAATGTATCGGAGAAAACAGGCATCCCTTATTGTCCATTGCAGCCAATCAGAATCTTCTTGTCCTTGTTCTGTAGTGCACTGCAAGAAGGGAGAATCTGCTTGCTACGGTCAACAGAGACTATCTGACATAATAAAAAAATTAGACATTTGTCAGACAACTGGATTCACTTATAAAAGGGTCTTCAACAATTATGGTCTGTGATTAGTATAGATTAATACGCTTATTCACCAGCACATCATTGATCTTCAAATGTTGTCCAAAACCTTTATTGTAGAGAGATCACATCGGTGTCACGCAGGAACCCTTCATCAGGTATGTGACGTAGCGGTCCTGCACGGCTCTGAAACGTTGCATTTGTACCTTTGTGATGAGATCTCTCTACGATAAAAGTTTTGGACATTGGACGATCCATGGTGTGCTGGCAAATATGCATATTGATGTGTGATGAGGCCAGTATTCAGCTGGTAGTCGCTGCAGCACCGCTGATTATAAGCTCTAACAAGCAGGGCTCTCTGATTCCTCCTGTATTGAATTGTATTATAACTGTACTGTCTGCCCTCATGTTGTAAAGCACTGCACAAACTGTTGGCTATATAAATCCTGTATGATAATAATAATAATAAGCCCGTCAGGACGAAACATGTCAGAAATGCGGTTAGATCCTCTGATTTTAACCATCTGGTGCTCTTTTAGAGAGATATCCTCTTACTTCCTGTCCTGCTGACAACAGTTTTACCAGACAGGAAGTAAGAGAAAATTTGCTGCAGACACACAGACTGCAAACAAGGTGACAGATACTCTACTAAGAAAGTGTTCTTTAAATTTAATTTCTATCTGTGGCGTTGCAGAGATCCCCTCATTTTCTGTCCACTAAAACATTGTTAGGAGGATGGGAAGCGAGGAAATATATCTACTGGAGCCCCTGACAGCAGTAAAAATCCTTTCCCTCTCTATTAAATCTAGAAATGATAGATGCACCTCAACTATGCCCTGAAAAATGTACATTTTGTTTTGAATTCCTTGAGGAGCACTTCCACGGCTAGGCATGGATCTCCATTCCCACAGCTGTCTATTTGCAGTGTGAGCTCATCTAATGCAGAGTTGCCTCTGAATACTAGTCTCACCAAAATGAGATTTAGGGTGTCACTACTGTACTGCTCATTATTCTCCTTCCTGGAGAGGAAACTGTACCTGAGATCTGCGGTGCAAGGATCTCCCTGCTTCTTTTCATTCATTCTGTGTATCTGTGATTTCTACACTTTTCCCTGCTAATTCCTAAGCGTAGATCACCAGTCATCGGGGGGCAGCTCTAACATGAGGATACAGAGCCCTGCTCTTCTGCCAAGATGGCTACCTCCACACAGAGACACAGTGCAGAACAAGGCATGGTATGTCCATAATGAGGAAAGATCAGCTACAGGCGGACCACAGGCAATGATAATGACTAGTCTTTTGCTCTCTGACAACTTCCACAGATCAGGTCCTCTTAAAGACTTCTCATTTTAGAAGTAAATGTAAAAGGCCACCACCACCCAAAGCTAAAAAACAAAGATAAAACAAATCCTCCTTCTCTACAATGGTACTTAAGCTGAGACAATTTATCTAGCTGCACTTACAGGGTTGGCGTTGGCCTGCGATGCCCAGAGCAGTAATAGACTGAAGTTATGTATGGAATTTCCCTTGAGAGTGTCCAGCAGATGATGCAGCAAGGTCTGTAAAAGATCAAGAAATCATACAAATTTATTCATCACCAGGGTAATTCAAAATGTCCATGCAGCTTCGACTCCCTCTGTACCCATTTTATCGACAGCTGTAATTTTATTCAATGTCTGAAGCAGGACCACCTGCCCCGCCATCACTATTTTCTATGAAAATTAGGTGTCAAATAGCTTCGTGGACCCAGTGGTAATAGCAGGACAGGGACAATAGCACTTGAAGGTGCAAAGAACTGTGGTCTGAGCAATGACTTACAATAGTAGAGAAAATAGCACAGACCAGCAGATGATCAGGACTGGTGCAGACAACAGTCAAACGGGTACTGAACAGACTCCTAGTTTCAGACAAGTAAACGAGCAACAGTTCATAGATGGAGATTTCAGACAGATGGTATAGACAGGTACAGACAGAGATACTGTAAATGCAGTCCAACACATAGGAGAAATCGAGAACATTGTAGAAACAATGGAAGTCAAATAGAACCTGTTGATGAGGCCCATGGTTGAAGCTCTGGCTTCACTCTAAAGTCAACTAACAAGGGTGTGAAAGCTGGAGCTTGGTCTAGCTGCAGTGTAGAAGAAGGCCCAATGAATGTCAGACAAAATTGAGCAACTCTAGCTGTCCTCCAGAAGAGAGGCGAGAACCATGGTTAATTTACTTGACGAAAGTATTTTCGTCATAGTTTTCGTCACCTGCATGTTTTCAGTGACAAAAACTAAAACAAAAATAAAAATTAGAATTAAATCAATTCTAATTTTCATTTAGTCGACTAAAATCTAATGGGTTTAATTAAATTGTAATGCATTATTTAAAGATTTCTCTAGAATTTCAAAACTCATTATAATACTCCTGGAGTAAAAATCTAATAAGATGTTAATATTTATAGTATTAAAGTTTGAACATGCACTGCAGACACAGATTTAGCCCTTTGTCGTTATATATAAAAAAACAAGTTTCGTGAACAAAAAAAATATTGCTTTCTGACAAACAGAAGTGCAACTTTAAAAAAAAAAAAAAAAAAAAAAAGTAAAAAAAACCCCAAACAAACAAAAATGTATTTTTTTCTCTATTGGCTGTAATGCCAGGCTGCAAGTAGGAATAGGGAAGTAAATGGGTGTGATGGAGTGCACAGAGCAAAGAACTGCATGTTCTGGGAAGGCTGTTACTTTATGCAGCTAAGCACTGCTACCTTGCTGGCGAGGCTGGTGCTAGACTATATTGCGCCCTAGGCAAGACCAGCTACTTGCACCCCCCCCCCCCTAAAAAAATAAAAATAAAATAAGCTTCTACATTTTTAAAAGCAGTAGAAAACTTTAAAACATCTAAACATTAAACAGCTAAATTGGGGGGGGGGGGGGCAGTGTGACAGGTGGTGGGGGAAAGTGTGACAGGTGGTGGGGCAATGTGACGGGGGGGAGTCAGTGTGACAGGTGAGGGGGTCAGTGTGACATGTAGGGGGGGAACAGTGTGACAGGTGGGGGAGTCAGTGTGACAGGTGGGGGGGGGCAGTGTGACAGGTGGGGGGGCCAGTGTGACAGGTGGGGGGGGCCAGTGTGACAGGTGGGGGGGCCAGTGTGATAGGTAGGGGGGACCAGTGGGCAGAGCGTGACATGTGGTGGGCCATTATGACAGGTGGGGGGGCCAGTAGGGCAGAGAGTGACAGGTGGTGGGCCAGTATGACAGGTGGGGGGGCTTGTGTGACAGGTGGGGGGGCCAGTGGGACAGAGTGTGACAGGTAGGGGGGCAGTGTGATAGGTGGGGGGACCAGTGGGGCAGAGTGCGACAGGTGGTGTGGGGGGACCAGTGTTGCAGAGTATGACAGGTGGGGGGGCCAGTGTGACAGGTAGGGGGACCAGTGTTGCAGAGTGTGACAGGTGGTGGGCCAGTGTGACAGGTGGGGGGGGCAGGGGGGCCAGTGGGGCAGAGTGTAACAGGTGGTGGGCGAGTGAGACAGGTGGGGGGGGGCAGTGTGACAGGTGGGGGGGGCCAGTGTGACAGGTGCCAGAACTTCACTCACAGAGATGGCCGCTCATGCCAGATTCTCAGGGCTGCCCTTAGAGAACAATAAGGAGAGAGCTGAGGCAGGCACATTGCATGGAATCTCATGTGAGAAGAGTTCTATCACAGAATACAATAAGCGGCCTGTCAGAGCAGCCAATCATGGAGTCGTGAGCTTGTTGTCCCGCGGCCAATCTATAGCAGGGGTGGGCGTTGCGTGTGGTGGCGGGCTGGGCCAATGGCTGCCTTTGTGTTGTGCTGTCCCGGGGCTCAGTAAGTGCCAAGTAGAGGCAGGAGGGTGTGTACAAGAAGTGCGGTCACCTGCCAAGTGTTCCCTGCCCCGGGGCTGGTGGAATGAGCGGGATGGCCTCCCCCCGTTATTAGGAAGGGATTTCCACACTTCCCTCGCTCCTCCCTTTCAATAAACGCTGACAAACAGCCCGGGCAGTAAAGGCAGATTGGGGGCAGAGTGGAGCATCCACAAACACGCCGCTGTGTGTGTGAGTGGAGCTGCGGCGGCCGGCAGTGGTCGTGTGCTGTGTGCGCCTCCGCACTACAGAGAAAGAGGCACGGACAAGCTTCCGGTGCCCCCTCCTCCTGGTAGACTCTAGCACTCGTGGCTGCACCCTAGGCGGCAGTGCGCTCTGGACGGCTGCCTAGTTTGCCTAGTGGTAGCGCCGGCCTTGCTTGCTGGGAGGGGAAACATTCACCACCACACATCCAGACAGACACAAATCCGACGGAGGAGTTCCTCTTCTGTGGTTTGCAGGGCATTGTTCCAAAACTCCCAGGTAGCAGGCAGACAGAGGGAGCCTGCATCTCTCAGCCAATACAGCTTGCTGATAGAGTCAGGGGGCTGGGGATTTAACGGATAGACGAAGCTCAAAGAAAAGCGGAAGTTCAGGTGGGTACTGGAGATTTTAGTTGACTAAAATGTACAGGAGATTTAGACTAAAATACGACTAAAACTAAAACAGTTCAGATGACTAAAATAAAAGGGCATCTTAGTAAAAAACTGTGGCTGACTAAATTGGAATATGACGTCAACATTAACATTGGAGAGAACTAGACCATTAATTGCACTCTGATGTCATCCGGCCCAGGGCCTGTCCAGACCCCATATAAAAGAAGAGAGCGCCAGCTGCCAGGGAAGATGAGCTAACTAAAACGGCATTTAAACAGTACCTTAGACAAAAATGACTATTTAACTCTTGCAGTGGGAGAGGGGCACGGCTGAAAGGTTCGTTTTCAATTTTCCCCAGAGTTCAGCTTTAGGCTCTGGTAATCTCAGACCGATGCAGGTTTTCCACACTTATATATATATATATATACACACACAGTATCTCACAAAAGTGAGTACACTCCTCACATTTTTGTAAATATTTTATTATATCTTTTCATGTGACAACACTGAAGAAATGTCACTTTGCTACAATTTAAAGTAATGAGTGTACAGCTTGTATAACAGTGTAAATTTGCTGTCCCCTAAAAATAACTCAACACACAGCCATTAATGTCTAAACCGCTGGCAACAAAAGTGAGTATACCCCTAAGTGAAAATGTCCAAATTGGGCACAAAGTGTCAATATTTTGTCTGGCCACCATTATTTTCCAGCACTGCTTTAACCCTCTTGGGCATGGAGTTCACCAGAGCTTCACAGGATGCCACTGGAGTTCTCTTCCACACCTCCATGACGACATCACAGGGCTGGTGAATGTTAGAGACCTTGCGCTCCTCCACCTTCCATTTTGAGGATGCCCCACAGATGCTCAATAGGGTTTAGGTCTGGAGACATGCTTGGCCAGTCCATCCCCTTTAACCTGAGCTTCTTTAGCAAGGCAGTGGTCGTCTTGGAGGTGTGTTTGGGGTCATTATGTTGGCATACTGCCCTGCAGCCCAGTCTCCGAAGGGAGGGGATCATGCTCTGCTTCAGTATGTCACAGTACATGTTGGCATTCATGGTTCCCTCAATGAACTGTAGCCCCCCAGTGCCGGCAGCACTCATACAGCCTCAGACCATGACACTCCCACCACTATGCTTGACTGTAGGCAAGACACACTTGGCTTTGTACTCCTCACCTGGATGACGCAACACACACTTGACATCATCTGAACCATATAAGTTTATCTTGGTCTCATCAGACCACAGGACATGGTTCCAGTAATCCACGTCCTTAGTCTGCTTGTCTTAGGCAAACTGTTTGCGGACTTTCTTGTGCATCATCTTTAGAGTAGGCTTCCTTCTGGGACGACAGCCATGCAGACCAATTTGATGCAGTGTGCAGCGTATGGACTGAGCACTGACAGGCTGACCCTCCACCCCTTCAACCTCTGCAGCAATGCTGGCAGCACTCATATGTCTATTTCCCAAAGACAACCTCTGGATATGACGCTGAGCACGTGCACTCAACTTCTTTGGTCAACCATGGCAAGGCCTGTTCTCAGTGGAACGTGTCCTGTTAAACCGCTGTATGGTCTTGGCCACCGTGCTGTGGCTCAGCTTCAGGGTCTTTGCAATCTTCTTATAACCTAGGCCATCTTTATGTAGAGCAACAATTTTTTTTTTTCAGATCCTCAGAGAGTTCTTTGCCATGAGGTGCCATGTTGAACTTCCAGTGACCAGTATGAGAGAGTGAGAGCGATAACACCAAATTTAACACACCTGTTCCACAATCACACCTGAGACCTTGTAAAACTAACGAGTCACAGGACACCGGTGAGGGAAAATGGCTAATTGAGCCCAATTTGGAAATTTTCACTTAGAGGTGTACTCACTTTTGTTGCCAGCGGTTTAGACATTAATGGCTGTGTGTTGAGTTATTTTGAGAGGACAGCAAATTTACACTGTTATACAAGCTGTACACTCAACACTTTACATTGTAGCAAAGTGTCATTTCTTCAGTGTTGTCACATGAAAAGATAGAAGAAAATATTTACAAAAATGTGAGGGGTGTACTCACTTTTGTAAGATACTGTATATCTAATTATACACTGGTATGGTGACAATGCGCCAATATATATATTGGCCAGCATTAACTTTTTCAGAAATCTGAGCTACAGTAGCTCTTTTATTGGATTAGACTATGCAGGCCAGCCGTCACTTCCCATATGCAACAAAGATCACTGGTTTTCCTTCCTTGGAAGATTTTTGGTAGGCTGTGACCACTGCAGACATCCCACAAAAGCTGCAGTTTTGGTGTTGCTGCCTACAGTGCATTGCAAAAGTATTCACCCCCCTTGGCTTTTTACCTATTTTGTTACATTACAGCCTTTAGTTCAATGTTTTTTCAATCTGAATTATATGTGATGGATCAGAACACAATAGTCTAAGTTGGTGAAGTAAAATTAGCAAAATATATATGTAAAACTATTTTTCATTATTAAAAAACTGATAATTGGCATGTGCGTATGTATTCACCCACTTTGTTATGAAGCCCATAAAAGGCTCTGGTGCAACCAATTACCTTCAGAAGGGCAGCACAGTGGTGTAGTGGTTAGCACTTTCACCTAGCAGCAATAGGGTCGCTGGTTCAAATCCCGACTTAGACACCATCAGCCTGGAGTTTGCATGTTCTCCCTGTGCCTGCGTGGGTTTCCTCTGGGTACTCCGGTTTCCTCCCACACTCCAAAGAAATGCTGGTAGGTTAATTAGACCCTGTCTAAAAATTGGCCAAAAAATATGTGTGTTTGTAAGCGCGTCTGGACCCTATGGGGTAAAGGACTGCGCTATACCGCAGATATACACCGGCTGCAAAAAGCGCCCTAAGGCAATTCAGTTTGCATAGGTAGCACTATTCAAGTCACTCATTCATTCATTTAGAAGTCACATAATTAGTGAAATTATGTCCACCTGTGTGCAATCTAAGTGTCACATGATCTGTCATTACATATACACACCTTTTTGAAAGGCCCCAGAGGCTGCAACACCTAAGCAAGAGGCACCACTAACCAAACACTGCCATGAAGAACAAGGAACTCTCCAAACAAGTAAGGGACAACGTTGTTGAGAAGTACAAGTCAGGGTTAGGTTATAAAAAAATATCCAAATCTTTGATGATCCCTAGGAGCACCATCAAATCTATCATAACCAAATAGAAAGAACATGGCACAACAGCAAACCTGGCAAGAGACGGCCGCACACCAAAACTCACGGACCGGGCAAGGAGGGCATTAATCAGAGAGGCAGCACAGAGACCTAAGGTAAGGTAAGGCTCCCTGGAGGAGCTGCAGAGTTCCACAGCAGAGACTGGAGTATCTGTATATAGGTTGACAATAAGCCGTACGCTCCATAGAGCTGGGCTTTATGGCAGAGTGGCCAGAAGAAAGCCATTACTTTCACCAAAAACCAAAATGGCACGTTTTGAATTTGCGAAAAGGCACGTGGGAGACTCCAAAAATGTATGGAGGAAGGTGCTCTGGTCTGATGAGACTAAAATTGAACTTTTTGGCCATCAAAGAAAACGCTATGTCTGGCGCAAACCCAACACATCACATCACCCAAAGAACACCATCCCCACAGTGAAACGTGGTGGCAGCATCATGCTGTGGGGATGTTTTTCAGCAGTCAGGACTGTGAAACTGGTCAGAGTTGAGGGAAAGATGGATGGTGCTAAATACAGGTATATTCTTGAGCAAAACCTGTACCACTTCTTTGTGTGATTTGAGGCTAGGAGGGAGGTTTACTTCCAGCAGGACAATGGCCACAAACACACTGCTAAAGCAACACTTGAGTGGTTTAAGGGGAAACATGTAAATTTGTTGAAATGGCCTAGTCAAAGCCCAGACCTCAATCCAATAGAAAATCTGTGGTCAGACTTAGATTGCTGTTCACAAGCACAAACCATCCAACTTGAAGGAGCTGGAGCAGTTTTGAAATGGGCAAAAATCCCAGTGGTAAGATGAGGCAAGCTCATAGAGACTTATCCAAAGCGACTTGGAGCTGTGATAGCCGCAAAAGGTGGGTCTACAAAGTATTGACTTCAGGGGGGTGAATAGTTATGCACATTGACTTTTTCTGTTATTTTGTCCTATTTGTTGTTTGCTTCACAATAAAAAAAAACAAAAAAAAACAACATCTTCAAAGTTGTGGACATGTTCTGTAATTTAAATGATGCAAATCCTCAAACAATCCATGTTAATTCCAGGTTATGAGGCAACAAAACACGAAAAATGCCAAGGGGGGTGAATACTTTTGCAAGGCACTGTAAAATAGCCCACCCACTTTCAAATACCATTTTAACAAGATAATCAAATATACAGTACACACACACACATTATATATATATATATATATATATATATATATATATATATATATATATATATATATATATATATATATATATATATATATATATATAATTATATATACACACACACAGTTGTGCTCATGAGTTTACATACCCTGGCAGAATTTATGATTTCTTGACCATTTTTCAGAGAATATGAATGATAACACAAAAACGTTTCTTTCACTCATGGTTAGCGTTTGGCTGAAGTCATTTATGATCAACCAACTGTGTTTACTCTTTTTAAATCATAATGACAATAGAAACTACCCAAATGACCCTGATCAAAAATAATTGCTTGTAATTAGTGTGTGTGTATAAAAGGTCAATGAGTTTCTGGACCTCTGACAGACCCTTGCATCTTTCATCCAGTGCTGCACTGACGTTTCTGGATTCTGAGTCATGGGGAAAGCAAAAGAATTGTCAAAGGATCGGCGGGAAAAGGTAGTTGAACTGTATAAAACAGGAAAGGGATATAAAAAGATATCCAAGGAATTGAGAATGCCAATCAGCAGTGTTCAAACTCTAATCAAGAATTGGAAAATGAGGGGTTCTGTTAAAACCAAACCACGGTCAGGTAGACCAACTAAACGCTCAGCCACAACTGCCAGGAAAATTGTTCGGATGCAAAGAAAAACCCACAAATAACTTCAGGTGAAATAGAGGTGGTGTGGCCGTTTTAGGATGCGCAATAGGTTGGCATTTGAAGAAAGATGGGCTGCATGATCGAGTTGCCAGAAGAAAGCCATAACTACGCAAATGCCACAAAGTATCCAGCTTACAATGCACCAAACAGCACAGAGACCAGCCTCAAACCTTCTGGCACAAAGTCATTTGGAGTAATGAGATCAAAATTGAGCTTTTTGGCCACAACCATAAAGACTACATTTGGAGAGGAGTTAGCAAGGCCTATGATGAAAGGTACGGAGGTGGATCGCTGATGTTTTGAGGATGTGTGATCTACAAAGGCACAGGAAATTTGGTCAAAATTGTTGGCAAGATGAATGCATTATGAATGCATTGTGTTATCAAAAATTATGTTATCAAAATATAGTAGAGGAATATTTGCATTCATCAGCCAGGAAGCTGCGCATGGGACGTACTTGGGCATTCCAACATGACAATTATCCAAAACAATGACAGGCCAAGTTGACCTGTCATGGCTACAGCATAATAAAGTGAAGGTTCTGGAGTGGCCATCTCAGTCTCCTGACCTCAATATCATTGAGCCACTCTGGGGAGATCTCCAACGTTCAGTTCATGCAAGATAGAATTTCCAGGAACTGGAGGCTTTTTGCCAAGAGGAATGGGCAGCTTTACCATCTGAGAAGATAAAGAGCTTCATCCACAAATACCACAAAAGACTTCAAGCTGTCATTGATGTTAAAGGGGGCAAAACACGGTATTAAGAACTGGGGTATGTAAACTTTTGATCAGGGTCAATAGGGTAGTTTCTGTTGCCATTATGATTTAAAAAGAGTAAACACAGTTGATTGATAATAAATGGCTTCAGCCAAACACTAACCATGAGTCAAAGAAAAGTTTTTGTGTTATCATTCATATTCTCTGAAAAATGTCCAAGAAATCATAAATTCTGCCAGGGTATGTGAACTTATGAGCACAACTGTATATACTTTTTACTGAAGGAGTAGTTCAAGGTGGTTTCACCTATAAAATGTATAAATTGTTGATAAGGCTTTTGATGGCAGTGTCTTCACGGCCTATACAATTGTGCTTTTTAATTACAAAAGTGATCAGAACTGACCAATATATTTTAATAGGATATTTGTTCATTGGAAATTGTCTGCTTGCATATGTAAAAAGAACTGACACATACAAAACAGACATGATTGCTGACTGCTTTGTGAACACATCTCTCCATATTGCCGGCACACAAAATAAAAAAAGCTGTTAAACCCTGCAGGGGCGTAACTAGAAATAGCAGGGCCCCATAGCAAAATGTTGTATGGGGCCCCCCTGCAAACAGCCCCCCCCCCCACAGCTGCCCTAGTGTCAATGCAGCGTGACCTGTGCCACATATAGCGCGACCTGTGCCCCATGCAGCGCGACCTGTGCCCCATGCAGCGCGACCTGTGCCCCATGCAGCGCGACCTGTGCCCCATGCAGCGCGACCTGTGCCCCATGCAGCGCGACCTGTGCCCCATGCAGCGCGACCTATGCCCCATGCAGCGCGACCTGTGCCCCATGCAGCGCGACCTGTGCCCCATGCAGCGCGACCTGTGCCCCATGCAGCGTGACCTGTGCCCCATGCAGCGTGACCTGTGCCCCATGCAGCGTGACCTGTGCCCAATGCAGCGTGAACAGTGCCCAATGCAGCGTGAACAGTGCCCAATGCAGCGTGACCTGTGCCCCATGCAGCGTGACCTGTGCCCCATACAGCGTGACCTGTGCCCCATACAGCGTGACCTGTGCCCCATACAGCGTGACCTGTGCCCAATACAGCGTGACCTGTGCCCAATACAGCGTGACCTGTGCCCAATACAGCGTGACCTGTGCCCAATGCAACGTGACCTGTGCCCAATGCAACGTGACCTGTGCCCCATACAGCGTGACCTGTGCCCCATACAGCATGACCTGTGCCCCATACAACGTGACCTGTGCCCAATGCAGCGTGACCTGTGCCCCATACAGCGTGACCTGTGCCCCATACAGCGTGACCTGTGCCCCATACAGCGTGACCTGTGCCCCATACAGCGTGACCTGTGCCCCATACAGCGTGACCTGTGCCCCATGCAGCGTGACCTGTGCCCAATGCAGCGTGACCTGTGCCCAATGCAGCGTGACCTGTGCCCAATGCAGCGTGACCTGTGCCCAATACAGCGTTGCCTGTGCCCAATACAGCCTGGTCTGCCTGTGCCCCATACAGCCTCACCTGTGCAGAGGAAGAGGCAAGCCACCCGGATCAGCAGAGAGCGGGATTGCCCGCTGTAATAGCTTTCATTTGAATTTCCTGTCTTCTCGGGGCTCATCGTCACATAGCCCCACCTCTTGGCCTGACGCCTTTGATGACGTCACACGTCCCGCATTGGATTGGCGTTCTGTCTATCAAAGGCGCCGGGCCAAGAGGTGGAGCTATGTGACGTGAGCCCCGGGAACACTGGAAGTTCTAATGAAAGCTATTACTGTGGGCAATTCAGCTCTCTGCTGATCCGAGTGGCTTGCCTCTTCCTCTGCACAGGTGAGGCTGTATGGGGCACAGGCAGACCAGGCTGTATTGGGCACAGGCAACGCTGTATTGGGCACAGGTCACGCTGCATTGGGCATAGGTCACAGCTTGCCTCTTCCTCTCCTCTCTCTTCCCCTGGCTGGGAGACTGTGCTGGCGGTGCTCTCATCCTCACTGGGCCCCACTTGGCTGTGGGCCCCATAGCGCCCACATGGGTCGCTATGGTGGTAGTTACGCCCCTGAAACCCTGTAATCTACAGCAGGGAAAATAATTATTTGATCCCCTGCAGGTTTTGTAAGAAATAAAAGGTCTTTATCATCTAAAATACACCTATGATAAAAATTAGAGACAGAATATCAACCAAAAATCCAGAAAAAAACACATGATACAAATGTTATAAATTGAGTTGCAGTTCATTGATAAATTAAGTATTCGATCCCCAAGTAAAACATGACTTAGTACTTGGAGAAACCCTTGTTGGCAAGCACAGAAGTGAGACGTTTCTTGAAGTTGGTGACCAGGTTTGCACACATATCAGGAGCGATTCCTGGTCAACTCTTCTTTACATCCTTAACCACTTGCTTACTGGGCACTTAAACCCCCCTCCTGCCCAGACCAATTTTCAGCTTTCAGTTCTGTCGCACTTTGAATGACAATTGCGCGGTCATACAACACTGTACCCAAATGAAATTTTTATCATTTTTTTCCCACAAATAGAGCTTTCTTTTGGTGATATTTAATCACAGCTGGGATTTTTATTTTTTGCTAAACAAACAAAAAAGATGGAAAATTTTGAAAAAAAAAAAATCATGTTTCATAGTTTGTTATAAAATTTTGCAAACAAGTAATTTTTCTCCTTCATTGATATGCGCTGATGAGGCGGCATTGGTGGGCACTGATAGGCTGCACTGATGGGCACGATAGGCACAGTTAAGGCGGCACTGATAGGCACAGTTAAGGCGGCACTGATGGGGACAGATAAGGCAGTACTGATGGGCACAGATAAGGCGGCACTGATGGCCACTGATGGGTGGCACTGATAGGTACCACTGATGGGAGGCACTGATGGGCACTGGTAGGTGACACTGATGGGCACCGATAGGTGGCACTGATGTGCAGCACTGTTGTTGTGGCACTGATGGGTGACGCTGGTGGGCACTGGTAGGTGGCACTGCTGCCTATTGCTAGGTGTCACTGGCAGGGTGCACATATGATCGCCGTGATCGGCACTGATGTCCGTTTCATGGCCGCCGGTGATTGGCTTTTTTTTCCTCCTCACGCTGTCAGCGCGAGGAGAAAAAATAGCCGATTACCGGCTCTGTTTACATCACATGATCAGCTGTCATTGGCTGACAGCTGATCATGTGGTAAGGGGTGGGGACAGACCCCTTACTCTGATCTGTGATCAGGCGAGTCTCATAGACTCGCTGATCACAGAGCGCGCCGCGCGCGCCCTGCAGGGGGCGCGCAGGCCGCTCGTGCACGGGACGACGTCAACAGACGTCGTCCCGGCAATGTAGGTCCGCGCGGATCTGGCAATAGTGCGGATCTGAAGAGGTTAAAGTGCATGTAAACCCTCACATATACCCAGTGATGTGAACAGCCTCAGATGATACACAGAGATGAAACAAATCTCCCTACATAAGTTTTACATGTATATCTGCTGTCTTCATCTTTATATATTCTTTAGAAAGTGCACATGGTATTAGACATTTTCTCTTCCCGTTAGGCAAGGGAGTGGATTCTTGGCATACAGACAAGACAGCTGGTTGGAGGAAAGGCTCACACCCCCCCTCCACATAGGCAGAGACTCGCAGAGCTGTGCAGTGACAAGTTAAGCTCTCTGCTAATCTATTTATAGCAACCTCCCTCAAATTGCAGGCTGGTTTTATATTGGTTGACAGAGAACTTGTCAGAAGTTATCATGCTGAAAACAGAGCAACAAAACAGCAGAGACACACGGGACTTAGGGCTTTGGGGAGAGATAAGAAAACACTGCAGATATATGTGCTTAGCTCAAATTTCATGAATCGGGTTCACATCCACCCTAAGGTTTCTTGGCTTTCGCTTGGCAACTCGAAGTTTCCGCGGTGTGGTCAGGTGAGACCAAAATTGAGCTCTTTGGCATTAACTCGACTTGTAATGTTTGGAGGAAGAAAAATGCTGACTATGAGCCTAAGAACAAAATTTTTTTTGCCTGTAGCTGTACTTTAAATGTTTAAAAGAAGGAGTCTACCTTTGCACTGTCTTCAGATGGTTTACGGTCTTCTACTTCAGGTACAATGGTTTTAAACATCTTTAGCAGCCACTGTTTGGACATAGACCAGTCTCTGAAAGACAGAATAGGAGAGATCAGAATATACAGCCCATGCCAATTTTGTTTTTTATACTTAGCTTGATGTGAAATAGATACACTGACAAATGATTTACTCAGAATAATGCTCTACAAACACTGAATTAATCATGCTTTATTTATCAAAGACAATTGTGGTATTGTATATTACCATGCAAGGTAAACAAAGTGCAAACTCATAGGCTGTTTTTATTTTTCAGGTAAGCAGAAATGTTGTCCTTGGTAAATATGAGATTTGATAATTTTTTTGATAAATTTTCACTTTGCAAAGTTTGGTTGTGAGGAGAAGGGTCATGTGAAAACAAATGAAAAACAAATGCACAGCTCACGTCAGGGTCCCAGAATAGACATGTACATAGCTCCCGCATCTTGGTAGCTTACCCCATCTTGGTGGCGGGTCAGGCAGCGGGTGACAGCGGCGAGCTGTGGGACAGGCAGTCCTCCATGCTTTTCCTCCTGCTAGGCATCCAATAGGAGCGCCCGTCCTTTCAGCCAATCAGGTGACTGTTATCAGACCTGCGCTTCCTAATTGGCAGAGAGGCGGGTCAGTGTTAGAAAAGCAATCATTCATTTGCTTTTTTAACACACCTGGGTGGGCTCCGAGAGCAATGCTCTGCACTCCGAGTCCACCCTATTTGGAAGCCTATTGGAGCCTATGGCTCTAATCAGGTGCTTCAAAAAACACCCCCGCCGCTGTAATTCAGGCGCCAGGCGTCCTAAAATTGGCCGCAGCATCCATTAAGCATATAGGGCGGTGGCCTGATAGAGGGGGGTTGTGCCCGGGTGCCCCTAATGGGAGGGCCGCCACTGGTCCCTCATTCCCATCTCAAAAGGTTGTGAGGTATGGATATGAGGAATCTGAATAGTCAGTGCTCTGGCTCCAAGTATCCTCCAAACACCTGAACTGAATGCAGATAGAGAAGGAAAGCCGGCAACTCACACATCCATATCAAAGTCTTTTATTTAGCTACAGAATAGTGAAGATAAGAACAGCTTACATGTTTCGGCAAATAGCCTTAATCATGGGCTATGACTAAAGCCGGGTACATACTATTCGTTTTTTTTTTCCAGTTCAACCCTGCGAGTTGAAAAAAAAAAACGATCAGCGGTCGAAGCTGCTGTACTAACCATGCGAGGTTAGTACAGCGATCTCCCCAGCTGAGCTGTTGTGATTTCTGAAAGGGGGGCACCCCCCACCAGAACATTCCGATCAGTGCTCTCAGCCATTGGCTATTTGAGAGTCTGTCGGCTGCTGGTTTTCCAGCATGCACATTCAACAGACATCCAACAGATTGACATACACACCAGCTGAATGTCAGTCTTTTTTTTTTTTTTGTGAAATGGCCGTTGTCTCCTGACATTTGGTCCATGTGTACCTGGCTTAAGGCTATTTGCCAAAACATGTAAGCTGTTCTTATCTTCAATATTCTGTAGCTAAATAAAGACTTAGGCCGGCTATAGATGGTTTGAATTTTGGCCGGTTCAGCAGGAACCAGATGAGATTTGAACCGCGTATGGGCAGGTTAAATGTACCAAGTTGATCGATCGATCGGTCAACTTGGATACAACCAACCAGCCTGACAGATTTTACTTGCAATTATCGCTAGTGGCTGCAATAGCTGCCCCTGCTGGGAGAATACAATGTCTCGGTAGGAGGGATTCCTCTGTAAGCGCTGCCTGTGTTGATGGGGAAATCATGCAAATTTCTTTCTTGCAACCCGTGGTTGCAGGAAAGATATTCGCACCATCTATGGCTTGCCTTAGATACGGATGTGCAAGTTTCCAGCTCTCCTTATCTATCTGCAAGTAAAAACAACTAAACAACATTTTCAAGTGTTTTATTTTGCTAAAATAATAAACCGAGGGGCGGTTCACACTAGAACATGGTGCAGGAAAGGAGTGTTCTGTGCACGTTTTCCACACCGCAGATGAACGTGCTGCCCCTGCAAGATGCATGCAGGTGCCATTAATTGCTAACGGCACCGCAACTGCATCATGTCTGCGGCCACTAAACTGAATGGTACTCCAGTACCATGCAGTCTGCTTTGGAGCATTTGCAAAAGCAGTGCTTGCACTACTTTTTGCATGTCCCAGTGCATTTCAGAGCCCATTCAAATAAATGGGATGTCAAAACCAAAACACGAGGGACTGTGTGCATTCCAGTGTGTACTGGCCCTAAATGGACTCATACTGTGTTCTTCGTGCAAGGAATGATTCCAGATACCTGCAATCCCCCCAAAACCTGATTTTGCAAATGGAAAAGAGAGCTATAGCTGCTGTGGTTAAAGTGATTGTAAACCTTAATTAAAACAAAAAAAAAAGAGGTTATACTTACAAGCTCTATGCAATGATATTGCCCATAGCGACACCTTACCTCCTCTTTTGGAGTCCCCTGCCGGTGCTGTCTGCTCCTCCTCTCCTAAGTGTGCCCCCATGGCAGTCCATGTGCTATGGGGGGGGGGGGGGGGCACATGTGTTGCCTCACTACCGAGCCCGGCTGTGTGTGTCCATAGATGCACACAGTAAAGCTTGGCCCCACCCCCCACTCCCTCCTCATAGGATTTTACTGAGAGCTGCAGGAGCCAATGCTTCAGAGAAGCCTATGAATCCAGGAAGAGGGAGCGGTGTTGGATCGAGAGAGGATTCAGGTAAGTGTTTTGGGAGGAGGGTGGGGGAGGGGGACAGGTAGTGGTAGGTGTTTTTACCCCTGAGGAAGTCATGTGACTGTGACCACACGCGTTCGTAGAGCCTTTAGCGTTTATAACCATTTTAAAGCTGAAGTTCAGGCATAAAACATTGACTGCTTGGGGTGGGGTTAGGCTCACTTGCTGGTTGCTGCCTGGCTCACCAGTGCCCATCCATGCTGACCACTAATCTGACCTACCTAACCATTATACTGACCTACCTGCCCTTAACATTGATCCCCCTGACACACACTGCCCCCCCCCCCAACACATACACTGACCTCCCTGACACATACACTGATCCCCCCTGACACGTACATTGAACCCCCTGACACGTACATTGATCCCCCTGACACGTACATTGATCCCCCTGACACGTACATTGATCCCCCTGACACGTACATTGATCCCCCTGACACGTACATTGATCCCCCTGACACGTACATTGATCCCCCTGACACGTACATTGATCCCCCTGACACGTACATTGATCCCCCTGACACGTACATTGATCCCCCTGACACGTACATTGATCCCCCTGACACGTACATTGATCCCCCTGACACGTACATTGATCCCCCTGACACATACATTGATCCCCCTGACACATACATTGATCCCCCCTGGACACCTACACTGACCCCCCTGGACACCTACACTGACCCCCCTGGACACCTACACTGAGCCCCCCCTGACACCTACACTGAGCCCCCCCTGACACCTACACTGAGCCCCCCCTGACACATACATTGATCCCCCCTGGACACCTACACTGAGCCCCCCTGACACCTACACTGAGCCCCCCTGACACGTGACCTCTTGACACTCCTGCAGCTAAGCCTTACCTGTGTAGTGTAGCCCACCTCATCCATGACCACTTCGAGACAGCAGGCTGCATGCACCAGTGAGAGAGAGCCAGGATAGGAGAGCCGCTCCGCTGCCCGCCCATTTACACAGAGCGAGCGGAGATCTCCCAATGCCTAGTGCGGCCGCAGTGTCATTCCCGCCTCCTCCTGGACCCGGCAGCACCTATGATGGACATCACACATTCCACGGTCTTGGCATTGGACCAGTGGGACGTCCATCATAGGAGCCGGGTCCCGAAGGCGGTACGTCACTCGGCCGCGCTGGGTAAGCGGGAGATCGTTCCCTGTGTAAACGGCTCGGGGCTCCAGCAATATCGAGACCCGGGGCTTTTTGGGGGCACACTCAGTGCTCCAGCCCCCGTCAGCCCCCCCCCCCCCCGACACCACTGCAGCTTTTTTGAGCTTCTTTGAGATGCAGTGTGCATGAGCCTTAACACTGTACTAATGTTAGATGTTCTTACTTGAAAAACCACTCTGGAAGCTGGGAGCCATACTCAAATCCTTCATCAAATGTGCGGAAATGCTCTTCAAATTCCTTTATGGTGTCCTTGGTAGTAGGGCACACTCCTTTACCAAACAGATTGTCCACCACGGCGGGGTACATGACTTGCCTGTCAATGAGAACAAGATACAACTGGGTTTACTACAGTTTCTCTTTCATCTTGTTGATGTATTCAATAAAACAGTTAAAGAAACAAAGTACATTACCCACACCTAGCAATCACTCTTTGAGGTGTGGTAAAAACCCACAGTTGAGCTTTGTTTTTCCCACCCCACCAACCGCTCCCACTTTAGATGTAGAGGCAGCAACTGGGGGTATACACATGCTGTGGCCATAATGCTTTTCTTTGCAACCGCGACATGAATTATGCCGCCTGTCCCTTTTAGCAGGCGTAGCACCCGTCAAATGCAACTCATTCAAGTGAAAAGGGACACGCTGCCAGCTCCCCGCAGCCACAAGTGATTCATGCGGTTACGGCACACTAGTGTGGGCTTGAAGGGGTTAAAGCAGAACGTGAGGAGGCCACACAATTCTTCCTCACCTCCTGCCAAATGCTATCTGAACAGCGATCCAAACACGCATAGTTCTTCATAGAATTATGCGAGCGTGAATGAGCCCTGCATTCCATTGATGGCATTACTAGCTAAGAGACTAATTACCGAGGAGCTGTTGAAATCACTACAAACAACAAAAATGCAACAACAAAAGAGAGTCCTCTCAGTCCGCTCACAGATCGGTGACGTCAGACGCTGATCGTGTGTGGGGGCATATAAAGCCAGCCTCTCTAGCTCTCATCCTGCTGGACTTCAGGGGCGCTTCTGTCTGCTGCTACTTACTCCGCGGTAGGTCCTTACCTATTCATGGTCTCTATCGCTCCTCGGTCTTTTAGATATACATTTTTATACCTCATTATTTTTTCCTATCATTTAGGTGTTTCTCCTTTGCTAAACTAAGCTGTTACTTACCTGGTAATAGAAATCACCATCCTTCTAAATTGGATGGATGACCAGTATACCCATAATGGGAAGAATGGTATATAGGCTGTTCTGGTGAGTTTTTTCATCTGCGTACCTATAATACTTCCTATACAAGCACCTACTTTCCTAAAATTGCTCTGGTGTTTACACACCAACACCTTTTTATTCTTCCCCTCTTTTTCAGTAACATCAAATCTGGGACAGCTTTTATTTAATGGATTCTTTCATCAATCACACCACGGTTATATATAACCTTATAGCATCTTTGGCGCCCCTGCTTTGATATTGTTTTTATTAATACACATCGTAAGTACATTGAGGCTATGTCAGCCCTTTCTTTTGTTTGGGATAATTATCCCTACAATGGGTCTCTTTCTATACAATATATTGATAATACTCTTTTTCCCTGATTGCTAGGTCCTTGTTAGCCCCCTGCAGCCACGTATAGTTGCGGCGCAGGACTGTTGATCTCTTTGGGGTGCCTTCCTTGCCCCAGCGCCCGTCGGGAACCGGGGGTATGAATATCAGGGGGATATGTTGGGGATGCCGGTCACGGGGAGTCATTTTAACCATGTCACCCATTCAATTATCAAACAAACACAAATACAAACTATTGTTTTGTACCGTTAAGAGAATATACTATTTTATGGTTTTTCTTTTTCTTCTTATTTAGAGTCTACATTCCTGCACAGGTTTAATCATTTTTCCCTGAGGAAGCCAATGCCTTGGCGAAACATGTAGGAACTGATTACCTGTTACCTATACTGGCCTCACAACACACTTGGCTGGTCCTTACTACATATCTCTCTGTGCGGTTTCTGTTCACGCACATATATATATATATATATATATATATATATATATATATATATATATATATATATATATATATATATATATATATATATATATATATATATATATATATATATATATGTAATTCATGTCTATGTTTTTTAACATGTTTATAAATAAAATACATTTTTATCTATTTTTTGTAAAAACTACATTTTTCTGGCACCGTTATAATCCCCTTTCCCTATCCCTACCTATTATTTCTTAAAAATGCACATTTAGTTTTGCCTTTTATTGAGAGAGTACTTGAATCACTTACAAGCCACTTATCAATCTCAGGGGGCGACCTATCCATTAAGGGCGCACGGGCGCCGCCCCTCTCATCCATGCGTCCGGCCTCCATGCAGGTCACAGGATGCATGGATTCCAATGGGGGGGGGGGGTTGAAGCACCTGATTAGAACCAGAGGCTCTAATAGGCTTCAAAATAGGGTGGGCTTGGGTACAAGCCAATCCAGGTGTTTTGAAATAGCAAATGAATATTCGCTATTGAAACACTAATCCTCCACCTGGCCAATCAGGAAGCGGGTCCGAGACCCGTTTCTCAATTTGCCAAAAGGAGAAGCGTTCCGATTGGCCGCCGAGGAGGGAAGAGATGGAAGCCGCCGTGATGTCTGCAGGCAAAGGGGAAGCCGCCCGGGATGCCTACTGCCCGTGATGCCCGCCGCCTGGGTAAAGCACTACCCGCCATAGATGGGGTAAGTGCTCCGGACCTGACCGACCAGACTGAGGCAGTTGCTGTTGTTGCACGGTTTGCCACCCCCCCAAAATAAATACCACCAGCTGCCACTGGACAAACCACACTAGCATCTCTCAACCTTTCTACAGCTGGAGAAGCCATGCCATAGCTTTTAGGTCTCAGGAAGTCCCAAGCTAAAAATGTTATATTTACAACAGTAAAGTATGAAATAAAAGAATAAGGATGGTGTGCATTTTACTGTCCCCTCCACAACTCTAGTTCACAAAATTATTTGCATTATAATCATGAAATGAGTGATACAATAGTGGCCAGAAATAAAATCCACACACTGAAAATTGAAGTGACCCTCACACTTTGGTGGTCAGTGGAGAAGCAATCCGCTTCCATTGGTGATCAGTAGAGAACTGACCCCCTTGCATTGGTGATAAGTATAGAAGTGACCCCACAGACTCATGCTCAATAAAGAAGTGACCCTTTTACTGGTGGTCAGAATTGGCAGGAGGTTTTTTTATTATAATAATGTCCCAGTTAGAGAATTTCCTCTCATTTTCTGTCCTAGTGACTGCAGAGTGATTTATCCTGCCTTCACAGCTGAGCATTGTGATGACATACTTAATTTTGCCCACCTCGTCTCCATTGCAAGCACGTTTCAGGAAGCTGCATACAAAATCCTTATTAGATGGTAAAAGGAACCAGCTGTCGTCCACAAAATGTTTCTGAAGACCTGCAGATTATGCTGGTGATGTACGGATGCTGAAGGGACTTTTCATCACATCTTCTAGTCATGTATTAAGCTGCAAGACTTCTGGAATACATACCTTTATTGATCGACTAATATGTGGGCTTACATTTAGTTTTTTGGCTACATATTGTGGGTCATTAGAAATAATTAAATAAACAAAATTATATTGCTGATCGATTAAGATTTTATATTCATTAAAGATGGTTCATACAGGTATATATGAGGGATGTTTTTTTTTTAAATACATCAACTCAGATGTTTATGTAACAAAATGTATAGATTTAATTTTTTTGAATAGATTAATATGTTTGTTATATGTTTGTTATACATTAGTTTGTGACTGTTTATGTTTATTCACTATTTATATTTAACCTTTTTTTTCTTGTTTCAATAAGAATCTATTTTGATTGTGTAATTAAGTTTTGTATTCATCTGCTTGATAGGACCTAAATGAACACACATGGTATTCTTTTGTCAATTAAGCAACTGATTGTTGCATACGCCATACAAGCTTATTGATATATATATATATGTATATCTATATATCTATATATCTATATCTATATACATATATAGATATATATATATATATATATATATATATATATATATATATAGTTGTGTGTTGAATGGTTCAAGCTATGATTAAGCACCAGATACAGGTGTGAAACGCGTCATCGTATATGTATAGCCCACCACCGTGCTGCATGTGCTGTATGGACTACGATCTTTATCAATAAAGAGTTTGCATTGGAGTGCGGCCGTCCGCCTTCCTTTCTTTTCCTCGTAATTCTGGAAAATCGTTGGAGATATACAGTATGTCACAAAAGTGAGTACAACCCTCACATTTTTGCAAATATTTTATTATATCTTTTCATGTGACAACACTGAAGAAATTACACTTTGCTGCAATGTAAAGTATTGAGTGTACAGCTTGTTTAACAGTGTAAATTTGCTGTCCCCTCAAAATAACTCAACATAGAGCCATTAATGTCTAAACCGCTGGCAACAAAAGTGAGTACACCCCTAACTGAAAATGTCCAAAAATTGAGCCCAATTAGCCATTTTCTCTCCCTGGTGTCATGTGACTCGTTAGTGTTACAAGGTCTCAGGTGTGAATGGGGAGCAGGTGTGTTAAATTTGGTGTTATCACTCTCACTCTCTCATACTGGTCACTGGAAGTTCAACATGGCACCTCATGGCAAAGAACTTTCTGAGGATCTGAAAAAACAGAATTATTGCTCTACATAAAGATTAAAGATGGCCTAGGCTATAAGAAGATTGCCAAGACCCTGAAACTAAGCTGCGGCACGGTGGCCAAGACCATACAGAGGTTTAACAGGACAGCTTCCACTCATAATAGGCCTCGCCATGGTCGACCAAAGAAATTGAGTGCACATGCTCAGCATCATATCCAGAGGTTGTCTTTGGGAAATAGACGTATGAGTGCTGCCAGCATTGCTGTGCATTGCTGTGGAGGTTGAAGAGGTGGGGGGGTCAGCCTGTCAGTGCTCAGACCGTACGCCGCATACTCCGTCAAATTGGTCTGCCTGGCTGTCGTTCCAGAAGGAAGCCTCTATTAAAGATGATGCACAAGAAAGCCCGCAAACAGTTTGCTGAAGACAAGCAGACTAAGGACATGGATTACTGGAACCATGTCCTGTGGTCTGATGAGACCAAGATAAACTTATCTGGTTCAGATGATGTCAAGCGTGTGTGACGGCAATCAGGTGAGGAGTACAAAGACAAATGTGTCTTGCCTACAGTCAAGCATGGTGGTGGGAGTGTCATGGTCTGGGGCTGTATGAATGCTGCCGGCACTGGGGAGCTACAGTTTATTGAGGGAACTATGAATGCCAACATGTACTGTGACATACTGACGCAGAGCATGATCCCCTCCCTTCGGAGACTGGGCAGCAGGGCAGTATTCCAACATGATGACCCCAAACATACCTCCAAGATGACCAGTGCCTTGCTAAAGAAGCCAAGGGTAAAGGTGATGGACTGGCCAAGCATGTCTCCAGACCTAAACCCTATTGAGCATGTGGGGCATCCTCAAACAGAAGGTGGAGGAGCGCAAGGTCTCTAACATCCACCAGCTCCGTGATGTCGTCATGGAGGAGTGGAAGAAGACTCCAGTGGCAACCTGTGAAGCTCTGGTGAACTCCATGCCCAAGAGGGTTAAGGCAGTGGTGGAAAATAATTATGGCCACACAAAATATTGACACTTTGGGCCAAATTTGGACATTTTCACTAAGGGGTGTACTCACTTTTGTTGCCAGCGGTTTAGACATTAATGGCTGTGTTTTAAGTTATTTTGAGGGGACAGTAAATTTACACTACAAGCTGTATACTCACTACTTTACATTGTAGCAAAGTGTCATTTCTTCAGTGTTGTCACATGAAAAGATAGAATAAAATATTTACAAAAATGTGAGGGGTGTACTCACTTTTGTGAGATACTGTATATCTCCAACCCTATTCCAGAAGTACGAGGAAAAGAAAGGAAGGTGGACGGCAATGCAAACTCTTTATTGATAAAGATCGTAGTCCATACAGCACGGCGATACTGTATAAATTTTATATATATGTCATGTTTGGGTGTTCCAATTAATTCTCTAGCAAAAAAATGCAGATTTTTACATGTAGGAGAGAATTGGCCTAGTAGGAAAGTACCGTAGTTAAAAAAGAAAGAAAAGTTTGATGCGAAGAACAAGAAAATAAAAATAATTTCCCATTAAAAAGAATCTTATGCATTATTCCAGATAAGGCATAGTCCCGTCACTGGCTTAGATTTATCTGACAAAGTCACCTCACAGTTCTGTGAATATATAAAACACATTCAGCTGGCATTCTTGAACATTTATACAGGTCACAAGGTACATAAATCCTCTATACCAGGAACTGTAGGATAGTTCTCTTACCTCACCAGATTGTAGAGTTCCTTGGTGCCCTGTGAGCTCAGCTGGTCCAGATGTGAGGAAAACTCGCTGCACAATCGGGCTATATGCAAGTTCAGTCTGTTACCTGACAGCCTAAATGTCATCATTTTCATGATTTCACCATGGGACTTGTAGAAGCTTTCTTCTTCAATGGACGCTGTTTGGTTTGGATAAAGATAGATGATGCAAAAGATTATTTGCTTGTACAGTAAAACAGCTTATGAGAATCTCAGTGGCAGGAAATGGTACTTCAACTCTAACTCTTATTACTAGAGTGGACCTAAGCTGTAATTTGTGGAACTCCGACCAAAAAAATCCTTTTTACATTGAATAAATAGGTGAAAAAAAATGGAAACTTTTGCCAAGCAATTATTGCGGTCTGTACCCCATGAGATTTACCTTTTCTTCCTGCATTGGAGACAAGGCAGAAAATGAACTGGAAATATCCCCAACTCTCTACAATTGTTAAACTGAAAAATGCTCCAGTAACACAAGTCATTGCTGTAAGCTGAACTTCCTGTTTCTCCTCTCTGGTGTCCAATCTTTAAACATCCCTATGGACAATCCATTGGGGAGCCAGGTAGAAGCACCTAGAAGACACTCTCCATAGACGTGAAACACTGGACTGAAAACCAGCTCACATTGATGCCCCATGTGTCACTGAAACAGGAAATAAAAGGACACATACTGCAATAAAATCCAGAGTATCTAACCTTCCTCCAGTCTTCACAAAATCAATGAAATGCCTTTTGAAGGAGTTCCACTTTAGGCTTTTTTTTTTGGTAAAACCATCCCTGTGTGCTGTGCAAAAAATGTACAGGTGACACACATATACCTTTTCCCTGAAATTATAGATTTTTTTTTTTTTTTTAATTACCAATTTACTCCAAAGTGAACAGTCAGTGAGTGGTCAAGGAAACCCGTAAGATCTGAGCATACTGACCTGTATATCTGGACCTTAACTAAGCATTTTGACCTGTGTATCTGGACCTGATGTGAACATATACTGTACAAAAGTTTAAGGCAAGTGTGTAAATGAAGAATTCTTTCAGAAATAGAAAAGTGTTATGCCGTGTACACACGACCGAACTTTCCGGCAGAAAAGGTCAGACAGAATCATTCCGTCGGACATTCTAATCGTTTGTGGGCTTCATCTGACTTTTTCTTTCTAACATTCTGATGGACCTAGAAATAGAACAGGTTTCAAATCTTTCCGATGGACTCAATTCCTATCGGGAAAAACGTTCGTCTGTATGCTAGTCCGACGGACCAAAAACAACGCAAGGGCAGCTATTGGCTACTGGCTATTAAACTTCTTTTCTAGTCCCATCGTACGGCATCGCGTTCTAAACGAATGGACTTTGGTGTGATCGTGTGTAGGCAAGTTCGTTTCAGCGGAACTCCGTCACAAAGACCGTCAGAGTCTACTCTGATGGAAAGTTCAGTCGTGTGTACGCGGCATTATAGTTTAGTTTTATCAATTAACAAAATGGAACATAAATGAACAGAAGAGAAATCCAAATCAAATCAATATTTGGTGGGACCACCCTATGCCCTCTAAACAGCATCAATTCTTCTAGGTACACTTGCACACAGTTTTTGAAGGAACTCAACAGGTAGGCTCTTCCAAACATCTTGGAGAACTAACCTCAGATCTTCTGTGTATGTAGGCTGCCCCAAATCCTTCTGTCTCCTCATGTAATCCCAGACAGACTCCATGATGTTGAGATTAGGGCTCTGTAGGGGTAAAACCATCTCTTCCAGGACTCCTTGTTCTTCTTTACACTGAAGATAGTTCTTCATGACATTGGCTGTATGTTTGGGATTGTTGTCCTGCTGCAGAAAAATTTATGGCCAATTACACGCCTCCCTGATGATACGATATGATGTGATGGATCTGCCAGTATTTCTCAGCAAGGAGGACACATTGATCCTGACCAAATTTCCAACTCCATTTGCAGAAATGCAGCCCGAAAATTGCAAGGACCCTCCACCATGCTTCTCCAGCCCTTCAAGAACAAACTGCCTCCTGCTACAGCCAAATATTTTACATTTTGACTCATCAATCCAGAGCACCTGCTGTCAGTTCCTACATTTTCATGCATAGTTTAGTCGCTGTCAGAAACCATGAAATCAGACCGAGACAGAAGTACAGTTACATCACACTTCTTTAATAATGAAAGTAAATAGAACAAAACATAGTCAAAACACAGCCAGAGTTCAGGAACTGGAATGGATAGTCAGACAAGCCAAACATCAGGGAGCCAGAGATGAGCGTAGTCAAACAGCAAGCAGGATCTGGAGCCAGAAGGGATTTTAACAGGAATGCAGGAGAGCGTCTCTGTGACTTTGACTAAGACGAAGGCAGAGATCCTCTGGACTATACGGCTTAAGTAGGCAGGACTGACGAGCAGGATATCAACAGCTGATTAACTGTGGAGAGAGAGGGGAGCTGGCAATTAGCTGAGCGGCCAGCTCAGAGAAGGAAGGGCTGAGCCCAGCCCTGACAGTCACTTAGCCTCGTTTCCACATCAGAGGTATGGCTTTTTGGCCACAATTCTTCCATGAAGACCACTTCTGGCCAGACTTCTCCAGGCAGTAGATGGGTGTACCTGGGTCCCACTGGTTTCTGCCAGTTCTGTGTTGATAGCACAGCTGGACATCTTCCGATGTGGAAGGGAAGTAAGCATTATGTGTCTTTTATCTGCTGCATCAAATTCCCTTGGCCGACCACTGTGTGTACAGCAGGGCTCGACAAATCCCAGCTGCCAGGTCACCATGGTGACAATAAAATGTGTGCTGCTGCCTGAGTGCTTCCACACACACCCCACGCACTGACTTTTTATCCCCTATGCCAGACTGCTGGTTGGAAGCTAAACAGTGGGGACCTTGAGTGGAGAGTGTGAACAAGTTTTGCTTTTGACTGCTGGTGATTGCTGTGTTACATTTTTAGGTTCTTTTTGGGGCTTTTCCTTGCAGCTTTTTTAACACCTTTTTCTGTCACTTTTTAAAACAGCCTTTTTTTCCTCCTTCCTCAGCCTACTAATTAAGGGGAGTGGTTAATTGGTCACAGGCGCTTGAGGCCTATATAACTTTCTGTAGAACTCATTTTGAGCCTGCTCCTCTTTGAGTTTGCTGTAACTTAAACCAAGTGGAACTGGACTAAGTGAATTAAAAACCAGAGTTATTGGAACTGGACTAAGTGGTGAGTTAAAAACCAGGGTTGAAAACAGGAGGTTATAACAGGGGTCAAAGTACCTGTGTAGTGTGAGTGTGTACCTGTGTATTGTAAGTACACGAGTGCTGGGAATGCACGTGAGCTGTATTGAGTATTAGTGTCAGGTAGTACCTGTGTATTGGGAGTACCTGAGTGTTGTCCGAGTAGTGTGTGTGCACATTGGTCTGCGGGTGCACGCGAGTCTGCGGGTGCACGTGGGTCTGTGGGTGCACGTGTATTGTCTTGAGTATTAGTGTTAAGAAGCTAGTTGTTAGGTAATTTGGACAGGGCATAATCCCCAATCCTCACTAAATTAGTAGGTACGATGCCCGGCGGGTGTGGAGATGCGACTCAGTGTACATCTTGTGGCATGTATTCTTTGATCATCCGATCGAGGGCGAATACTGCTGTGCAAAATGTAAGCACATTGTTTTCCTGGAAGCCCATGTTCTGAATCTGGGGAAACAACTGTCAGCACTGAGAAGACCCTCCATACTAAAGGAGAGCCGGGAACATACCCGGCAGGGGCCAGCACAGAGGCGGGTAAAGACAAAGAGGTGCAGGCACTAGAAAAGAATAGATGGGTGACAGTCAGGAAGGGTAGAGCGGGAAGTGACAAGGAGGCAGATCCAGGGATGGAGCATCCCAATAAGTACGCTCCATTGAGTGACATTAGTGAAAACAGTCAGGGACCGGCACTGCTGGAGCTGAGGAACTCTCCTAGCTGCCAGGGTAAGAACTCCTCCAGTGAGAGTGGGGGGGGAGGCGAAGTGAAAGGAAAGGCAGATTCTGGTGGCAGGGGACTAAGTTCTTAGAAGGACAGAGAGGGCAATCTGTGACAAAGACCCGAAGCGCCAAACTGTATGTTGTCTACCAGGCACTCTGGTTTGACACATCACGCATCTGGTAGACAGATTACTGGGAGGGGCTGGGGAAGACCCACCTGTCATGGTGCATGTTTGCACCAATGACAAAGTCAAAGGCAGATTGAGTGTCCTAAAGAACGATTTAAGGGACTAAAATTGAGGAAAATGACCTCCAACGTAGTATTCCCAGGAATACTACAGGTACATCTAGCCACACCAGAAAGGCAGAGGGAGATTAAGGAAGTAAACAAGTGGCTGAGGAGCTGGAGTAGTAAGGAGGGGTTTGGGTTCCTGGAGGACTGGGCCAACTTCTCAGTCGATCACCAGTACTATAGAAGGGACAGACTGCACCTAAATGAGGAGGGTGCAGATCAGCTGGGAGTAAAGATGGCCAAAAAGTTAGAGGGGTTTTTAAACTAGGCAACGGGGGGGGGGGGGGGCAGAGGTAGAGATAGTCAGCACGGAACATATTCCAGAAGGTAGTATTGGGGGCATTATTGGTAGGTTGACTAAAGCACATAAACCCATGGTAAGTATAGTAACAAGTCCTAGTTGCAACCTCCGAACACCCAATAAGAGGATAGCATGCGACCGGTCTAAAGTACGTGGCATGTTCACCAATGCCAGGTGCCTGGCGGACAAGATGGGTGAACTAGAGATACTGTTGTACGAGAAGGATTTGGACCATTCAAGGGTATGCGCTTTATCGCAGGGATAGAGGGTAAAAAAGGGGGAGGAGTATGCCTATATGTGAAGAATAATGTACAAGTGAATATGAGAGATGACATCACTAAGGGAGCTAGGGAGTAGGTGGAATCCTTATGGGTAGAGCTCCAAAGGGATGAAGCTAAGAGGAAAAAAAAATACTGGGAGTATGCTATAGGCCTCCTAACCTGAGGGGGGAGGGGTAGACTGATCTCCCATCACAATTTGGATTATCAGCGAGGATGGGAAGTGTTAATATTATGGGGGATTTTAATTATCCAGACATAGACTGGGCGGCAGGAACCATGCATTTGTCTAAGGCTCGCCAGTTCCTAAATGTCTTGCAGGACAATTTCATGGTTCAGATGGTAGACGCACCAACTAAAAATAAAACGTTACTGGATCTACTGATTACCAACAATACAGACCTGATCATGGATGTGGAAATACGGGGCAATTTAGGAAACAGCGATCACAGGTCAATTGGCTTCAGTATAAATCACACAAATAGGAAACACAAAGGGAATACAAAGACACTGAATTTCAAAAGAGCCAACTTCCCTAAACTACGAACTTTGCTAAAAGGCATAAACTGGGATAAAATCTTAGGAACAAGGAACACGGAGGAGAGATGGGTTTGCTTTAAGAGCATATTAAATAAGGGCATTAGCCAATGCATCCCATTGAGTAATAAATGTAAAAGAGAGAACAAAAGTCCTGGATGGCTTAACTCCAATGTAAAAATGCATATACAAGCAAAGGAAAAGGCCTTCAAAAAATACAGGGTTGAGGAATCATCATCAGCATTCAGACTTTAAAGGAATGCAACAAGAAATGTAAGGGTGCAAATTGGGGATAGAACAAGAAAGACACATAGCGGAGGAAAGCAAAAAAAATACCAAGAAATTCTTAAAGTAAGTAAACAGTAAAAAAGGGAGGACAGACCATATTGGCCCCATAAAGAATGAGAAAGGTCATCTGGTTACAAAGGATGGGGAGATGGCGAAGGTATTGAATTTATTCTTCTCCTCAGACTTCACAAGGGAATCAGGGGGCTTCAGTAACCAAAACTGCAGTGTTTATCCTCATGACACATCACAGGAAGCACCTCCATGGTTAACAGAGGACAGAATTAAAATTAGACTTGGGAAACTTAACATTAATAAATCACCAGGACCAGATGGCTTGCACCCGAGGGTACTTAGGGAACTCAGTCAAGTAATTGCCAGACCATTGTTCCTCATTTTTACTGACAGCCTACTGACTGAAATAGTACCAGTTGATTGGAGAAAAGCCAATGTAGCACCAATATTTAAAAAGGACCAGAAATACATCCCTGGGAATTACAGACCAGTTAGTCTAACATCAATAGTATGCAAGCTTTTGGAGGGGATGAAAAGGGACTACATACATGATTTTAGTAATGAGAAGGGTATCATTAGTAGTAATCAGCATGGATTCATGAAGAATCATTCTTGCCAAACCAATCTATTAACCTTCTATGAGGAGGTGAGTTGCCATCTAGATAAAGGAAGGCCCGTAGAGTTTGTGTATCTGGATTTTGCAAAAGCATTTGACACAGTTCCCCATAAACGTTTACTGTACAAAATAAGGTCCGCTGGCATGGACCATAGGGTGAATACATGGATTGAAAACTGGCTACAAGGGCGAGTTCAGAGGGCGGTGATAAATGGGGAGTACTCGGAATGGTCAGGGGGATCCCCCAGGGTTCTGTGCTGGGACCAATCCTATTTAATTTGTTCATAAATGACCTGGAGGATGGGGTAAACAGTTCAATCTCTGTATTTGCGAACGATACTAAGCTAAGCAGGGCAATAACTTCTCTGCAGGATGTGGAAGCATTGCAAAAAAATCTGAACAAATTAATGGGGTGGGCAACTACATGGCAAATGTGTTTAATGTAAAAAAAATGTAAAATAATGCATTTGGGTGGCAAAAATATGAATGCAATCTATACACTGGGGGGAGAACCTCTGGGGGAATCTAGGACGGAAAAGGACCTGGGGGTCCTAGTAGATGATAGGCTCAGCAATGGCATGCAATGCCAAGCTGCTGCTAACAAAGCAAACAGAACATTGGCATGCATTAAAAAGGGGATCAACTCGAGATAAAATGACAATTCTCACGCTCTACAAGACTCTGGTCCGGCTGCACCTATGCTGTCCAGTTCTGGGCACCAGTCCTCAGGAAGGATGTACTGAAAATGGAGCGAGTACAAAGAACGGCAACAAAGCTAATAAAGGGTCTGGAGGACATTAGTTATGAGGAAAGGTTGCGAGCACTTAACTTTTTCTCTCTGGAGAAGAGATGCTTGAGAGGGAATATGATTTCAATTAACAAATACCGTACTGGTGACCCCACAATAGGGATAGGAAACTTTTTCACGGAGTTTAACAAGACTCGTTGCCACTCATTAAAATTAGAGGAAAAGAGGTTTAACCTTAAACTATGTAGAGGGTTCTTTAATGTAATGCCGCGTACACACGGTCGTACTTTTCGTCTACAAAAGTCCAACGGACGCTGACGGACTAAAGCTGGCTGGTAATCCGATCGTGTGTGGGCTTCTCCGGACTTTCAACGTACTTTTTTAGCCTCAAATCCGACGTACTTTAGATTTGAAACATGCTTTAAAACTTTACTTCGTAACTACGACGGACCCCGAAATCCGCTCGTCTGTGTGCTAGTCCGACGGACAAAAAGCCACGCTAGGGCACCTATTGGCTACTGGCTATGAACTTCCTTATTTTAGTCCGGTGTACGTCATCACGTACGAATCCGTCAGACTTTTGTGTGGTCGTGTGTAGGCAAGTCCGTTCGTTAGAAAGTCTGCCGCAAGTCTGTCGAAAGTCTGCCGGAAGTCTGCCGGAAGTCTGTCGGACAGGCTGTCTGACTTTTGTAGACGAAAAGTACGACCGTGTGTACGCGGCATAAGAGTGACAAGGATGTGGAATTCCCCACCACAAGCAGTGGTAGCAGCAGGGGGCATCGATAGTTTAAAAAACTATTAGATTAGATAAGCATCTGAACGACCACAACATACAGGGATATACAATGTAATACTGACATATAATCACACACATAGGTTGGACTTGATGGACTTGTGTCTTTTTTCAACCTCTCCTATGTAACTATGTAACTAAGTCAGGGGTCTCCAAACTTTCTAATCAAAGGGCTGCTTTACTATCCTTCCAACTTTAGGGGGGCCGGACTGTGGCCAGTGGGAAAAGTAAGTGCGCTGGTGTCAGTGGGAGTAGTAGTGACCCATCATTGATGTCAGTGAGAGGAATAGTGCCCCATCATTGGTGTCAGTGGGAGTAGTAGTGCCCCATCATTGGTGTCAGTGGGAGTAGTAGTGCCCCATCATTGGTATTAATTGGAGGAAAAGTGTTCCATCATTGGTGTCAGTGAGAGGACTAGTGCCCTATTGTCAGCATCAGTGGAAGTAAACAATGCCCCATCATTGGTGTCAGTGGGAGTAGTATTGGCCAATCATTGGTGTTAGATGGAGGAATAGTGCCCCATCATTGGTGTCAGTGGAAGGAACAGTGCCCCGTCATTGGTGTCAGTGGGAGGAATACGCCTGAAATTGTCAATTGCGATACATGTTACATATCACTGCACACACCGGAATGAGATAAATAATTCTAGCACCAGACCTCTTTCGTAAACACTAAACTGATGACTTAAAGGGCGCTAGGGAAAATATAGGGTACCTGAAGGTTGTCGCCATTTCACTGGTGCAAGCAAATTTTAGACTTGACATGTTGGCTATTTACTCGGTGCAACCTCGGCTTTTATATTTTACAAAACAATTGGGTAATTTATTGCTTTTTTGTGCCCTCTGAAAACTAACATTAAGGAGGAGTTCCACTCGTTTTTGTTTATTAAAGGCAGCAGCTACAAAAAGTGTAGCTGCTGACTTTTAAAAAACACACACACTCACCTGTCCCATGATCCAGTGATGTGGTCACCCGGACCCTCAGTTTTTTCCCTCTCCTTTCCCCAGCACTGGCATTACAACTATGCGCACTGCGCATACGTGAGTTGCGCTGCGCCTCCTCAATGGTTAGGCAATCCTCTGGGACCTGTGATGTGTTGCAGAAGATTGCAGTGAGGGAGGGGGAATAGGAGAACTTCCGCTCGGGTCGCTTAGGCAGCCCAAGCGGACGTGGGAGCAGGTACCCGTGAAAACTAGGTACCCACTCCCCCCCCCAAAAAAAAATTACATGCCAAATGTGGCATAGGAAGGGGGGAGGAATGCTTAAAGTGGAACTTCCCCATTTGGGTGGAGCTCCGCTTTAATGTGTTTTTTACTGAAATTTTGCGCTAATAATGTGTGACATAAAAAATTGGAACTACCACTATTTTATTCTCTAGGGTGCCTAGAGAGAAAATATATAAAATATATAATATATAACATAGATTGATGTGCTCTGATACAAAGTTCAATCAATGTGAGAAAATAATTTTTTGTGCTAAAAAACCAATGTGAAAAAAATTGCTACCAAATCTCTAAAAAAAAAAATTGCATATATATATAAAATCGCAAATATATGAAAAAAACGCAAATATTTAAAAAACTGTGTTCCTCCAGTTATACAAATCCACTGGAAGTGGTGCGATATCTCCAAAGTAAACTAAGCAACAATTGTGTATAGATATACTAAAAATGCATTTGCAAATAGTAATCAATCCAAATTAGTGCCAATAAATAAATAAGATATATTCCCTGTGATAAGTGTTAAATCCTCCATAATAAAAAATAAATAAATGATATGCTTAGAAAGGTGCAATATATATACAATTGATGAGTATAAATAGATAAATAGTGCCAATAGAATCTGATTAAATATAGATGATTAAATTCATGAGATAGGATGAGTAACAGGCGACAGTTCAATCCTCAGTAATCTGGGATATCTGGATTCCTGCAGTACTTACTGTATATACTCGAGTATAAGTCGTTCCGAGTATAAGTCGAGGCCCTAATTTACCACAAAAAAATGGGAAAAACTTATTGACCCGAGTATAAGACGAGGGTGAGAAATGCACAGCTACTGTAAGTGGAAAAGAGGGTCAACAATGCCCATTTGCAGCATCACTGTGCCCATTTGCAGCCATAGGTCCCCTGAACTTCAAACTCGGTAGTTAAGGGTTCCTAGATGCCCCCTAGCTGCAGCCAAAATTTGGGGTCTCTGAACCCAAAGGGTCCGAAATGACATTGCTGCAGATGGACACAGTTGCCTGAATTTGGGGCCCTGTATCTTGGGGCCACTGAGTGCTAAGAACCCCAAAATTCAGTTCAGAAAATGTCAAGCACTTTTCTGCAGCAGAGAATGACATTTTCCAAACCCTTTTTGGGGCCCTGTATCTCAGGGCCACTTGGTGCTAGGAACCCCAGCTTTGGATATGTTGTGGTACCAGTTCCACTGGGTTTGCACACCAAATTTGGGGTTCCTAGCATTAAGTGGCCCTGAGATATGGGGCCCCAAAGTCGGTTCAGAAAATGTCAAGCACTTTTCTGCAGCAGAGAATGACATTTTCCGAACCGATTTTGGGGCCCCGTATCTTGGGGCCACTTAGTGCTAGGAACTTCAGCTTTGGATATGTTGTGGTACCAGTTCCACTGGGTTTGCACACCAAATTTAGGGTTCCTAGCACTAAGTGGCCCTGAGATACGGGGCCCCAAAGTCGGTTCGGAAAATGCATTTTTTTGCTGCAGAAAAGTGCTTGACTCGAGTATAAGTCGAGGGGGGCACTTTCAGCACAAACAAATGTGCTGAAAAATTCGACTTATATTCGAGTATATACAGTATTTGTTCACCCTCTGAGCTATTTCTTCCACAGCCACAATGAATGGTAATTTTCTCAGTATCAAGTGGTTTTATGTAAAATAAACAAAGAGAGAAAACATTGCGCAATATTGTTACAATAAAAGTTCACAGGCAAAACAGCACAGTGATACACTCACGTGTAGAGATTTTACAGCATGGCCTAGCAGAGTTTTCAGAACAATTTGATCTTTATGAAGGATCTGCAAAGTTTTTTGGGATTATTTGGTTTTTTTTTTGTTTTTTTTTTGTTTTTATCATTGTCAATCTAACAATTTTTATTTAATTAATTGCACGTGCATTCACATACATTTGATTTACACTTATTTGATTGTATATGTCACGCTAGAACATTATTGCGCTTGGTGTTTTTGTTTATTTATAAAATATATAATGTTTGAGGTTTTATGTGATCTTCAGGTCTATAAAATGATTTTTTTGAACGTGTGCAAAAAAACGCATAAATGGTTCTGGCAGTGAAAGGGTTAAAGGATAAGTTCACCTTCAGGAACATATTCTACCCGTAAACTTTGTTATTTAAAAAAAACTAGCTCCTAACTTTTTTAGCTGACTCCTAGATTCAAAGGAAATTTGTCAAGCCCTGGTCTACGGTCCTCATCATTGCCCATTTCTTTGTGCTTCTTCAAAAGAACTAGCACATCTTGAAACCTTAGTCGGTTTTGAAATCTTTGTTTGGAAGAGACATTGCTGATGCAGTATAACTACCGTGTGCTTTGTTGCTCAGTCATGTCATGGTGTATTAATTGTGACATGAAACGATCTTCCACAACCTCACCTTAGTAGAAGAGTTTGGCTGTTCTTCACCCAGTTTTAAGCCTCCTACACAGCTGTTTTTGTCAGTTAATATGTGTTTCAATCTACATATGAATTGACAATTAGCATCTGCTTGGTATACTTGGTTAATCATACAGCTGACTCAAATCCTACAAAATCCCTGTTTTAGGCTTCAAACCAGCATCAATTCTAAAGCTTCGTACACACGTTTCGATTTTCGGACGACAGAACGTCCGATTTTTGTGGCATGCTAGTCTTATGTCGAAATTGAAGAGGTTACTCACAATACGAGAATTTTAGTTTGACAGAATAAAACACGTCAGAAGTGACGTAACGCGCTGAATAGTTTTGTATGTATTCTTTCGTTTCTGAGCATGCGTAGTCTTGCTCTTACGATTTTTTTCATACGAAAACTATACTAATCAAACAAAAATCAGACGTTGAGTTCACATCCGACAAAAATTTTATAGTCTGCACATCCAGCTTTTGTCTGACGAAAAAGTGAAATCGGCTGTCGAAAGCACTGTACTAACGGTAAGATTTGCAGACGATCGGTCCTCATAAAACAATTGAGGTCCGAAAATCAAAGCTTGTGTATAGCCCTTTAAACTTGCACAAAAGGGTAGTCACAACAAATATTGATTTGATTTAGAGGTTTCTTCTGTTTGCTCACTTTGCATTTTAAATTGATAAAAACCAAACAATTCAAATATAGATTTTTGAAAGCAGTCTTCCTTTACAGCATTTCTTCACACCTGCCTAAAACTTTTGTATTGTACTTTACATCTGATCTATGTACCTGGACCTGATCTGAGCTTTGTGACCTGTATTGAATAGAGATTACACCATCACAGGGTGGTACTGTGGGTGCATAAATGGTAGTAAGGAGTGGCACATCCTAATAACTATAACATGTACATAAAAAAAAAACATGGACTTTTTAGGCACCAGTCATAAAAATCAAAAAGTTTATTACAAAATTACATATTTCTCCATAAAAAACACATAAAAATAGCATTTTTATAACAGCTTACCTGTAAAATCCTTTTCTTGGAGTACATCACGGGACACAGAGCCATAAGACAAGAAGTCCACTCCCTATATAACCCCTCCCACTACTGGGAGTACCTCCGTTTTTGTAGCAAAGCAATATACGTGTATTAGAAGAGGGGTGTGACCTCTGTGTCCCGTGATGTACTCCAAGAAAAGGATTTTACAGGTAAGCCGTTATAAAATTCCTATTTTGTTTATCGTACATCACGGGACACAGAGCCATAGTAGATACTATGTGGGATGTCCCAAAGCAATGCAACTGAGGGGAGGGAGACACAACAAAAGTAGGGCACCATGAGACTAGAGGACTTATACTGCTTCCTGCAGCACACTGCGCCCAAAGGCGATATCCTCACGCCTTTTTATATCCACCTGATAGAATCTGGTAAATGTATGGACTGAAGACCAAGTTGTAGCCTTGCAGATTTGAGCCATGGAGGCTTGGTGATGCACTGCCCACGAAGCACTAACAGCCCTAGTAGAGTGCGCTTTGATTTGAGCGGGTGGAATCTTCCCCTTCAAACCATAAGCTTGAACAATTACTTGCCGAATCCATTAAGAAATAGTAGATTTCGATGCTGCCTGTCATCTTTTAGGACCTTCAGGCAACACAAACGAAACATCTGTTTTTCGAATCTGAGCAGTGGCCTTCAAGTAGACTTTGACTGCTCTCACCACATCCAGAGAATGTAGTGAATTCTCTTCCGTAGAGGGTTCTGGAAAAAATGAAGGCAGAATAATATCCTGGTTTAAGTCAAAACCTGACACAACCTTTGGTAGAAAATTAGGATGAGGACGCAATACTACGTTATCTCGCCACAAGGCCCGGGGACCATTCAATTCGGCCTGAAAAGACACTTTGAATGGATCCTGTTGCATAGCTTGCCCTAGCAAGGAATATTCCAGTGGAGCTCAGCACAGCACATCTTTACTCGTGACCAACACCTAAGACTGAAACTGAGGTACTCCCAGTAGTGGGAGGGGTTATATAAGTAGTAGATTTCTTGTCTTAGGGTGTACCAGTGTCCATCACCTGAAGGTGGCCTATTACCCACATAGTAACTACTATGGCTCTGTGTCCTGTGATGTACGATAAAGAAATAGGTAGTTTGTCATACTACTGTGATTAGTGTATGACCAACCCAATTCTATAAGCAGACAGGCCAGATGGTAAGCCAGAACCATATAGCAATTCCCAGCAGAATTGGAATAGGTCAGCGTGAGGTGTTTGAGCTCGACATGTTTTGTGATGACTCACTTCCTCAGGAGATTATTTATTTATTCTGAATAGATAAAAAAACATCAATAAGTACATATACAATGCATTCAGCAAACAGGTATAACTTAAAGGGGTTGTAAAGGTTCCCGTTTTTTTGCATAAAAATAACAAACATGTTATACTTACCTGCTCTGTGCAAGGGCTTTGCATAGAGCACCCCCAATCCTCCTCTTCTGGGGTGCCACACCGGAGCTCCTGGCCCCTCCCCTCCATCATGTGCCCCCACAGAGAGCCGCTTTCCCTGGGGGCACCCATGACCTCCCGAGTCACACTGCTGCATTCATTGACACAGACAGCGGGAGTGAGCCAGACCCCCGCTTCCGTGTCACTGGATTTGATTGACAGCAGTGGGAGCCAATGGCTTTGGGGTTGCATCAGTGGCCGCGAGAGCGCGGCGAGGTAAGAGTGCCTGCAAGATCTTCTGTTGGCCACAGAGGTGTGTGGCAGGTGCGTCACCACAGCTGGGCTAGACGGCTGAAGCAGCAGATGACAATAGGAACAGCAGATGCAGACAGACAGCAGATATAGGACCAGCGTCGCCAGGCACTATGCAGAGCAGGACAGATGGATAACTGGATGCAAAGTCAAACAAGCTAGGTCAGCAATGGATGATCAGAGAAAGGCATAAACGGCAGGCAGAGAATGGTCAATGAGCAGGCAGAGGATGGCAATGGATATCAGGCAGATGAAGATATAACAAAGTATTTAAGGCAAGCCAAGGTCAGGACAGGTGGAGAGCAATCATGGTCAGGATAAGCACGGTCAAACACAGGAATCAAGCAGGGATCACAGGAACAGGTAAAGCTGCAGAGCAGACAACAAAGTACTAGTACAGCTATTGCCCTTAAATAGGCCATTTGGCGCCAGCATTATTGGCTAATGTGCACGCATACGCGTTCGCCTGTTCACAATGTTTTCGCGCAAGCGCATAGGCCTTTACCTATGCCCGGCAAGACGGGCACCTGTAGGAGCGCATCTGCGCATGCGTATTCACCCTTGAATCGGAACTTCAGCTGTGCTATGGCAAGCACGTCCCGGACAACAGCCTTGGTACCTCTAAATTTTAAGTTATACCTGTTTGCTAAATACATTGTATATTTACTTATTGATTTTTTTTAATCTATTCAAAATAAATAAGCTCCTGAGGAAGCAAGTCATCGCAAAACATGTCAAGCTCAAACACATCCTGCTGACCTATTTTAATTCTGCTGGGGATCGCTATAGGGTTCTGGCTTACCAGCTGGCCCTTGTCCAGCTTATAGAATTGGGTTGGTCATACACTAATCACAATAGTCTGACAAACTACGTATTTTTTGGATATTTATGTAATTTTGTAATAAATACATTTTTTTTGTGACCTGTATGTATTGTGTTTCCTGAGTTATAACCTATGAGATTGGTCTGATCTTGGGTTCTTGTGTTTGTTGTCCACTTGCATAAACATTTGCCTATGATACAACTTTGGCCAAACCCTGCCTGCCTTAACCCAATCTTTGCTCTCCACCTGGAAGAAGTGGCCCATCTGAGGAGGTCCTAGAGCTCTCCAATCAGCAGGGAGCATGACATGCTGATTACAAGGCTATAGATCTGACTCAGTAGAAGGACATCTACAGAGAGAAAACTGGTTCCACACAGAGAGCAAGGGCCCTTATCTACAGCATGCAGGTGGGTACAAGCTTTTGCAATTTTTTTGCAAATTCTTTATCCGTCCGTCATCCAGCATTCATAAAGAAAATGGAACAAACAGTAGAGAGCCAGGTTTACATAGTAATGCAGTAACATTCAAAAACACTGCATACACCGCATAAATCAGAGCCTCTAACCATTTAAAAGGTTGTGTTGTAAAATTAATACCAGGTTGGATACTACTGATTTATTCTTATTGTACCTGTCACCTTTATAAATTGTGGAATTAGATCCGTCTACAGTTAGCACCCATTGGGGTAGACGGATCAAAGGACACTATACAAACCTATTTCACTGCAAGATCTTGTATCGTAAGATGGTTTACTATTTTACTTATAAATTTACGGTTGTTTGTTAAATAACGTTAACCATAACATACTTACTGTAACTAAGAATGTTCACACTCCTTGGATTGCTCTTTATAAAGCTAATAAAAATCTAAAGTACAAAAACACTGCATACAGTGTATACATCATAAAGTGCAAAGAGAACCAATCATGTAGATACAACTACAGTACGGACAATCTAAAAGACTTCCTGCAACATAAGCATATTGGCAAACCCTCACCACTCTCATACTGAAAAGAATGAATGCTGAGGATACAAACAGTTTTGTCCCACGTACCATGTAAGTACAGGGTGTATATATAATGAGGAAATGGGATAAGGGGGGCAGGAGCAGAAAAAAAAAAGTGGGGGCGGGAGGTTGGTAAAGGGTGGGTGTAGTATGCTAGAGGAGGGGCGGAGAAGCCCGTTACCTCACTGGGCGCAGGAGCTAAAAAGGGCCTTACCCTCATCTGAGAAGAGGAACACACTGATGCCATTGGCACAAGACTGTAGTCTGTCTTCACAGGCCCCAATGCTTTGCACACCTTTTGTTTTATGCACCTAGATTTTTCTCTGGAAAAGGATGGTATAACCCAAAAATAAAAAAGGTATAAAGAATGTTGAGGCGGTTACGTTTTGTCTGTGTTTACCTGTGTGCTGGACAGGTTTCTGCACAGCCTGTGGAAAGTTCACTTGCTTGGATTTGAAGAAGGCAGACATTCCTTCGTCTCCACTGACAAAGGTCAATCTGTTGCCTGCAGCCAATACAGTAAAGACTGGTCCATGCTGAAAGACATTGTGGAGATGATTCATGAAATGTGTGATACGCTTATTGATGATCATAATAAAAAAGTACCTAACAGCGTACTACTATATCAGACTGCATTAATTAGGCAATATGCCTCCTCTGCATGTAGTAAACTTATCCTACTACCTGAACCTTTGCTTGATTAAAAATTGGATTAGCAGCTTGAAGAGGTTGTTCTCCTTGCACTGACTGGTACATGCCAATGAGTGATCTACTTTCCTGTCCTCTGATGGGTTCTTGTATCTTCATGAATGTCAGATACTAAAGCATCTGTACGTGCATACTTATTCCCATAGGAAACTTTGGTTGGATTCTGGACGGAGGGTGGTTCTTATAAGCATCTATATTGGAAGGGATTCCCGCTGATTCAGAATCTATTGGGGTACCTTATGCTGTATTTATCATCAATGCTCCCCCTCCTTTTCTATCTCCAGTAGCTGAATATCCTTTTCAGCTGAAAAGGTGAACCAATGGGTTACAACCTATTATAACACAATCAAGGTAAATATTTCACACAAAGACAGGCTAGTTCATGTCTCGATGATTTAGGTTACTCAATTATTTCTTAGATTTTAGGTGTTTTTTTTCTCATCTTTCTCCTATGGTCACATAATGCCCCACAAGCTCGGCTTCTATTGGAACTCTCGTACTCAATTAATTTGTCAAGTTCTTGTTTTTAAACATCTGGTAGGCCTGTCCCCCTGATTCAATATATAAACATATACGAAAAGTTTTGTAAAATGAAAAAATGAAAATTGTTATGTAATCTATATATTGAAATGAAATATCTGTAAATGTTCATAAATGTTTGTTCTTTTCATCTATAGTATCAACTATATGCAGCACTCTTAAGACTCCTGATGAAGCGCTTCTGGGCGAAACATGTAGAGCAGAAGTGGCTGTATTGTTGCATGAATCGCATGTTTATGAGATAACTTATTACCTTTTAAATTTGTTATGAAATAAAAATTGTGAATATATTTTATCTTAAGTGACAAGCTGTGATTCTTTGGCACTTTTAAAGTCCCGCTTTTTTGTCTCTAAAATGGTTTCTAAATTGAGATGCGGTTCCTGTTTTAGCCCTTTACTGCCCAACTCTATATGTCATGAAGGGCTAGTCTACTAGCTGAAAAAGCGATGCTTTGGGATCAGTCATTTCTACATACATGTTTCAAACTTTCATGGGAACATTACCTACGGAAATATGTCTTTATTAGACACCCAAAATGATCTTGTTAAAGCTGGAAAAGTGGGGGAAAAAGTACCATAACCCGAATGTCAAAAGGAAGTGGTTTGCCCTTCCAAGCGAATTCATGGCAATCAGGTTTTCTAAACAGATTACTTTTTTATAGATAGATAGATAGATAGATAGATAGATAGATAGATAGATAGATAGATAGATAGATAGATAGATAGATAGATAGATAGATAGATAGATAGATAGATAGATAGATAGATAGATAGATAGATAGATAGATAGATAGATAGTAGAGTGTATACAAATATATATAGCATCATCTTAAGTTGCAGCCCATTCTTATCCATCTTATTGACTTTCAGATCAACACCATGAAAGAACTGTCAACAGGAGCACATACAGTGGTGTCTATACCCTTTATATAGGCTTAGTATTAGCAAAAGGTGCTCTTTGTCTGAAGGGATATTGGGAATGCAGTAATTTTTGAATGCCTCCAGAACATAATACAAAGAAGCGCTGGGATGTGGCCCTTTGCCTGGCTTTATCTGGCCCTTAGGGTGCTATTCCTTCCACTGACACCAACACTGTGGTACTATTCCTCCCACTAACACCAGAGACTGGAGAAGGGAATGGAGAGACTGGAGAAGGAAGCAGCATACAAAGATCAAAGATGGTATGGAGTCATGGCCCGTATTGCAGGATCAAACCCATTTTACAGCAATAGGTGCTTTAGAGGCTGCAGCCAACATGGTGATGTAGTTCATATCTGGTAGTCCTGCCCATGTTTTAACAGGGTTCTGGTCCAGAGTTTTCAGGCTCTGCTACACTCTATTCCATGTGCCCATTCCTAAAGATGCTAAACTTGCCCTATTACATTGCCAAGTCAGGGCCTATTGTCATACCAATAGAAGCTTGCAACTTATCTGTTGTCACTAAATGCGCTATAGCTAGGGCCTGGAGGGAACCTTATGTATTGTTTTCGGCGGTGAGGATCAATTTGACCACACTGATGAAAAAACAACCAGTATTTTACATGATTCCTACACGAAGTTCCTTAAGGTGTGGGCCCCCTGGTGGTTTGTACGCTCTCCCCACCCTGCACCCAACCACCCTGGGCAACCTATAATTGACATTGATTCTACCCCCTTTCCCTCCTCTCCCCATTCCCTTACCCCCTATCTCCTTTCTCTTCCCCCTCCTATTTTGTCCCTGTTCTTGTTTCTTTCCTTCCCCGGCAATCAGTTTGGCTGTTCACCCTTTCTGTTTCTCTATGGTATGTCCCTAGGCCTTTAGGCTTAGACAACTTATGCGGACCTACAGCTCCCACTGTTAGGTCATCTAGTCGACATTTTGTCTTCTGAAATTGTTCAATTGCACAAGATATTACTTATGCCTTTATAATATGCTCTTTTGTTGCAATTTTCCTGTGTGGGTGACCAGTTGTCATGTAATTTTTACGTGCATCAATAAAAATTTAACAGTGTTGCACTGCCATATGTGTATAATACACAACTAAAATGTGTATAAATGTTGTATAAACCAATAATTGTAACATTAATCAAACACCACACAAACAAATATAATCATGCAGTGTGAATGCAGGAATATAGTGCACAAGATAGGAAAAAGTGTTATTTACAACAAAATTTAGTCCCAACAAAAGTCCATTAGGTAGTGATCCAAACAGTGCCAGGTGGCTCTTATTCCAACTTCAATGAATTAACACCCAGTGCTCCCTTTCCAGTTCAAACACACATAGCATCTTACCAGAATCTCAGACCTATCAAGGTCATTAAATGCCTTAGTGAGCTTCACCTCTCACTTTAGGTTTGGGCTAGCATTTGCTTCTCCAGTCATCCTTTAAGATAGCAATGCTGGAACACACACACTTACAGTGCCTTGCAAAAGTATTCACCCCCTTGGCATTTTTCATGTTTTGCTACCTCACAACCTGGAATTAACATGGATTGTTTGATTCGCATCATTTAATTTACAGGACATGCTCACAACTTTGAAGATTTTTTTTTTTTATTGTGAAGCAAACAACAAATAGGACGATATTACAGAAAAAGTCAATGTGCATAACTATTCACCCCCCTAAAGACAATATTTTTTAGAGCCACCTTTTGCGGCTATCACAGCTCCAAGTCGCTTTGGATAAGTCTCTATGAGCTTGCCACATCTTACCACTGGGATTTTTGCCCATGCCTCCTTGCAAAACTGCTCCAGCTCCTTCAAGTTGGATAGTTTGCGCTTGTGAACAGCAATCTTTAAGTCTGACCACAGATTTTCTATTGGATTGAGGTCTGAGCTTTCGCTAAGCTATTCTAACACATTTGCAGGTTTCCCCTTAAACCACTCAAGTGCTGCTTTAGCAGTGTATTTGGGGTCATTGTCCTGCTGGAAGGTGAACCACTGTCCTAGCCTCAAATCACACACAGAGTGGTACAGGTTTTGCTCAAGAATATCCCTGTATTTAGCACCATCCATCTTTCCCTCAACTTTGACCAGTTTCCCAGTCCCGACTGCTGAAAAACATCCTCACATCATGATGCTGCCACCACCATGCTTCACAGTGGGGATGGTGTTCTTTGGGTGATGTGATATGTTGGGTTTGCGCCAGACATAGCGTTACCTTTGATGGCCAAAAAGTAAAATTTTAGTCTCATCAGACCAGAGCACCTTCCTCCATACATTTTGGGAGTCTCCCACATGCCTTTTCCCAAACTCAAAACGTGCCATTTTGTTTTTTGCTGAAAGTAATGGCTTTCCACTGGCCACTCTGCCATAAAGCCCAACTCTATGGATCGTATGGCTTATTGTCGTCCTATGTACAGATACTCCAGTCTCTGCTGTGGAACTCTGCAGCTCCTCCGGGGTTACCTTAGGTCTCTGTGCTGCCTCTCTGATTAATGCCCTCCTTGCCCGGTCCGTGAGTTGTGGTGTGCCGCTGTCTCTTGGCAGGTTTGCTGCTGTGCCATGTTCTTTCCATTTGGTTATGATAGATTTGATGGTGCTCCTAGGGATCATCAAAGATTTGGATATTTTTTGAATAACCTAACCCTGACTTGTACTTCTCAACAACATTGTCCCTTACTTGTTTAGAGAGTTCCTTGGTCTTCATGGCAGTGTTTGGTTAGTGGTGCCTCTTGCTTAGGTGTTGCAGCCTCTGGGGCCTTTCAAAAAGGTGTGTATATGTAATGACAGATCACGTGACACTTAGATTGCACACAGGTGGACATCATTTAACTAATTATATGGCTTCTGAAGGTAATTGGTTGCACCAGAGCTTTTTATGGGCTTCATAGCAAAAGGGGTGAATACATATGCACATGCCAATTATCAGTTTTTTATTTCTGAAAAATAGTTTTATGTATATATTTTTCTAATTTGACTTCACCAACTTAGACTATTGTGTTCTGATCCATCACATATAATTCAGTTTAAAAAAACATTGAACTAAAGGCTGTAATGTAACAAAATAGGTAAAAAGCCAAGGGGGGTGAATACTTTTGCAAGGCACTGTATATTACCAAAAGTATTGGGGCGCCGCTTGCCTTTACACGCACGAGAACTTTAATGGCATCATTTGCAGCTTTAACAACTTCAACTCTTCTGGGAAGGCTGTCCCCATGGTTTAGGAGTGTGTCTATGGGAACGTTTGACCATTCTTCCAGAAGTGCATTTGTGAGGTCAGGCACTGATGTTGGAGAGAAGGCCTGGCTCGTAGTCTCCACTCTAATTCATCCCAAAGGTGTTCTATCGGGATGAGGTCAGGACTCTGTGCAGGCCATCAAGTTCCTCCACCCCAAACTTGCTCATCTATGTCTTTATGGACCTTTCTTTGTGCACTTGTCCAAATCATTTGGTGGGGGGGGGGGGGGGGTTATGGTGTAGGGTTGTTTTTAAGAGGTTGGGCTTGGCCCTTAGTTCCAGTAAAGGGAACTCTTAAGGCGTCAGCATGCTTAAACATTTTGGACAATTTCATGCTCCCAACTTTGTGGGAACAGTTTGGGGATGACCCAGTGCACAAAGAAAGGTCCATAAAGACATGGATGAGTGTGTTTGGGGTGGAGGAACTAGACTGGTCCTCCTCTGCACCGGTCCTGACTTCAAACCAATAGAACACTTTTGGGATGAGTTAGAGCGGAGACTGTGAGCCAGGCCTTCCCATCCACATCAGTGTCTGACCTCACAAATGCCCTTCTGGAAGAATGGTCAAACATTCCCATAGATCAACTCCTAAACTTTGTGGACAGCCTTCCTAGAAGAGTTGAAGCTCTAATAGCTGCAAAGGGAGGGCCAACTCAATATTGAACCCTACAGACTAAGACTGGGATGCCATAAAGCCTACCCATATTCCAGTAGTTAAACCTTACAGGGAATGTCACAACTTGGATTTATTAGAAGCTACAGAAAGCAAAAACACTGAATTTTGCAGAAAAAAATTTGAAAAAAAAAGAAGTTTTGAATGTGGTAACCCTAGGACACAAACTTTGAACTTTTACACAGTCATTTTATTTGAAGCCGTTTATGGCCCTAAGCACCTGGCACAAGTCCAATACAATCAGAGATATCAGTCAACTCACATAAAGATAAAGTTGTTTACTTTGGTTCAGAGCCTGATTTTGTCTGACTATAAATCCACATAGGATACTTGCACATGGTTCTAATGTTTGAACATCAGTATTCCTTTCCAAAAGTTATTGCATTTATTTTGCGCATATTTGTGCGTACTAATTTACAAATAAATTTTAGTTCTCAGAATGGATTTTTAACCTCTTCAAATTGACATTTTACATGCATATATGCGCGTAAAATACAGACTGGCAACACAGATTTCTGTATTTTTCTTTTTACTCATCTATACGCAGCGCATGTCTATGTACCAGTGTGTATTGGCACATTGAAAAACAATGGGCTCTATTTAAATCAGTAAAAGAACAGAACATAAGCCTGTATACCTAAAAATGCTAAGTTTTCTCAGTGTGCAAGAGGCATAGCTCCCAACTGTCCCTGATTTCGAGGGACTGTCCCTGATTTGGAACAATGTCCCTCTGTCCCTCATTCCTCCTCATTTGTCCCTCATTTTGGTCTGATAGTTGTATATAAAATGCACTTTTTATCTTTCAAAAAGTGTTTCCCAGTGCTAAACCTTTCATCCAATTTCTAACTTGCTGCATTTGTAAATTTTAAAAGCCAATAAAGGAATAGTAGTGGTAAGAAAAATTGCTTGTGGATTTAATTAACCTTTTTTTTGGTTAATTCTCCTTTAAGGGGGTGTGGCAGGGGGCGTGTCCTATGCCTACATATGTTTGCTAGTAGGTGTCCCTCATTCCCATCTCAAAATGTTGGGAGGTATGCAAGAGGCCTTACTGTTGACATTCAGCATTCGTGAACATGCTACTTTTTTTTTTCTGGGAAAAGCAGCAGCACAGTCTCATGTGGAAAGGTTGGATTTAAAGTGAAAGTTCACCTATATTGATCACAGCCCTCTTTCCCCCTGGCTCTCTTTAGTAGTTCCTATACTGGGAGCTAAGCACATAGGCCAGTGATGGCGAACCTTGGCACCCCAGATATTTTGGAACTACATTTCCCATGATGCTCTTGCACTCTACAGTGTATTTGAGCATCATGGGAAATGTAGTTCCAAAACATCTGGGGTGCCAAGGTTCGCCATCACTGACATAGGTGAAGTAGGTAAATTATTTTCCCAGTGACACACAGTGCATAATGCCTTTCAGAATATGGAATACTTAGAAAAAGAACAAGGTAGAGCTGCAAGCTGGAAAGCACTGTCTGGTCACATGAGCACCGAATCAAACATACCGCCCAGGCTGCTTTCCAGTCTAGTCTGCTACGGTTCAGTGCCCAGAACATCCCTATTAGGACAACTTGCTGCCAGTTCAGCTTCCAGGCCTGTCCTGCTACCATCGCTGCCTTGTTCCTGCTCTGTCCACCCACCCAACTCTTTGGGTCTGCAGGCACCAACCTACTCTGCTTCCCTTTGTACCTGTTGGGTAACCTTGGGGGAGCCTGCAGCTAAATCCAAACTCCTGTAAACAGGTCTCTAGTGGAAAACCAGCTATTTCTTAGACTGCCCCCCAGGAAAAGCGGTTGTAACAAGGCAAGGGGTCCACATCCATGCCTTGTGTCAGCTCGAGGCAAGGGTAAATTCCCCGCTCATCTTGACATAGTAGCACTTTGCACTAGAGTAGAGCACGTCAAATCATCAAACTTATCTGGAGTGGAGTGCAGGAATATTAATTAGGAAAAGGGACTGAAAAAATAAATAAAAAAGGTATATAAATGGATATAAAGAAGTAAAATGGAGAGGTAGAAAAAAAAGAAATCTATAAATATGACAACAAACCCTATGAAAAAAAATCTACAAGGATAAAAGAAAAATGGAAAGATAGAATAGAGGAGACAGATACAAGTGGCAGTAAAGACAGTAAAATATTCTACAAACTTAGAAGAGATCTAGAAAAAAAGCAACAAGAATGCAAAGACAGAAACAGATATAAATAACTGTAGAAATGAGTAATCAGAAATGAGCAAGAACACAAAATCAGAAACAGACTTAGGGCCAGTTCACACTGGTGCGATATGTGCTCTGACTTTGAGAGCACGTGTCGCATGACATTTCAAAATCAATATTTCACTATTAGGGCTCTCTTAACTGGTACAACTTGTGTCGCTCCGACTTTTGAAAAGTTTCCTGCACTACTTTGGTCCGACTTGAGTGGGGTTTCAGCCTAAAGAATATAATAGAAGTCGCATCCAAGTCGAATCACCATAATTACCTGATCTGGCTTGTGACAAAAGACGTGCTCAGAGGTCAAATTTCAATGCAAATTAAATTGAAAAAAAAAAGGGATGGGGTCCCCCTCCAAATCCATAACAGACCCTTTATCCGAGCATGCAGCTTGGCAGGCCAGAAAGGGGGGGGGGGGGGGAGGACGAGCGAGCGCCCCCCTCCCCCCAGCCTAACCCGGCCACATGCCCTGAAGGCCATATGCCCATGTCCCAAAGAACCTGCCCCTTTTTTACATCACCGCCCCGGGCATGAGGCCACTGCCCAAAGCACCCCCCCCCAAGATTGAGGGCATGTGGTTTGGTATGGTTCAGGAGGAGGATGCTCACTCATTCCCCCCCCTTTCCTGGCCTTCCAGGCTGCATGCTTGGATAAGGGTCTGGTATGGATTTTGGGGGGGGCCCCATGCCGAGCTATTGTGTTCACATTAAGCAGCATTTATCCAACAGGCTGGTTGTACAGATCAATCAGTAGATCAACTTCTGTACAACCAGGGTGCACATACTGTACATGGATCGAAAGTTGCATGGTCCCTGCCGAACTGGCCAAATTTCGATTAATGCTTAAGAGGAAAAAATACATCTCGTTCAATATTGAGTGGGGTACATAAAATATACACAATAGAAGTAAACGAATAGAAATAAGGGATGTTTAATATAGATGATATTTTAATGGTTCAAAAATGAAAGTAATTTTTTTTTAATACTCTAAAGCAGTGGTGTGGCCCAAAACAAAACTTGCTTAAAAATGTTGAAAAAAAAAAAAATTGTATGCTTTGTAAATGTGTTTACACTTAGCGAACACATGTGGTTGAAGAAAAATTTGATAGTGTCTCTTTACTGGACTTTTAAAAGTTTCCCAAAGCAAAATTTGCCACTCTGCACAAACACTGCAACTATTTTCAAGGATAAGGTACACAAAGGGAAAAATCAAAACCAAAATATCCAATGAGCATTTTGTGAATTCATTGAGAATTGCTACTACATCCATCGAACCAGATATTGATGCGTTCGTTTATGAAAAACAGTGTCAAATATTGCACTAGTTTTATGTTGCCCTCTTTTACTTTTATGATAAAAAATATTACAGAAAAAAAATAATTTTTATTACTCATTATCTATATCAGTGATTGTTAACTTTTGATCTCCCCAAACTTTTTCTGGTCATCAGCGATCCTTGTTGTTAGTGTATTTTATGTGCAGCCCAAGAAAATTCCTCTTCTTCCAATGTGACCCAGAAAGATCAAAAGGTTGGACACCACTGATCTAAAGCAACCTTTCTTAACTGTTTTTAGTCAGTGATCCATAGATATAATACATTAAAGAATAAGAGAAGAAAGAATAAAATGCACCTTTTTAAAAAGAATCTTGCTACAAAATCAGCATTAGTGTTTAGTGGCAAAAAAATACATTGTGCATTGGTGTCTAGGGACTAAAAGCACTGCTGTGTATTCTGTACTGCACTGCGGAATATGTTGGCACTATAGAAATATAGATGGTAAACAATGGAGATCTCAGTCACTGTGTATTTTACCTATTGTGATGTAACACTATTACTAGAATAATGCCACAAACAATAATGGGAGTAATGCTGGTTACCTTCTGTCCAATAATCCCCTAGGAAAATCTCCACGCTATCATTATTATTGTCATCCTGATCCTCTGGCTGCCCGATTAACCCCAGTGGGGGGGGGTGCATAAAAAACATATAAATGGACCTGAAGCTTTCCCTTTCAACATAGTACTCACAAACCCCCATTATCCCCCTTAATGGAGCTCCCTGCAGCTGGAAATCCCCAGTTCCACTCTCAACGCTCTTACAGGTTTGTGTGCTTCATACTGGTTTTGCTGACTTCTAGCTGCTAATATCTGGTGGCACCAGCAGAGTCACTGTTCCTGCTGTGCCCAAGCTGCCCCCCTGCACATATACCCAGGGTTTATGTTACATGTGCCTATGAAATTCTCTGTCTCCATGAACCAGGCCAGTGCCATCCCCTGGGCACACTGCATCTTCTTCTTGCCTCCAGTGGTGGAACCACTCTTATGGATCCCCGGTTTATAGATCCTGCTCTAAACAGGCAGGCATACAGTGGCATATTAGTGCCTCTTTGTCTCTGCAGACTATAGGCACATGCCTGCGGTGTCTAATGGTAAATCTAGCCCTATCTACGCACTTAATCTTATCTCTGTCATATGCAAAAGAAAATACAGATATTTTCCTATGCATATAACAGGGACAAAGGTAAGTCAGTGAAGTAAAACCTATTATCTCAGGTATGACACAGTCCACAAGGCTGCAGCATTATGGGCATTAACACAGAGAAAATTGCATGGAATAATATTTGGTTTGAATGAGCATTTAATCTAATCAGAATCCCAACATATATAAAAAACGGCTCACATATATAAAACTGTTCTGAAACTACCAGTACGAGATGCTGGCAGCCAAACACAGAATCAGAAACACTTCACAGTCACCCAGGTCACACACTTCCCTACTTTCTCTGACCAGATTGGTGTCCCAAGATAATTCTCTCTGCTCGATCCCACGTCCAACTAACTTAAGGACCTCAGGTGAGAATGAGATCAGAGTTTAAGGACTGGCCTATGGCCATTATCTTGCAGATTCAGTGATGCCCCTTTAAAAGATAGGCTTCTTCCCCTGCTGTGCATAGGCTTAATGACCACATCGTTGCTAGATCACCAAGGACATCCTTTGCATTGCACACTAATCCATAAAGTCCAAATTTGCAGCCCTGAATGTAGAAAGCCTTGAGGATCCGGTTAGCTGGTAAACACCCCTTCATTTATTTCCTTCCCTCACATCAGGGAACTGCTGACCTACTTTACAAGTTTTTGTCTGGAGCCTGGTCTTTAGCCAACTTCGACGTGGATATTGTAGGAACCTGTTTATCCCTGTCCAGTGTAGTCCAGTTTGGGTCTCTAACTTTTCCTGATTTTGTGTTGCTTGTTTGTATTCTGTCTTCAGTTGTCAGTGTGTATACGGTCTATTTTCCAAGTCCACACACCTATATCTAACTCCTCTCCAACTAAATGCCTACTACTTGTATCCTGTGTAGACATAAGACTGGAAAGACTTGGGTATGCTAGTGTTACACACTAGCATAGATACTGAAGGGGATATTAAAAGAGATGCTGGAGCAGCTGGCTCAGGCTCTCAGTGGTGCGTCAAGAGGCTGAGCTAGCTCCCGGTCAGGGGGAGTGATCTCTCCAGAGACTGAACGAGTTTAGTGACGTCAGTTGACAGTGGACTTTAGCTTTTGAAGATTTTGGTAGATGCTGGAGAATTAGACTACCTGACAATATATTTTGCCTCTCGAGAACTCTGTTGTTGAGGTCTCTCCACTTTAGCTTCAAAATTTGCATAACCTTCTGGTGCTGTTATGAAGAGTTCCCAATCTGCCCTTTATATCTAGTAGTAGTTAGTCACATTCAACTGGACTTGTTCTGTAATGTTAAAGATATTTCTTGGTTTCTCCAAGCCACTCTTTTTTTTTCGAGATGGTGCAAAAACCTAAAACCGGAAAAACCATTGAAGTGGAAGTCCATGTAAAAACTAAAATCCCTGCATCTATAGACACCACAGATCTAACATTAACCTCTCTATCCCTGTAAAAAAAAAAAAAAACATGTATACATACCTTTTTGGAAGCCAAACTGACCCACTCCGACCAGATCCCACGCCGAGCTGTCAGCCGCGGCTTCACTGTGGAGGCGGGTGCAGAGGAGACAGACGACAACGGACGCCCCCTTAGTTACTCTATGGGTGACATCACTTCCCATTCATTTCACAGCCGCTGTCCACCGTGTCCTCTGCAGAGCTTCCGCCGCTGGGGATCAGCTTTCAAAAAAGTATGTATACTAATTTTTTCTTTACAGGGATAGAAAGGTTAGTGTTAGATCTGTGGTTTCTATAGATGCAGGGATTTTAGTTTTTGCATGGACTTCCGCTTTAAGTGAACAAAAAACATACATGTGAAACAAACACTAAAAAGTGCACTTAAGGGTGTGCTTTAGTCAAACCCCTGAAGGGGTAGGACCTCTACACTGATCCCCTAGGGCGCAAGGCTCCTGACGGGGACAAATGGTTTCCATGGTCTGCCAAGCCAGTAGGCCTGGCAGACCCCGTTCTTCTAGGTCAAAGCAGCCGAAGCAGACCATCGAATACTTGGTCGAGGGGCTCTCCCGAAGAGAGACCCCCCCAGGGGCAGGGGAGGAAGGAACCTGAGGGCCACACATCCTCCCCCTAGATGTCAGGGCAAGCCAGAGGACTCACACCCTTCATCCAGTTAGAAAACACACACAAATGTGAAAATGAGCCAAAACGTGGGAGAAAAATAAATAGGTGGCCATGCAATAGTGCACTGGCCAGGCCCTGAGGTCTGGAAGACAAAAATGGCCCCAGATTTAGCCAAAAGGCCCAGCTCTAAAAGGCGCAGTGCAGAAAATAAGCATTTGGTGACTGTGACCGCGTGCCTGTTCACACAGTGGGGTCCCACATCCAAGTGTTACTAAGAGCAGCCCTAGGGCGACCACCCCCAGGGGGCACAGACACCGTAGACTCTCTGCCTTCCCAGCCCATGGCCAGACAAGGTAGATCTACTCGAATCAGGAGGTACTGGGCTCTTCCAGTTTTCCCGGGGGGGGATTAGTCTTGTGCCCCAGCTGCTTGCGGGTGCCCCGATTTCTGTCCCAGCCAGTACTAACCTTCCAAGCCCCCATCACTCCAGCAGAAGTACATGCCCACCACTCCAGCCCTGGTCAGGCCAGAATGACAGCACAGCGCCTCTACTGGATCACTGATAAGAACAGATACTACACTTGATCTTAGCCAAAAGGCCACTTTTTCAATTCTACCAAGTCAGGAAGACAGCCAACCATGTATAACCATACAGGTAGCACAGAGGCCCCATTCACACCTGAGACTTTTGTAGCTTGTAGCGCAAAGCTCAAAAGAACAACAAGCAAAAACCATTGTATTCTATAGCCCTTGTTCACATCTGTCATTCCCAAAAGGACACAAACTATTTTCAGGGACAATTGAGCATTTTTGGCCCCATAGACTTCAATGGAAATGCCTGAAAAGGCTTGATTCAAGCAATTATTCAGGTGTTTTTAAGCCTATAATAATTAATCTCCTCCCCTTGGTGATTTCCATTGGCTAAAAACAAAAAGCCTGAAGCTTGAATACAGATGTAAAATGCCTGTATACACTTGCAAAACAAAACACTCAAAAAAGCTGTGAATCTAATCACCATGGAATGCGTCAAGGCAGATGTTGATTGTCCAAAAACAGGATGGGAGATGTGAAAGTCCAGTTAAACGTGACTAACTACTACATATATTATGACCTGGATAAATTAGAACCTTCACAGACATACCTAATGGATGGATGGACTTGAACAGGGTTGAGAGTTTTAGCAGGGAAATATCAATGCTTGAGTACTCAGGTCATATAAAACAACAAAGGCTACAGCTGTTCATATGCTATGCGTTATGGATGGATGAATCTGCCATGCTGGCTCTTTTTTTATATCTTTTCATGTGACAACACTGAAGAAATTGAACTATTCTACAATGTAAAGTAGTGAGTGTACAGCTTGTATAACAGTGTAAATTTGCTGTCCCCTCATAATAACTCAACACACAGCCATTAATGTCTAAACCGCTGGCAACAAAAGTGAGTACACCCCTAAATGAAAATGTCCAAATTTGGCCCAATTAGCCATTTTCCCTCCCCGGTGTCATGTGACTCATTAGTGTTACAAGGTCTCAGGTGTGAATGGGGAGCAGGTGTGTTAAATTTGGTGTTATCGCTCTCACTCTCTCATACTGGTCACATGGCACCTCAAAGAACTCTGAGGATCTGATGAAAAGAATTGTTCCTCAAAATAGAGCTGGCCTAGGCTATAAGAAGATTGCCAAGACCCTGAAACTGAGCTGCAGCACGATGGCCAAGCCAATAGAGCGGTTTAACAGGACAGGTTACACTCAGAACAGGCCTCACCATGGTCAACCAAAGAAGTTGAGTGCACATGCTCAGCGTCTTATACAGAGGTTGTCTTTGGGATAGATGTATGAGTGCTGCCAGCATTGCTGCAGAGGTTGAAGGGGTGAGGGGTCAGCCTGTTAGTGCTCAGACCATACACTGCATCAAATTGGTCTGCATGGCTGTCAGCCCAGAAGGAAGCCTCTTGTAAAGATGATGCACAAAAAAAGCCACAGTTTGCTGAAGACAAGCAGACTAAGGACATTGATTACTGGAACCATGTCCTGTGGTCTGATGAGACCAAGATAAACTTATTTGGTTCAGATGGTGTCAAGCGTGTGTGGTGGCAAACAGGTGAGGAGTACAAAGACAAGTGTGTCTTGCCTACAGTCAAGCATGGTGGTGGGAGTGTCATGGTCTGGGGCTGCGTGAGTGCTGCTGGCACTGGGGAGCTACAGTTCATTGATGGAACCATAAATGCCAACATGTACTGTGACATACTGAAACAGAGCATGATCCCCTCCCTTCGGAGACTGGGCCGCAGTGTAGTATTCCAACATGATAACAACCCCAAACACACCTCCAAGATGACCACTGCCTTGCTAAAGAAGCTGAGGGTAAAGGTGATGGACTGGCCAAGCATGTCTCCAGACCTAAACCATATTGAGCATCTGTGGAGGTTGGAGGAGCGCAAAGTCTCTAACAACCACCAACTCTGTGATAGCGTCATGGAGGAGTGGAAGAGGACTCCAGTGACAACCTGTAAAGCTCTGGTGAACTCCATGCCCAAGAGGGTAAAGGCAGTGCTGGAAAATAATGGTGGCCACACAAAAAATTGACACTTTGGGCCCAATTTGGATATTTTCACTTAGGGGTGTACTCACTTTTGTTGCCAGCGGTTTAGACATTAATGGCTGTGTGTTGAGTTATTTTGAGAGGACAGCAAATTTACACTGTTATACAAGCTGTACACTCACTACTTTACATTGTAGCAAAGTGTCATTTCTTCAGTGTTGTCACATGAAAAGATATAATAAAATAATTACAAAAATGTGAGGGGTGTACTCACTTTTGTGAGATACTGTACATTCCACAAATAATAATTACACTACCAAAATTAGTGTGTGCTGTAAAATTGCCTCCAGCCTTGCTCCCGTTCCTTCTTCCTGGAGGCTGCTATTTTGCTAAAGCCCAGAGCCCCTGAACAGCAGTAAATCATAAAGTGGAACTACACCCATTGATTTAACAGTTTCAAAAAAAGTTACACTCCTGGAATTGCCAACTGTCACATTTGCTTGTTTCAAAACTGGTAAACCATCAAATGGCTGGTGCCATAACTGATCACATGTGCAGCACCATGGCAGTTGCAGATCAAACAGAAGCAGCTTCCTTAGCTGTAAAGTACAGGAGGGTTTAATTGCGCTTTAAGGCTGTCAGCAGATTGGCCTCTACAAGTTCAGCAGTGCCTAAAAGTGTCTAAAAATGGAGAGCAACTGAGCACGTGCAGAGCAGGGTGAGGCAGTGTATTACTGAATTTTGACTAGTATAGGCATTTATTTTTAATGTTTTACATAGCTATACCTGCAAAAGGGGCCAGCCTGAAGTCATCTAGCAGGAGTTAATTTTCTGACTAAAGTTCCACTTTAAGCTTATTATCCCTAGAGAAGAGGTGCTTAAGAGGAGTTATAGTCAGAATACACATTTTAAAGTTGGGGTAAACTACCATGCATGACTTTTACCTATAAGTAAGCCTATAGTAAGGCTTTCCTATAGGTACAGTAAGTATCTTCTAAACGTGCGCTGTTTAGGTGCACATTTAGGAGATTCGCCAACACATGACACTGATCCACAGCAGGCAGCATGCAGGGCCACCCTCAGCAATGAGGATAAGACAGAATTCCATCTCCTCCAAGCCTACATAGAAACATAGAGGAATGAGGTCAGAAAAAAAAGACCATGTGGTCCATTGGGTCTGCCTAATATTTTTAAAAATATAAACTTTTTTTCTTTTTTTTTTTTACTTTTTTTTTCTCCAAGTATAGATCTATCGTTGTCTCAAACATGTTTAAATCCACTTACTGTTGATGGACTCACCACCCCTACTGGAAGTCTATTCCAAGTATCAACTACTCTACTGGTATAAGAATACTTTCTATGATTAATTATGAACTTTCCTCCTGCTACTCTGAGCTCATGTCCCTGTGTTCCCAATCTTAGCTTTATATCGAAAATACTGCCTTCCTGAACCCTTTTCACTGCCTTCATGTCTGTAAAGGTTTCAAACATGTCTCCCCTTTTCCTTCTGTACAAATAGGTTGCTGAAGTCTCTTCCGATATGTCTTATCCCTCAGAACCTTTACTATTTTTGATGCCCATCTCTGGATTCATTCTATCTTATCAATACAGTAAAACCTTGGATTGCGAGAAACGCGGTTTACGAGCATTTCGCAATACGAGCTATTTTTTTTTTTTAATTCTGACTCAATTTGTGAGCGTTGTCTGACAAGATGAGCAGGATTCAAGCCTCTGGGGTATGCAGTACTGCGTAGTACCAGTGCTCAGCTCTGCCAGATAAATACTCTGCATGCAGCACCAGCACTCTGCTCTGCTAAGTAAGAACTCTATCTGCATCTACTCAAGTACCAATAACAATACTGCCAAAAATATTCTGCATATAGTACCAGTACCCAACATTGCCAGATATATAAATACTCTGCATGTAGTTCCAGTACTGTGCCAGGTAAGAGATACCCTGCATACAGTACTGGTACATCAGTGCCTAGCTCTGCCATGTATGAAGTTATTGTGCATGTAGTACAAATACTCCAGTACCCAGCTCTGCCAGATAAATACTCTGCATGTGATACTGGTATGTAAATACTCTGCTTTACCAGGTAAGGGAATATTATTAATGTAGTGTCCAGCTCTGCCAGATAAGAAATGGTTCAGCATGTAGTACTGGTACTCCAGCACTCAGCTCTGCAAGGTAAGGAAATACCGTGCATACAGCACCAGTATTCAGCTCTACAAGGTAAGGAAAAGCCGTGCATTTAGCACCATTACTCAGCTCTTCAAGGTAAGGAAATACCGTGCATGCAGCACCAGTACTCAGCTCTTCAAGGTAAGGAAATACCGTGCATGCAGCACCAGTACTCAGCTCTGCAAGGTAAGGAAATACCGTGCATGCAGCACCAGTACTCAGCTCTGCAAGGTAAGGAAATACCGTGCATGCAGCACCAGTACTCAGCTCTGCAAGGTAAGGAAATACCGTGCATGCAGCACCAGTACTCAGCTCTTCAAGGTAAGGAAATACCGTGCATGCAGCACCAGTACTCAGCTCTGCAAGGTAAGGAAATACCGTGCATGCAGCACCAGTACTCAGCTCTGCAAGGTAAGGAAATACCGTGCATGCAGCACCAGTACTCAGCTCTGCAAGGTAAGGAAATACCGTGCATGCAGCACCAGTACTCAGCTCTGCAAGGTAAGGAAATACCGTGCATGCAGCACCAGTACTCAGCTCTGCAAGGCAAGGAAAAAAATGTGCATACAGCACCAGTACTCAGCTCTGCTCGGTCAGAAATCAATCCGCATGTAGCATTAGCACTCCAGTACCCAGATCTGTCAGATAACTAGTAGTATCCAGGGGCAGACTGACCCATTGGGCACGGACCGAGGGCCCGTGCCACTAGGAGGCCCGTGAGAGCCTCTGCATCTGCAATACATGCAGCACCTAGCTGGGATCAGGACGCATCTAGCAGGTGGCAGACTGTACAGGTGATGTAGGGGGCCCGGGCCCCAAAAGGACCGCAGAAGGCCCGTGATATTCTGCCGGTCCTCCTGTGTCCTCTCCCCCACAGTGTCCTCCAGACCTCCACCCACCCACAGTGTCCCCCCACAGTGTCCTCCACCCACAGTGTCCCCCTGTGTCCTCCCCCTACCCACAGTGTCCCTGTGTCCTCCACCCACCCACAGTGTCCTCCACCCACCGTGACCCCCCCACAGTGTACTCCACCCACCCACTGTGTCCTCCACCCACCGTGTCCCCCTGTGTCCTCCACCAACCCACGGTGTCCCCCCCGTGTCCTCCACCCTCCCACGGTGTCCCCCTGTGCCCTCCACCCTCCCACGGTGTCCCCCTGTGCCCTCCACCCTCCCACGGTGTCCCCCTGTGTCCTCCACCCTCCCACGGTGTCCCCCTGTGTCCTCCACCCTCCCACGGTGTCCCCCTGTGTCCTCCACCCTCCCACGGTGTCCTCCACCCACCGTGTCCCCCTGTGTCCTCCACCCACAGTGTCCCCCACCCTCCCACGGTGTCCCCCTGTGTCCTCCACCCTCCCACGGTGTCCCCCTGTGTCCTCCACCCTCCCACGGTGTCCCCCTGTGAGATGTGCCCTGTGACCCATGATGTCCCCTACTGTGTGCCCTGTGATGTGACCTACTGTGGCCCCATGCCCTGTGATGTGCTTTGTGCCCTGCTGTGTACTCCCTGATGTGCCCCGTGCTTTGCTGTGTACCCCCTAATGTACCCTACTGTGTGCTCCATGCCCTGTGATGTGCCCTGCTGTGTACCGCCAAATGTGCCCCATTTCCAATGATGTGCCCTACTGTGTGCCCTGTGCTCTGCTGTGTGCCCTACTATGTGCCACATGCCCTGTGATGTGCCGCATGCCCTGCTGTGTACCTCCTGATGTGCCCTGTGATGTGCCTCGCTGTATACCCCATGATGTGCCTACTGTGTGCCCCATGCCTTGCTGTGTACCCCCTGATGTTTCCTGTACCCCCTGTGATGCACCATGCTTTGCTCAATAATGTGCCCTGCTGTGTACAGCATAATAAACCCTGCTGTGTGCCCCGTGATGTGCCCCGCTGTGTGACCCATGCCTTGTGCCCTGCTGTGTACCCCCTGATATGCCCTACTGTCTGTCCTGTGCCTCATGCCCTGTGATGTTCTCAGTGCCCTGCTCATGTGTACCCCCTGATGTGCCTACCTGTGTGCCCTGTGATGTTCCCTGCTGTGTACCCCTTGATGTGCCCTGCTGTGCCCCTTGATGTGCCCTGCTGTGCCCCTCATGCCCTATGATGTGCGTGTGCCCTGCTGTGTGCCCCAATGATGTATGTAGGTGGGGCTTTGTGTAGGTGTGGATTGCGTGTGGGCGGAGACACAGGGGGCCCCGTGATCTACTATTGCCCGGGGGCCCCATGAGTTGTCAGTCCGCCCCTGGTGGTAGTATTAGTACTCATATACCCATCCCTGCAGGTGAGGAATACTGTGCAATGTAGTATTAGTACTCCCCGGACACTGACCTTCTGCCAGGATCTGTGAATGAACTCCAGGGGTTCTCTCCCCATCTGTAGAGCTGCCCCCAGCCAGGGGATCCATCCCCGTATACAGGGAGGAGGAGGAAGCCCACTCTGCCGGGTTCTGATCAGTAGGGATCTCACCAGCAGCCCGGCCAGGAGCCCCAGCAAGATCCCCACCGCGGAGCGCAGCTCCATCATCCGATCCTCCTCCATCCTCCCCCCCTGAGACACCTGTCATCCCCGGACAGAGTACCGCCAGTACAGAGCAGGGGGGGCGGGGCCACACGGACAGGAGACCTTCTGAATGTCAGAGGAATGGGGCGTGTCTGAGAGAGGGAGACCTGGCCAGCCAATGGGATAGACGAGAGAAGTGTGGGTTGGGCACATGGGCGTGTAAGAAGGCGTGTCTGGGGGGCGGGTAGGTCACAGAACTTACAGAGAGGAGTGGAAATTCCTACTCACCAATCAGAAGTGTGGGCTGGGCACCTGGGCGTGTCGGTGGGCGGGTAAGTCGCGGAACATGCAGCAAGGCATGTCCAGAACTACATTTCCCGTCATCCTCCTGGACCCATGACGTCACGGCCCGTATGTGACCCTCCATGGACCCCCCCCCAGATGGCAGCCAGGGAGAGGGCACCACCGGGTTCATGGCCCCGGCTCAGCAAGTTCGTCCTGTCCGCCTGTGCAGCCAGCGTGGCCGAGCTAGGTACTGGCACTGTGTGTAGCATTGGGGGGGGGGGGGGCTCTACACAAGTTTAGGGATTGCTGAGACTTGTAGTGCTGCACGATGGTAAAATGTTTCCTTATTATAGAGACCCCCTGTAATCTGTATACATCGGGGGGGGGGGGGGCTGTGTCATGACCTCTGACCTTAAAGCATAGATCCCAACTGTCCCTGATTTGTCCCTCTTCCCCCCTCATTTGTCCCTCATTTTGGTCTGATCTATAGAGATGTATAGAAAATGCACTTTTTATCTTTCAAAAAGTGTTTCTCAGTGCTAAACCTTTCATCTGATTTCTTAATTGCTGCATTTGTACATTTTAAAAGCCAATATAAAGGAAATGTAGTGGTAAAAAAAAAAGCTCTTGTGGATTTAATTAACCTTTTTTGGGGGGGTTAATTCTCCTTTAAGGGGGTGTGGCAGGGGGCGTGTCCTATGCCTACATACATTTGCTAGTAGGTGTCCCTCATTCCCATCTCAAAATGTTGGGAGGTATGTTAAAGTGACCCTGTCATTAACATGGATCCTCTTGTGGATCCTCCCGGCAGCTACTCCTCGCCCTCTTTCCAGCTGTGTGGGGATCCGTTCTAGTGTCTGTGCCCCCCCACTGATCTGATCACCCCCACATCCTTGCTGTTTGGGGGTCATTTCAGAAAGGAGATGGGGGGGGGGGGGGGTCTGATAAGTATGTCTTATTTACCAGCCCAATTCTTTTTCTGAATGAACACGAGTGATCGCTACCGATCGCTCCTTTGTTCATTCATCACTGAAGCATAGTAAACTGTTACTCAAACCACAATAGTAAAAATCAGTCTGTATATGCAGTGGAGCATGCTTGTTATACTCACTATGGAACCTAAGGGGTTAATCCTCTGCATTGTGTAAAAAGGCTGTTTGATCCTGTCTTCTCTGATCCTCCCCTTCTTCCACAGTCCCCAATCCATCTCCTGTTAGAACAGAGCCTTGTGGGTGCTCTGCTCATGCTCAGTTTGGTGTGTTTTTTTTTTTTTTTCTCTTGGGAGAGTCGGCACAGGGCCAATCAGCAATGTCCAGGCAGGGGTCAGGCAGCCTCATAGGACAGTCAGAGGAGAATGAAAACTCCTCCTACAAGCTTTACCCAGACACTGATAGAAGTCACAAGACTGCGATATACTGCTGATGAGAAAGGTATCTAGTAGTTTATATTGACTAAGCTCATTGCATTTCCATGTTCTGTGGGAGACCAGATATAGTGAATGCAGGCTCCTCCTGGGTTTAGTAACTCTTTCAGTTTGTGAATGAGCAAGAAGCTTCTTATGCCGTGTACACACGGGCGGGCTTTTCGGCATCAAAGGTCCAACGGTCTTTCAGACGGACTTACGGCGGACTTTCGAATGACTTGCCTACACACGATCACACCAAAGTCTGATGGATTCGTACGTGATGACGTACACCGGACTAAAATAAGGAAGTTGATAGCCAGTAGCCAATAGCTGCCCTAGCGTGGGTTTTTGTCAGTCGGACTAGCATACAGACGAGCGGATTTTTTGACCGGACTCGAGTCCGTCAGAAAGATTTGAAACATGTTTTAAATCTAAAGTCTGTCTGATTTTCGACCGAAAAAGTCCACTGCAGGTCCGAATGAAGCCCACACACGATGGATTCGTTCCGTCGGATCAGTCCGGTCGAAAAGTCCGCCCGTGTGTACAGGGCATAAGTGCTTCCTATTAATTCATCTGTGCTGCTAAGGCTGTAGAGCAGTGGTTCTCAGCTCCGGTCCTCAGGACCCACTAACAGGCCAGGTTTTCTATATTACCTTGGGGAGATGCAGACTAGAATACTGCAATCACTGAGCAGCAAACGATATCACCTGTGATGTATTTGTTATCTTGCAAACCTGGCCTGGTAGGCTCGGTTCACACAGGGGCGGCACGACTTGCAGGTCGCCTCACTGAGGCGACCTGCACACGACATGCACGGCGACTTGCAAAACGACTTCTGTATAGAAGTCTATGCAAGTCGCCTCAAGTCGCCCCAAAAGTAGTACAGGAACCTTTTTCTAAGTCGGAGCGACTTGCGTCGCTCCGATTAGAACGGTTCCATTGTACAGAACGGGAGGCGACTTGTCAGGCGACTAGGTCACCTGACAAGTCGCCCCAGTGTGAACCGGCACTTAGTGGGTCCCAAGGACAGGAGTTGAGAATCACTGCTGTAGAGAAAGGGATGGAGGAATATTTGTCCTCAGTCCCTTTCTCTGTCTCATAAATGAGACATCAGTGGTCTGTTTAGATCTCTGATTTTTCACCAAAGCCCCCCCAACAGAAAAAGTTGTAAAATTCTATAAATAAAAAAATAGTGAAGGGTTTGTTCACATGCGCTTTGCTCTCTGAAAAAAGCAGTCAGCAATTGGATTGCTCTTCAGAGAGAGTTTGACAGGTGGTGAGGCGGCATAGTGTCTCCTCACGGCTCGCTTTAACCTCACACTGGTACGCAAAGCATGTGGTTGCAGGGCCACTTGCAGAGCAGCGCTTTTCACTTTAAATGGGTATTGTTGGACAGGGGTATCATTTTTGCCATGGCTGCAATGCATCGCATCATGACTGTGGCATGTGTACACCCCTAGTCCACTGCCTCTGTTGCTAAAGGGGGTAGCAGTTGGTGGGCGGTAAAAGTACAGGTCAACTATGGGGTTTATCCACTTCCCCAACCTCCCGTTTTTAATGAGCCCTAAGGACTCATTCTCACACTGATTGTGTAAATAAATGAATTGTTCATGCAGCTGGAAACTGCCTGTCACACTAAGGCAGGGGTCTCCAAACCTTCTAAGTAAAGGGCCAGTTTACTGTCCTTCAGACTTTGGGAGGGCCGGAGTGTGGTCAGTGGGGGTGGAAGTGTCCCAGCATTGGTTGGAGTAAACAGTGCCCCATCTTTGGTGTCAATGGGAGGAATTGTGTCCCATTGTTTGTGTCATTTAGTAGAATTGTGCCCCATTATTGGTGTCTTTGGTAGGAATTGTGCAATATAGTTTGTGTCCATGGGAGGAATTGTGCCCCATTGTTTATCATTGGGAGGAATTAAGCCCCATTGTTGGTGTCATTGGGAGGAACTTTGCCCCATCATTGGTGTTATCGAGCGCCATTGTTGGTGTCATTGGGGGGAATTGTGTCCCTTTTGGTGTCATTGGGAGGAACTGTGCCCCATCGTTGGTGTCATTGGGAGGAACTGTGCCCCATCGTTGGTGTCATTGGGAGGAACTGTGCCCCATCGTTGGTGTCATTGGGAGGAACTGTGCCCCATCGTTGGTGTCATTGGGAGGAACTGTGCCCCATCGTTGGTGTCATTGGGAGGAACTGTGCCCCATCGTTGGTGTCATTGGGAGGAACTGTGCCCCATCGTTGGTGTCATTGGGAGGAATTGTGCCCCTGTTGTTGGTGCTGTTGGGAGGAATTGAGCCCCTTTTGTTGGTGTCGTTGGGAGGAACTGTGCCCCATCGTTGGTGTCATTGGGAGGAACTGTGCCCCATCGTTGGTGTCATTGGGAGGAACTGTGCCCCATCGTTGGTGTCATTGGGAGGAACTGTGCCCCATCGTTGGTGTCATTGGGAGGAACTGTGCCCCATCGTTGGTGTCATTGGGAGGAACTGTGCTCCATCGTTGGTGTCATTGGGAGGAACTGTGCCCCATCGTTGGTGTCATTGGGAGGAATTGTGCCCCTGTTGTTGGTGCTGTTGGGAGGAATTGTGCCCCTGTTGTTGGTGCTGTTGGGAGGAATTGAGCCCCTTTTGTTGGTGTCGTTGGGAGGAATTGTGCCCCTTTTGTTGGTGCCACTGGGAGGAAATTTCCCCCTTTTTGTTGGTGCCATTGGGAGGAATTGTGCCCCTTTGTTGGTGCCATTGGCAGGAATTGTGCCCCTTTGTTGGTATCAATGAATGAAATGGTGCCCCAAGGGTCGGATAAAAGCAAGGAAAGGGCTGCAGTTTGGAGAGCACTGCTCTAAGGGGAAGCAGTGGCTATATGAACACTGCCGCAGGTCGTACTTTGACAGGTGCAAGTGTGTGCGTGGTCCTTAATGCCCACTGTCTGTGTTCAGGGCTGCACACCTACACCCACACCCCAGTCCAATTAGGACATGTGGCTGTGTTCATATATCTGCTGCATCCCCATAGCACAAAATAGGCTGCCTGCACACAGCTCCAGGCACATAAACCAGATTCACACTGTAAAGGCCACGGCACCCATGTGAATAAGCCCCAAGCTTCATTCACAATCAGAACCCTGTCAGGTAGAATGTACTGGGCCCCGTGATTTTTAGCGGCACACTTGGTTATATCCTTGTCAGGTTTTTTTTGCCTTCTGGGGAGATTTTCTTTCTCTACATGTCCAATAACCAAAACAGGAAGTGGGATCAAATCCCTCCATCATGAATGTCCCCATTGGGAGATTTCCCCTCTATTTCTGTTCTGATAACAACCAAACATTTTCAAACATCACTTTCAGTGATAATGGTAAACAGGAAAACTAGAGAGGGGGGAATCTCCTTAATGGGGGCACAGACAGCAAAAAAAAATGGACGGGTTCTAATCCCTCTCCACTCTATCCAAAACTAAAAAAGTTTTACCAGTCCGTTCACGCCTAAAATGCATGAGCACTAACACACATTGGTTCGCTCTTTAAGCATGCATTGTGTAAGTGCCGCCTTCCCATTTGAATGCACCATAACGGATTGCACATGCAGGACACTGCTCTGTGTGCTGAAAAAAAAAAACCCACAAAAAGTCACCCCGGGGCTTTAAATGAGGTGAATGTGATTTAATCAATCATATGACACAAAGAAATACAGTATCAAACTTTATTAAAAATTGTCATACATACATGAACAATAAAAAATTGCCAAGCCGGTCAGCTGATGCATACAGTGTAAAACAGTATCATTACACGTATAGCAGTAAAAAATGTACATGACAGTATACACAGGCATAGAAAGTGACCCTACGCGTTTCGCAAGACCATGCTCGATTCATCAGGGGTACATGCAAGTGTATTACAGCTGTAAAAAAAGTATGAAAAACCAAATGAATATCTGCACAATGGTGGTATTGTGACAATTGGTCAAGAGGGCCTGAGGCACAAGGCCCCATACTTGCCAACAGCTAGGTGAGACTTGTATCACCAATATGGTACACAGGTTATCCACCCCTTCCTATGTGCAAAACACTCATGGGACTAAAGCCTCACTCTAAGCAGCCGCTTAAATATTTAAACAGTGCAATAAAATAAATGATTCACTATAAACTATAAACGTCAAGCACGTTAGATTGCCGTATAGCCACGCCCCGACATGTTTCGTCACAAGGGACTTATTCATGGGATTCATGAATCGTGCTTGACGTAGGACGCTGTGACAGGAAACACCATACGAGATAGCGGGGAAGCGGCTCCAGGAGACTCCAGGGAACGGGTGAGAGTGTCACCGGTCATAGAGCTACCTGGGTCCGCCGTGACCACCATACGTCCATCTTAATTTTTTGGAGTGTTTGTTTTTCGGTGATGACCATGGTTGCTGTGCCTCTCTGCTTGGTTTAAATATGTGAAATGTGAGTTCAATGGTGGAGGAGAGTGTTGTTTTAATAAAAGTTTTATTGTGTTACTGCACTATTGGATCGCTTTTCTTTTTTTCATGTGGAGAGAGCTTTTGCACATATACCCTGGATACTAAACGGGGATTGATTGGAGGTCACCATCTTGCCCCCTATTGTTTGGGAAAAAGCCTTTAAGCCGAACACGAAAGTGTAAGGCAAGAGGAGCTGGTGAATTTGCTCGCTGAAGGGGAGTGGAATTCACAAGTCACAGCGGTGTGGTGAAAGATTGTGTTATTGAAGATCTGCACATTACATTATTTTGTTATGGACTATCACTAATATCACTATGTTTCACCGATTCCTGGACTTTATATGTTTGCTAGTAGTTTTTGATATATTAATATAGTTTTTTCACATAGACTGTTTACACATTATATGTTGATTCTAAGCACAGGTCACATTGTGCTAATAGAGGGTGATGTTAATTATTGTGTCACATGTAATTTTCACATACATATTTTTTAGGTAAATTAAGGTAGCGCTGCTATTTGATTTCACTGTTTGTTAGGGCGAGTTTATAGTGAATCATTTATTTTTTAGCTAGGTGAGACTACCAGATGCTGAATACCAAGAGACGGCAGCAATAAGCCTCCAGCTCAGGAGCTGAGGAGGCAAGAAAAACACAGACCCAACAGAGCGCAACCGGGGGGCTCTGTGTGCTGAGGTGTTTTGGGTTACATTCAGAAGGATGTAGATTCCTGTGATGGGGTGACAACAATGCTGGACCTCTCCTGAATTCAGAGCAGAGTTGTCACCCTCATGTAGGCAGTACCTGCTTGCACTACAGAGGGAGGAGAAGATGTTGAAGGAGCGTGGCTATCAGCATTGTCACTGCTAATTGACAAGCCTGTAGCCACACCCAGTCCCACCCATTTCATTCTGGATGGACAGCACTGCCTCTGCTGCTGACACGCTCCCCCTGTGAGCTGCAGTGTCTGGGAGGGGGAGCGTGTGAGACACAAATGAAGGAAGATTTGTCTCAATCAGGTAAGGTGAAGGAAGTTTTTTTTTTTTTTGTTTTATGAGGCTTGTGCATCACATAGTAGCAAAATATGGTCTTTCATAAATGAGCCTTTAAAGCTGCTAACTCCAGCCAAAAGTAACCATCTTTCCTTGCATTGGAGCTCCCCCTGCACTGCAAACGTTCAGTACTTCATTATGCTGCGGGAGTGAGGCATAAGGTAAGTAAAGGTCAAGGCATAATTGACCATTTAAAGAAGAAGTAAACCTATTTAAAGTAAAAGCTTAATGGGCTAGCATACTAGCCCATTATGTGCCACTTACCTGCAGACGAAGCCTGCGCCGTCCTCTGTGCAGGCCGTATCCATCTTCGCCCTATTCCTTTCTGGGGCCGTGGACTCCGGCTCTGTGACTGGTAGGAGTTGCGTGACGTCACACCCACGCATGCGCTAGTGAAGAAACAGCATGGAGGGCCGCTTCTTCACAGCGCATGCGCCAATGACATCATCAGCGCACTACAAGGCAAATATCTACTTCCTAAACGGCACACGTTTAGGAGGTATTTACAGTACCTATAGGTAAGCCTATAATAAGGCTTGCCTATAGGTACAACCTCCGCATTGTGGGTATACAACCACTTGAAACCTTACAGTGCAGGAAGAGCCACTATACAAAGGAGGATTTTTCTATTTCCTGGAGTTCAGCTTTAATTTTTCTTTTTTTTAATGCAAGAATGTTATTAGCTTCTTGCTATCCCTATACAGCAGGGCTGGAGTGTGAGAGGAAGAAGAAACACAAGTAACCACTCAGTTATGTGCTGAGAAGAATTCTGCTGAATAGTAGGAGAGGGCAGAGTAAGAGATGGGCTCATCACTGTGCTGCCTCTCCCTTATATTGGCTGTGGGTCCAGGACTAACTGGGCTCTGAGGAATTGGGTTCAATGATGTTGGCCATCAGATTGAGGACATCTAGAGGCAGAAAAAGGGACTTTAAGGGAAATTTCTGGGTTGAAGTTGAATACTGCAGCAAAAGCTGGTTTTGTTATGTTAATTTTAATGGGCTTTTTTTTACGTTTTATCCTTTTTTATTTTTGTCTGGAGTTCTGCTTTGGGTAATAGACTTTCCTCGTCTCTGCCAATAGTGACCTTTCCTCTGGATCTGACCAAAACTCGCCTACAAATCCAAGGAGAAGCAGCCCTGAAGCAGCATGGAGAAGCCGGCCTGGCAGGGCCCTATAGAGGGATGGTGCGCACTGCAGTTGGCATAGTGCAGGAGGAAGGCTTACTGAAACTCTGGCAGGGGGCTACACCTGCCGTCTATCGCCACATAGGTAACCAGCTGGAAAGTTCTCTGATATTAAGGCGTTATTTATTCGGGGACAGTGTAAGAAGCAGGGTGTCACCAGGAAACAAAATGAGGGGTAATCTTCCCATTGGGAACATGGACGCCATAAAAAAAATTTGAATCCTTTATCATTCTAATAAAAAAAAAAAAAAATTTAACTGGAGCTTCAAGTTTATGGAACAGATAATGTCTAAGTAATCTACTATAACGGCCTGGACAGATCCCTTGTTTTGAAATCAATATAAATATTTGGCTTTTAACCCTTTTACTAACTGAGCCGTTTTTGCACACTTTTAAAAAAGAAAAAAATCTTAGGTCTGAAGATTACATAAAACCCCCAAACGTGTATTTTCTGAAATCGGACACCCTAGAGCAGTGAAGGCGAACCTTGGCACCCCAGATGTTTTGGAACTACATTTCCCATGATGCTCAGCTACACTGCAGAGTGCATGAGCATAATGGACTGGAAGGTTGGCCATCACTGCCCTAGAGAATAAAATAGTGGTAGTTCCAATGTTTTACGTTATACGATACTAGTGCAGTGGTTTTGGAAATGCAAAACTTCAGTTACACTAAAGTAACCACTTTAGCCCCGGAAGGATTTGCCCCCTTAATGACCAGGCCATTTTTTGCGATACGGCACTGCGTTAACTGACAATTGCGCGGTCGTGCGACGTTGACGTTGTACCTAAACAAAATTGACGTTCTTTTTTTACCCACAAATAGAGCTTTCTTTTGGTGGTATTTGATCAGTATTTTGTGCTATAAAGAAAAAAAAGGCCGACAGTTTTAAAAGAAACTATTTTTTATTACTTTCTGCTATAATACATATCCAAAAAAAAATGTATTCATCAGTTTAGGCCGATATGTATTCTACATATTTTTGTTAAAAAAAAATCGCAACAGGCGTATATTGATTGGTTTGCGCAAAAGGTATCATGTCTACAAACTACGGGATAGATTTAGGAACTTGTATTTATTTTCATTGGTTTTTACTGGTAATGGTGGCAATCTGCGATTATTATTATTATTATTATTATTTTATTTTTATTTTTTTAGGGACTGCGACATTGCAGTTGACAAATCTGAGTCCAAATGATACTTTTTGGCGACCACTGACATTATTAGATTGATCAGTGCTATAAAAATGCACTGATCAATGTAAATATGACACTGGCAGGGAAGGGGTTAACACTAGGGGTGATCACGGGGTTAAGTGTGTTCTCTGGGTGTGTTCTAACTGTAGGGGAGATGGGCTTGCTGGAACATGAGAGATCACTGGGAACAGTAGATCTCTGTCATGTCATCTGGCAGAACGGAGAAATGCCTTGTTTACATGTCTCTCCTCAACGTGATCGCGGGTCGCCGGTGGACATCGAGTCCGCAGGAACAACGGGCGCGCGCTCCTGCTATCTTCCTTGCACGTTACGACGTACAGGTTTGTGCAGAAGAGCCGACCTGCTGCAGTATATGTGTGTGAGCAGGTCGGCAATTGGTTAATTTTAGGGCACAAAAACGCAATTTACCCAATTTAATGGTAAAATATAAAAGACGAGGTTGCGCCAAGTAGATAGATAACCAATATGTCAAACCTTAAAATTGCATGTGCCTGTGAAATGTGACCCACTTCAGTACCCTATGTTTTCCATAGGCAAGGCTTTAAAAGCCCCTACAGATCATTAGTTTAGAGTTAACCATGAATAATGTCCCCTAATGAGTGCTCTCATTGTGGAATGCGCAGCAATATATAACATAGAAAAAAAAAACCATACAAAGCCATCCACAACTTTGCCCCCAGCTACATCACCAACCTCATCTGCAGATATCACCCAAATAATCCTCTCCACTCCTCCCAAGACCTCCTGCTCTCTAGCTCCCTTGTTACCTCCTTTCATGCTCGCCTTCAGGACTTTTCCCAAGCCTCTCCCATCCTCCAGTCAGCCCCTACTCTGTCTGCCTTTAGGCGATCCTTGAAAGCTCACTTTTTCAGGGAAGCCTACTGTTGGCGCTATATAGATCCTGTATAATGAGAATAATTTTTGCACCTAGAGGCCCCCAACACATGCATTTACATTCGTACGTTCATGTATGTGGGGGTGGAGGGAGCTCAAACATTTTTTGGGAGGGGATTTTAAGTGCTTGGGTGTAACTTTTTAATTTTTTACACTTTTTTTTTTCATCACATAGGGGTCAAAAAGTACCCACATGATGCCTTCTTTTGGTGACAAGTTCTTCTTTTTTTTTTTTTTTTTTTTTTTTTTCAAATAACATTTTATTGATCCAAAAGTCAGGTAAGTTACAAAGACAATGATATCTTGTTGTATAAGATTTGCCATGCCAGAGGCAAAACCGGCAAGTAGTCGGTATCAAGAGAAAAACATTCAGTTGTATAAAGCTTAGATTAGTTACCATATACTGTGCAATAATCAACATATGCATATAGACATGTAACCTGAAAAAAGAAAAGAGATATTAGTTATCAACACAATCAAAAGAAGCAAACATTGCAAAAAGACCCCAAGCAATCCAGATCGCCCGGGATCAAGTAAGTTCCAATAAGTCTCCCCGGGCGGGCTCCCCATAAAGAGTCCAGTCCAGGGGGACATAGAGAACCCAACAGTCAAATACAGCAGTATTCAGAGAACCTCCTATAACAATAGGAAATAAAAAGGGGGAACTTTGGTTAGGTAAACCTAAAGGGGGACTAGTGACCAGAGAAACTACTACTGTCAAGTCTCCAACTGAAAGTGCCTGATGTGAAGCAGGAATTAACAGGCTTTGGGCCTAAAAAGGGGGGGGGGGTGCAAATATAGCTGATGGGTGGGCCAGGGGGGGGCCCAATATGGCAGTCATCCATTCCTATGCTTAGTGGACCCTCTAGGAGAGTCTCTGTCCCTGGGACGTTTTGTTGGAGGTATCTTCTGCCAGATCACCGGCGGGGGCGTTGGTGTTTCTACCAAGTCCCATTCTTGAAGACGGGGGACAGGAATTTCTAGGGTGTTGCAAAAGTTATCCAGGTCCTCCGGGAAGCGCAAGATGGCGGATTTTCCTTGATGGCGGGCTGTTAAACTGAAAGGAAAGCCCCATCGATAAGTTATGCGGTTCTCCTGTAGTGAGGCTAGTAGAGGCTGGAGAATTCTACGCTTTTGTAGGGTGATCCAGGAAAGATCGGGGTATAGCTGTATTGGCGCATTTCCATGAACAACCTTCCTGGCGTCTCGGGCCTTTCGCATGATGTCTTCCTTTAAGGGGAAGGAGTGGACTCTGCATATGACGTCGCGTGGTCTGGAGGCAGGTCCCTTGGGTCGTAGGGCACGGTGGGCTCTGTCCATCTCTATGGGTTTATTCAGGGGGTCCCCCAATAAGTTGTTGAATAAAGATTGCAGGGTTTCGTGGAGATCCTCCGGGCCCTCCGATTCTGGTAGTCCTCTAATCCGAATGTTGTTCCTACGACCCCTATTATCTAAATCTTCAATATGGCGTTGCATATTTCTGAGCATTAGGTGGTGATCAGCTCCTTGCATTTGAGTGCGATGTATAGCAAGTTTGGTCTCCTGAATCTCCTCTTCAGCCATCTCCACTCTCTCAGATAGGTGTTTGAGGTTGGCATGAATTGTTTGGATTTCCGCCCTGCATGCAGATTTAACTTCTTCAATAAGGAGTTTAAAGTCCTCTTTAGTGGGTATGGCTTGGAGACATGCTTGCCATGTAGTGTTTTGTTGGATTTGTGGGTCATCATCCATGTGTTGTTGGGGACAATGCAAGAAAGGGGGCTCCCCTCGTGGAGCAAGGGGGGGCTCAGTTCCTGGTGCTCCACTAGGCTGAATGTGGGTGCCCTGCATGTTACCCCCTCTTAAAAAAGGGGGGTGAGAAGCAGTTATTAAGCCATCTCTGTGGGTCAGATTTGGAGAGTTAGTCACTTGTGCATAGGACAATGCCTGATCCATGCCTTTCTCTGTCGTGGTGGAGGTATTATGCCGCGCTTGTCTTTGTGGCTGAGGTAGGCCCATGACATAGTGGCGTTCCTGCAGGGGGTTGCTTTCTCCTGTTTGTTTTGTGAGCGGGGGTCCCAAGGCGTACTCTGGCTCCGGTAGTGGGGGAAAGTCTCCCGAAGTCAGTGAGGGTGAGGGGGACACCGTCCCTCCTGCTGAAAGAGCCGGGTCTGAGGCCGTTCGTAACAGCCGCGGGTAGGCCTCAGAGCACTGGGTATAGCTGGCTGCTGTGAGGCCTTGTGTAATGTCTCGGGGGTCATGCTGTATCCCGTTATGGGGCATATAAGGTTGTGATGGACTCACCCCTCCTGGGTCTCGAGTGCCCGAACCGCTCCTCTCCTGATCCAGCATCAGCGTGTTCTGTGGGTACAGCAGCGGAGGAGAGTTCGGCGGCTGCTGTGGCGTCATGGAGAGAGAGCATGGCGGCGGCGCCATCTTGTCCATCCCGCCGTCGGAGCCGGAGGGAGGTTTAAAGTACTCCCGGAGGGTCGCTGAGGATCCGGAGGGTGGTGCGGATGGTCCCCTGGGATTAGAGGAGCGGGTTCTCCGATTTCCACCCATATACAGGTGCTTAAAATCCCCCTAATAGGCCGTTAGGCTGCAGGTCGGTGGAGAGCTACAGGATCAAGCGTCCATACAGGGCAGCTTCCGGTCACGCCCCCCCGACAAGTTCTTTTTAATGAGACATCAGGGCTCTAAAAGACCCCTGATGTCCCACCGGTCCTCCAGTAAACCCAACCGAGTGCATATCCCACTCCATTAGCTTCTTTTCTAGCTATACCTGTTAGTGAAAGTGACACCAGGACCCTTCACTTCTAAATCATTAGCAGGAAGGGTGGTCCGAGAACAGAGGTTCACTGATCTCCCTCTCCTCTACCCAGCGGCACCCGCTCTGCCAGTCCGTGGTCCACCAATGGGCATACAGAGTCCAAAAAATATAGCAGGGGGAGGAGACAAACATATACAAGGGTGTGTGGAAGCTACCCGCCAGCTGTGCTCCCTTCCATCTTACAGCCAACAGTCTGTCTGTCAGATGTACTCGCCTGCAGCCACCAGGAGTGTGTGTAAAACCCCACAAAGCCTCCACAGTACTACATATGGCGGTGGCAGTAAAAGTGGTAAAGAATATGGGCAATCCTCTAAGGGGCTTTAATTTTCTGCTCCTGGCTACTCCCCGTTTTTCTTGATCTTTTTATTGATCTTTTATCTTTTTTTAATGAGTCCGTGGGTCACATTCCTTATTTCTGTCTTGTACAGTGTACTCCGGAGTCCGCATGGTGGCCTATGAGCAAATTCGAGACTCCCCACTTGGGAAAGGAGACAGCAACGTTTTTCCTCTCTGGTATGTTATGCTCAAACTCTATTTTTAATATATGACCATTCTATTTCTATAGAGTGATTAGGTGTTGTGTATGGTCATGGCTGGAGCTCACAATGGGCAGTACTGGCTTGTACCTATAGGCACCACTTTTATGTTTTTAGGTGGCCGCTGATAAAATCCCTATAAACAGATAACTGCTTCCTCACTTCTAGGGGCATTGCAAGGCTCCTTAATGCTGAACTTCAGGCAGTTATAAAAGATGCACATTAAAGTAGCTCTGTATTTCTTAATGCATCATTAAATGTTTTCTTTTGAAAGCAGACTGAGTACCTGAATTTGACCTAGTATTGGCCTCTTGCAGCCCAAGTACAACAGAGCTGGAGTGTGAAAGGAAGAAGCAGTGCAAGGAGCCAGTCAGTTCATGTACTGACAGGAAGAGAGAGCAGAGTGACAGAGAGGAGCTCATCATTGTACTGCTTCTCTTTTCACTGTCCAGTCACAAGTTGGGGTGGGTCCAGGATGCCCTAAGCTCAGTGGAAAAGTGGGTTGAATGATGCAGTTCATCAAGACCTGATTCACACCTAATGCGTTTTTTGAGTGCTTTTTGCAGGAACATACTGCAGTCCATTTAGCATGGTTTCCTATGGGACACAGTCACATCTATGGGTTGTTTTTTTTTTGTTTGTTTGTTTTTTTTCAGCCGCTGCATTTTTGGAAAGGGTCAGGGACTTTATTAAACACAAAACAGTGCCTTTTTGGTTTAATAGACTTTAATGGAGAAGCTGTAGAAAAGCAACAACAAATTGGCCAAAAAACCCCATAAAAACGCGGCTACAACGCACCGCAAAAAGCACTGTAGAAACGGATCAAAAGCAAGCTCCATAGGTGTGAACCATGAACCACGCCTTGGGATATCTTTCAGCAGAAAAAAAAACGTACATGCAAGCTGAAAGTTCACTCACAAAATAACCTTCAGTTGTACTGATCCTTCCTTACTTTCTGATTTACTAAAACATGCTTGTTGCCAGTCAGAGCTTGCACACTTGTTCCAGGTAATTCAGTGGGGACATATAAAGCCATTGGATCACAAAGACAGCCTGCAAATAGCATTTCCAAAAGGAGGTCAGGAGAGGTTCCTTTCGAAGCATAACTCCAGCCAAAAGTAACAAAATGAAAACGAATAGCCTATTGGATAACAAAACCAGCTTCTGCTGCAATATTCAGCTTCAATCCATGCATTTCACCTGCAGTATTTTTTTCTGCCACTAAATATCCTAAGTCTGATCGAAAGCATCATTCAACCCACTTCCAATTTTTTAAAGGACTCCTAGGACTTTAAAAGAGAAGTATGGGGGTTTTGCAGATTTGTACTTGCCTAGTTTGATGCATCATCAGTCCCCCGCCAGCTCTAATGCTGCAGATCGCTCATTTCTCACAGCTCCCTGAGCAGAGAGCTGTTGACTGTCAGCCACAGCTCTCTCCTCTGCCCCCTCCTCGCTCACTGGAGCGCTGTGCTGTGGAGGGGGTGGGAGCGGTCGGCTCAGTCTCTGTGTCTCGCTGATAGGCTGAGCTGGGTGCCGGTCCAGGCATGTGGGCAGATCCCGACTCCAGTGTGGCAATCTTGCCTGAACCTGGACCGGCTCTGTGACTAGGGCTGCAACTAACGATTATTTTCATAATCGATTAGTTGGCCGATTATTGTTTCGATTAATCGATTAATCGGATAATAACCTTAAAAAAAGTGTGGTGTATAATTTAATATGTAAAGTTTAAAAAAAAAAAAAATATTCTTAAAAATCTATATGCAGTGCTAGATATAAATAACCAACTATATGATTAGGGAGCAAAATCTCTAATCAACTCTGAGAATAACAGACAAGAGATATACTGTATATGCTATTGGAGGTTGAATCTGGTAAATATCAGACTCAGAGATCACATTTTTTATTTAGACCCCTTTCACACTGGGGCGCATGTAATGTGTCCTGCTCCCATGTAATGGGCCCTGCTCCCACGTAATGGGCCCTGCTCCCACGTAATGGGCCCTGCTCCCACGTAATGGGCCCTGCTCCCACGTAATGGGCCCTGCTCCCACGTAATGGGCAATGCTCCCACGTAATGGGCAATGCTCCCACGTAATGGGCCCTGCTCCCACGTAATGGGCCCTGCTCCCACGTAATGGGCCCTGCTCCCACGTAATGGGCCCTGCTCCCACGTAATGGGCCCTGCTCCCACGTAATGGGCCCTGCTCCCACGTAATGGGCCCTGCTCCCACATAATGGGCCCTGCTCCCACATAATGGGCCCTGCTCCCACATAATGGGCCCTGCTCCCACATAATGGGCCCTGCTCCCACATAATGGGCCCTGCTCCCACATAATGGGCCCTGCTCCCACATAATGGGCCCTGCTCCCACATAATGGGCCCTGCTCCCACATAATGGGCCCTGCCCTCATGTAATGTGCCCTGCTCCCATGTAATGTGCCCTGCTCCCACGTAATATGCCCTGCCCTCATGTAATGTGCCCTGCTCCCACGTAATATGCCCTGCCCTCATGTAATGTGCCCTGCTCCCACGTAATGTGCCCTGCTCCAACGTAATGTGGCTTGCCTCCATGTAAAAGTTTACTTTAAATGTAATTATAATCTCTTCTATCACCTCCAGTCTATCAGCCTCCACCCTCTCTGGGTTCAGATGCTGTTCTTCCCTGCACAGTCTTTATAGTAATTTTTTTTTTTTTAAAACAAACATGTTGTTATACTTACCTGCTCTGTGTAATGGTTTTGCACAGAGCAGCCCCGATTCCTCTCTTCTGGGGTCCCCCATCGATGCTTCTGGCTGCATCATTCCTTTAGAATGCCCCAATAGCAAGTCGCAAATTATAGTATAGCATGCCCCTATAGCAAGGTAAAAAAACTTCTGCCTTTAGACCCCACTCACTTCCTGCCCAGGACTACATGTTCCATGAGGCATTGCTCCTCACACATTCACCTTCACAGGTTCTGAGGTACTTACTGACATGTATGGACGGTGTACTGAGCTGTATGTGTGCTGCACTGTATTACCTGATGTGTAAACAAATATTGCATTCTGTATGCAGGCCAACTAATCAGCTGGCCGATTAATCGATTATGAAAATAGTTGACAACTATTTTCATAATCGATTAGTTGTCGATTAATCGATTAGTTGTTTCAGCCCTATCTGTGACCTTAGCGGTTATCGGACTTCAGCCCACTGTCTGTTGAAAACGGGTCACAGGAGTGCAGAACGAACTGCACTCCTGTGATCCACAGGAAAAGTACAGCCAAACGCGCTTTGGCTGTACTTCTTTTAATTATGATGTATACGGTTTTAATTTAAAACAAAAAGAAAACACTCCGGTTTTTATCATATGCTATCAAAGGCACAAACATGTACATTTCTATTTTCGATTTTATCTTTTTAATACTGTTATTTTAAGACAATTACAATATTAAACAGATGCACACTGCCACCTTCAGACACCAATGGTATCTGAAGTCGCATAGTTAGGTACAGTATTTTAAATGAAAAAATAGTGACGCTACGTGTATATAAATCCGTGACAGAAAATCTAAAAATAATCGAGCAATAAATTATAATTAAAAAAATAGTGACAATAAATTAAACACTTGGTGTGTAATAATAAGTGTCATAAACAATATCCATGTGTCAAAATATCAAGAAGATAAATTATTAATAAAACGTCCATGCATAGTGAAAAAATTATTTTAAGGTGAATAATCTTCTTAAACCAAATCGATATAAAAATGTCTTCCACCACACCAAGATGTGACCGTGATCCACTCCCTTTGAAATCGCACTCACCAAAAAGATATGCCTTGCATTCTCATGCTCGGCAAACAAACGGTTTCAAACCCACCAGGGTTAATCAAACTTCGGCTCTCAGCAGCAATCAATAGGGTTGGGTATTCCCATAAGTGAACATGAAATGAAAAAATCTTCCATTAGTGTGATACTGTAAACAATTTATTAAAATCATAGAAAAAAACTCAACTATTGCACTCACATAGTTCCAAACATGTAAAAGCTTTCCAGGAAATAAAGTTACTTGTAACAGAGCTAAAGTGATGTGTTGTCTCAGCGGACCCGGGATGCAGTGTATTGAATCTCACCCCTCGCTCGCTCGTGTCACAGCACCGTCACACCTTTTTTTCAACCAGACTAACATCAGTGTTTTAAGTTGCAAAGTTAGTCTGGTTGAAAAAAGACACAAGTCCATCCAGTTCAATCAATAATCCAATAAACCAAGTGATCATTATTGCAAGGCTAACAGTGACAGCCATCTTTTGAGTGCAAGCCAAGTAGCTGTGATAGGGAGGACTGGTATTGACGTATCCTCCACAAGGGACATTGTGACAATCCCCACCTTCTCAGTAACCCTTCCTGTAACTAACCTCAGTCCTCACAATAACCCCTTCCTATAACCCTCAATACCTACACAAACTGGCCCCAACCCTCGCACTAACCCTTCCTGTAAGTCCAACCCTCACAGTAACCCTTCTATCAACCCTTCCTGTAACCTCAACTCTCACAGTAAACATACATTTAACCCTAACCCACACATTAATCCTTCCTGTAATCCTCAACAATAAGTCTCTCTAATGTAAACTAAACCCCTTCTTTGCATAACAACCTCTTCTCTATTAGGATGCTTTACAGCAAAGGCCAACCTTCCCAGATCTGAAAGATAACTGGGCTTAGATCTTGTCACTGGGATCTACTGTTTCGCCATATGAAGGAGAGAAACAGGAGGACTGCGGGTTGGGACTTTAGATGAAGCACGCAGGTGTAGAAAATTTAAATTTATTGGAAATCCGTAATCTGTTACATGAGGGTAATCATGAGTAGACATAGATAACCACTGCAATTCATTCAGTAGATATACATTCAGTAATTACAAATTGCGACTTAGTAATAGTAATCATATAATACAAGTAATGATTTGGTCAGGTAAAACATATAATTGGGCATAAAAACACAGCATATAATAGCTCTATGCATTTCGTGGATTCATCCACTCTTCAGGAGCATGCACGTGGATAAATAAATACTGTAGTATAGTAATAAAAAGAATATCTATATGGTCTGACCCTGTCAAGGAAAAGAGATTAATAGGAGGTAAAATTACCTAGGAAACCCCCCAAACCACTCTCAAAAGTACTTACATTCTATGTATCTATGCAGTAGGAGTGTACCAACCTGAATCGGAGAACCCCTGGGGGTATCACTGGCGGGAGGTGAGGTGGTTAGGGCGGGCTGGGACTCAACAAGGATGATTTCTAAGAAAGGAAATTCCAAAAGATGAAAATAGTCATAAATTACCATAAGTGCTGAAACTAAAAATAAAAGATATAAAAAAATATACTGGGAACTTCTGTATTGTGATATATTGGGTCATATATATCCTATACTTGGTAAAGGATAGGGTAACGAGATGCTAATGAGTGTGTAGATAGAGTTCAGTTAGTGAGAGTAACAGTGGAAGGTGATAAAATGATGAAATCCATGAAAAAAATAGGAAACAGTGTCACCAGAAAGATTGGATGAGATGAAACCCAAACGTACCAAGTAAAATAATAATAGTGAAGAATGAAAGTCCGATTACCTAATACAAATTTAAGTTCTAAGTGATCCAGAGTGTGTCCAAGTGAGAAGATGGGACCACCATGTGAGTCAAACGCCCTTAGAATGACCTATAGGTTCAAGTCCACCACACCCACCAACGTCACGCTGGCGTGCATTGTGGAGAGGAGGCATCTGCAGCTGGGCAGACAAGCCACCCAAAAATGGCGCCAAAACCATCCCTCCACCTGGCCGCTAGATGTAAAATGTGGTGGAGAGCGGCGGCACCATGGACGTGGCACAGCAGCTTTGTCGCATGGAGCGTGACGTTGATGCGTAGTACAGGGCGGTCCACTCACCCTATATGGAGGTGAGGAGGAAGACCCGTAGCACGCATCGCAGCTCCCCGAAGTGATGGAGCCACTGCTCCTGTCTATATCAATTCAACGCCCTCAATTGCCAAAGATATTAAACTATTATGGGGGTGGGGAGTAACAGCTTCATCCCATGGGGGTTAGCCCGGTGGAAGGAAAGGCGTAACCTTCAGGAAACAGTTCTCTTGCTTTATTTACTGCTACACATATCCTTCTGAGCTCCCAAAGTCTGGATTAGGACTGAAGGTAGTGCTTTACATATGCATTCTCCAGATATATAAGCAAATTTATGCAGCAGAGACCTTTGAATTACAGGTGTGAACAAAATTCTCTGCTAGGAGAACTTGGTATACATACACACATAAAATCTAAAAGTATCAACTAATAGACATGATACTAGTAGCATCTCATAACTTTTTTTGATTTTGTTCCGGATGCCACTATCAGTTGGCTGGATTTAGTTTCATACTTGGCAGAAGCTAAACCTGCTTGCATGCCCGCCAGGGGCACTACCTCAACATTTCCCCTGTCTGGAGCCTGGCAGCTGTGGCTTGGCTCAAGATACACAGAACTCAGCCTGGGTCAAGGATTGGACCCAGCTAAGCAAATTTAATTGGAAAACAAAACTGATGAATGCCAATTTAAAGAGCATCTACGTAAGCCAGTGAGCTTCTATTGCTATCCGAGAATTGTAAGGTCCAAGGACAATACCTGAAGCTGGCAGGAAAGTGCAGAGAAAATTCTCACCTGATTCCATGCGTCATTTCCGTGATGGCTGGGTAATCAAAAGTAATTTCTCGTTGGCTGATGGAAACATTGCAGAATCAGCAACAGAGGAACTCCTCGTTCATCCAGCCAGTGAGGGAGCAATGTGTAGAAATGGGTGCGCTTTACCCTGTTCTATAAAGCAAACCTCTAGCTGGTGACAATTAATGTGCCATGACCTTAACTGTATGAAAAGCAGAAGGTCCACTTAGTTTATAATAGAACAAAATGAATTGCATCCAGATTTAGGAGGCATTTTACAGGGCTTCTGGATGTGACTTGTAACATCTGGTCATGCGATTCTGTGCTGTGCATGCAACTTCCCTCCAGCGCTTCAATATGTGTGGGCAGTGAAGCTCAGAAAGGGTGGTGTGTAGAGCCAGGGAGCACACTGTCATCTATTTTCCATAGCCTCCGTTTCGGTATCATTCAGAAGATGAAAATACCATAATAGTATAGTTGTTCTCGAAATGATTCTACTTGTTGCCTGAATTCTCTCTGTTGTATCCTCTTTATCTTAGGAAGTCTGTTGTAGGAGGAATGATGGCTGGAGCTATTGGTCAGTTTTTCGCTAGTCCTACAGATCTGGTGAAAGTACAGATGCAGATGGAAGGAAAGAGACGGCTTGAAGGAAAACCTCCCCGGTCAGTGTGTCTAATTTATACTCTGGAGCAGATTAAAAAAAAAAAAAACTTAAGTTTCTTTTTCAAATTTTTTTTTTTTTTTGCTTTTTTTTTTTTTTTTTTTTTTATTGGTTTTAACAATTTCACATCATATATTCCACGTGAGATGCAGACAGTTTTTAGGAGGAACAATTACCAGGAGTAAAAAAGCAGCAACACAGTAATTGCAGAGAAGGTAATTCTCTTGTTAATAGAATAGAGGAAGAAAAGGAGTGAGGGAAGGTATGGCAGGAGAAGAGGGATAAAATGTTGAGGAGAAGTGGGGTAGCCAGGTGGAGAAGGGAGGTGGACTCTGCTGTAGGTAAAGCGGTATTAAATGCAACCAAAGAAAATTCCCAGCTCAACTTGCCAGCCAGCCTGCAACCAATCGACAGACAGGATAATTTGGTTTCTTGCAGGCAGGTCGGTAAGTTGAGCTGGGAATATTCTTTGGTTTTGTTTGACGTGCGTCACCCTTCCATGTGCTTCTACTATGGAGGCTCTCACAAATTTATAGGAGTTAGGACTGCAGATAACACTGGGGTGCCGTGAAGTGACCCTGCAGCTTACGCGTGTATTTGCAAATGTGTGCAAACTACACCTCTGTTTTGTGGTTTCCTTTTTTTTTTTCTTTTTCTTGTTTGTTATTTTGTACACAAAAAAAAAAAAAATTTATACTTGCCTGCTGTGGAGTGGATTTGCACAGAGCAGCCCAGATTCTCCTCTTCTTAGGTCCCTCTTCTTCAGCGCTCCTGGCCCCTCCCTCCTGTTGAGTTCCCCCCCACAGTAAGCAGCTTGCTATGGGGGTACCCAGCTGCAGCTCTTTTTTTTTTCAAACGCTTCTAGACGCAAACGCGGCTAAATGTGGTGTGTAAACGCAGCTAAACGGACGCTTTTAGATGCTGGTTTCTAGCTGTCAAGGTAAATTGTTCAGGAGAGGTTGAACAATGTCTTGTGTACATGAAGCCTAAGCTGGGACAAAAAGGATGTTTGTAAAGTGGAACCTCACAGGAACACATTGGGTTAGGAGGGCAGTAGTTTGACTTTGAAGCTAAGATGAAGAACACGGGGACATGACCTCAGATTAGCAGGAGTAAAAGTTCAAAACTAATCTTAGAAAATATATATATTTTTCTCAACAGACCACCAGCAGTCACTTATTTCCCCCCAGGCCGCCTATAGAAGTCAGCCGCGGCGGCTGCCGCTGTGCTGCATTGTGGGAGTTGTAGTCCGGCCGCGCTAAAGGTAAGGAACTTATCAGCGCAGCAAACTACAACTCCCACCTCCCTTGAGTCTCAGAGGCAGGTCGTGTGGCACGTCAGGGGAGGGGACGATCGGCATGTCACATGTGACTTGCTGAGCTTGTGGGATGGGGTCAGGCACTGGCTTGAGGAGTGGCTGGAGAGAAGAGAAGACGTGACAGAAAGAATCATCACCCCCCCACCCGAAGAGGTGCAAGGACCTGGCTCTCCACTGAAACACACAGCCCTCCCCAGCCTGAAGTAAGGTGTGATAAAACTGATTTACTGTAAAAAATCCCCTTCAGTAGCAAAATGAAGAAATTATGCATAGTAGCGGACTCAGCCACAACCCCCAACCCCCCCCCTCCCTGCCCGCCAGCGGACTCAGCCAACGCATACCCCCCCCAGCGTGCTCATCCAGCAACCCCCCCCCCCCGCCTGCCAGTGGACCCATCCAGCAAACCCCCCCTCCCCCCGCCAGCGGACCTGGCCACCACCCCCCACGCAAGCAGACTCATGCAGCAACCCCCCCCCCCCAGCGGACTCATCCAGCAACCCCCCCTATCTAGCAACCCCCCCTGCTAGCGGGCTCATCCAGCAACCCCCCCTGTCAGCGTACTCATCAAGCAACACACACACACACCCGCGTGTGCACAGACGCACATAGCCACCCCGAAAACCCCCCATCCGGTCAGCGGAGCTGACTGATCCAGGAGGACCCCCGCCCACTGTCTGCCCCGGGCCTTACCGCATCACCTAGCTCTAATCAGGTGCTTCAAAAATAAAAACTTGGCCGCTGTAATTCATGTGCCCGGTGACCCGAAAGGGGCCAGACGCATGAATAGGGGGCGGCAGTGGATAGATTCATGCTATGCATATATCTATCCACTGCATAAAGGGGGTGAAGAGGAGAGAGGGGGCGGCGCCCGGGGCACCCCTAATGGGCCACCACTGCATTTTGGTTCTGCTGTTTTGAACGGAGTCCTCAGTGCTTCACGTGAATGTAACCCAGTCACACATCGAAGTGTATTTGTATTGTGGGCACTGAGGGCTAGGACAGACGTGCAGAGATTTGCTATACTACATAGAACTGTGAGTTCCTTATCCCACAATATGCATTCTTGCAATTGGCTGGAGAGATTTTGAGCTCCCAGTTCTGTATAGAGGGCTGTGAGACAAACCCGGGCCCCAGCTGACTCCCACATCCCATGGGCACTGATCAGGCTGCACTGATGGGCACTGTCTGCACTGGTGACCATGAGGCTGCATTGATGGACACTGATCAGGCTGTGTTGATGGGCACTGCACTGGGGAGGCTGCACTGATGGGCACTGTCTGCACTGGTGAGGCTGCATTGATGGATACTGATCAGGCTGCACCGATGGGCACTGTCTGCACTGGTGAGGCTGCATTGATGGGCACTGATCAGGTTGCACTGATGCCTGGGTACTGTCTGCACTGGTGAGATGACACTGATCAGGCTGCACTGATGGGCACTGTCTGCACTGATGATGGGCACTTCACTGGTGAGCCTGCATTGATGGGCACTGATCAGGCTGCACTGATGCCTGGGCACTGATGGGCACTGGTGAGGCTGCACTGATGGGCACTGGTGAGGCTGCACTGATGGGCACTGGTGAGGCTGCACTGATGGCCACTCATCAGGCTGCACTGGTGAGGCTGCATTGATGGGCACTGGTGAGGCTGCATTGATGGGCACTGGTGATGGTGAGCTGATTTGGTGGTTTAACCACTTCTGGCCCCAAAAGAATTTACTAACTTCATGACCACGCCATTTTTTGCGATACGGCACTGCATCACTTTAACTGACAAATGCACGGTCAAGTGACGCTGTACCCAGATAAAATGTATGTCTTTTTTTTCCCCACAAATAGAGCTTTCTTTTCGTGGTATTTGATCACCTCTACAGTTTTTATTTTTTGCAATTTAAACAAGAAAAGAGCGAAAATTTTGAAAAAAAAAATATTTTTTTAACTTTTTGCTTTAATAAATATCCCCAAAAAAATTCTTCATCAATTTAAGCCAGTGGTCTCCAAACTGTGACCCGGGGGCCAGATGCGGCCCTTTGCTTGCCTCTACTTGGCCCTTGAGACATTATTCCTTCAACTGACACCAATGATGGGGCACCCTTCCTCCCACTGACACCATGGATGTGGCATTATTCCTCCTGATAAGACCAATGATGGGGCACTATTCCTCCCACTGACACCATCGATGGGGCACTATTCCTTTCATTGATACCAATCATGGGGTACTTGTTCCTCCTGCTAAGACCAATAATGGGGCACCCTTCCTCCCACTGACACCATTGATGGGGCACTATTCCTCCTGCTAAGACCAATGATGGGGCAGTATTCCTCCTGCTAAGGGGCACCATTCTTCCCACTGACACCATTAATAAGGCACCCTTCCTCCCACTGACACTATCGATGGTGTTCCTCCTGCTAAGACCAATGATGGGGTACCGTTCCTCCCACTGACCCCATTATTAGGGCACCCTTCCTCCCACTGGCACCAACGATAGGGCACTATACCTCATGCTAAGACCAATCATGGGACACTATTCTTCCCACTGATACCAATCGTGGGGCACTGTTCCTCCTGTGAAAACCAATGATGGGGCATTGTTTGCTCCCAGTGATGTTGGGACATTTTCTACTCACACTGACCATAGTCCAGCCCTCCCTAAAGCCTGAAGGACAGTAAATTGGCCCTTTGTTCAAAAAGTTTGGAGACTTCTGGTTTAGGCCAATATGTATTCTACATCATTTTGGTAAAAAAAATTGCAATAAGCGTATATTGATTGCTTTGGGCAAAAGTTATAGCGTCTACAAAATAGGGGATATATTTATGGCATTTTTATTATTATTTTTTCTAGTAATGGCCGTGATCAGCGATATTTAGCGGGACTGCAACATTGCGGCGGACAGATCGGACACTCTTGACACTTTTTAACTGTAAAAATAAGCCACTGATTACTGTAAAAATGTCACTGGCAGGGAAGGGGTTAATACTAGGGGGCGAGCAAGGGGTTAAGTGTTCCCTAGGGAGGTGTTTCTAACTGTGGGGGGGAGGGGAGTGTACTGACAAGGAGTAAAGAGATCACTGTTCCTGATCACTATGACCAGCAGATCTCTCTCTAGCTCCCCTGTCAGAACAGAGATCTGTCTGCTTACATTGACTGGCTCTCTAAGGAGAGTTTGCCGGCGGATATCGTGGGTTGCCGGCAGATATCGCGGCCACGTGCATCGGCGTCGCGCCGCAGGTGCAAGGGAGCAAACCTGCCGCCGTATGACTGACGGCGGCTGGTCAGCAAGGTGTTAATGGGCCACTTGACTGGACTTGCCCCCCCAGGCCTAAGGCTGCCAGCCCTCCCCTGCATACAGTATATTAGTGGAATGTTTGTTTTCAGAGCATTTGTTCGATTTTTCTAATGGATAGTAGAATCAGAATTACATTTGTTTTCTACCATAGTGATGAGAACATTTAAAGGAGCAGGATGGAAACATTTTTTTCTAAAACGAATACATTTCTAACAGTTAGGGCTTATTCAGACTATCGGTGATTAAGTGCCATCAACTCTGGTCCGAGTCCGAGCAACTTGATGAACGAGAGATCTAAAGAGAAATCGATTTTGTGCTAATCTTGCAAGACCTTCCAGTGTTGTCCCCACATGTGTCCAACATGGTCAAACAGCCAGTCTCCCTCTTTGCCTGTTTCCTTCGAACTTCTCAAACATTATTTCCTTCTCTAGTGGTATTCTTTTAGGAAATTCCATTCATTCCAAAATTAAATGTTAAAAGCAAGTGAAATGAATGACATGCACCAAGCCTCTAATGGCGTTATTGAATGTACTGGTGAGATTTTTAGGATTGTTATTGTGAAAATCGACCAGTGTATGACCAGCTTTAGAAGTGTCATCTCTCTTCCTTGTTTCTGTGGTCTGTACTATGCTATGGACAAACTCTGTTCTCCCTGTGACTTCTGATTTGTTTGTGTTCTCTTATCATTCATAGAGTCCGAGGCGTTTATCATGCTTTTGTGACCATTCTATCTAAAGGGGGAATTCGTGGCCTGTGGGCAGGCTGGGTGCCGAATGTTCAGAGAGCTGCACTGGTAAATATGGGAGGTAAATAGACTTGTTATTGAGATGATCTCTTTTTGTATCTAGTAGCACAATGCATGCAAGCATATGATAATGGCATGATAGAGGCATCTAATGGGCCTCATTATAATAGTGAATATAGTCTCAACCATTAAAGCTAAGTGGAGCTTGGGGAAGTCCAGTTAACCTTGAAAGCAGAGTCCATTATGGTTTTTTTTGTTAAAAAAAAAAAAAAATAAAACAAAAAACTGGATTAAATTCCTTATTAACCACTTGACCACTGGGCACTTAAATCCCCTTCCTAACCAAACCAATTTTCAGCTTTCGGTGCTCTCACATTTTGAATGACAATTACTCAGTCATGCAACACTGTACCCATATGATTTTTTTTTTTTTTGTCTGTTTTTCACACAAATAAAGCTTTCTTTTGGTGGTATTTAATCACTGCTGGGTTTTTTATTTTTTGCGCTATAAAAGAAAAAAGACTGAAAATTCTGTAAAAAAAAAAAAAATGCATTTTTCTTTGTTTCTGTAATAAAATTTTGCAAATTTAGTATTTTTTCTTTATAAATTTTGGCCAAAATTTATACTGCTACATATCTTTGGTAAAAATAACCCAAATTGGTGTATATTATTTGGTCTTTGTGAAAGTTATAGTTAGAGCTATGGTGCCAATCTCTGAAAATTGATCGCTCACACCTGAAGTACTGACGGCCTATCTCATTTCTTGAGACCCTAACATGCCAGGAAAGTACAAATACCCCCCAAATGACCCCTTTTTGGAAAGTAGACATTCCAAGGTATTTAGAAAGAGGCATGGTGAGTTTTTTGAAGTTGTAATTTTTTTCCCACAATTCTTTGCAAATCAAGATTTTTTTTTTTTCCACACCATTACACCATTTCCATTACACCCCAAAACACATTCTGCTACTCCTGAGTATGGTGATACCACATGTGTGAGACTTTTTAATAGCGTGGCCACATACAGAGGCCCAACATGCAGGGAGCACCTTCAGGCGTTGTAGGAGCATAAATTACACTTCTAATTTCCTGACTACCTCTTACACTTTTGAAGGCCCTGGAGCACCAGGACAATGGAAACGTGCCAAAAATGACCCAATTTTGGAAAGAAAACACCCCAACGTATAATCTATGAGGCATAATGAGTCTTTTGAACATGTCATTTTTTTCTACAAGTTTTTGGAAAATGTGGAAAGAAAACAAACGCATTTCTTTTTATTTTTTTACACAAAGTTGTCCATTCATACAATATTTCTAACACATAACATGTATATACCAAAAATGACACCCCTAAATAGATTCTCCTACTCCTGCTGAGTACGGCGATACCACATGTATGAGACTTTTCCACAGCTTGGCCACATACAGAGACCGAGTATGGCTGGGTATTGTCGGGTATGGCTGGGTACAGCTGAGTATGGCTGGGGTGGATGAGATGGCTGAGCATGGATGGGTGGATGAGTATTGCTGAGTATGGATGGCTGAGTATGGATGGATGGCTAAGTATGACAGAGGGATGGATGAGGATGGCTGAGCATGGATAGATGGATGGCTAAGTATGACAGAGGGATGGCAGAGGATGGATGGATGTGGCTGCACAGATCAGCGCTGTGAGCACTACAGATCCTGCCCACAGTGCTGCTGCAACCGATCTCTCCCCTCTCCGCTCACACTGTACCGATCAGTACAGAAAGGGGAGAGAGGAACCGGATATGACGCCGGTTTGTTTACAAGTGATCTCTCCGTCATTTGACGGAGCGATCACGTGGTAAACGGCCGCCGTCCGAGTTATTGAGCCACGCTGTAGCCGTCATTTATCCTAATGAATTCTATGCATATAGGTACTGTAAATATCTCCTAAACGGGCACCGTTTAGGAGATATTTACATTACATGCAGCCAGTGACATCACTGGCGCATGCGGTCTGAACGAACGGCCACCTGTGCCGTTCCTTCCGAGCCCTGTACCGTAAACGGTGGCTCCCACCCGCATGCGTGGGAGTGATGTCATCGTGGCTCGGGCCATACTAGCACATTATGACTTCACCTTGCAGGGAAAAAGAACAAAAACTATCCAGCAGTATACAACCACTTAAAGAGACAGAATATTAAGCTCCATTTACACCTCTGTGTAATCCAGAGCTCTACCATAGTTACAGGGCAGCCATCAGAAATTTTGGGGCCCCTTACACAGCTTTAGGTCTGGGCCCCCCCGGACCTGACCACAAAAATTCCTCAAGGCCCGCCCACTGGCTGTCCCACCGAATCCACCCACTGGCCATCCCACCAAGTCTTTCAGTGCACCCACTTTTATTTTAATACAGTACTCTTACAACCCAAAATATGCTCCATCCCATGTCCTCTTCCTCCTCCACTCCCATATCCTTCATCCCATGTACTCCTCTTCCTCTTCCAATCCCATCTCCTCCTTCTCCATCCCCTGTCCTCTTCCTTCTCCAGTCCCATCTCCTCCATCCCATGTCCTCTTTCACTCCCATATCCTCTATTCCATGTCCTCCTTCATCCCATGTGCTTCTCTTCCAGTCCCTTGTCCCCCATCCCATGTCCTCTTCCTCCTCCAGTCCCATCTCCCCCATCCCACATCATCCTCCTTTTGCAGTCCCATCTTCACCATCCCATGTCCTCCTCTTCCTCCATTCTAGGTCCTCCTCTCCCATCCCATGTCATCCTTCTCCAGTCTCATCTCCCCTCTATGTCGGTCCTCTCTCGCAGTGTCCTCCCTCTAGTCCTTCTATCCCTTCTGTGCCCTCAGTACAGCCCAGATCCAGTCCAGTGTAATCCCTCCAGTATGTGGAGTGTGGAGGGTATGACAGTTGCAGAATGGGGAAGGATTTATTTTAATTGCAGTCTGTGAGGTGACCAGGGAGTGATGTCCATCAGCTGGATATATGAAGTGGTCTGGGGGTGATGCAAGCTGGGGGGGGGTAGGGGGCTGAGATGTGGTCAGATAGTGATGTTTTATAATTAAAAAAAAAAACAACTATTCTGCTCATCTACTAATATATACAACAACACATAATACAAAATTGGTACCCTAGCACTCTATGTATGTCCAGATAATGTGAAATTAATTCATGACAATTCATTTAACCCTGTGTTATCCAAGCTCTGAGTCTGTACAATCAGAAGTATAAACTCACCACATAAACGCAGAGTTACATGAATGGTCATAAATTACATTCGCATTATGTGGACAGAGTAATTGGGGATGGTTTTTATAGATAGGGCTGTGTAGCTACAGTTAGCTCCGCCTCCTCAGCACACCGCACTGGTGATCGGAGGAAGAGGGGGGTTGAGTCAGAGATCTTTCACCGTTCAGGAGACGGGGGGGGGGGGGGGGGGGGTTGGGGCAGAAAGGAGCTTTGGGGACTCTAAATACATACGGTACAGTGTATGTATTTTGAAGCAATGGCACTGCTGCTGTCCCCATAGTGGCAAGTGTACCCCCCCCTCCACTTTCCCCTTTGGCCCTCAGTCCGCCCCTGGTCAGAATGGAGGAGGAGCCTAGACTCCATCGGCTAGGTTGCTGTACTGTTGTGATAAGCAAGCAGCCGGCTCCTGTCACAGAGGGCTTTATTGCGGCGCCAGCGCCTCGGAGAATATGCCGGGAAAGTGCCCAAAGAAGCGGCCCCCGCTCGGGCCCCTACAGGTGTATGGGCTGTACCCCCCCCCCCCTCTGATGGCGGCCCTGCATAGTTACATAGTTAATCTGGTTGACACAAGTCCATCCAGTTCAATCAACAGAACCCAGTCCATGACTCGTGTATGGAGGTACACCAAACCAGACTGTGACCAGCTATCTTTTTATGCTTTCTTTAGATCTGACCACATACGACACTGTGAAACACTATCTACTAAGAAACACAAACCTCAAGGACAATAGCATATGTCACAGTATTTCCAGGTATTTTGGTTTTGTAAAGTGTTTGAATTCAATGGCAGAATTAAGGCAGCTCATTTGGTCTTACTTGTATGTAGTGGAGTCAAATTCACTTTGGTAGAGTTTGTTTTAAAGGAAACTATAAGAGCTCGTTCACATCATACGTGCATGAAAACCGCGCAGATTTCACTTGTGGAGACATGAGTTTACATCAGATTTCATGCACGTTTCAGTGAGTTTTTATGCACATTGACATCAGTTTTCATGCGGGTCAGTTATGTGCCCTATTCGCACCAATGTAGATGTCCCACGCAGAAAACTGCATACACACTGCAGGTTCGTGCGCAGAAAAAAATCTGCACGTGATATCAGTGTTGTGGTGTGAACAGGAAACCTAGAGAACAATTTTTTTTTTTTTTTTTTTTTTTTTTTTTTTTTTAAGCGCTCTCGCTGAATGCGTGCAGAAAAACTGACCTCTGTGCACTATGGTGTGAATGAGGCCTAATGGTTTTGGGGAAACTGAATTATTATTATTTTATTTAATTCCTAAATAAATAAATATATGACAAAGCATTCCTGGAGCACTGTGGATTAACAGAAGAGACAGCCCAAAAGACACTTGCCTAATGAAGACTTTGTCAGATTGAAACCTCAGAATGAGCCGTCTGATGTCAGATAAAGGATGAGTCCACCCTTTGTGTGTTTTAAACTGAGTTATTTAGGTCAATAAACAGGTTTTCTACAACAGGCTTTAAAAAGATAGAAAAACTTTGAAAAAGAGCTTAGAGCTCCACCTGTTTTCTAGCACAGATACAAAGTAATATATAATAAAAAATTAATATACAATAAAACATTAATAAATATATATATTATGATAATCAAAAAGTAATGTATGCTATAATTAAAGTAGACTTTCACCCTATCACTAAAATCTGTAAATCTACAGGCATCGACGATCTAAGACTAACCTATCTAGCTCTGTAAAGAAAAAATCAGTATACATACCTTTTCTGAAGCCACTCCAGTCCAGTCCCACGCTGAGCTGTCAGCGGCGGCTTCGCTGTGGAGACGGGTGCAGAGGAGGCAACCAACAACAGAAGCCCCATAGTAACTCTATGGGTGACGTCACTTCCCATTCATTTTCCAGCCATTGTCGGCGGTCTCCTCTGCAGAGCTTCCGACGCTGGAGACCAGACCAGAGCGGCTTCACAAAAGGTATGTATACCGTTATCTATTTTACAGGGCTAGCTAGGTTAGCCTTAGGCTGGATTCACACCTACGCATTTTTAGTGCTTTTTGCATTTTGCAGATTTGCACTACATCCCATTTAACATGGTTTCCTGTGGAACACGTTCTGTAGTGCAAATCTGCAAAATGCAAAAAGCACAAAAAATGCATAGGTGTGAATCCAGCCATAGATCATGGATGCCGTTAGATTTAGACATTTTAGTGTTGGGGTGAATAAAAATAATATAGCCTACACTATTGCTGCAATTGTAATCTAAAGGATACGTTCACCTTTTACAAAAAAAAATTATAAATGCAATTTTTTTTTTTTGCAGGTGTAATCTACTTTTTGTTGGGAACCTGTAAAGCATTGCACCCACAATCAGCAGACCATAGGTGTGATGCCATGCTCCTGCAGACTGTCTGTGTAGCTGTCTGCCTGTACCTCCCAATACAGGCAGACAGATACACTCAGTGAACTACCTACAGCTCCTTGATAGTTCATTGAGAGCTACAAGCTGACAGCCACAAAGGCTGCCAGTACTTCTGGTTTTCCCATTCGCTGAATGTGAATGAATGACATGGGTCGGTGCCTTTGTAACATGTTACAAAAGGTGAAGTTATCCTTTAAAAGAGAAGTAAAGTAATTTATACTTGCCTAAGTGGATGCAGCATGGGTCCGATGCTGCACCTGCCCCCCGGCGTCTCTACACTGAGAACTGAGCGATCGAACATCACTGATCACTCGGTTTTCAGAGCTCCATAAGCAGAGAGCTGCAGACTGTCAGTCACAGCTCTCTGGTCTACTCCCTCCTCACTCATTGGAGCACTGGGCTTTGGTGGGAGCAGCGCGGCTGGCTCAGGCTCTGAGCGGCTCATTGAGAGCCTGACCTGGGTGTCAGTCCAGGCACCTGGTGGATCTGGACTCCGTGGTCAGGATGACGTGGTGCCTGGACTGACATTGGTGACTTCAATCCACACTCTGCTGAAAACAGTTCACAGGAGTGCAAAACGAATTGCACTCCTGTGATCCATAGGTGAAGTACAGCCAAACGAGCTTTGGCTGGACTTCTCCTTTTTAATGTTGTTAAAAATGACTTTACAGCACAGTAGCTTTCTGTAAAATTCAATGCAATAGGACAACCTAGAGTTATTCTATACAACAGTGGTGTACGGAACTCCTCGGAAAATGTAATTCCCTGCTTGCATGATTGACTTGCTGATTTTTCCAGAAGTTTGTCCTTGAGATGTACTCAGATTTTAGACATCCTCTGCAACTGAAATTTCATTTGTGGTGAGATACCCTCTAAGGGTTAATGGATGCAGACACTGCAGCTTTTTTTCATCAGAATACTAACTGTGCACCAGGTGACTATAATGAACCAGACCCTCCAATTCAGAATCAGTCTGTACAGGACATGGTCAAACACACAGCTCTTTAAGTATCTTAGTTTGTCTTCCCATCAGCCTCCTGCAGTTCCCTGCACAGCACCCTTGGAAAGGAGAGAGGAACAAAACGCTCAACCAGTCAGAATTGTAGCTGTCGTTTGTTACAACGCCTGCACCCAATCTACTCAACGCCAGTCATTTATTTTTTATGTTTTTGGTGTGTCTGGAGCAGTATATGTTCAGGTCTGGTGGCTGCTACGTTGGGGACCCCGGCTGATGTTATCAAGACCCGAATAATGAACCAGCCTAGAGACAAACATGGCCGGTATGTGTCAACATGCATTTATTGCAGATTTTCCTCAACTCCTTCTTCTTCCCTTTTTTTTTTTTTTTTTTTTTTTTTGGGGTAAATTTTATTAGCAATTTACAACACAATAATGGCAAAGGCCACAGTGTACACATTACATACCAGTATTGCAAGTAAAATGACAGTCGTTTTCAAATTTGTGCAACATCAAAGTATACATCAGCATGTACAATACCAATGTCACATGAATAAAGGTAAGTTTATATACAAAAAAAAACATAGTGTGTGGTTTTAATTCACTTATTAAAGTATAAAAAATTAACTAACAAAACTCAAAATATCAACTAGAGACACACTGATGTTTTTTATAGGTGTAATCTATACCAATCTTGTATGTATTTAGCAGCACACCTCATTCTCCCACTCTAGGATTCATTAGCAACCAGGTATGTCTTGGACCTTGATATCTCCAGAGATCAAAGTTGGCCAACCAGCCCATATTTTCGTTATACGTTACTTTATATAATGGTAATACTTTATTAATGGTCTACCCAGAATTAAAGAGAGGGAGGAGAAGGGGTTTTCCACTGAAGTGGGAAGGCTTTTTTGGCATAAAAAATACTATCCTCAAGAAGGTCTTATTAGCATTGGTCAGGTCCTCCTCACCAAAATCTACTAAAAGACATCTCTTAATGCTAGGGCAGGTCCAGATTATATGAAAGTTGTCACCCGGGGCAGTGTGACAGCAGGGATGTTCAGGTGAGTCCGCTCTACTCCATTTTATGTAGACATGACGGGGGTATAATATATTCAATGTAGGTAGTTAAATTGTATTAGTTTATCTCTAGCTGATATGACTGTAGAGTAATGAATCAGTAATATCTGACCAGGATTCCTCTGTGAGGGATGGGATATCAGTTCTCCACTGTTTAGCTATCCTTTCCATTCTGGCAGAAGAAGAGGTCAAAAGCATTAGATAATATCTAGAAATGAGTTTTGTGTGGTTGTGCTGGAATAGAAGTTGTTCTAGTTTAGATGGGTGAAATGAGACCTCTTTTCTTAACCCATTTAACATGGTGGAAGCCTTGAAAATAAAGTTTCTGGTCTCAGGAAACCCTGCTAATATTTACTGTGTCCACATTGTTCAATGGGAAGAATGGTCCTTACATTTGTGATCACTGGGAAGAATTCCCCCATCATAGATAGCTAAAACAACTATTGGTGTCAGTGGTTACTTATCTGAGAGGCAGAAATTGCACAAGGAACCTGTGGAAATCCCTGGAGGAACTCTAGGGTTCTAAAGAACCTTGGCTGAGCGAGAATCATTTATTGACTCTGACCTAGTTATATTTCACTAGAAATATGACTTGAGCATGAAAAGTGCCCAAAAGAGAAAATTTCTCTCTCCTAGTCTCTTTGGAAGTTGGTTTGCTAATGGCAATGAGTACAGTTTTCTACTCCGGTGTTTTTGTTGATAGAGGCTATTGAACGATCTAATGTGCCTAGAGGAAAATTATTTTTACAAACCGTATTCAAACCCATGAAGAAAAATTTCATTTTTTGCAGCTTACACATTCTTTGATGTGGCGGCTGCATTGCTTTTCTTTATTCAGGCTTTTTTTTCCCCACAACATAAGGGGTTTCTATAACGGGACCTTTAACATATGGGGGTGTTCTGTAGTCCACAGAGAAGGGATGACAGTGCAGAATATGCAGAGTGCCCTGGAATTTGAGCTCACGAGCATGTCTGACAGGATCAACAGGAATTTTTTTTTCCTCACTTACCAAAGAGTTATAACAAAATTCTTTCAACGGTTTATGCAGCAGATCAAAAGGGAGCAAGTAAGAAATGTGCCCCACTGTTTGGGTTTACATACATACACTTTAACCCTTTGACTGACTGCCAATGACTTTTACTACACTTCATGGCAATCAAAGAGGTAAAACAAGATTTGCAATGCAATACAGGATGTCCCCGAGTTACGAACGGGTTAGGGACTGTAGGTTTGTTCTTAAGTCGAATATGTTCATAAGTCAGAACAGCATGTGCAGAATGGCAGAGACGTCGCTTTCCGATGTTCTGTCTAAAGTGCCCGACGTCGAAAGGTGGCCACGCATGCGCAGAACAGACGTCACGCCGCCTCCGGTTCGTAAGTAGGAGTCGTTCGCAAGTCGGATGTTCGTAACTCGGCGACTGCCTGTAGACACAATTAGGTTGTTTTAAATTCATTGCAAGCTCCAGGCTTTTAAATAAAAGTAATCTGGGCAGCTTTTAAGCCATCTGATCACTTTTACAGGAAACGGTCAATAGGCTGGATCTAACAGACCCCTTATGTCTTTATAAAGAGTAACTGTCACTTATCAACCCTATCACCTAGGGCAGGGACCTCGAAACTAAGGCCCTCCAGCTGTTGCGGAACTACACGTCCCATGAGGCATTGTAAAACTCATTTACAGACATGACTAGGCATGATGGGAATTGTACTGAACAGTAAAGCATGCTTGTTATACTCGCTGTGGAAGGGGTTAATCCTCCGCATTGTGTAAAAAGGTTGTTTGATCCTGTCTTCTCTGATCCTTCCCTTCCACTATCCCCAATCCATCTCCTGATAAGACAGAGCCTTTGGAGTCACTCTGCACATACTCAGTTTGGTGTGTATTGCTAGAGTTTTTTTTTTTTTTTTCTTGGGAGGGTGCATGTGATCAGCACAGGGCCAATGAGTACTGTCCAGACAGAGGGTCATAGGACAGTTGGAGTAGAATGAAAACTCCTCATGCAAGCTTTAACCAGACACTGTTAGAAGTCACACGACTGCTATATGCTGCTGATGAGAAAAGGTATTTAGCAGTTTATATTTACTAAAATAATTGCATTTCCACGTTTTGTGTACGGTGGGAGACCAGATATAGTGAATACATGGTCTTGGGTGTAGTAACACTTTTTTAAAGTTGGAAAAAAAGAAAAAAGTAAAAATCCCAAACATGCCTAGAGAGCACATGCAGATAATGGGTCATTTTAAAGCACTTTTCAGGTTCTTCATCCACCCCCCTCTCTGTCCCTCTCCTCATTTGATTCGTCACTGTATTCGTCTATTTTCTCCAGTTTCATTGAGAATTGCTGTGATCTATCGGCCCCCTGGACCGGTATCAAACTTCCTTGACGACTTCTCTGCCTGGCTACCCTACTTTCTCGCTTCTGAAATTCCAACAATCATTCTTGGTGACTTCAACATCCCTGTTAATCTTAACACTCCCGATACTTCTAAGCTGCTCAGCCTAACCTCCTCTTTTGACCTAAAACAATGGACAAGCGCTTCTACTCACTCTGTTGCCAAATGCCTTGACCTCGTTCCCCTACCTATGCACTCCATACAACCTCTCCAATATTCCTTTTCCTGTCTCTGATCATCACCTTATTAGTTTCACCCTCTCCTTGTCTGCCTCCTCCTTGCCTTCCAACTACCAAACTATTACCCGTAGAAATCTTCGCCATCTTAACCCTTCTCTTCTTTTTTCTGCTACAGATTGTCTCTCAGACAAAATCTCATCCTTGTCCTGCCCCAACTTGACCACTTCTGTCCACAACACTGTCATCCACCCTGGATACCTTCGCCCCCCTCACTACACACAGAATCAGGCCCCAACCGCTACAAACCTGGCAGACAGACAATACCAGAAGCCTCAAAAAACATAGCAAAGCTCTTGAGCGTCTGTGGCGTAAAACTAAGTCACAGCAAAATTTCAGCCAATATAAATCTGCCCTTCAAAAATACCATTCTGGCCTGCACACTGCCAAACAGACCTACTTTATCACTCTCATTAACACCCTCTCACGCAGTCCCTGTCAACTCTTTTCTACCTTACCACTCTAGTTCGTCCTCCATTACCCCCACCCACTAACTTACTCACTGCCCAGGAGATTGCTAATCACTTCAAAAATAAGATTGAGAGAATTTGTCTTGAGATCTCCGCTATACAGATATCTCCCTCACTTTACACTCCTCCTCCTCCTGCACAATTAATACTTCCCTCTTTTAACCCAGCTACTATAGAGGAAGTTGCTGAACTTTTTTCTAATGCCCACCTAACCTCCTGCCCCCTGGACCCTTTTCCTTCTTGAAATACTACGGTCACCATCTGACTCAATCCTACACTCCTTAATTCATATCTTCCACCTCTCGCTCTCTACTGGCATCTTCCCCAACCCTCTAAAACATGCGCAATCACTCCCATACCAAAAAAGGCCTCAGACCCCACCAATCTTAACAACCTAAGACCCATCTCTTTACTCCCTTTTGCCTCCAAACTCCTTGAATGTTTAGTCTACAAATGACTGAGCGACCACCTCATTGAGAATAACCTTCTTGATCCCCTTCAGTCTGCATTTCGCGCACAGCACTCCACAGAAACTGACCTCCTAAAACTCACAAACTACTTACTAACAGTCAAAACCAACAGTCATTATCCTGTACTCTAATGCCCCGTACACACGGTCGGACTTTGTTCGGACATTCCGACAACAAAATCCTAGGATTTTTTCCGACGGATGTTGGCTCAAACTTGTCTTGCATACACACGGTCACACAAAGTTGTCGGAAAATCCGATCATTCTGAACGCGGTGACGTAAAACACGTACGTCGGGACTATAAACGGGGCAGTGGCCAATAGCTTTCATCTCTTTATTTATTCTGAGCATGCGTGGCACTTTGTCCGTCGGATTTGTGTACACACGATCGGAATTTCCGACAACGGATTTTGTTGTCGGAAAATTTTATCTCCTGCTCTCCAACTTTGTGTGTCGGAAAATCCGATGGAAAATGTCCGATGGAGCCCACACACGGTCGGAATTTCCGACAACACGCTCCGATCGGACATTGTCCATCGGAAAATCCGACCGTGTGTACGGGGCATAACTCTTGGACCTTTCCGCTGCCTTTGATACAGTTGACCACCCCCTCCTCCTCAAAAAACTCAATTTGCTTGGTCTCCATGGCTGCACTCTCCGTTGGTTCGAATCTTGCCTATCTCATCGCACCTTCAGTGTCACTTATAACTCCACTTCCTCTTCTCCAACTCCTCTTACTGCTGGGGTCCCCCAAGGTTCTGTCCTTGGACCCCTACTATTCTCGAACTACACGTCCTCCCTGGCTTTCACTACCATTTATATGCTGATGACACCCAAATCTATCTCTCTGCCCCTCAGCTCACCCCATCAATCTCCTCACGCATCACTGATTTACTAACAGACATATCAGCCTAGATGTCAAACCACTGCCTCAAACTGAATCTATCTAAAACCGAGCTCATAATATTTATATTTTTTTATATATATATAATATATATATATAAATGGCTGCACTGCTATCAATCTATCCACTCAAGAGCCGAGAACCCCGGGCAGAGAGACTGCGGTGAAAGGTGTAAGGTGAAAAAACGGGAGGGTTTACAACCCCTTTTTTAAAGGTGAATTTGGGGCTTGAGGAAAAGTAACCCTTGCAGTGGGTTACTTAGCTTATTCCTACTACTGCAGGCTTTTGCCTCTTCATAAGACAAGTCCCCCAAAGTCACTCCTCTTCACTGCCTGAATGGTCACACCATTCTGCAACATGGTCCCATATTACAATACAAGACCAGCAGTCCTGATTTGTAAATGAGATTGCAGAGGTCCTGCATCCCCTCCTCACGCTCCGACAGATCGACACTCCTTGAATTGTTGGTTTCTGAAGAGACTTTGGGAATAATTTATCTTCATCAGAGGAGCGGCACAGACAGTGGTATAGGTAGGTGTCCACTATATTCTTTGCAGGGAGATAACTTCTATAAAATATGAGCTAAGTGAGCAGCAGGAGAGGTGGGCAACCACTATCTTCCTTTCAAAAAATAGGAGGCCTTTAGCAATCCCCCCTCAGCTCAGCATTTACTCTGAATTGCAGTATCCGTGCACCCGGCTTGGCCACCAAGGTTATTAATTTTAATAGCATCATGCACCAACCTAAAGAGGGAGACCATGGTTCTAATTTATGGCCATGTTTTGTACATAACACATGCTGTTGTGGGTGCCAAAACAAAAATTGGGTTGAATGGACAGTATAAACATTCTTCTGCACACCTGAAGCCTTTGTTCCAATAGACACTTTGGAGTAGGGCTGGGTCCGGGGTATTGAATTCAAAAGTTCACTTATCTTTTAAGAGCGATGACCTAAACTGAAACTTTTGATCTTACTACTGCTGTCTCTAAAAGAACAAGAAAAGGAATGAGCTCAGGTGTGTTTGGATCCTAGTCTGAACCCATCCGAGCATCTCCCCAGGAAAGTGGTTAGCCAAAGCATTCCCTGTCTCACAGCTGCACATGTACAAGCGGTGTGTATACATGTAGCTGTGGGGTGGCAAATGCCTTGGTTGCTTATGCCTGGCCTAGTATAGTAACAGCTTCCTGGCGGGATCATTCAGGTGGGTTTGGACTAGGATCTAAACCTGCCTAAGCTCATTCAGAATAAACAATCTGTTGAATGGTTTAATGGTATTTGTCTTGTGTTTTTTTTTTTTTTTTTTTTCTCCCCAGGGGAATCCTGTACAAGTCTTCCACTGACTGTTTCATTCAAGCTGTGCGAGGAGAGGGATTCTTGTCCCTCTACAAAGGATTCATTCCCACTTGGATGAGAATGGTAATAACTTTCACAAATGTTTATTAAGAAAAATGTTAACAAAAAAGGCTTGGTGTAAAGTGTGTTATTAACTTTTACAGAACACAGGGGTGCACATAAGTGTGATATCAAGATATTGCAGTGTTTATGATATGAATTGGTGAATGGGCATCTCCAGTAGAGTAGCTGGTGCTTAGTGACATATGAGGGGTATGGGGTGCATGGCCAGGCAAGCCAAGGTTTTTCTAGTGGAAGTCCAGTGCAACTGAATAAGTTGAAGACATGGTTCATAGTCTAAACCAGCGGTCTTCAAACTTCGGCCTTTTGCGTGCCTTTATCCGGCCCTTGGGGCACTATTTTTCCCACTTACACCAACAATGGGGCATAAGTCCAGTCACTGACACCAACAATGAAGCACTGTTCCTCCCACTGACCCCAATGGTGGAGCACTATTACTCCCACTGACACCAATGATGAGATATAATTTGAGCACTATTCCTGATGGGGCACTATTCCTTCCACTGACATCAACACTTGGGACTATTCCTTCCACTAGTAAAAACGATAGGGCACTAGTCCTTCCACTAACACCAGAGATGGGGCATGGTTTACTCTCATTGATGCCAGGGTATTTTCTCCTCTTACTGGTCACAGTCTGGTCCCCTCAGAGTCTGAAGGACCGTAAACTGACCCATTGTTTAGAAAAGTTTGGAAACCCCTGTACTATATAGATGGCTGTAATAGTTAAGTTACTAAAAGGGCACCTGCACCTCTCTTGGCCATTGAATGTATGAGAAGAGAGATTTATTTTGGGGCTACTGTGCATTTTGTATTTAAGAATCTTTAAAGTGTATGGGAAAGTTCTAACAATAAAAGTCTCTTGTTTGCTTGCTTTTTGTCTGTTAAATATATACCATTGGAAGCATCTGTTCAGTTAGTGCAAAAAGTACTCATTCACCTGTGAGCTGATAATGTTCTGTGCTCTCTACCTGTGCTGCACTCTTAGCGCCGGTTCACACAGGGGCAACACGACTCTGGCCGCGACTTTGCGAGGCGACCTGGACACGACCTGAGGGCGACACGACAGCGCGACTTGGGGCGACTTACAAGGCGACTTCAAGTCGCCTCCAGTACAGGCAACTTTCCAGTGGCCAATCAAACAACAATCAGCTCTGGGGGAGGGAGGGGTTTGCTTGAAAAAACCATCTTCTCTTCCTGTGAAGTCGCTTCACTATAGACCATGATCCGACTTGTAGGCGACTTCCATTGAAATCAATGGGTACAAGTCGCCTACAAGTCGCCTTGAAGTAGTACAGGGACCTTTTCTGAAGTTGGAGCGACTTCAGTAGCGTACATATAGACGGCTCTCATTCACTTACATGGACTTTCAGATGTCAAGCGACTTGGGGCGACTTGAGGTCTGACAAGTCGGATCCCAAGTCGCGGTAGTGTGAACCGGCACTTATAGGTCATTGCTGTTCCCGGCTACCTTTTGTGGACTACAGAAATCCTTCACTTATGTTATGGAGAAGGAAAAAGGGGGAGGTATTGTGTAATCCTCTCCTAGAGTGATATTGTTGCTCCTTTTAATAGACACAATATAGTGATTAAACATTGTCACCCTAGGACAGTAGGTGTGTTACTGGCAGAATCTTTTTTAGAGAAAAATAAAAGAAAAAAAGCCTGGAAAAAAAAAAAAAAAAACAGCCACCACGTCTAATGACTGGTAAGCTGCAATATAATTTTTATCATTGTGTTTTTTGATTTACTTTAAAGTCGGTTTTAGATGACTTTGGGCTTTGCTTTTATTCTTTCCTACAAGCCAATGGGAATGCACAGTAAACTCATCTCAACGGCATCTTAAACAACCCTGTAGGCAATTTACATCCTTTTATGACAGGTTTACATAAAACCATGTGCTTATGTTTTTTCTTTTCATCTCACTTGTCCATCTTTTAGTAACAATCTGTTTAATTCATTGCCCTTTGTGATTAAAAGTAATAAGAGTACATATAAGCAATCTGAACACCTCTGGAAACATAGTTTTTGAGATATAAAAAAATCAGAACAAGATAATTTGCTTCTGAATTTTTTACATCTTCAATGTGACCTATAATTCAATAAAAAAAACAACTGAAATCCTTTAAAGGGGGGGGGGGGGGGGTAAAATTAAAATCTTACAGTAATGTGGTTGCACAGACATGCACACCCTTAAATTTATACTTCTTTTGAAGCAGCTTTTGATTTTATGACCGCATTTGATCTTTTGGCATTAGTCAATCGGCATGGCACATTTTGCCTTGGAAAGGCCCACTCTTCCTTGCAAAAGTGCTTGAAATCTGTCAGATTGTGATGCTATCTCATGTACACAGCCCTCTTCAGGTCACCCCTACAGATTTTCAATTGGATTCAGGTCTGAGCTTGGGCTGGACCATTTCAAAACTTTGATCTTCTTCTAGTGAAGCCACTCTTTTGATGATTTGGGTCCTTGTTGCTCTGAAAGGTAAAATTCACCTTCAGCTTTATAGCAGAGGTTTGAAGGTTCTGTGCCAAAATTGGCTGATATTTGGAATTATGCATAAGTGCATCTACCTTTTTGACTAAAACCCCAAATCCGGCTACCTAAAAAGCCTAATGCTGCCACCGCCATTCTTCATTGTGCTTATGGTGTTTGTTTTTTTTCTTTAGTTATATCGACTTTAGTACACCCAGCCTGACCATACATGGATTGAAATTGGAACCAGACAATTTTCAATCTGTGTATGGCCAGCTTAAGCTGTAATACTTACCTGACTTCTCACTCTGGCTTCATGGTATGCACTCTACCCCTGGGGCCTCTTCTGTAAGGGCATCCGGTCAAAGGTTGCACTCTGATGTCATGTACAATGCAGAACCAGTAGGCTTGCTTTGTATGTGAAGATGACATAGATCCACTTAGTGTGTATCTTATATTCATTTTTGTTATGGTGTTTTGTTACAGGCTCCCTGGTCACTAGTCTTCTGGCTGACTTATGAGCAGATAAGACGTATTGTAGGGGTTGGCTCATTCTGAGTCTCTTTATTAGGTAAGTTGTTGCAGAGGTCTTGTAGGTATGTAAAACCTTCTCTATTTACTGGTTAGTTACTGGGGCCTGACTTTCCGTGATTTTATGGCTAAACTCTGCCAACTGCCAGGTCATGTCTTGTGAATTGAGAGAGCCATTATTGGCCACCAAGGCAGCTTGTGAAGTTTAAAGTAAGGCAGGCCATACACAGAGCTTATTTCTTTCCTGTAACCACAGGTTGCAGGAAAGAAATGTGTTTGATTCCCTCATCAACACAGTGCTGAAGCGGGAATACCTCCTCCTGGGCCATTGTTTTCCCATCGGGGAGGGCAGGGGAAGCCGTCCCCACCTGGAGAAGACAGTAGGTAGGTAAACACGGCAAGCTGGATGTACCCAAGTTGATCAAGCAATGTGGTACATTTCTGCCTGCCCATACATGGTTTTAATCTCACTGTTCCTGCTGAACTGACGGATATTCAAACCATATATGACCTGCCTAACTCTGTCACACAAAAAACTTTTGTCAAACATACAAGCCTTGAGGTGCTCACCTCATCCAGCCTTATGTACATTACTATTCTAACGAGCAGGGCCCTCTGTTTCATCCTGTATTGAATTGTAATGTCTGCTGCCCTAATATCGTAAAGCGCTGTGCAAACTGTTGGTGCTATATAAATCCCGTATAACAATAATAATTACTATTGCCCAGTAAGGGAGCATATCATAATGGGGCTAATAGGAATGTGGGAAAAGGCAGGAGGGAGCAAACCTTTTTAGAACGGTTGGGGCACTAATTAAAAATGAATAAAACGGGAGTTGGGCCTTAAAGCGGTTGTATGCCCTTTTTTTTTCACTTTGATCTACAGGTAAGCCTATAATAAGGAGATATTCCCCTTGCATGCAGCCGCTGACTTAAGCGGCTCATGCGCTCTGAGTTTCCCGGCTTAAAGGTCTGGCAGACATCGAACCTTGCCGGAAAGAAGTCTCCCGCACTCTAGCGCGGGAGTGTGGACATCGCAGCTCCGGCCACTCACAGCGCTGGAGCCACGATACCCGCAAGACACGCCGAGGGAAAATTTCTGCTCCCTCGGCAGGGATTGAGATCACCTGCCGACGCCTCATTCTAAGGTAAGTATTTCATAATGAGCTAGTATGCGGTGGATACTAGCTCATTATGCCTTTTTGCCTTACAGGTTTAAAAAAAATAAAAAATCTGCGGGTTTACTAACACTTTAAACGCCACAAGGAAGTGTTGAAACTTTGCTAATCAGGTTTACGATTTAAAGGATATATTCACTTTTTTTTTTTTTCTCCACACGGAAACATTTATTGAATTAGTACAATGATGAATAAAAACAGTACTGCATGTCAAATTTAGTAATCATCAATGTAGTAAGCATCACAAAGTAGTAAGCAAAAGCATCATAGCCCAAAAAGGAGAGTTGTGGTACAGTGTATATTAAGGCAACATACCTTCAAGGAAATTCCTGAGTGATATAGAACATTATCAAGTAAATTCAGAATGCTTCAATAGGTAGAGATACAACTTAACCATTCCCGGGGGGCGAGGTAAATTAGGGGGGGGGGAGGCATACCATGCAGGATCCACAGGGAAGCAAGTGTAAGGACACCCATAAGTCAATTTATACAGGGGAAGGACTCTATTATTATTATCTTTCCAGGCTGTTGGGGTACGAGAGGCCGGCAGCTTCCAATGAAGTAGAATTTCCCATCTTGCATAAAATTGTTTACAATTCTGGGCTACAAACCAGATTACTTTTTGTTACTTTGGTACAGTTGTCTATTAAAGTACTACAGGCTGCTATATGGCAGTATAAAAAAAAGTAACAAATCCAGTTACTGTGTAAAGCAGGAGTTTCCTTTTAAGTAAAAAGAAATAAAAAATGGTCCTGAGTGGGCCAAATCCTCCTTCATTTGTGTTTTACACGTTCCCCTTCACAGACACTGCAGCTCACAGTGGGAGGGTTTCAGCACCAGAGAAAGCACTTTCCATCCAGAAAGCAAGGGGCAGGACTGGGTGTAGCCGGGTGCTGAGTGACAAGCTACATGCTTGACAATCAGCAGTGATAATGTTGATAGCCACATTCTCTGCAACATCTTCTCATCCCACTGTAGTGGAAGCTGGCACAGCCTACATGAGTGACCAGCCTGTACTGAATTCAAGAGCTGTGCAGCATTGTTGCCACACCATCTTGGAAAGCTGGAAAAATTTACAGCTATGCTGGGACTTTGAAGAGGGACCAAGAGAAAACTGTAATGGCAGACGGACTTGCGCACATATTTGTTTTAATGAGAGGCTGTAGTTCTACTTTAATCCCCCCACCTCTCTGAGTGCAGAGTACCTGGTCAAGTACTTGCCTTCCTCTCTAAGTGATCTTCTCTGTACAGTCCTACCTGGCACCACACAGTCTTTAATCCGAAAACTTCCTTGATGCCTCCTGTTATTTTGCATGCAGGCTCTGGTCCCTTTCTATGCTGTGCATTAGCCATACTTGACAGATGAAGGTTCACCATGAATACGGTTTACCCAGGGGAATGAATAGCGCAGCAGCGTGCATGTACAGAAAGAGAGGACGTTTTTGGAACAAAAGCTTTGTGGTGTTAGTCGTGGCTGGACAGTGAAAAGCATCTTAATGGGGAGGAAGATATTTCACCAGGTGCGCTGCACTCAAATGAACCTTAGGCAGATGAGAGATACAAGTACAGTGGCTTGAAAAAGTGTTTATACCCCTTGAAATGTTCCACATTTTGTTAAAACCAAAAACGTAAATGTATTTTATTGGAATTTCATGTGCCAAGCCAAAATGAATTGGAAGAAAAATGATAAATGGTTTTCAATTTTTTTTTACAAATATGTGAAAAGTGTGGCGTGCATTTGTATTCAGCCCCCGAGTCAATACTTTGTAGAACCACCTTTCGCTGCAATTACAGCTGCAAGTCTTTTTGGGTATGTATCTTTGAGCTTTGCACATCTAGAGAGTGACATTTTTGCCCATTCTTCCTTGCAAAATAGTTCACGCTTTGTCATATTGGATGGAGAGCGTCTGAACAGCAATTTTCAAGTCTTGCCACAGATTCTCAATTGGATTTAGGTCTGGACTTTGGGCCATTCTAACACATGAATATGCTTTGATCTAAACCAGGGGTCTCAAAGTACCGGCCCGCGGGCCATTTGCGGCCCGCGGACCGGTTAAAAATGGCCCGCAGGCAGGGCCGATCCAGGACTAGAGGTCGACCGATATTTGGCCATTAGGCCGATATATAGCACTGGCTGCTGCTCTTCCTCCCTTCTCCACACTCAGCGCTTGATGCTTGTGTGAAACTGACATGTAACAGGAGGAGAGAGACAGAGGGATCTGTCAGATTTGAGGTTGATGTCGGGGGTGGGCGGGACCCGGCCGGGGTGGGCGGGACCCGGCTAATATCAAACACCAGCCAATGGGATCTGGGCGGGCAGCTACGTGTATGTGGCCCGCCCCTTTTCTTAAGCAGCCCAATCATTGGCTGGTGTTTGACAGCTGCTGGTCCCGCCCACCTCGGCCGGGTCCCGCCCACCCCGACATCAACCTCAATTCTGACAGATCCCTCTGTCTCTCTCCTCTGTGCTACGTGTCAGCTTCACACAAGCATCAAGCGCTGAGTGTGGACAGCTCCTTGTCAGTTTCACACACGGTTACACTCCGCTCAGTGTGAAACCTGCCAGTGGCACCTGCCTGTGCCAATCAGTGCCATCTGTCAGTGCCAGCTGCCAGTGCCACTGCCAATCAGTGCCACCTGCCAGTGCCAACCAGTCTGCCATTTCCACCTGCCACCTCCAACCAGTGCCACCGCCAACCAGTGCCTGCCAGTGCCACCACCAACCAGTGCCCCTGCCAATCAAAGCCACCTGCCAGTGCCACCTTCCGCCACCTGCCAGTGCCATGCCAATCAGTGCCACCTGCCAGTGCCAACCAGTGCTTGCCAGTGCCACCTGCCACCACCTGCCAGTGCCATGCCACTCAGTGCCACCTGCCAGTGCCACGCCAATCAGTGCCACCTGCCAGTGCCAATAGTGCCACCTGCCAGTTCCAAACCAGTGCCACCTGCCAGTTTCAAACCAGTGCCACTTGCCAATGCCTGCCAGTGCCATCTTCCAGTGGCACTGCCAATAAGTGCCACCTGCCAGTGCCATCTGTCAGTGCCAATCAGTGCACCCTCCAAACAGTGCAACGTGCCACCTGCCAGTGCCACCTGCCAGTGACAGACAGTGCCACCTGCCAGTGCCACCTGCCTAAGCCAACCAGTGCCACCTGCCACAGCCAACCCGTGCCATCTGTACTGAGGACATCAAGTGTGTGGTAGAGTGACAGGAGCAAGCAGGGAGGAGTGGAGTGGGTGAGGTTTTTTTTTTTTTCAAATCGGCCTAAAATATCGGCCACAAAAATCGTCATCATATATCGGCCATCGGCCGCCCCGATTTCTAAATATTGGCATCGGCCAGAGAAAAATCCATATCGGTCGACCTCTATCCAGGATGTCTTTTTGAACTGCACCCAGGCACCGCAGAGGGGGAGGCGCCAAAGAGCTTTACCTCTCCATCTCTTCTGTCCTCTCCGCTGCACACTGCTGCAGCCCAGAGAGAGAACAGAGCTGAGAATGGAGCGGAGGAAGGATCCGCTCATCGATCCGCCCACCTAGGCATTGACAATCGACCAGAGCCAGAAACCAGGGTCCTGCTGCCACCTCAGGGCGGGAGATTGTGTTCTCTGGGTCCCCTGTCACTAGGCCTGTATGGAAGCCAGGAGGAGAGGACTCTGGAGGCAGATGATCCTGACTGCCAGGAGAGGTGAGTGAGCCATCACACTGAGGCAAAGTCCTTAGTGGGGTGACTGGGGTAGAAATTTGTGCAGTGTGGGGGGTATTTTATGCAGTGTGGAGGGTGATTGTGCAGTGTGGGGGGTAATTGTGTAGTGTGGGGGTATTTTATGGAGTGTGGGGGGTATTTTATGGAGTGTGGGGGGTATTTTATGGAGTGTGGGGCTATTTGTGCAGTGTGTGGCTATTTGTGCAGTGTGGGAGGGGTAATGCTGGGGGTTAATAATGCCTTTGTTGACACCAGTACTGGGTATAATGCGTTTGCTGACACCAGTGCTGGGGGTTAATAATGCGTTTGCTGACACCAGTGCTGGGGGTTAATAATGCGTTTGCTGACACCAGTGCTGGGTATAGTATAGTATAGTATTGCTGGTATAGTTCATTGCTTTTGAAGTTTTAAAAGTTTGCATGCGGCCCCCCATGGGATATGAAAATTGTCATGTGGCCCTCAGGCAATTTGAGTTTGAGACCCCTGATCTAAACCATCCCATTGTAGCTCTGGCTGTATGTTTATGGTTGTTGTCCTGCTAGAAGGTGAACTTCAACCCCAGTCTCAAGGTTTTCTTCTAAGATTGCCCTGTTTTGCCCATCCATCTTCCCATCAACTCTGACCAGCTTTCCTGTCCCTGCTAAAGAAAAGCATTCCTACAACATGATGCTGCCACCACCATGTTTCACGGTGGGGATAGTGTGTTCAGGGTGATGTGCAGGGTTGGTTTTCCGCCACACATAGCGTTTTGCTTTTAGGTCAAAAAGTTCAATCTTGGTCTTGTCTGACCAGAGCACCTTCTTCCACATGTTTGCTGTGTCCCCCACATGGCTTCTCGCAAACTGCAAATGGGACTTCTTATGTCTTTCTTTCAACAACGGCTTTCTTCTTGCTACTCTTCCATAAAGGCCAGATTTGTTGAGTACACGACTAATAGTTGTCCTGTGGACAGATTCTCCCACCTGAGCTGTGAATCTCTGCAGCTCCTCCAGAATTACCATGGGCCTCTTGGCTGCTTCTCTGATTAATGCTCTCCTTGCCCGGCCTGTCCGTTTAGGTGGACGGCCATGTCGTGGTAAGTTTGCAGCTGTGCCATACTCCTTTCCATTTTCGGATGGTGCATTGAACAGTGCGCCTTGCGATGTTCAAAACTTGGGGTATTTTTTTTTATAACCTAACCCTGCTTTAAACTTCTCCACAACATTATCTCTGACCTGTCTGGTGTGTTTCTTGGCCTTCATGATGCTGTTTGTTCACTAATGTTCTCTAACAAATCTCTGAGGGCTTCACAGAACAGCTGTATTTATACTGAGATTAAATTACACACAGGTGGACTCTACTAATTAGGTGATTGCTGAAGGCAATTGGTTCTACTAGATTTTAGTTAGGAGTATCAGAGTAAAGGGGGCTGAATACAAATGCACGCCACACTTTTCACATATTTGTAAAAAAAATTAAAAACCATTTATCATTTTCCTTCCACTTCACAATTATGTGGTCTATCACATAAAATTCCAATAAAATACATTTACGTTTTTGGTTGTAACATGAAAAATGTGGAAAATTTAAAGGGGTATGAATACTTTTTCAAGGCCTTGTAAATGTAGCTTTGTAATCATTACTACATCATCAAGTGTATGTAAAACCCTAAGAGCCGGTGTTCTGACATATACTGTCCTCCTATCGGATAGTGTCCGCTCCCTACTGCGCATGCGCAGCGCTTGCGCAGTACGGAGCAGAAGGAGATGCCGAAAATGTCCGAAGTTGATCAGCTGACCATCAGCTGTACACGGCGCTTCGGCACTTCTTAGCGATGGCTGTGTAAGAGGGCCCCTCGCGGGCTCGCTTCGCTCGCCACGCTTCGGGCACGGCCTCGCTGCGCTCGGCAACTATTTATTCTCACTCTATGTCCACTTGGATAGTAGGGAATGAACCTGGACATGGGGTGAGAATAACAGCGCAGGCGCTGTGTACAGCTGATGATCAGCTGTTAAACTTCGGAGACTTTTGGCGTCTCGTTTGTCCTCCGTACTGCGCCTGCGCAGTACAGGGCGGACACTATATGATAGGGGACTGTATTTGACAAGACACCGGTTCACACAGGGGCAGCACGACTTGCAGCGCCAATTCAGCGGCGGCTTGCAAGATGACTTCTGTATAGAAGTCAATGCAAGTCACCTGAAGTCGCCCCAAAAGTAGTACAGGAACCTTTTTCTAAGTCGGAGCGACTTGAGCCATTCCTATTAGAATGGTTCCATATTTCTCTACTGAACGCGACTTGTCAGGCGGCTAGGTCGCCTGACAGGTCGCCCCTGTGTGAAGCGGGTCTAACGATGAATAAAGACCTCAATCCATCCAGTTCAACCTGCGTGGGTGTATGAGTGTGTTTGTAGATCTGTTTCCCATATTCCTGTATAGTGTATTCACGAATAGCTTTTTTAATTTATCAACATTCCCCACTGTCACCACCAATTGTGGAAAGTAAGTTCCACATCGTTATCGCTCTAGCGGTAAAGAATCCCCATACGCAGTTTGTGATTAAATGGTTTCTCGTCCAATGACTGTGCAAATATTGTGACATAGAAAATTGAAACTGCTACCATTTTTTTCACCAGGGTCTCTGCTTTCAGAAAATATATAATGTTTGGGGTTCTACAAACTTTTCGAGCACTAAATGCTTATCTAAACATGTATTTGAAGAACAAGCAGATTTAGAAGTCTGATTTGTACCTGCTACATGCTTGTTCAAAATCTGCATAATAGGTTGTGTGTGTGTGTGTATGTATAATATATATATGTATAATATATATATGTATATGTAACTTCTTTCTGTTCTGTGGAATGACAGGAATGGGATCACCAGCAGACAAAAGTGACACTGAAAAAGTAGAAGAAGAGATATGCAGACTTATTTCCTGTTACACTTCTGAAAAGCTGCAAAAATGGCCTCCTGAAATTTCTGAGAATTTTTAAATTATTTCTTTAATTTTTATATTCATAAAAAAAATAGTTCATGGATATATAAATTATTTGCACTAAATATAACCAATTTGTTGTGGCTTTTTTTTCCCTGCTTTGCATGTCTTAAATATATTGTAAACTGGTTGCTCCCAAGTCAGTCTGCAATCTACAACCCTAATTTAAAAAAAAATTGAGATGCTGTCTAAAATCTACGTAAAACAGAATGCAATGATTTTTCAAAGCAACAAAGGAATTGCTACAACCCCAAAATCTCATAACGATAGGCAGGATGAGATCAAGACATCTGTGCCTGAACTCACATAGTACTGATCGTTCAAAATCCAATGAAGAGAGTAAAAATCTGGCACCAGGATGTCGACAATAAAATTGTATATTGTTATTTAATCCATCAAACCATAAAAAGGAATTTATTCCTAAACATTGACACGTTTCAGCCTCCTACATAGGCCTTAGTCATACTAATTATGACATCAATATCAGTAGACCATGTAATTGATTTGTACTGAGCAGTGCTGTATATAAATGTGCAAAAAAAAAAAGGAAATTCCTACTTATTCAAAACAAACATTAAATCACATCACATATCTCATGTCCAAAAATTGTGAAATTGAAAATCAGTCATAATAGAATAATATGCTATTGCACTGTACTTATGGAAAAAATGTTTAATAGTGCAGAAGTTTATTCATTCAGGTTCTATCTTCAGTGCCAAGTGTGCGGAGTCTTCATTCCACTTTGCAAGAGGTGCTCCAATCTGTGCACAATGACCCCACTCCCAAGTGAGATTCACTCACCAAATCAATTTGCCTCTGTGCTGACAGATCGGTAAAACATCAACCTAAACTAGCCCTATGGGAACGGTCTTTCACTTTTCACCATCCCAGGAACTCCACTTCAGAAAGCATAGATTCTCCTCTCCACAAGATGGTTCATTTAGAGAGAAAGAAGGCAACACAATAGTGTAATGCGGTACCCACCAAGGGAATTTTTTTTTAGCCAATGCTCTCTACTCAAATGTACATAAGCCGAGAGAGTCACCAGGTCTTTACCATCACATCATGGCCAGCTTCTGGGCTTTGGTAATGGGAAGCTCTTGACAGCCTGTGACTGGTGAAACGCGTTGGACATAGATAAGTCAGTGGGTGGTACAGGCTGTCAAAGGGGAGCTTCTTCCCCGGAGCTGAACACATAGCGGCAGCTGACTGCAATGTGATTGTAAAGACCGGTTGGCTCATTGTTTATGTACATGTGAGTAGATGGTGTTGGCTTAAAAAAAAATTTCCCTTGGTGGTTACGGATTTACACTATTCTACTGTCTGCTTGTTCAAGAACAGTGACTAATAATTTTCTGAAACCAGAGAGAAAGACCGTCAACTTGGCAATTTTGTACAGTCTATAAATACATAATATTTTCTGCATAATAGGTTTGTGTTTATATACACCTACCAGCTACTTTATTAGGTACACCTTGATAGTACAGGGTTGGACCCCCTTTTGCCTTCAGAACTGCTGTAATTGTCCATGGCATAGATTCAACAAGGTTTTGGAAACATTCCTCAGATTTTGCTCCATATTGACATGATAGCATCACGCAGTTGCAGATTTGTCGGGTGCACATCCACGATGTGAATCTCCCATTCCATCACATCCCAAAGATGCTCTATTAGATTGAGATCTGGTGACTGTGGAGGCCATTGGAGTACAATGACCTCATTGTCATGTTCAAAAAAAACAGTGGTGAGATGATTTGAGCTTTGTGACATGGTGCATTATCCTGCTGGAAGGAGCCATCAGAAGATGGGTACACTGTAGTCATAAAGGGATGGACATGCATAGCACTTTTCAGGAGTTAAAAGATAAAAAAAGATTTGATGGTGATAGATACATGGTGGTACTTCCAGCTGAAACACTTCCACACATTACCCCAACCGATTAGATGTGAAGAGAACCTACTTCCGCTCGAGCAGCTATACACTGCCACAGTTAGGAAGAAGGGGATCTCAAGTATATATAAAATCTTGATGGAGATGAAGGGAATGGAACGTCCGCCATATATTTACAAATAGTAAGAAGAATTGGGAACATGCGTGAATGATATGGATGTTTGGAAAACATTGAGATTGGTACATAGCACTTCAGTAGATAGTAATATTATAGCAATGAACTATAAAAGTTTAGCACGATGGTATATAACCCCAGATAAGGCTTATAAATATCAAAGAGAGGTCTCACAATTTTGCTGGCGGGGATGCAGTGAAATAGGTACTATGTCTCATATTTGGTGGTCCTGCCCAAAAATCATAACATATTGGAGAGAGGTACTACAAACAATAAAGGAGATGACAAACTTAGAAATAGTAGAACCATGGGAGTGCTTGTTTCATAGGACTGGAGTCACAATCAAACAATATATGAGATCATTAGTACCCCAAATATTAAACGCAGCCAAAAGCCATTTCCTAGACAGTGGCAGGACCCAGGAGGCCCAACATTGAGTAACTGGTGTAATAAAGTTAACGAGATTTACAACTTGGAGTACTTAAGATTTAGCAGGACAGTGAATGGAAGGGTTTGAAGCGTAGTGGGGTGACTGGATTAAGTTTAAGCATACAAAGATAAGATGGGAACACAAGGAGGGGATGATGAGTAGTGTTGAGGTGAAGTCAAGACCTAGAACTCTGGAAATAAGCCCAGAGGGGGGGGGAGATATAGTTATGATTTCCTTATGTAGTGTTTGATGTATTAAATGATATTATCAAGACGTGTCTCAATATCTCTTATGGTTTTTTTTTTTTTAATGGAATTTTGAATATACAAGAAAATGAATAAAGATATTGAAAAAAAATAAAGGGATGGACGTGGTCAGCAACAATACTCAGGTAGGCTGCAAATTGTAGCCTCAGGTTCCTGTTCTTAGCTGACAGCAGTGGCACCCAGTGTGGTCTTCTGCTGCTGTAGCCCGTTTGCTTCAAAGTTCGATGTGTTGTGCGCTCAGGGATAGTATTCTGCATACCTTGGTTGTAACGAGTGATTATTTGTGGCTACTGTTGCCTTTCTATCATCTCAAACCAGTCTGCCTCTGACATCAACAAGACATTTTCATCCACACAACCGCCGCTCACTGGATATTTTATCTTTTTCGGACCATTCTCTATAAACCTGCTGATCTGTAAAGATCAGCAGTTTTTGAAATACTCAGACCAGCCCATCTGGCAGCAACAACCATGCCACGTTCTGTTGCTCGCTTTAGCAATTCGTCGTCACTACACCTAGATGCCTAAATGCATTGAGTAGCTGCCATGTGATTGGCTGATTAGCAATTTGTGTTACCAAGCAATTGTACAGGTGTACCTAATAAAGTGGCTGGTAAGTTACATCATATTTATGTATATATGAACCATGTACAGTATATTTTATTTTCATCTGTTCTGTGGAATGACAGGAGATCGGATCACCAGCAGACAAAAGTGACACTGAAGAAGTATAAGAAGAGATATATACACTTATTTTCTGAGAAGCTGCAAAAATGGCTACCTGAAGAATTTCTGATTTCTGAGAATTTTCGAAGCTGTTTTTTTTAATTTATAAAGAAGAAAAATACCTCACAGATATAAATTATTTACTCCAAATGTAACTAATAATTTGTTGTGACTTTTCTTCCACTGTGCTTGTCTTAAAGTGTAAGTAAACCCTCCTATCATTTTCAGTCAAGGAAGCTGCCATCTTTGCCTTTGTTTAATCTACAACTGCCATGATGCTTCACATGTGATCAGTTATGACACCAGCCATTGGATGGCTTGACAGTTTGGTTGAGAGCACAACCAATGGGAGTGTTACATTTCTGGCACGTGCTGGAAATGAAACAGTTTTGTGGATGGGTTTACTTCCGCTTTAAATATGTTGTAAACTGGTTGCTCTCAAGTCAGTCTGCAATATACAACCCCAATTCCAAAAAAGCAGTGTAAAATCTACTTAAAAACAATGCAATGATTTTTTAAAATCTCACAAATCCATATTTTATTCACAATAGAAAACCTATCAAATGTTTAAAAATCACAAATCAACCATTCTGCGCCACTAGTGTGTATAGGAAAAAAATGGTAATTGATATTTAAATTTTTCTAGCAGCTGCATTGAAATACCTCAAGGTAAATACATAATTATCAGTAGACCATGTAATTGATTTCTACCAAGCAGCTGTGTATATATGTATATATTATATATATATATATATATATATATATATATATATATATATATATATATATATATATATATACACTACCGTTCAAAAGTTTGGGGTCACCCAAACAATTTTGTGTTTTCCATGAAAAGTCACACTTATTCACCACCATACGTTGTGAAATGAATAGAAAATAGAGTCAAGACATTGACAAGGTTAGAAATAATGATTTGTATTTGAAATAACATTGTTTTTACATCAAACTTTGCTTTCATCAAAGAATCCTCCTTTTGCAGCAATTACAGCATTGCACACCTTTGGCATTCTAGCTGTTAATTTATTGAGGTAAGCTGGAGAAATTGCACCCCACGCTTCTAGAAGCAGCTCCCACAAGTTGGATTGGTTGGATGGGCACTTCTGGCGTACCATACGGTCAAGCTGCTCCCACAACAGCTCAATGGGGTTCAGATCTGGTGACTGTGCTGGCCACTCCATTACCGATAGAATACCAGCTGCCTGCTTCTGCTGTAAATAGTTCTTGCACAATTTGGAGGTGTGTTTAGGGTCATTGTCCTGTTGTAGGATGAAATTGGCTCCAATCAAGCGCTGTCCACTGGGTATGGCATGGCGTTGCAAAATGGAGTGATAGCCTTCCTTATTCAGAATCCCTTTTACCCTGTACAAAGCTCCCACCTTACCAGCACCAAAGCAACCCCAGACCATCACATTACCTCCACCATGCTTAACAGATGGCGTCAGGCATTCTTCCAGCATCTTTTCATTTGTTCTGCGTCTCACAAACGTTCTTCTTTGTGATCCAAACACCTCAAACTTGGATTCATCCGTCCACAACACTTTTTTCCAGTCTTCCTCTGTCCAATGTCTGTGTTCTTTTGCCCATCTTAATCTTTTTCTTTTATTGGCCAGTCTCAGATATGGCTTTTTCTTTGCCACTCTGCCCTGAAGCCCAAAATCCCGCAGCCGCCTCTTCACTGTAGATGTTGACACTGGTGTTTTGCGGGTACTATTTAATGAAGATGCCAGTTGGGGTCCTGTGAGGCGTCTGTTTCTCAAACTAGAGACTCTAATGTGCTTATCTTCTTGCTTAGTTGTGCAACGCGGCCTCCCACTTCTTTTTCTACTCTGGTTAGAGCCTGTTTGTGCTGTCCTCTGAAGGGAGTAGTACACACCGTTGTAGGAAATCTTCAATTTCTTTGCAATTTCTCGCATGGAATAGCCTTCATTTCTAAGAACAAGAATAGACTGTCGAGTTTCAGATGAAAGTTCTCTTTTTCTGGCCATTTTGAGCGTTTAATTGACCCCACAAATGTGATGCTCCAGAAACTCAATCTGCTCACAGGAAGGTCAGTTTTGTAGCTTCTGGAAGGAGCTAGACTGTTTTTAGATGTGTGAACATGATTGCACAAGGGTTTGCTAATCATCAATTAGCCTTCTGAGCCAATGAGCAAACACATTGTACCATTAGAACACTGGAGTGATAGTTGCTGGAAATGGGCCTCTATACACCTATGTAGATATTGCACCAAAAACTAGACATTTGCAGTTAGAATAGTCATTTACCACATTAGCAATGTATAGAGTATATTTGTTTAAAGTTAGGACTAGTTTAAAGTTAGCTTCATTTAAAAGTACAGTGCTTTTCCTTCAAAAATAAGGACATTTCAATGTGACCCCAAACTTTTGAACGGTAGTGTATATATATATATACACAAAAAAAAAACAATACTAATTATTGAAAAAAACGAATCACAATACATATCCCATGTCCAAAAATATTTAAAATCAATCATATTTAAAATAGAATAAAGTGCAATATAATTATACTTCACTCACCAAATCAATTGTGTGTGTGTATATGTATATATAAACCATATACAGTATATGTAACTTTCTTCTGTTCTGTGGAATCACAGGAATGGGATCACCAGCAGACAAAAGTGACATTGAAAAAGTAGAAGAAGAGATATGCAGACTTATTTCCAGTAACACTTCTGAAAAGCTGCAAAAATGGCCTCCTGAAATTTCTGAGAACTTTTAAATTATTTCTTTAATTTTTATATTCATAAAAAAAAAAAATAGTTCATGGATATAAATTATTTGCACTACATATAACTAATTTGTTGTGGCTTTTTTTTCCTGCTTTGCATGTCTTAAATATATTGTAAATTGGTTGCTCCCAAGTCAGTCTGCAATCTACAACCCTAATTTAAAAAAAAAATTGAGATGCTGTCTAAAATCTACGTAAAAACAGAATGCAATGATTTTTTAAAGGAATTGCTACAACCCCAAAATCTCATAACGATAGGCAGGATGAGATCAAGACATCTGTGCCTGAACTCACATAGTACTGATCGTTCAAAACCCAATGAAGAGAGTAAAAATCTGGCACCAGGATGTCGACAATAAAAATGTATATTGTTATTTAATCCATCAAACCATAAAAAGGAATTTATTCCTAAAAATTGGCATGTTTCAGCCTCCTACATAGGCCTTACGCCGCGTACACACGAGCGGACTTTACGGCAGACTTTGCCTGGCGGACTGGATTTCGTCAGACAATTAGATCGTGTGTGGGCTCCAGCGGACTTTGTTTTATCAAAGGTTGGACGGACTTAGATTTGAAACATGTTTTAAATTAATCCGTCGAAATCGAGTCCGGTCGAAAAGTCCGCTCGTCTATATGCTAGTTCGACGGACATAAAGCCACGCTAGGGCAGCTATTGGCTACTGGCTATGAACTTCCTTGTTTTAGTCCGGTCATACGTCATCACGTACGAATTCCACAGACTTTAGTGGACTGTGTGTAGGCAAGTCCGTTCATTCAGAAAGTCAGTCGTAAAGTACGCCGAAAAGTCCGCCAGGCAAAGTCCGACCGTGTGTACGCGGCATTAGTCATACTAATTATGACATCAATATCAGTAGACCATGTAATTGATTTGTACCGAGCAGTGCTGTATATAAAAATGTGCAAAAAAAGGAAATACTTACTTATTCAAAACAAACATTAAATCACATCACATATCTCATGTCCAAAAATTGTGAAATTTAAAATCAGTCATAATAGAATAATATTCTATTGCACTATATTTATGAAAAAATGTTTAATAGTGCAGAAGTTTATTCATTCAGGTTCTATCTTCAGTGTCAAAAGTGCTAAGTCTTCATTCCACTTTGCAAAAGGTGCTCCAATCTGTGCACAATGACCCCACTCCCAAGTGAGATTCACTCCCCAAATCAATTTGCCTCTGTGCTGACAGATCGGTAAAACATCAACCTAAACTAGCCCTATGGGAACGGTCTTATTTGATATAAAAACATTTGTATTTATATCAAATGTTTAGACTGAGAAAATGTGCTATTTTAAGAAAAAAAAAAAAAAAAAGGAATTTTGAAATTCATGGCAGCAATACGTCTCAAAAGTTGGGACAGGGCCATGTTTACCATGGTGTAGCATCCCCTCTTCTTTTAACAACACTCTGGAAACGTAAACTGAGACCAGTTGCTGAAGTTTAGGGAGAAGAATGTTGTCCCATTCGTGTCTATAGGATTCTTCTTTGTAGTATTTTTCATTTCAAGATGTGCTAAATATTTTGGTGAAAGGTCTGGACTGCATGCAAACAGGCCAGTTAAGCACCAGGTCTCTTCTACTACAAAGCAATGCTGTTGTCATACAGTAGATGCAGTATGCGATTTAGCATTGTTCTGGTGAAATAGGCAAGGCCTTCCCTGAAAAAGACCGTGTCTGGATGGGAGCATATGCTGCTCTAAAACCTGGATCTATCTTTCAGCATCGATGGTGTCTTTCCAGATGTGCAAGCTGCCCATTCCTTACGCACTAATGCACCCCCATACCATCACAGGTGTAGGCTTTTTAACTGAGCACTGAAAACAAGCCAGAAAGTCCCTCTCCTCCTTAGTCCGGAGGACAAATTTTGATTCCTCTGATTTAGCCCTGGTTCACACTGTTGCAAGTTGACATGTGTCAAATCGCATGTCAAATCAGCAGCATTTGCTGGCAATGGCACCGTCCTAATTGATGTGACGCTGCATCTGCGGCGCTATACCGATTTCAAAAAGTCGTTTCTGTACTACTTTTTGCGGTTTCGGCCCGCGATTTAGATTGACATTTGTGCAGAAACCTGATCGTATTCTCCCTCTCATCGGGAGCAGCGATCAGTGATGTGTCACTCGTAGCCACGCCCCCTAACAGAATCACTCCCTAGGACAAACTTAACCCCTTCCTATCCCCCTAGTGGTTAACCCCTTCACTGCCAGTCACATTTACACAGTAATTAATTCCTTTTTTTATAGCACTGATCGCTATATAAATGTGAATGGTCCCAAAATAGCGCCAAAAGTGTCTGATGTGTCCGCCATAATGTCGCAGTCACGATAAAAATCGCTGAAAACAAATAGCTGTGCTTTTGCGCCGCTTTTCGGCCGCTAGCGGGAGCGCTATTTACCAAAACAAAAAAAGGTAAAAAGCCCCGTTTTGCAGCGCTCTCAAAGTGCTTTGGAAGCGCTGCCCATTCATTGTAATGGGCAGGGCGTTTTGGGAGCGCTAAATGCAGCGCTCCCAACCTGCCCCAAAGATGCTGATTGCAGCACTTTTCGTAACGCCCCACAAGCGCACCGCCCCAGTGTGAAAAGACACTGCAATGAATGGGTGGCGTTTTTTAGGTTGCGCTTTTCAGAGGCTATTTCTAGCGCTAAAGTGCCTGAAAGCTGCTCCAGTGTGAAAGGGGTCTTGGATACTCTTTTTATACCCAAATCATGTTACTAACCTGTTGCCGATTAACCTAATGCATTGCAAAATGTTCTTCCAGTTCTTCCTTGTTAGCACCACCTATTTTGCCAGCTTTTTGTTGCCCTGTCCCAACTTTTTTGAGACGTGTGGCTGCCATCAATTTCAAAATTACCTTATTTTTTCTTAAAATTAGAAATTTTTCTCAAATTAAACATTTGATAAGTTTTGTGAATACATTATGGGTTTATGAGATTTACAAATTGTTGCATTCTGTTTTTATGTAGATTTTACTCTGTGCCCCCAATGTTTTGAAATTGAGAGGGGGGGGGAGATGTCATTCCTAAGGGCTTAAAAGCCAATTACTCACAAAAACCATTTCTGACTTTAAGCCCACGTTCACACTAAGGGCCGGTTCGATTTCAAACCGGAATTCCAGTCCGATTTCGGGGGTGATTTGATAGACATCTGTGCGGGTTCATGCACAGATGTCTATTCAAATCGCCCCTGAAGTCGCCAAAAGTAGTGCAGAAACTGGATGGTTCCATTGCTGTCAATAGCCTCCCATTTGGCATGCGATCTGACATGTCAAATCGCATGCCAAATCGGCCCAATGTGAACATGGACTGAGGGCTCGTTTACACAGGTGACAGTAAGACCAGATGGTTGAGCCATGGTTTTTTTCAGGGTTATGGTCCTAAAATCAGTCTTGGTGACATCATAGGACCTTAGACCACCAGAATGCAAGGGAGAAGAGACTGCTAGGACCAGCCTAGCAGTGTTACCCCATTGCAAAGGAGGACTTTTTCCAAAGTTTTTTATTTTTGTATATGTTGTTCTAGTAGTACAAAAATATAAAGAGCTAGGAAACATTTATAAAAGGTGAAGATACAGATTAACTGTCTTTGGTCCGTGGTTTGTCACTTTTGCTCTATCCTGGTGGCCTGAAAAGAAGAGAAAAAATGAAGGTGTAATTATATAGTACAATTATCATACAAATACACCGCACAGTTCTAATGGAGAAATTCTAGTAATCTAACACTTTATTTTATAAAAATGTATTAAAACACTGCCAGTTTAATGGTAATTTTGTTCATTAAACTAAAAATGTAATCATGGTATAAAATAATAAAAAAAAAATCATCCAGTTAGTGGTAGTTCTATAGGCGAAAACAACTGATTAAAGAGACATTTAAAGTGACTGTATTTATTTTTTTAATAATAAACATCACATACTTACCTGCAATGGTTTTGCACAGAATGGCCCCAATCCTTCTCTTCTAGGTTCTTCTGCTGGCACTCTTGGCTCCTTTTTTTCTCGGTGTGCCACCATAGGATGCCACTTCCTATTGTAACACACCCATGGGCTAGATCCCAAGCCACGCTGCCTGCATCCATAGACACAGACAGCACAGCTTGGCCCTGCCTCTTGACACAGGTTTTCATTGACAGCAGCAGTAGTTCATTTCTGTACATCTGTATTTAGAGTGTAACATGTTGCCAAAAAGCACTTGCCTGCGCCCCTTCGATTCGTTGCTATGGCAGTGGGTGGGGGGTCTTCTCCCCACACCCACTGTCACAATTTAAAAAGAGATTGTGGCCGTTCTGTGAATGAACTACAAATACCCTCTTCCATCGTGGTAGACAGCTTGTAAATCTCAATGAACTGCGAGGAGGGCGCCGGTGAGTGCTCTCGTAGTTCATTGACCTTCCTGCACTTCAGTAACTGTCTGACTGTACTGATATTTCCTTTTAAGCCTTGTGTCTCACTTCAGTTCAACTGCTGAACTGATGTTATTGTCTGGTATAAATTATAGTTTTTGGATCCTTTGAGCCCTGAAGAAGGAAGACTTACAACAACTGAATCATGTTGGCTTTTTCTTCTCAATTTTACATAAAATACCATTTTGGACTTTTATGCCCCGTACACTCGGTCAGATTTTCCGACGGAAAATGTGTGATAAGACCTTGTTGTCGGAAATTCCGACCGTGTGTAGGCTCCATCACACATTTTCCATCGGATTTTCCGACACACAAAGTTTGAGAGCAGGATATAAAATTTTCCGACAACAAAATCCGTTGTCGGAAATTCCGATCGTGTGTACACAAATCCGACGGACAAAGTGCGACGCATGCTCAGAATAAATAAAGAGATGAAAGCTATTGGCCACTGCCCCGTTTATAGTCCCGACGTACGTATTTTACGTCACCGCGTTTAGAACGATCGGATTTTCCGACAACCTTGTGTGACCGTGTGTATGCAAGACAAGTTTGAGCCAACATCCGTCGGAAAAAATCCATGGATTTTGCTGTTGAAATGTCCGAACAAAGTCCGACCGTGTGTACGGGGCATTACACATGGAGTGGTACTTCTATTCTTTATCCTATAGGTTATGTATTCCTGCCGACCATCCACAGAAGTCCACAAATAGAGCAGCATATTGACTCCAGTACAAAAGCTGACAAGCTTTAAAATACATATCAAGTAATCCAGCACTCCTCATCACCTGAAGAATTGTTAACCCATTTTTAATAAAAACCTATTGAGAATTAAAAATCTGACAGGGTTTCCAGCTTTCCTCTAGACTACTAATGAAAACGCAATATTATTGCTGTCTGCGTTGTCATTTCCTGCCGGGTAAAAATGTTGTCACAGAGAAAACAAGTTGAAAATCTCTCCCATGGACTGAGAGGTTCTAATTGTTTTTTCTCTATTCAAAACTTAAAAAAAAAAATTTAAATATTAAGAATGTCCTTTTAATTTAAACCTGCAACCACTGTAATTTTTTAAGACTTAAAAAACGTTAACATGACACTTTCTTACAATATTAGTCATTATACAATATTATTTTACTGTACATGTTATATAATTTTATTATGATGGTCATAGTAATATTAATATTTTAGATTATTATTTTATATACACATACTATACAGTGCATCCGGAAAGTATTCCCAGCGCTTCACTTTTTCCACATTTTGTTATGTTGCAACCTTATTCCAAAATGGAATAGATTTATTGTGTTCCTCAAAATTCTACAAACAATACCCCATAATGACAATGTGAAAGACGTTTGTTTGAAATCTTTGCAAATTTATTAAAAATAAAAAAACGAAAAAAATCCCATGTACATAAGTATTCACAGCCTTTGTTCAATAGTTTGTCGAAACACCTTTGGCACCAATTACAGCCTCAAGGTTTTTTTTAGTATGATGCTACAAGCTTGGCACACCTATTTTTTGGCAGTTTCTCCCATTCTTCTTTGCAGGACCTTTCAAGCTTCATCAGGTTGGATGGGGAGCATCGGTGCACAGCCATTTTCAGATCTCTCCAGAGATGTTTAATCGGGTTGAAGTCCGGGCTCTGGCTGGGCCACTCAAGGACATTCACAGTGTTGTCCCATAGCCACTCCTTTGTCATCTTGGCTGTGTGCTTAGGGTCATTGTCCTGTTGGAAAATGAACCTTCACCCCAGTCAGATCCAGAGCGCTCTGGAGCAGGTTTTCATCAAGGATGTCTCTATACATGTCTGTATTCATCTTTCTCCCGATCCTGACTAGTCTCCCAATTCCTGCCACTGAAAAACATCCCCACTAAATGATGCTGCCACCACCATACTTCACTGTAGGGATGGTATTGGCCAGGTGATGAGCAGTGCCTGGTTTCCTCCAGACATTACGCTTGCCATTCATGCCAAAGAGTTCAATCATTGTTTCATTAGACCAGAAAATTTTGTTTCTCACGGTCTGAGGGTCCTCCGGGTGACTTTTGCAAACTCCAGGCAGGATGTCATGTGCCTTTTTTACTGAGGAGTAGCTTCCATCTGGCCACTCTACCATACAAGCCTGATTGGTGGAGTGCTGCAGAGATGGTTTTTCTTCTGGAAGGTTCTCCTCTCTCCACAGAGAAATGCTGGAGCTCTGTCAGACTGACCATCGGGTTCTTGGTCACTTCCCTGACTAAGGCTTTCCCTCCCCATCGCTCAGTTTGGCTGGGTGGCCTCGCTCTAGGATGGAGTCCTGGTGGTTCCAAACTTCTTCCATTTAAGGATGATGGAGGTCACATTGGGACCTTCAATACTGCAGTAATGTTTCTGTACCCTTCCCCAGATCTGTGCCTTGATACAATCCTGTCTCGAAGGTTTACAGACAATTCCTTGGACTTCATGGCTTGGTTTGTGCTCTTAACTGTGGGACCTTATATAGACAGGTGTGTGCCTTTCCAAATCATGTGCAATCAACAGAATTCATAACAATGATGGAAAAAAAAAATTGCTTGAAACCCCACCGTTCTTAGTACCTTGGGGTACTAGAGTTAGAGATGTGCTGAATCTCAAAGGTGATGCATCATAACTTAGCACTCACTCTTATAACACATATAGTATTAGTGATCTAAATGAATAAAACACTTCCGTGTGTTCAACAAAATAAGTGTCCCCCAATATTCCAACTAATATGTGATGAATATATATTACCATACACCACGTGAAAAAATACAAATAGTTCCTACAATATAGGAACATGTTTCGTGACCAGCACTTATTCATTCACCCATGAATAAGTGCTGGTCACGAAACATGTCGGGGCGTAGCTGTCTGGCAATCTAACACTTAGATTAGAGGAAGGAGTGACGGGTGACGGAGCGGGGGATCGGCCGAGGGACGGGTCGCTGCAGGCGGGTGAGACGTACTCCAGCTTCCATACCCCCTGGGTCCGCTGTGGCCGTGTGTTGTGGTTTCGCTTTGTATCCTGTTCAGTGTGCCGTGCTGTTTTCCATACTACTGTGAAGTGTGTTTTGCCTACCGGTTTTTATTTGAATGTGAGTTCATTTGACGCAGTTTTAGTGTGAATAAATTGATCTTTTTAACGATACTACACTATTGGAGCATTTCTTTCATTTTATATATGAATTCACGATTATGAGGAGGAAAGCCAGTGTGTAGCAATGGAGATCTGGAACGCATGCTAACCCCCATGAGAGTGGGTTGAGGCTCTGTTCGGCCAAACACGAGAGTGGGAGGCCTTAATAGCTGGTGAGTTCGAATTTCAGAAGGGAGTAGAATCACGTCACTGAGGTGTGGTGAAATTTGCGGATCACAGCAAAACGATTTTGAGGACACCTGCACTTTCTTCTTGGAGTGGTGTTTTCTTGTCACACATTATCATCACTGTTTTTGTGGACTATTTTTGGATTTTTTTTTATTCCACTTTGGACTTTATTTATTTATTATATTGTTTTCATATACTATTTTATTTTTAGTTTTTATATATTTTTATATATTTTTCAAGTGATTATATATTTTAGGAACTATTTGTAATTTTTCACGTGGTGTATGGTAATACACATAGTTGGAATATTGGGGGACATTTATTTTGTTGTACACACGGGAGTGTTTTATTCATTTAGATCACTAATACTATATGTGTTATAAGAGTGAGTGCTAAGTTATGATGCACCACCTTTGAGATTCAGCACATCTCTAACTCACCCCAAGGTACTAAGAACGGTGGGGTTTCAAGCAATTTTTTTTCCCATCATTGTTATAGTTAGCGCCGCTATCCATCTGCACCATTAGAGGGTGGATTCTGTTTATATATGATTTGATATTTAAGTGGCAGCCCTATTTTGTGCTCTCTATTTCATCTAGCGCGGAGGTGGTAGTGCAGGTTTAGGCGGACTCTCCTGGTTACCTTTCAGTTTACAATCAACAGAATTTACCACAGGTGGACTCTAATCAAGAAATATCTCAAGGATGATCAGTGGAAACAGGATGCATCTGAGCTAAATTTTGAGTGTCATGGCAAAGGCTGTGAATACTTGTGTACATGTAATTTTTTTTTTGTTTTTTTATTTTTAATAAATTTGCAAAGTATTCAAACTTCATTCACGTTGTCATTATGGGGTGTTGTTTGTAGAAGTTTGAGGCAAATAATGAATTTAATCCATTTTGGAATAAGGCTGTAACATAACAAAATGTGGAAAAATTGAAGCGCTGTGAATACTTTCTGGGTGCACTGTACATATGATATATATATATATATATATACACACACATACATATATTTTTTATAAGAATACATAATATATTTACACACACAATTATGCAATATTAAATAGGCAAATGGGGTACAGAATGGCCGCAGAATTCTTCACAAATGGAATACAAAAGATCTATTAAGTAACTACGAAGTTCTCTGCAGAAAGTTTGCCACAGGATGGACATTTCAATATTGTTAGGTGAAGTAGTGGTCACATCATAGAGAAATGATAAGTACTTACATTTCTTGAGGCACATTTATTCTCTTAGCTTATACTTAACACGTAAGGGTCCAGCGGGCCTCTGGACCCCAACAAAGTGCATAGGATGCTGTAAAACATAGGATAAGGCTATTTTAGGACTTGGTACACCAGAAAACGTAATTTTCTGTTCCAATGACCAGGACAAGACTTATGAAATGGACATCATAATATTTCTTAAAGCAGATCTTCGCTGCATTTGAGCACTATCAAACCAAAAACATTATTTAATTAATTTGTAATATTCAAAGAAAACTTCACCATCCATCCATTTCTTCATGCTTTATTTTGTTATGAAATCACTTTGAAAAATAACCCCTAGCATTTCTGTCTGTGACCATTTTGAGTAAGGACAAAATGATTCATGTAGCATTTACTTCTTGGATTCCATCTGCCCTTAGTATGCAGGAGGGTGTGCTTAGCTGAGAAAACCTCGCCTCCTCCACCCACCCTCCCCTCCTGAAGACTCCTATGACATAACTTGCCTAGGCAAGAAACCAGGAATTAAGGAAATGTAAAAAAAAGTTTAATAAATATGATATACTTTCCTATCTATTTACTAATGCTAGCAGCAAGTGGATTCAAAATAATCAATGTAGGATGGAAGAGTGAAGTTCCACTTTAAGGGCAAAAAAGAGGTGTTAAAGCTGAACTCCAGATAAATCCACAGATGTTTTACTTGACAAATGACTGTATTTTTACCCATCCATTACTGAGATTTACCACGCAGCATACATCTGGCAGGCAGGATGGATTTTTCTCTGCTGCAGACAACCACTAGTCTACCAGGGCTGTTTATAAATGGCGGCCTGTAGACAGAGATTTTAAACATCTATAGCAGCCAGAAATAGGTATACATTTGTAGAGCCGGTGATGGGCTTTCATGTGAAAATTATTCAGTAGGCTTTCAAGCCACCTGTCCACTTTCACAACCCACCTTAGAAAATGACCTACCCTGCCATGTATCCAGTAGTGTATTTAGGTTTTGTGCTGCCCTAGGCCTGACTAAACTTGTGACCCCCTAATTTAAATATGACCCACCCCTTCCTGTCAATGCCACACCCCTTTCTGTTTAAGACCCGCCCTGAAATTTTTGAGTGGGGACACTAGTTCTTAGGGCCTGGGGGGGCATTGGATCCCCTTAAAGAGGGAGTCCCGCAAAGAAAAAAAAAAGTAAAAGTCAGCAGCTACAAATACTGCAGCTGCTGACTTTTAAAATAAGGACACTCCCCTGTCCCAGGGTGCAGCGATGTCGGCACCCGAGACCGATTCGACCCTCGATCCTCGGGTGCTGCCGCCGCCATTCTCTGTAAGGTAATCAGGAAGTGAAGCGCTGCGGCTTCACTTCCCGGTTCCCTACTGCGCATGCGCGAGTCGCGCTGCGCTTCCTAACTGGTCCCCGTGGGAGTCTATGCCGGAAGTGGGTGCAAATACCTGTCTTAGACAGGTATCTGCACCCCCCTCCCCCCTGAAAGGTGCCAAATGTGACACCGGAGGGGGGGAGGGTTCCGAAAAGCGGAGGTTCAATTTTTGTGTGAACCTCCGCTTTAACTTGCATAGATTTCCTCTCACTTCCTGTTTGGCTATGGGACAGGAAGAGAAGGGAAATCTCTGCAATGGGACAGGGATGGTAAAAAATAAACTGACAGGGGCTATAACCTTCCCTTACTCTATCAATAATGAAAAAAAATGTTGTCTATAGTTCTACTTTAAGCACAAATTTCTGATAATTTTATGGAGAGGACTAAGAAGATATAACCATGCCAATGGTGCAGCAGAAAACATATAGCACAGTGAGGAAGGTTTGTGGTCCAGGATGAGAGGACAGTCAAAATTAGAAGCAGCTTGCGTTACACTAATGCCCCGTACACACGGTCGGATTTTCCGATGGAAAATGTCCGATCGGAGCGTGTTGTCGGAAATTCCGACCGTGTGTGGGCTCCATCGGACATTTTCCATCGGATTTTCCGACACACAAAGTTGGAGAGCAGGAGATAAAATTTTCCGACAACAAAATCCGTTGTCGGAAATTCCGATCGTGTGTACACAAATCCGACGGACAAAGTGCCACGCATGCTCAGAATAAATAAAGAGATGAAAGCTATTGGCCACTGCCCCGTTTATAGTCCCGACGTACGTGTTTTACGTCACCGCGTTCAGAATGATCGGATTTTCCGACAACTTTGTGTGACCGTGTGTATGCAAGACAAGTTTGAGCCAACATCCGTCGGAAAAAATCCTAGGATTTTGTTGTCGGAATGTCCGAACAAAGTCTGACCGTGTGTACGCCCTATAACAGTGTAGCGCAAGCCGGCGGGGACTCTTTCCGTGATGCCCCCCTGCAAAGTGCTGCCCTAGGCCTGGGCCTTGTTGGCCTAGGCCAGGATACAGTGTTGCATGTATCCCAGGCTATGCTGTCCCACCTGCAGGCTTGGCAACTCAAAAAAATTCCCTTGATGACCAGGACACCTTGCCTCAAAGAACAACCTGGAAGAAGAACTTGGTGTACTCTGTGTTCTGTGACTTATGGTCAACTTCCTTTTATATGGTGTAGAGCGCAGGTGAAGCGGTGTCCCACGTGTATGGTCTTTTATGACCAATATGATCCCCAACAAGTGTCAATGCAACAAGCATAGCATCCCCTACCCAGTAAAACAAGGGATGTTCTTCTGGGACCAAGACATACAGGTGACTTATGTCTTGACTTGACTTGACTGCAGCGGCGCTTTGCCAGCGGTTCTGCATCGGTGCCCATTCAGATCAATGGGCAGGAGCGATGTATACACCGCTCCTTCACCGCTCCAAAGATGCGGCTTGCAGGAGTTTTTTTAACGTCCTGCGGCTTTCACACTGGAGAGACAGGAGCGGCTCCTTACAGGCGCTATTTTTGGCGCCGTAGCGCCTGTAAAGCATTTTTATTATTTTCTTTTTTACTAGTAATGTTAGCGATCTGCGATTTTTATCGGGACTGCGACATTATGGCGGACACATCGGACACTTTTTACACATTTTTGGGACCATTGTCATTTATACAGCGATCAGTGCTATAAAAATGCACTGATTACTGTGTAAATGTCACTGGCAGGGAAGGGGTTAACACTAGGGGGCGATCAAGGGGTTAACTGTGTTTCCTTAGTGTGTTTCTAACTGTAGGGGGATGGGACTGGCTAGAGGAAATGACAGATCGTTGTTCCTAGCTATTAGGAACTCACAATCTGTCACTCCTCACAGAACAGAACAGGGATTTGTGTGTTTACACACGGACACGTCACTGTTCTGCCTCTCCTGCCTGTGATTGCTCGTGGCCGGCGGTCATTGCGACCATCGGGCACGAGCATCAGCACCCCGCAGTGAAGCCTGCTATCCCAATCCCACGAGCCGTTGTATAGCTACTACGGTTTGCGGGATCGTGCTGACCTGCACAGTATAGTTTTCCAAAAATAGGCAAAAAAAAGTATCAAAAACCATCTTTTTTTGGGTGGTCGCGGGTGCAGCGGGGGGGGGGGGGGGGGGTCCCTGAATGACGGTTTGGAAATGTGGTCACCCTAATGACAACACTGTTCTTCACAAGTGAAATCACACAGCGGTGCTGTCACCCTGTGGATAGTGTTGCCTTAGATGGGCATGTAGTTTAAAATGAAAATTAATGTTCATGTTTACACTTCTTTAGTACATATACACCTTTTAAACAAATGATGTTGTGCCTCCTCACTCCTTTACCACATTTGAAAATATACAGTATTTACTGTATACACGCGCACACAATACTGTGCAAAAGTTTTAGGTAGGTGTGAAAAAAAGGTTGTAAATTTAAAGGAAAAGTCCAGCAAAGCTCGTTTGGCTGTACTTCTCCTGTTGACCCATTTTTAGCAGACAGCAGGCTGAAGCCCACTGTCGGCTGACATCACAGAGCTGGTCCAAGCTGCGGCAAGATTGCGACAATATGGTCGGGGACCGCCCAAAACCCTGGACTGGCACCTGGCTCAGCCTCTCAGTAAACCACCTACTTCTGTCCCCTCCACAGCCCAGTGCTCCATAGCACGAAGGGGGGGGGCAGAGCAGAGAGCCGGTGACTGACAGTCACCAGCTCTCTGCTCATGGAGTGATCAGCGGTCTTTGATCGCTCGGTTCTCAGTCTTAGAGCTGGCGGGGGACTGATGCTGCATCCACCTAGCTAAGCATTGTTTAAAAAAAAAACATACTTCTCTTTTAAGAATACTTTTATAAATAAAAATGTTAATGGTTTATTTTTATCAATTAACAAAATGTAATGTAAGTAATGTAAAGTAAATAAACAGAAGAGAAATCCATATCAAATCAGTATTTGGTGTGACCACCCTTTGCCTTCAAACCAGCATCAATTCTTCTAGGTACACTTACACACAGTTTTTGAAGGAACTTAGCAGGTAGGTTGTTCCAAACATCTTGGAGAACTAAACACAGATCTTCTGTGGATATAGATGGCCCCATATCTTTCTGTCTATTCATGTAATCCCAGGCAGACTCAATAAGGAGAGATCCGGGCTCTGTGGGGGCCAAACCATCACTTCCAGGACTCCATGTTCTTCTTTACGTCAAAAGATAGTTCTTAATGACATTAGCTGTATGTTTGGGGTCGTTGCCCTGCTGCAGAATAAATTTGGGGCCAATCACAAACCAAATCTCCAACTCCATTTGCAGAAATGCAACCCTAAACTTGCAAGGAACCTTCACCACGCATCACTGTTGCCTGCAGACACTCATTATTGTACCCAGGGCTTTTTTCTGCCAGAACTTGGCGGAACTGCGTTCTGGCACCTCTGCTAAGCAGCAGGACTTTTTTTTTTTTTTTTGGTTAAGTTGGTTAACTTAGCTGCATAAGCCGACACAGCTCCTATAGTTCCGGCTGCAGCCTTAAGAGAGGGGAGAGGTGGAGTGATATCAGTTGCACTCCGCCTCTCCCTGTAGCAGAACGGATGTTCCTTTTCTGAGGAAGAGTTGCTGTGTGGTGTCCTGTCCTGCCCTGTCCTGCCCTGAGACTCCTGTCTGCCAGAACAAGACTGCTTTCGGTAATTGTTTAACTGTCATTGTTGTCTTGCTTTTTAGATATGTGTCTATTAATGCTGCTGCCAGGATATACACGTGGGCTGTCTCTTGCTGGATATTCATGTGAGATGTCTCTTGCTGGAGATATACGTGTGGGCTGTCTCTTGCTGGATATACATGTGGGCTGTCTCTTGCTGGATATACATGTGGGCTGTCTCTTGCTGGATATACATGTGGACTGTCTCTTGCTGGAGATATATGGTAGCTGTATGGGAGCGGTCTCTCTCTCCTGCTGCCGGCTGCTTGTGCACACACAGTGGGGGCAGGAAGACCACACTCTGAGCTGGCGGGTGAAAGCGTTGGGCTTGTATGTATAAAGAGGAAACTCAGAGGGCCTGGCCAGGGCTGGACGGACCCTCTGACTTTCAGATTTACATACTGTACTGGGCGGGGGGCTGATCAGAGCACCAGAGTTCACCACTTGGGATATTACACCTTTCTTTTATACATTATTAAACAGCACCCAGTTACCTCTCTCATGGCCAGGCTGCAGTGATTTGGAGGTGCAGGATGTTGGGGAAAGGTGACCCCCCCCTTCCTGGTAAGGACACATGTCCTCACGCCTCCTTCTGGTAATGACAGATGACATTCTCCTTCAGGAGCCCCCTGCTCCAGATAATCACAGGTGGCCCTTTCCTCCTGTAAAGACAGATTACTCCCCCTCCTGGTAATGACAGATGAACCCTCCACCAGGTAATGACAGATACCCCTACTAAGAAATGACCCCCACCTCCCCCAACCAGGTAATGACTAATAACCCCCCCCCTTCCCCCCGCCAGGTAATGACTGATGACCCCCTCCCCCACAGGTTATGACAGATGACCCCTCTTCCCCCCACCAGTTAATAAGAGATGACCCCTCTGCTTCCCCCCACCAGGTAATGAAAGATGACCCCCCTGCTTCCCCCCACCGGGTAATACCCCCAGCACACATCCATACCCATCTTACACCTCTGTACCCACAGAAAAAAACTGCACCCCCAGACCTCTGTACCTCTATGCCTACATACCCCAGCACCCCCTTCCCCATCCATACTCCCATCAAGCCTGTGTACCCCTTAAGACCTCTCTGCACACTGCCCCCATCCCCATCTCCCACATCTGCAATCCCAAGACATCTCTGTGCCCCTCCCTTTCAGCATCCTCTGTATCCCTACCTCCTTCTATTGGTACATCTATGTGACCTATTTTACATCCCACTGCCACCCACCTTTGCATCCACCAGTGCATGGTGCCACTCCATATCTCATGCTGTCAGTCAGTGGTTCTCTGATGCAGCCAGGTTGGAGTAAGCAGCTGCCTCTACAGACACTCAGCTTGTGCATTGAACCCAATGCCTGCACGAGACAGATGCCCCTCCCCACTCCATATCTTCAGCTGATGCCTGCTGGCCAGAGGTGCAAAGGGAAGTTCTGGACAGGTTTTGGCCGCTGATCACCTAAGGCGGGTGAGGATGGTGTGTGTACCCACCTGAGATCCTGCTCATTGCAGGTCAGATATGAGCAGGAACAATAGTGAGGCTCAAGCTCCAATCTCAGGACAAAGCCAGGGGCTCAGCCACCATGAAAATGTATTTAATAATCTGGCAAGTATGCAAGATTAAACTGCTACCACCCTACCTATTATGGCACCCTAAGGCAGCTACATAAGCTGCCTTATGCTGGTGCCGGGCCCGGCCCTGGTCTCAGCAGGTGTTGGAGGGAGTGAGGTAAGGGCGTCATGGGTCAGTGTGCACGGATCTGACCAGTGACTTACCTCATGACAGTGGTTCCGGCTCTCGGATGGTGCTCTCCTCTTCCTCCTGGTTCGCTCCCTCAGCCCTGTGACGGCTGAGTGTCAATCCCTCCATCCCCCGGTTGTCAGCATTGACATTTTCCCTTCCCAGGCTGGCCGCCCTATTCTCCCTCTGCTAGCTATGCTCCAGCCCTCTGCTCGGAACCTTAAAAATGCACCAAAAGCTCCCCTGGTCTGCACTCTGACTCAGATACCGCTTGGCCCCTTACAATAACAGGAAGACCGCAGGGGCCCCCTGGAAAATTGACGGGGTTGTACTTGCGACCTCTGCGACCCCTGCGACCCCTTATGCTACACCCATGTTCTAACCCTTCCCCAATCTACTGCATTGGCTGAAGTTCCACCTTAAAGCTGAACTACGGGAACAAAAACATTACATATATTCTTCAGTAGCCATTCTACTTTGTGTGCATCAAAAGTCTATGCAAACCAAGTTATTACCTTGCACAATTAGTGGTAACATCATAAATGTGCTGTGCATACTGTACATAGCTAGAGAGGGGGGGGGGGGTAGAAAGCTACAGGGGATGGATACAAGACCAGTCAAACTTCACAGGGATAGAGACTGCAGTGACTGGTCTTTACTACCGGAAACCCCTGCACAGAGACGAGGTATAGAGACTGATAATGGACAACTGTACAAATGTGGACATAATATACAAAATACAGCAAGGTTCAACTAAGAATACATATTGTATTTAGACTTTATTTTGCCACCTGGATGTCAACTTCAAAGGCTTCCAGGTTTGGATATTTTATACATAGTTATTATGGTCCAGCTTGGATCAATGTAGCTAGGTATATACCATACCTGGCTAATGACCCTGGGAAGCTGGAAATCACTGCTGAAATTTATGAAGGCATGCAAAGTGTTTCCTAATTGGACAAGGTGGAGAGTGAGATATCAACACTCTGCCTGCCCATCTCTTTCAATCAGAGAATGCTTTGCATTAGTTCAGAAAATGCATAGCATGCCCTGAATGGCACCCATGCAAAATGGTTAATTTCCTGTGTTCACAATGCAGCAGGGCAGCCACACACACAGGACCCGAAAACAAGTGGAGGTCACTGGTGTAGTGGTGTCTACTTCAACGATTTCCAGCTTCCATGGGCATTGGCCAGGTATGTTTATATATCTTGGTCTGAGCTGAACCAATGTATTATGTATCAATTTTCCATAGCTGGAATTTCCCCTTACCACCACAAGCCACATAAGCAATTGAAACATGTACCATTTTTGGAAGTGGATCCAGTAACTCTAACTCATATTTGTAGAGGAATAAAATCACCAACATGTGAACTTCCATCAAGGCAAACCACCTGCATGTAAAAAAAAAAAAAAACAATGTTAGCTTGGCCATTGATAATTAAGATAGAAGACAGCTGTGGCCAAAAGTTTTGAGAATGACACAAATATAAAATTTTCATAAAGTCTGCTGTCTCAGTTTTTATGATGGCAATTCGCATATACTCCAGATTATGAAGAGCGATCAGATGAATTGAAATTAATAGCAATTCAAAAGTCCCTCTTTGCCAGGAAAATGAACTTAATCCTATAAAAAACATTTCCACTGCATTTGTGAAGAAGGCTCCAGGGCACCCAGGAAAGTCCAGCAAGCACCAGGACCATCTCCTACAGTTGATTCAACTGTGGGATCAGGGCACCACCATCAAAGCTTGCTCGGGAATGGCAGCAGGCAGGTGTGAATGCATCTGCACACACAATGAGAAGATTTTTAGATGATGGTCTGGTGTCAAGAAGAGCAGCAAAGAAGCCATTTCTCTCCAGGAAAAACATCAGGGACAGACTGATATTCTGCAAAAGGTACTGCTGAGGACTGGGGTAAAGTCATTCGGGGAAAAAACCTTGTCCAGAGAAGAAACGGTGAGCACCACAATAAGTTCTGTGTCATGCCAGCAATAAAGCATCCCAAGTCCATTTATGTGTGGGGTTGCTTCTCAGCCAAGGGAGTGGGCTCCCTCACAATTTTGCCTAAAGAACACATGGCACAAAAACATCCTACGTCAGCAACTTCTCCCAACCATCCATGAACAGTTTGGTGACAAACAATGCCTTTTCCAGCATGATTGAGCACCTTGCCATAAGGCAAAAGTTATAACTAAGTGGCTTGGGGAACAAAATATCAACATTTTGAGTCGATGGCCAAGAAACTCCCAAAACCATAATCCCATTGAGAACTTGTGGTCAATCCTGAAGAAACGGGTGAACAAAAAAAACCCCACAGATTCTGACAAACTCCAACCATCGATTATGCAAGAATGGGCTGTCATCAGTCAGAATGCGGCCCAGGAGTTGATTGACAGCATGCCAGGGCTAATTGCAGGTCTTGAAAAAGCAGGATCAACACTGCAAATATTGACTCTTTGTGTAAACGTAATGTAATTGTCAATAAAAGCCTTTGACACTTATGAAATGCTTGTAATTATACTGCAGTATACCACAGTAACATCTGACAAAAAGATCTAAAAAAACTGAAGCAAAAGACTTTGTGAAATGTAATATATCTACAGCCAAAAAATGTTTTGGATATAGTGGTGATGGGTTAGAAACTCTGCCAAGTTTTTATTGCCATCTGTGTAACCAAGAGGTAGATCCACTGTCTATTTGTTCTGCTGACCACTGTCACTGGGACTAAGCCCAGGTTCACACTGGGCTGCGGGAGTTAAGCCGTGTGAGTTCAGATTTCACTCCTGCTTGTCAGTCCCGATTTCGGCCGCCATTACAGAGACATCAATGTAAATTGCGGGCTGAAAATTGCAAAAAGTAGTACAGAAACTACTTTTTGAAATTGGTGCAGTGCCGCAGATGTGGTTAGGACGGTGCCCTTGTCGGCCATTGCCAGCAAATGCCACCGATTTGACATGGGATTTGACATGTCAAATCCCATGTCAAATCGCACCAGTGTGAACCAGGGCTGAAAGAGAAGAAAAACTCAACATGACATGTTCTCACTAGCACATGGAACAATTTTTACAGTGACAACTGTCTAAGAGGCAATTTCCCCCACTTTGTAGAAGTTTGCTCTCAAATTCAGTTTTTTCTACAGGATAAGAATTCAAGGGAAATCTCACTGTTGCACAGATGGCAAAAAAAAATTAAACGGACATGTTTTAACCATCTCCTACTATTTGCAAAATTTGGCTTTATATTTACTTTAAGCAGAATTTGTATTTTAGATGACCACATAGCCAATGCCATCAGTATGTTTTGCAACAATAAGGTTTTGGAGGTCTTGAGTGAACTTTTTGCCTTTATCCATCACAAGATGTTTCTTGTGTGACACCTTGGTACTGAGACACCTTTTTATAGGCCATCACATGAGACTGAACCAGCTGATATTAATTTGCACTGACAAGGGGAAGGATTGTTTTCTAATTACTGATAGATTTCAGCTGGGGTTTTGGCTTTCCGTGCCTTTTTGTACCTCCCTTTCTTCATGTGTTCATTACTTTTTCCCTGTGTCATTCCATTTTTTTACACATAACTTAATTTCTGAAATTATTTGTTTTGGTTTCTTTGTATGTATGGATTGCATGGGTTGTCACTAATGTGGTGAAATTCTCATGTCAATAGCACCTTTACTTAGATTTACCTATAAAAATGGTGACATGTTCAGTACTTTAACCCTCTGTATATTTTTTAAAAGACTGTGTGCAAACAATTTGTTACAAATCTCCCCTGCTTCTGCTTCTGAAGAAGCGGATGAATTTGCATGGGATACCTATCCCTCCATCTTTTTGGAACAAGTTGTACTTTAATTACGAAGTGCAATTTTGTTGTTCATGGTATCATTCCAATGTTTGAACCTAGGGTAAAGTACAAACTACTCACCCTTCCGAAGCTGCAGGGTGGGGTGGGCCTGCCAGACTACAAGCTTTACTATAAAGCTACTCACATGGCACGCATTCTGGAATGGATCCGTCCGTCCTTTCCTAAAAGCTTCCATCATGGCTGAACAAAATTTGTCTCCCATTGACCTTCGGGCCCTTCTCTGGGGTTACAGAAACAACCTCTCCCACCTATCTACCTCCTCACCGCTAACACTTGCTTCCCTTAGGCTATGGTATAAAAGGGGATTGTGCTTCATTTTGTCCAACTATCCTTCTCCTCTGACCTCTTTGTTTGACAACCCCGCCTTTCCCCAGGGTATGCGAGCCACTATACTGGGATCATTCCAACGTTCAGCGTGGCCACAGGTGCATTCTTTTATACAACCGCTACAGGGGACTGCAGCTACCCCAGCGGGTTCCCGCGACTGGCTCACCACCCTTCATTTATCTACATTCACAGAAAGATTATTTGCTTCTTCACAAATACACCGCCCCTGTACTGAATATGAAAGGCTGTGCTCCCTCTCTGTAGTGCCCAGACATCTTCTCTCATCCCTATACTGTCTCATACAAGCTTTTACACATGATGACTTACCACATCTCCAGAGTGAATTGGCAGACCTTGTTTCATTTTACCCACAAATCAACAATATCCTGCTATTCACAAGAAAAAAAAAGACAAGATCCTATCCCGTTGGTATAGAGATCCCTCCACGCTACACAAAATTTTCCCATCCACGCCAGCCTCCTGCTGGCAATGTGGCTCCGCTACAGGGACCTATCTACATGTCTGGTGGGAATGCAAGAGGATCCGCCCCTTCTGGTATTTCAATGTTATAATAAAATTTATGAGGAAACATTATCACCTACTCCAACAATTGCCCTCCTCTCGATACTCCCCAGGTCTATAACATCACAGAAACTGAATCTTTACCGTTTTTTTATGTCATCGGCCAGACAGCTCATTCCATCATATTGGAAGACAACCACCACACCTCCCCTATCACAATGGGTCTCAACCATGAACGATACTATGAGAATGGAGGAGATGTTGGCTTTAGACAACAGCACCTTTGAAAAATACAAGGTGTTGTGGTCCATCTGGCTCCGCCACAGATACCCTCACAACTATACTCTCGACCCCGACAGGGTCATCCTAATACACAGCTTAACCAAAAGGAGGGCAAAGGTGATTATCTTTTGGTGTCTCACCCTCTGTCCTCTATCTATATCTCCTCACGAGTGTCTTTCCGGCAGTTCTCTCTCTCTTCTCTGACCCCTCTTCCTATCTTCTTGTTCCCCTCACACTCTATCTGTGCCCTAACTTGGGTTTCTTTTCTTTTTTCCTTCTCCCTCTTATTTGATTTGGTCTCCCTTTTTCGCAATTATTCTCTATATATATTCTATATAGTTTTATCATATACAAGGATCTTCAGCTTAGAGGACCCTATGCAGCAGATGCCAGTTGACAACAATCATAATATGTTGTTTGTTCATGGGAGTCAAGCTATGGGAGATAGCCATCGTGCTGACTCATTATCCTTGTCTACTAATGGTTGTCACTAAGATGGAATTTTAGTGTTGTTCTTTGTGAAATTGACAATAAACACATTTTCAACCCTAAAGGATGATTTCACCTTTGGGAACATGTTACTATTGTAATTTATTCAGAGAGTTCTAAACTACAAATATCGACATCCTTTGCAGTTGTTGGCTTGAAGTTCTCAATGAACTACCACGGCGCTGTTGAGCCCACTGGTAGCTCATTGAGTTTTCCTGTCAGTGTGTAACTGCCTGGCCGTACGGTGTACAGGCAGACAGCTTACACTTACAGTCTGCAGGAGTCCTGCATGGACACATGATTGGCCTTTTTGGCACAATCATGTGCCAAAAATTGGACACATGATTGGCTGGATTGGACCAGAGACCTGTCACACAGGAAATGACACTTCCATCCATTCCGGCGCGCCGGAAATTACATTATGGCAGCCAAGGGAGCAGGAGAGGAAGTGGAGGATCGCATAGAGTAATCCCTCAACTTCCTATGGTGGCTGGGAGGGGGGAAAAAATCAAATAATGCAAAGATGGAACAACAAAAGAGCTAAACAGCCCAGCCAGTTGGAAAGAATATAAATAATAAAAAAACAGGGACCCAGGAGAAAACCAGCTGAGGTGGCGTTCACCCTTAGATAAACGCCTTGGGTGTCCATATGATGCATATAGCCCACAGCCAAAAACCTCCAACATTAAAAACCAAGATAAATATCCACGAAAAGTGGAATAAGGATTCACGGGGGGAAAAAAAAAATCTTTTAATCTCAATTTTTAATAAGGTCCCGTGAACAGTCAGACATACACTATGTTCAGAGCAAAATCAGTCTATACCAAATACAAAGTAAATACAACTCAAATTTAATATTAAAAAATATTTGAATAAAGACAGAGAAATATTAATTTCTCAATAAACAATGGCTGAATCCCTACAGAAAAGGCTTAAAGCTCAAAGACTCATTTAGGCCTGGATACACCGTAGCAGATAAGTTGTGTATCCATTTTGATTCTCGTTGAAGAAGTATTTTGTCTATATCCCCGCCCCTACCGCAATCTGGTATATGTTCTAATGCAAAAAGTTCCATCTTTGAGATATCAAAGGCATGATATAGCCCCATGTGCCTGCTAATTGGAGTTTCCATCTTTTTTTTTTATTTAGTAACTTAACATGATCTCTTATCCTGTGAAAAAAGGGCCTTTTGGTTTTACCCACATAAAATGCATTACATACACACTTCATGTAGTAAACTACACCAACCGTTTTACAGTCAGCAAAAAAATTGGGTTTATAGACTTGGCCATTAGGAAGAACCACCTCTGTGGTATTGGTGAGTAAATGAACAGAATTCACATCTTCCACAGGCATAGGTTCCTTTTCATTTAGTATTAGTTCTAGGATAGAGATGGCTATGTACTAGTTGATCTTTCAGAGATCTAGATTTAGTTACATAGTTACATAGTAGGTGAGGTTGAAAAAAGACACAAGTCCATCAAGTCCAACCTATGTGTGTGATTATGTGTCAGTATTACATTGTATATCCCTGTACGTTGTGGTCATTCAGGTGCTTATCTTATAGTTTCTTGAAGCTATCAATGCTCCCTGCTGAGACCACTGCCTGTGGAAGGGAATTCCACATCCTTGCCGCTCTTACAGTAAAGAACCCTCTACGTAGTTTAAGGTTAAACCTCTTTTCTTCTAATTTTAATGAGTGGCCACGAGTCTTGGTAAACTCTCTTCTGCGAAAAAGTTTTATCCCTATTGTGGGGTCACCAGTCCGGTATTTGTAAATTAAAATCATATCCCCTCTCAAGCGTCTCTTCTCCAGAGAGAATAAGTTCAGTGCTCGCAACCTTTCCTCATAACTAAGATCCTCCAGGCTCTTTATTAGCTTTGTTGCCCTTCTTTGTACTCGCTCCATTTCCAGTACATCCTTCCTGAGGACTGGTGCCCAGAACTGGACAGCATACTCCAGGTGCGGCCGGACCAGAGTCTTGTAGAGTGGGAGAATTATCGTTTTATCTCTGGAGTTGATCCCCCTTTTAATGCATGCCAATATTCTGTTTGCTTTGTTAGCAGCAGCTTGGCATTGCCTGCCATTGCTGAGCCTATCATCTACTAGGCCCCCCAGGTCCTTTTCCATCCTAGATTCCCCCAGAGGTTCTCCCCCTAGTGAGTAGATTGCATTCATATTTTTGCCACCCAAATGCATTATTTTACATTTTTCTACATTGAACCTCATTTGCCATGTAGTCGCCCACCCCATTAATTTGTTCAGGTCTTTTTGCAAGGTTTCCACGTCCTGCGGAGAAGTTATTGCCCTGCTTAGCTTAGTATCGTCTGCAAATACAGAGATTGAACTGTTTATCCCATCCTCCAGATCGTTTATGAACAAATTAAATACGATTGGTCCCAGCACAGAACCCTGAGGAACCCCACTACCCACCCCTGACCATTCTGAGTACTCCCCATTTATCACCACCCTCTGAACTCGCCCTTGTAGCCAGTTTTCAATCCATGTACTCACCCTATGGTCCATGCCAAAGGACCTTATTTTGTACAGTAAATGTTTATGGGGAACTGTGTCAAATGCTTTTGCAAAATCCAGATACACCACGTCTACAGGCCTTCCTTTATCTAGATGGCAACTCACCTCCTCATAGAAGGTTAATAGATTGGTTTGGCAAGAACGATTCTTCATGAATCCATGCTGATTACTGCTAATGATATCGTTCGTATTACTAAAATCCTGTATATAGTCCCTTATCATCCCCTCCAAGAGTTTACATACTATCGATGTTAGGCTAACTGGTCTGTAATTCCCAGGGATGTGTTTTGGGCCCTTTTTATTATAGGTGCTACATTGGCTTTTCTCCAAATTGTATTTTTTGAAGGCCTTCTCCTTTGCTTTTATATGCATTTTTACATTGGAGTTAAGCCATCCAGGACTTTTGTTTGCTCTTTTACATTTATTACCCAATGGGATACATTGGCTAATGCCCTTATTTAATATGCTCTTAAAGCAAACCCATCTCTCCTCCGTATTCTTTGTTCCTAAAATTTTATCCCAGTTTATGCCTTTTAGCAAGGTTTGTAGTTTAGGGAAGTTGGCTCTTTTGAAATTCAGTGTCTTTGTATTCCCTTTATGTTTCCTATTTGTGTGATTTATACTGAAACTGCGGTAGGTAATTTGATGATATTCACCTACATATTTTGACAAAATTTCATCCGTAGCAAGTAAATGCCAATATTTTAGAACAATTCCACAAACCTTTTTATGTTCCCCAGCAAATCTGGTAATAAAGCGTACAGATTGTCCACTCTCAGAGATTTTTTTTACAGTGGATTAGGCTCTTTCGATCCTTCTGTTTAACTCTCAGATAGGCTTTTTTTAGGCAAGTCTTGGTATACCCTCTATTTAGAAGACAAATTTGAAGTGCCTTGGCCTCCCGCTCATAGTCTCCATCCACACTACAGTTTCTCCTTATTCGCAAATATTGACTGTATGGGATGCTCTGGATTAAAGAGTCAGGATGCGAACTAGTGGCATGTAGAATAGCATTACCGGCTAGTGGTTTCCGATAGAGGGATGAACCAAGAGTACCATCTGGGTTTGTAAAAATTGTGATGTCCAAAAAATCAATAGACTTTTGGTCACAAGACAAGGTAAATTTCAAGTTGTAAGTATTTGATTCCAACTTCTTTAGGAAATGCATTAGTTCATCCCTCGTTCCTAGTCAGATGACAAAAATGTCATCTATGAATCTTCTCCACAACAACACCCTTTCAAAATCAGCAGAGAATTCATCCGAGGAAAAGATCTCATGCTCCCACCCCCCCAGGTACAGGTTGGCATACGACGGGGCCCATTTGGTCACCATCGCAACCAGGAGGTCCAAAACAAAGTTGTTTTAGGCCTTAGATTGAGGTCCTCGTCCTGATAGGAAGCCATCGACAACTCAAACCCCCAACTTGTGGGGGATCGAGTTGTAGTGGGCCTCCACATTGATTGCAACAAGCCAAGCTTCCTTTGGGATGGATAAACCATCCAAGGAACGCAGGAGATCTGCCGTATCCTGAATGTAGGAGCTTGGTGACTTTACATGTGGTCTTAGGTAATCGTCAACTAGCTTACTAGCTGGCTCAGTCAAACAGCCATTGCCAGATACTATAGGACGTCCCGGTGGAAACTGGGCGTTCTTATGTATCTTTGGCAAGGCATATAGAGTTGGCAGCCTGGGAGTTTTTACAGACTAAAAAATACACAAGTTTTTTTATCAATTAAGTTGCTGAAGAAGGCTCGATTAATCAAGGTATTACTTGTTGGGACGTTTTCACATTTGAGGTGGTTTGATTCATTGACCACTGATGATATATTATTATTCCCCTTTTTTTTAGACTCGCCTGCAGTCATCCATATTATTTATTAATAGGATCAGATTGTGTTTCAGTCATTGTTTGTCCTATGCAGCTGTATGATAGACTCATGTATAATATTAATATACCAAGCCAACTGGCTCCTCGGTTCACTCAGCCTCAATTGCAGTACCTTTTTGCATGATCTCCAAATATGGCCCTCCGGTCCCCCCTGGGTTTGCTCACTCTCTGAGGCATCTGTACTCTTAAAAGCCTTTCTGAACTCGCTAGCTGCCTCAGTTTTCCCAGCCTCCCAGACTCTCTCTCGGTCTCCCAGGCCCTCGTAGCCATTCTAATCTTCCAAGTCCTTCAGACAAAAAGCCTCCCCACCAGGGATTGCAGTCTCTGACCGAAACAACCAGGGCTCTGTCTCCAAATGGCAGCAACTGCTCTGAGCTCTGAGATGTGGCTTATAACAATCCTGACCACCTGTGCACTCACACAGACTGTAGGTAACTAGAAAAGCTCAGACACAGGACTGAAGGCTCTGTCCTACCCAATACTCTTTGAAATCTACAAGCTTCTGTGTCCCGCCTTCTTGGGGTACAGGTCCCCATGACTCCAAAACTATTCCTTCTTGGAGTATCACCCTTACAAATTGCCAAACCATCCAAAAAACTGCTTAGACACTTCCTCACAGCTGCACGATGCCTGGTCGCCCTCCACTGGAAGCTGCGCTCCCCACCCCCCCAAGAAGATCTGTACGCTAGAATAAAAGATGTAGAGCTAATGCAAAAAATTTCAGATAGATTACAGGACAGGCTTGAAATGCATGATAAGGTCTGGGAGGAGTGGCACCACTGAGAGGACCCGCCCTGAGCCGATGGTTGAGCCCCTACCTTTCCCTCCCACCTTACCTTTCCTATGCCACTTCTTCAACCCTCCTTTCCCCCTCTTTCTACTTTCTCCTCCTTTCTGTTTCTTCTTATCCTCTTTAGGCCCCATAATGGCCTATGGCAGACTCTACTTAGTATCTAACAGCTTACAATACGTGTTAGCTATGATCTTATACCAACTACTACACGGTTTACTGTTACTATGTACAGTTCAAAAACTGTTATTTGAAAAAAAAAATACATGAAAAATTTCAAAACTCCGGTGGGTGTAACAAGATGTCTGCTTTCCCCCTTCTCAGTATATCCTTACTATGGAGGGATGCAGGGTGTAGCAAGATGGCGGTGACGGAACCTCACTTCCGTTACACATTCTGACGGGTCGCCTAATCTGATGAAACAATGACACTGTAATTATTTTATTTAAAAAAAAAAAAAACTTCTAAGTCCCTGTTTTCCTAATCAGTGTACAGCTGTCATATGACCTAGCTCTTTCCCAGCCTATTTGCAGGGAAACAGTGGCAGGAGGAACGTGTAGTCCTCTACTGCTGGTCACATATTTAACTTCTGTTACACATTCTGACGAGTCGCCTAATCTGACGAAAAACCATCATCCATATACAGAAAGAGAAGGGATAATGTAAATAAACAGCATATGTATAGTATCACTTTAAAGCAACCAGTCAGATACCTGTTCTCATTTTCTAACCTGCACCAGAACAATGACTGCTTGATTCTGACTGGGTGTTACAAGGTTCACTTCTGTTTTATTTAGCAGCAGTTTTTATTAACAAGCCCTTTTCCATGTCATGAAGCTACACTGACCTGCCAGGACACGGATATTTCCCTCCACCAAAGGCTATATAGCCAGCCGGAAATATATTGTTGTCTACCATATCCTCCGTCCAGCGTTCCTGTGGGAAGAAAGCACAGTTTTTCCAATGAGGCCTTAAAGTGGATGTAAACCCTCACATAGACTTAGTGAAGGGACTATGCTCAGGTGATACACAGAGAGGAAACAAATCCTCCTACATAAGTTGTATCTGTCTATCTGCAGTCTTCTCTTCTCTACATTCATCCAAAGAAGAGAGCTCAGAGAGCCGATTGGAGGGAAGGGACACCCCCCCCCCTTTACACAGCACACAGGAACAGAGCTGAGGTTGTCAATCAGCTGTCACCTTTTTTCTCTTGGTGTCAGGAAATCTTGTCAGAAGTGATTCATGCTGATAGCAGAGGAACAAAACAACAGCCAGAAATTACACTTACTGCTTTTACAAGTTTACGTTTCATAACCACTTTAAGTAAATAATTACAACTTTCTCTTCCTAGACAAAACAATGGCCCTTGGGGCAGTAGGTTCCATTCAAAAATGGTCACTGGGTTTTTCTCTCTTTTAGAAACAAATTTGCTTACCATAACTGATTTTTAAATTCACTTGTAATGCGCCTTTGAGCTTGGTAGAAATCTCATGCCAAGAGGATAAAATTCCATAGCACAGCCCTCTGCTGTACATCATAGCCCTCTCTTCTTCTGAGAGCGTCTAATTACTCTAAAGCAGGGGTCTCAAACTGGTCGCCCTCCAGATGTTGCAGAACTACAAGTCCCATCATGCCTCTGCCTGTGGGAGTCATGCTTGTAACTGTCAGCCTTGCAATGCCTCATGGGATTTGTAGTTTCACAACAGCTGGAGGGCCGCTAGTTTGAGACCCCTGCTCTAAAGCCTCATACACACGATTGGATTTTCCGCAAAGCGTCCGAAGGGCGTGTGCCTGGATTTTGTCTTGCATACAAACGGCACACAATTGTTGGCCAACAAACACGAACGTGGTGACGTACTAGACGTACTGCGTGGTTTTTCAGCTCTTTAGCGCAACCTTTGGGCACCTTCTGATAATGTTGTGTTTGTTGAGCATTGCTTCCGAGCATATGTGTTTGTACTTTGGACTTTTGTCTGATGGACTTGTGTACACACGATCAGAAAATCCGTCAACAGACCGTTGTCCAGGGAAAATTTTAAAGCCTGCCATCCAACATGGAAAATCCGACAACAATTGTCCGATGGAGCGTACAAACGGTTGGATTTTTGGTCAACAGGCTCTCAACACACATTTACCTTATGAATCTTTACTCTTGTAGTCAGTTCCCGCCACTGTAGCATCTGAGTTCGTAAGTTTCAGGGAGAGTATCTGTATAGGGGGCATAATGGGAGATGGAGTAACAAACATTTGTGCTGGGGATGAGAGAGTTTGTGCTAGGATGGGGAATTTCGGATGGGGGGGGTTGATGGAGGGAGGTTTTGTACTAGGAGGGGCAGTTTTTTGGGGCGAGAGGGGGGAAATTCTGCTCTGGGAGAAATTTGGCTTGCAGAGGGAATTTATGCTTAGAGGGGTAAGCATGCAGATTGGTGCTGGACTTTTTTTAACTGCTAGCCAACCAGCTGCCTCAGTGAAACTGTGGCAGGTTTGTATGGCTGCGCAAATTGCCGTAGGTATACATCGGCTCTTAAAGACACTATTGCAGGCGCACGCGTGCGCCTGCAGCGTGTACACAGATCCAATGCACATGCCTGTTAGGCGCAATGTCCATCGGGTACCCGCGATCGCTCGCTGTAATCACACAAATCCCGGTTCTGTCAAGGAAGAGGAGACAGATCCTGTGTTCCTACCAAGTAGGAACAACGATATGTGTAAAAAATATGAGCCACTGGTGCAAAAAAACAATATTGTGTGAATTATTATGTTTGCTGAAGTCAAAAATACATTCCACCCTAAAGTGGGACGTTAAATATAAAAGGAAATAGAAAGCGTTGACTGCGCTAACTACTAAATAAATTTGTGTTATACCACTCTTATTGCAGCAGTGAAAAAATATATCTGTCAACTATTATGAAGTGCTATCACCAAATACCCTCCATACTCCTATTCAGTGATAAAAAAATGTATGTGTATACTCAAACATCAGCAACCAAACAATTCACCAAAAAAACCTTAAAAAACTTTAAAATTGTAAAATTTAAATTTACACTGCGGTTCGTGTGAAAAATAAATAAATAAATTTATATATATTATATATATATATATATATATATATATATATATATATATATATATATATATAAACCATTCAAATATACAGTGCTAGTGCTAGATCAAAATAAACCAACAAGGTGAAATCAGATAAATGATTGAATAATTAAATAATATAATGTGTCTATCAAGTCCCAGTGAATATCTTCAGTGTAATGCCCCGTACACACGGTCGGATTTTCCGATGGACAATGTCCGATCGGAGCGTGTTGTCGGAAATTCCGACCGTGTGTGGGCTCCATCGGACATTTTCCATCGGATTTTCCGACACACAAAGTTGGACAGCAGGAGATAAAATTTTCCGACAACAAAATCCGTTGTCGGAAATTCCGATCGTGTGTACACAAATTCGACGCACAAAGTGCCACGCATGCTCAGAATAAATAAAGAGATGAAAGCTATTGGCTACTGCCCCGTTTATAGTCCCGACGTACGTGTTTTACGTCACCGCGTTCAGAATGATCGAATTTTCCGACAACTTTGTGTGACCGTGTGTATGCAAGACAAGTTTGAGCGAACATCCGTCGGAAAAAATCCTAGGATTTTGTTGTCGGAATGTCCGAACAAAGTCCGACCGTGTGTACGGGGCATTAGTCAACTTATTCCTGTGTATTCATCCCTCATCCGTAGCTCCGCGCAACTGATTCCACCAATTTGTGACACTACCACCACCTTATAGATTGGCCACTCACCAGAAGTAAGTATATATACGCCTTTGGTTCATCAATGGGATAACCACTCCATTCAGGAGGATCAGTCTGCACTTTTCCCAGGCAGCGTATCAGTATAATTGACTTCTCCTGTTCTATTAATTCTCATTAAAAATAAACAGCAATCGTTGCGTAGTATGTCTTACAGTTCATTAATAAAAAGATTTAAAAGTCTGTTTAACTCACAATTTTGTGTGCCCACAAGCCGGCACCAAGCCTATCCAGCGGTGTAAATGGGGTAAAAAGTATCAGCGTGCATATCCCCCATGTTATCCTATGTTATCCTGTGTTGGCGTGCGTTCCAGGCCTCACTCTCACTCGGCCGGAAGTGACGTAGTAATTTTCCAAGCAGCCTCTACACGTTTCGCAAATAGTATTGTGTCATCAGGAAACTGCTGTGTGATGTTCATCGCAGTATTTATGCCCCAAACATAACTTATTAGACCTATCGCTTTACCACGGTACCGGAAGCGATCGATCCGCCATTTTGACTACTGGTATCCCTCGCCCATTCCCGGCGCTCTGTTTCCCTATTGGTCCTCATTGGTAGTGTCTCCGGAAGCTAGATTAGCTCTGACACCATTTATATTCTTACCCAGGTGCAATTCGGTCCATAGACAGTGTAATAACCTTATCAAAACCACCGGGATTTCCCCATATAAATGGCTGGAATGGCTTTTACAATCCTCATGATACTAAATCAATAAAATGATAATTAAAATTACAGAACACGTATAAAAGCTTTATATGAAAAGCCCCTCCATAGTACTGTTTTGTTTTTACTAGACCTACATGTACATTAAGTTATTAAGCTGTAAATGAATTTAATAACAAGTTGTAAATCAATTTGTGCATGAAAAAAAGGAATTTTACGTTAAAAAGGCTAAAAAAGGAGAGCAAGACAATTGGGTATTTTAAACTAAAGGTGGAACATGAAAAAATAAAAAAAATGATATATATATAAAATGGAGGAAAAATGAAAAAAATTGAAAAAATGAAAAAAGTGAAAAAATGGATGAAAAATAAATTAAATGAAAAAATAATAAAAAAAGAAATAAATATAAAAAAAAAATTAGAAGAACAAAATAGTGAGAAAATGGAAATGAAAAAGTGAAAAATGAAGGAATAAAATACTAATCTAATAATTCTTTATAAAACAATTAATGTCTAGTTCCACATTCAACCCTTGCGGTTTCATCGTATTTAATTTAAATATCCAGTAAATTTCATTGCGTGATACTTCTCTTCGTAAGTTCGAATTCCTCCAATCCTGCTCTATTTTGTCTATAGCATAAAACTTAAGGTGTCGTGGGTCTCTTGTGTACATCCCTAAAATGTTTTGAAACGCTGTGGTATTTATACCCCTTTTTTATATTTCTAATGTGTTCTCCTATTCTAACGGAAAGTGTCCTTGTTGTCCTTCCCATGTACTGTAGTCCACAACTTCATTCCAGTATGTAGGTCACATGGGTATTACAGCACGTGATGAGCTTAATCAATTTTGTATTTTTGTTTGGTTGAGCTGGATTGGAATTCTATTGTTTTCCTAGTTTCTTTGTTTGTAAGCCTACAGGGTTTACATTTGCCACATCTATAGAAGCCCTTATGGTCAAGGAAAGTTATACTTTTTTTCGGGGGATCGGGCACATTTTTTACAATTCCATCTCTGATCCTTCTTGCCCTTCTATAGATGAATGTTGGTTTGGATGGTAGGATTTTATTCAAGTGTGGGTCATTGCAGATTATTGGCCAATTCTTTTTCACAATCCCTTCTAGTGCTTTATATTGTTTATTGAATCCTGTTATGAATGGTACATTATCTCTTTCTCTTTGTTCCCTATTTTTGCTCTGTAGTATGATGTCCCTATCTAGGCATCCTACTTTTTCCCTAGTATGTTCCAACTCATTCCTATCGTAACCTTTGTCCACAAACCTTTTAATAAGGACACTAGTTTGTGCATGATAGTCTCCCATCAGGTCACAGTTCTGATGAATTGGCCCTTGGGAATGGATTTCTTCCACTGGGGATGGTGGCAGCTGCTAAATGGTATGTATGCATTCCGGTCAGTATCTTTGAAATGCGTTCTAGTGTATAGTCGCTCTCCATTTTTAAAAATCTCTAAATCTAGAAAGTTGATAGTGTCCTGATGTACGTTTACAGTGAACTTAATGCCATACTGGTTTGCACCTATGTGTTTGACAAATTCATCTAGTTCCTCCTGACTACCTTTCCAGACAATCAGGATATCGTCTATAAATCTTTTATATGTCTGTATGTGTGGCCAACACCTTCTGAATATCTCCTCCCCCTCCCATTTATTTAGGAAGATGTTGGCCACACTTGGGGCATATTTATTTTCCTTTCCTACCCCCTTTATCTGTTTGTAGAATTTGTGATCATGCCAGAAAAAAATGTTGCCCATGGCCATTATTAAACCTTCTAGTATAAACCTCCTCTGTTTTAACCTCAGGTCTGATAGGTTTTTCATTGCCCATGCTACTGCTGCCAATGCATCAGTTTGCTTTATATTGGTGTACAACGACTCCACATCTATGGTGACAAATAGTGTGGAATCGTTCACCTTGATCTGTTTAAGTAGGTTAATAACATCCTTGCTATCTTTTATGAAAGCCTGTCCCTTCCCTGCCAGCGGTTGGAGAAATACATCCAGGTATTCTCCTAGCCTGAAATGCACCGACCCAATCCCGCTGATGATGGGCCTTCCTGGTGGTTTAGTTTTGTTCTTATGGACCTTTGGTACCTGGTATATAACTGGTACTTTAGGTGCTTCAGGTAGTAAATATCTTCCTTCTTTCTTGTTTATTATCCTGTCTGCAATGGCATTATTTAAAAATTCATTTAATTTGATTTTAAGCTCCTTATTTAGGTTCTTTTTTTAGTGGTTGGTATGTGGTATTATCTTTTACCAATCTCTCTAGTTCCAATCCATAGTCCTTCTTTGTTAGGACCACCAGATCCCCCCCCCCCCCCACCTTGTCTGCGGGCCTGAACACTGTGTCTTTCCGTTTTTCTAATCTTTTAATGCCCTGCCATACTCCATCTGTTGTCTTAGGTTTTTCTGGTTTTATACTTTTAATTTCCTTTTCTACCATTTTTTTGAACACCTCAATATATTGATTCGTACTGGATTTCGGATTGAATGCGGACTTGTTCCTTAACTGGCTATGTGTATATATGGTACTGTTCTGCTCTGTGCACACATAGAAAAGGTAGAAAAAGGAAATTAAAAGTATAAAACCAGAAAAACCTAAGACAACAGAGAGTATGGCAGGGCATTAAAAAATTAGAAAAACGGAAAGACATAGTGGTCAGGCCCGCGGGCAGGGGGGGGGGGGGGGGGGGTGTCTGGTCTTCCTAACAAAGAAGGATTATGGATTGGAACTAGAGAGATTGGTCAAAGATAATACCACATACCAACCACTAAAAAAGAACCTGAATAAGGAGCTTAAAATCAAATTAAAGGAATTTTTAAATAATGGCATTGCAGACAGGATAATTAACAAGAAAGAAGGAAGATATTTACTACCCGAAGCACCTAAAGTACCAGTTATATACCAGGTACCAAAGGTCCGTAAGAAAAAAATTAAACCACCAGACAGGCCCATCATCAGCGGGATTGGGTCGGTACATTCCAGGCTCGGAGAGTACCTGGATGTATTTCTCCATCCGCTGGCAGGGAAGGGACAGACTTTCATTAAAGATAGCAAGGATTTTATTAACCTTTATTAATCCTGACGAGTGAGAGTGAGGCCTCGGACGCACGCCAACACAGGAGAACATAGGGGATATGCACGCTAAACTTTTTACCCCATTTACAATGCTGGATAGGCTTGGTGTCGGCTTGTGGGCACAAAATATTGTGAGTTTAACAGCCTTTTAAATCTTTTTATTATTAAACAGTGAGACATACTACGTAATAATTGCTGTTTATTTTTTATGAGAATTGATAGAACAGGAGAAGTCAATTATACTGATACGCTGCCTGGGAAAAGAGCAGACTGATCCTCAGAGTGGAGTGGTTATCCCATTCATGAACCAAAGGCGTATATATACTTACTTCTGGTAAGTGGCCAATCTATAAGGTGGTGGTATTGTCACAAATTGGTGGAATCAGTTGCACGGAGCTACGGATGAGGGATGAATACACAGGAATAAGTTGACTTACACTGAAGATATTCACTGGGACTTGATAGACACATTATATTGTTTAATTATTCAATCATTTATCGGATTTCACCTTGTTGGTTTATTCTGATCTAGCACTAGCACTGTATATTTGAATGGTTTACACATATATATATATTTATTTTTCACATGGACGGCAGTGTAAATTTTAATTTTACAATTTTAACGTTTTTTAAGGTTTTTTTTGGTGAATTGTTTGGTGGCTGATGTTTGGGTATACACATACATTTTTTTATCACTGAATATGAACTAGGAACAACGATATGTCTCCTCCTCTAGTCACTCCAATCCCCCCACAGTTAGAACACACAGTGAGGGAACACATTTAACCCCTTGATTGCCCCCTAGTGTTAACCCCTTCCCTGCGAGTGACATTTTTACAGTAATCAGTGGCTATTTTTAGCTCTGATTGTTATTACAAATGGAATAACAAGGACTGTATATGTTAAAGTGATGTTCCTGGCAAAAAAATACAAATTTAAAGCCAGCAGCTACACATACTGCAGCTGCTGGCTTTAAATAATAGGACACTTACCTGTCCTGGAGTCCCTCGATGTCGGCACCGCAGCTGATGTTTCCATCAGCTGTCGGATGCTGCCGCTGCCATTGCAGGTAAGGGAACCCGGCAGTGTAGCCTTTCGGCTTCATGCCGGGAACCCTACTGCGCATGCGCGAGGCCCCACTCCTTTCTCCTATTGGCCCGGTGGCAGGAATAGGAGGAGGGAGCCCCGCGTGACGTCACTGGCCGCGGCCCACACTCCCGGAAGTGGGAAAGGATACCTGTCAAAAACAGTTATCCTGTCCCCCCTCCCCCCAGCAAGGTGCTAATCGTGGCACCGGAGGGGGGGAGGAATCCGATTAGGGTGGAACTACGCTTTAAGAACATTTTACCTATACTTGACAACAGGTAAACACCCCTCTCCACCCCTCTTTCCTTTATAATCATTTAGAAGCTTCCTGCCAATATGCATTTTTGGTTATTGACAATGTTGATCCAGAAGCATATATTGCTCTTGCAAGAGCTTGATGGATGTTCACCTGATTTTCAGGTGTCATGTTATCTATAAATGAAAAGATTGTGTATTTTTGGGAGGCCGTGGTTTGTAACACTTCCTTACTTGAAGATGCTGCTGGTGAAGAAACATTTTTTTGATGATCCAGAGGCAGCAGAGTGTTTCTGCAATAACTCTGGAGGGAAAAGCTCCTCATACTTTCATTCTGGTTCTCAACATTTCATTTCATAAAGCCTTTTTAAATTATCTTTAGGGTATCTCTGGCATGCCAGGATGTGTTTTGTCATCCTTTTAGCATTTGGAAAGTAATATTTATTCTCACAATATTTGCAAATTGAAGCTTTACTCTCAGCAGAAATTACATTGTGAAAATGTTTCCAAACTAGATGTTGGTCTCACCATTTTACTGAGAGGAGGAAAAGAAATAAAAATTTACTGACCAGACTATAGGGAAACATTATGCTGTGATGGAGAACATTAATGGTTAAAACCACTAAACAAATTTGACAGACAAATTTCCCCTCTTACCTTTCAACTAATGCTTGAGAGTACAAAAACTATCATCTACTGTATCTCAACAATCACCCAACTGTAGGAAGTACAAGATGGAGCCCACAAGCAAACTAAAAACTGGAGCCTTTCCCTTGCCGTGCCCCCAAGTGGCAGAAATGCATATTTCTCTTGTTTGAGAACTGCATTGAGAAGTACAATGTTACTTGAATTGTATTCCAGGATTTGCTTGTCTACAGCTGAGAGAACATACAATAATTTAGGACTTTACATAAAGTCTTAGAAATCTTTCATTAAGTTCTTCATGTTATATAGTTTGAATACCATGTCATAGATATACTATTTATCACTGTGAAACAACATATTCCACCCATTTTTATATATATATAAAAATCGACTTTGAAAAAAACCTGTTTATTCCCCCAATTTTTCCTTTTTTCCCCCCAGGCTTTCCCATATCTACATACATGTCATAACTGTGATTTAGGTGGTGGAGTTTAGCTTTAAACATGGTTCATGCTTCAGCTTTAAACATGCTTCATTTATCTTTAAACATTGCATACCAAAGCCACCTTATATATGTGTTTGATAACTTACTGGTTTATATTTTTCAGGATCCAGAAAATATTTTGGGTCCCGGTGAACCCAATAAGGAGACATGAGCAACAAGTCCCCAGGAGGAATCTCATAATTCTGCAGAAAAAACAAAATACAGCAATGAGTTAGGTCAGGCAGCAACACACTCTGCAGTGCACCCGAAAAGTATTCACTTTACTTTTTCCACATTTTGTTTTGTTAGAGCCTTATTCCAAAGTGGAATAAATTCATTATTTTCTTAAAAGTTCTACAAAAGAATACCCCATAATGGCAATGTGAAAGAAGTTTGTTTGAAATCTTTGCAAATTTATTAAAAATAAAAAATGAGAAAATCACCTGTACATAAGTATTCATAGCCTTTGCCATGAAACTCAAAATTGAGCTCAGGTGCATCCTGTTTCCACTGATCATCCTTGAGATGTTTCTACAACTTGGGGTCCACTTGTGCTAAATTCAGTTGATTGGACATGATTTGGAAAGGCACACACCTTTCTATACAAGGTCCCACAGTTAATAGTGCATGTCAGAGCACAAACCAAGCCATGAAGTCCAAGGAATTGTCTGTAGACCTCTGAGACAGGATTGTATCGAGGCACAGATCTGGGGAATGGAAAAAGTTTGGAACCACCAGGGCTCTTCCTACAGTGGGCCGCTTTGCCAAACTGAGTGATCGGGGGAGAAGGGCCTTAGTCAGGGAGGTGACCAAAAACCCGATGTTCACTCTGACAGCGTTTTTCTGTGGAGAGAGGAGAACCTTCCAGAAGAACAACCATCTCTGCAGCACTGCACCTATCAGGCCTGTATGGTAGAGTGACCAGACCGAAGCCACCCCTCAGTAAATGGCACATGACGGCCTGCCTGGAGTTTGCCAAAAGGCACCGAAAGGACTCTCAGACCATGAGAAACAAGATTCTCTGGTCTGATGAAACAAAGATTGATCTCTTTGGCATGAATGGCAAGTGTCATGTCTGGAGGAAACCAGGCACCGCTCATCACCTGGCCAATACCATCCCTACAGTGAAGTAAGGTGGTGGCAGCATCATGCTGTGGGAATATTTTTCAGTGGCAGGAACTGGGAGACTAGTCAGGATCGAGGGAAAGATGAATGCAGCAATGTACAGAGATTTCCTTGAAGAAAACCTGCTTCAGAGAGCTCTGGACCTCAGACTGGGGCAAAGGTTCATCTTCAAACAGGACAACAACCTTAAGCACACAGCCAAGATAACAAAGGAGTGGCAACTCTGTGTCCTTAAGTGGCTCAGCCAGAGCCCAGACTTGAATCCGTTCTGACCTGAAAAAGGCTGTGCACCAACACTCCCTATCCAACATGATGGAGCTTGAGAAGTCCTGCAAAGAAGAATGGGAGAAACTGCCCAAAAATAGATCTGCCAAGCTTGTAGCATCATACTCAAAAAGACTTGAAGCAGTAATTGGTGCCAAAGGTGCTTTAACCACTTAAGGACCGGGCCTATTTTTCAGACTTGGTGTTTACAAGTTAAAATATTTTTTTTTGCTAGAAAAATACTTAGAATCCCCAAACATTATATATATTTTTTTTCAGACACCCTAGAGAATAAAATGGAAGTCATTGCAATACTTTACGTCACACCATATTTGCACAGTGGTCTCACAAGCGATTTGGAAAAAATACACTTTTTTGGATTAAAAAAATTAGACAACATTAAAGTTAGCCCAATTTTTTTATGTATTGTGAAAGATAATGTTTTCCAAGTAAATTGATACCCAACATGTCACACTTCAAAATTGCGCCCGCTCGTGGAATGGAGACAAACTTTGACCCTTAAAAATCTCCATAGGCGACGTTAAAAAAAAGTATACAGGTTACCAGTTAAGAGTTACAGAGGAGGTCTAGTGCTAAAATGTATGCTCTCGCTCTAACGATCGCGGCGATACCTCACGTGTGTGGTTTGAACATTGTTTTCATATGCGGGCGCGACTTATGTATGCGTTCGCTTGTGTGCGAGATCGGCGACATTGTCCTTTTAAAAAAACTACATTTGGATCACTTTTAATAAACATTCCTTGTAATAGAAAAAAGCATGACAGGGCCTCTTAAATGTGAGATCTGGGGTCAAAAAGACCTCAGATCAGTGGCGTAGCGTGGGGGGTGCGGGGGGTGCCGTGGCCCCGGGCGTGACATTTAGAGGGGCGCAATTTCGTGCCAGTAGTGTCACTACTGGCTGCCTCCTCCTAATTTAATTTCCTGTGTCCTCCGCGCTCCGCCGCCATGTCCAGTGTTTGGCGCCCTGTGATTGGGCGTATGGGGGTCATGTGCGGCATGGGGCTGGCCTATCCGCGATCACGGTTCTCCTGAAGTCCCCCCTCCGCACATGACCCCCATAAGCCCAATCACAGTGCGCCGGGAAACAATGAATATGGCGGCCGGAGCGCAGGGGAGACGAGCACTGGAGAGTGTGAGCCGCCGGGGCAGCTGTCTTCTTCTTCTCCTCCTCCTATCCTCCAGACCGATGCAAGACACCGATACAAGAAGGTGAGGAATGGATAAACACGGCGGGGGGTCGGGGGAGAGAAGAGACAGGCGCTGTATATGTAGTGTCAGTATAGGAAGACTAGGCAGGACAGTATAGTGTACAGTGTAGTATAGTGGTCAGTATAGTGTAGTGGACAGTGTAGTATTGTGATCAGTATAGTGTAGTGGAGAGTGTAGTATTGTGGTCAGTATAGTGTAGTGGTCAGTATAGTGTAGTGGACAGTGTAGTGGACAGTGTAGTGTAGTGGACAGTGTAGTGTAGTGGACAGTGTAGTATTGTGATCAGTATAGTGTAGTGGTCAGTATAGTGTAGTGGTCAGTGTAGTATAGTGGTCAGTGTAGTATAGTGGTCAGTATAGTGTAGTGGACAGTGTAGTATTGTGGTCAGTATAGTGTAGTGGTCAGTATAGTGTAGTGGTCAGTGTAGTATAGTGGTCAGTATAGTGTAGTGCACAGTGTAGTATAGTGGTCAGTGTAGTGTAGTGGTCAGTGTAGTGTAGTGTAGTGGACAGTGTAGTGTAGTATAGTGGTCAGTGTAGTGGACAGTGTAGTGTAGTGGACAGTGTAGTATAGTGGTCAGTGTAGTGTAGTGGACAGTGTAGTGTAGTGGTCAGTGTAGTGTAGTGGACAGTGTAGTGGTCAGTGTAGTGTAGTGGACAGTGTAGTATTGTGGTCAGTATAGTGTAGTGGTCAGTGTAGTGTAGTGGTCAGTGTAGTGTAGTGGACAGTGTAGTGCACAGTGTAGTATAGTGGTCAGTATAGTGGTCAGTGTAGTGGACAGTGTAGTATAGTGGTCAGTGTAGTATAGTGGACAGTGTAGTGTAGTGGACAGTGTAGTATAGTGGTCAGTATAGTGTAGTGGACGGTGTAGTGTAGTGGTCAGTGTAGTGTAGTGGTCAGTGTAGTGTAGTGGTCAGTGTAGTGTAGTGGACAGTGTAGTATAGTGGTCAGTATAGTGTAGTGGTCAGTGTAGTGTAGTGGACAGTGTAGTGTAGTGGACAGTGTAGTGTAGTGGACAGTGTAGTGTAGTGGACAGTGTAGTATAGTGGTCAGTATAGTGTAGTGGACAGTGTAGTGTAGTGGTCAGTGTAGTGTAGTGGACAGTGTAGTATAGTGGTCAGTATAGTGTAGAGGTCAGTGTAGTGTAGTGGTCAGTGTAGTGGACAGTGTAGTATAGTGGTCAGTGTAGTGTAGTGGACAGTGTAGTGTAGTGTAGTGGTTAGTGTAGTGGACAGTGTAGTATAGTGTTCAGTATAGTGTAGTGGTCAGTGTAGTGTAGTGGACAGTGTAGTATTGTGGTCAGTATAGTGTAGTGGTCAGTATAATGTAGTGGTCAGTGTAGTATAGTGAACAGTGTAGTGTAGTGGTCAGTGTAGTGTAGTGGACAGTGTAGTATTGTGGTCTGTATAGTGGTCAGTGTAGTGTAGTAGACAGTGTAGTATGGTGGTCAGTGTAGTGTAGTGGACAGTATAGTGGTCAGTGTAGTGTAGTTCTCAGTGTAGTGGTCAGTATAGTGGACAGTATAGTGGTTAGTGTAGTGGTCAGTGTAGTGTAGTGGACAGTGTAATGGTCACTGTAGTGTAGTTCTCAGTGTAGTATAGTGGTCAGTATAGTATAGTGTAGTGGACAGTGTCGTTCTCAGTGTAGTGGTCAGTATAGTGGTCAGTGTAGTATAGTGGTCAGTGTAGTTCTTAGTGTAGTGGATAGTATAGTGGTCAGTGTAGTTCTTAGTGTAGTGGACAGTATAGTATAGTGGTCAGTGTAGTGGACAGTATAGTGGTCAGTGTAGTGGACAGTATAGTGGTCAGTGTAGTGTAGTGGTCAGTGTAGTTCTTAGTGTAGTGGACAGTATAGTATAGTGGTCAGTGTAGTGTGTAATGGTCAGTATAGGAATCAGGTAGGTCAGTACTATTGTATTTGAAGGGACTCGGGGAGTGATAAAAGTATGCAGGTTAGGGGGGGGGGGCGGGAAAATTGCTTGCCTTGCCCCGGGTGCTGACAACCCACGCTACGCCACTGCCTCAGATCTCACATTTACACAAAAATGCAATAAACAAATAAATTCCCTTTAAGACCGTTGGGCAGAAGTGACGTTTGACGTCACTTCCACCCTCCAATGGCGTGGAGCCGAGCGAGAGGGCCATCTTTCCCTCACTCAGCATCCAGCCTGTAAGGGGAGAGGACCGAATCGTCTCTGCCGCTACCGACGGCTCCGGTAAGCGGGGACCACCGAAGCGCGCGGAGGGAGAGGCTCCCGATAAAAGTGATCTTGTGGCGAATCCGCCGCTGAGACCACTTTTTTCTGAAAGCCAGCCGCCAACTGTTGAAGAGGATAACAGGGTTATGGCAACTAGCTGCTGCCATAACAACAGTATTCACTTCAAACAGCCGACGTACAACTGCGGCGGCTGGTCCTCAAGTGGTTAACAAAGTATTGAGTAAAGGCTGTGAATACTTATGTATATGCGATTTTTTATTTTTTTTTAATAAATTTGCAAAGATTTTAAAACAAACTTCTTTCATGCTGTCATTATGGGGTATTATTTGTAGACTTTTGAGGAAAATAATGAATTTAATCAATTTTGGAAAAAGGCTGCAACATAACAAAATGTGGAAAAAGTGAAGCGCTGTGAACATATAGTATATATAGTATAGTCCAGCACTCTGAAGTAAAGTTAATACAAGATGTCCAAAATATCTGGTAAGGGTAAATCAGGTATACACTCAAATTCAGCTGCTCCTTTTCATAGATCTGGGGTGGATCCATCCATATACAAATGAAAGAGAGCAAACAAGGGTGCCGGATCAGTGTTTAGTACATTTATTCACAAGATAAAAGAGCACACTTACTTGTTAGAACCTGTAAAGCAGCCTGGAGGGGAAGGAGGGGTACACAATGCAACCAATGGCATGGGAAGCAGATTGGCTGTTAGGATCAGGAGCCTCTGGCAATGGAGCCGTACCCGCCAGAAAACGGAAAAAAGCTGGCGGCGTCTACAGCCGTCCCTCGTGCACCTCAGACAGGTAACGTGAAAGTCACTGGAAACCCACCAGCAGAAACCACACAGTGACTTTCACTTTACCTGTCTGAGGTGCACGAGGCAGGTCCAGCTCCATTGCCATCTCAGCTTAAAATCTATTGCTTGCAACATCCTTGATGACCTATCAGTGTATTCTTGCTCCTTCATTATCCAATCAGCAGCTCTGGCTGGGGAGTGAAACTCAGCATTAGCAAAATTTTTGCAAAAATCCTTCTATGCAATTCTATATCACCTAAATTGTACATACCAGTGCTCTTTATTTTCAAATGCTGCATCTGCTTCTCATTACATATGCAGCTAGGAGGGGGTCTCTCCACATAAACAGCTGGGCCCTCAATCCCCCTCCATTGGCTGAGGTTGGGGCATTAGCACAGTTTGAACAGGCCGGAGCAACCGCTAGGGGTCCTAGGTCCATCCTGCAAAAGGCAGGCGGGGAATGGAAGTCCTGGCAGTTTTTGTGGAGAGGCCCTCCCACAGCTGCTTATGTACTGGTAAGTAGGTGCAGCATTTGAGTGCTGGTATGAACTATTTAGGGAATGTGGAATTGTATAAGGGGTTTTTGGTTAAATGTTGCTAAAGGTGGTTTAGTGCATGGAGTGAGAGGACGTGCATCGCGGCAGCTCCCGATCCTGTTGGCTTCCAAGGGGCTCTATCTCCTTCATCACAGTCCACATTGTCACCAAAACGCACCGATGGGCAAGGGAAAGCCTAAGGACCAACCTAAACCCTAAACCAACCCAACCTAAACCCGTCGGTGATCGTACACAGGGCCATCTGGGACGGTTTGTGACCCAAGCATCTGCGACCTACATGAATCAGGGAAAATCCAAGATGGCGCCTCCATCTCCGGCCTGCTCTGAGCCAGCAGACACCATGCAGGTACGCTCTAGAGGCCACTCTACCTCCCTTACAGACCTTGAGCCTCCACTAGACAGCCCACATAGCCTCCCACAGGCCTCCCTGTGCTCTGGTGACGGTTGGGACATGGAGTTGCAGGTGCGATCCATGCACACATACATGCGATCCCTGCCTACAAAATCTGTCTTTGCGCACCATGTCTCCCGCATAGGAAAGGCATACAGACAGGAGATAACTGAACTTAAACAAGACCAAGGGGTCCGTATGGAGGACGTAGAGAACACAGACGGCATCTGCAACACATTGCAATCCCATGAGGAGACCCTTAACTCCCACACTTTTATGCTGCAGCAGCTCATGTACCACCAGGATGATATCGAGAACAGACAGAACAATATCAGGATCCATGGCATCCCAGAGACTGGAACACAAGGACCTGGCAGCAGCAGTCACCACCGCCTTTAACCAGCTACTCCAGAAGCCTAAAAATGCCCACATTGAGCTGGACAGGGTACACAGAACCTCGGGCCCGAGGAACCCAGATTCCTCCTTTATCCGTGACACGCTTTGCAGGGTGCACTTCTACAAAGTTAAGGAAGAAATCATGTGGGCCGCCAGCACGCAGGATTCCATCCGGCTGAATGACACCCCTGTTATGCTGCTCCTGGACCTCTCACGCCAAACACTGGCCATGAGATGCGCTCTTAAACCACTCACATCTCTTCTCCAGGAGAAAAATATTAAATACCAATGGAGGTTCCCATTCCAGTTACAGGTCCATCATGAAGGCAGGATGGCCCTCTTCCGCACCCTGGGGGACTTTCTGCAGTTCCTGAGCACCCTAGAGCTACCTCAGGTCTCCCTACCAGATTGGCCGCTCCCACCTACCAATCCGGGTCTCCCATTCAACTCGCAATGGCAGAAGTCCGGCAAGAACAAGCGCCTCCCACTCAGATGCCACCTAAGTGGCTGACTCTGCCCTGGCTCCCGCCTATTACTTACCTTTACCCTGTACTCGGGACTCTTTTCTTTGCTCTGACACAGGGCATAAGCCCTCCATCCATGACTAGTTGGGACTAACATTCGGGGCCACCTGAATGGTGCCCACACTGACTTTGTTGCCCTTCCAGGGAACTTCCTTTTTTTCCCCTTATTGCTCCTGTTTTGCAATGTTTATACCTGTTCTGAACATTTTTTCTTTAATTGTTTATTTTTATTTATTTTTTCCCTAAGGTACTTGGCCGCACAGGGATCTTCCTCCATGCTGTAGTCTGCCTGTTTGGCTATGATGGTATTGACTTTCTCCTCCCCTTGTGCCACTAGCTACATCCTGCATCCCATTGCTCCACCACACTCCCCTTGAGCATACTTTACAACAGTATGATGGAGCATGTGTTCTACATAGTAGTTATATGCCTTATAGTTCATATTAAGTTATCTATGATCTCTGTTGATGGTTATTTCTAGTTTAGCAGTCATTACTGCACCCCCTTGGACCCCGGGATCGGGAGGCACCCCATGTTCTTACCACGACTAGCCCCTTAGAACAGATAGTGTGTGTATATGCACTGTACTTTTACTAGTCAGTTTTCCATTTTAGAAATGTCAAGCTATTTACTTAATGGTTTACTACTGTCACCCGATGGCCTGTTACTTCTTCTTTCACGGTTTTCAGTGGTGGTTCAGTCTCTTGCAACTCTAATCCCTTTTTCTCCCCTGTACTGGAGGTGGATCCCACCCACTCCTTCAACTCTCACCTCTTTCTCTTATCTCACTCTGTTCTCTCCCCTGCCTCCCCCCATTCCTTCTCCCTTCTCCCCCTGCTTGGGCAGACCTTGATGCACATACCATCTGGTGTTAGATCTCTATGGAGATTTATTGTCCTCCTTTCCTTGTTTCACCATGATGTTCCATGATCACATAACCTCGTCATCCTTTAACTGTAGAGGCCTCAACACCCCAGAGAAAGGGAGCCAGATATTATACCACTTTTAGAAAGCCAGGACTCAAAATTTTGCTCCTGCAGGAGACTTACTTTAGGGGCACGGCCATCCCGACCCTCAATAATCCTTATTGCCACCAGTGGTACCACAGTACGAACCCGCAGGCTAAATCAAAAGGAGTGTCTATAGCCTTCCACAAATCATTCCATCCAGAAGTTCTGGACTCCCTTGTTGACCCCCAGGGCCGTTTTCTTTTTCTTAAATTAAAAACTAACTCCACTATCTTTACAGTGGCTAATGTATACGGACCAAACCTAGACCAGGGGAGCTTCCTATCCATTTTCATCTCTGCCATCCCTCTATCATCAACAATAGGTTCTCCTTCTCTTGGAAGAAGAAAGGGATAAATTAATTGATCCTATTACATAAATGAAAGTGAGGCTATAGGCGCTATATCTGTCTCTCCCCTGTGGTCACACAATATACCATTGATAGGGCATCTACTGAAATTAATTAGTACTCCTCTGCTTTTTTGACCAATCCAGGTCCAGATGTATCCGCATTTAATTCATACAGCACTCTTGAGCCACCTGAAGAAGCTCTTTTGAAGCAAAACATGTAGAACGGTAGTGTCTGTATTTCCTTATGAATAGAACAAGTAATATAACAAGGAATCTTTTATCAATTTTTTTTTTATAATACAATTTATTGAATTTTATCAAATGTAATCAATTTACTCTCTTGGCACCTTAAAAGTCCTGTGGTTTGTTTCTCTTCTTTTTTCAACTTTACGCACTTGCTTAATGATTGTGCTTGATTAGCTGCATCACTGGCTACACTAGTTAAGGAATGACAGCTGTGACCTCAGAAAGGATGTAACACTGGGGTTATTAGTCACAGGGAAGATGTACCCTGATTACCTCCTGCACTAACTGCACAAGCATTTTTTCACAGTCCTGGGCTCCCCGGAAAGGATGTGGGGTGAGGTGGGGTAGGGGAATGGGGGGGGGGGGGGGTCGATGAAAACTTTCAAAGCCTCATAAAGGTAACTGGGCTGGGTGGCTTTAAAGCCGGCCAGAACACTTTTAGCTGAAAGCTCTTTGCCAGCTGTTAAAGTCCGTTCCTCCTTTAACACCTTATCTACCATGCTGTTTTATAAACGTACCTTGGTAGACAAGTGGTAAAGCTTGGAGTCACTTACACAGGGCTATGGCTTCTCTCCATGTAGTAGCACTGGAACTTGGGGTTGGCCAATAATCACATTCTCACATTGTAGAGTCACATGTCCTTCCATTCCTGGAAACGCTGGATATTTCCTTGGCTACCGAATGCTGAACAGTGCAGTAGGGGAATAAGGGAATGGTGACTATATACAGCCACGCTGACTGCTGTGACTGGGAAACCAGCAGGTTGAGCACAGTTTCTGCTCATTCAGCTTTAAGAAAGTGCAATGACGACACTGAAAAGTCTAAAATAACCTGCCACCTACCAGAACCTGTTCAACCTACAAGAAGCTGTTCTATTGTTTAGATCTTAAATCTTTATTATATTGTGGAAATTTCATGGTGTGGGTGGATTTCTTCCAGTCACAGGATGTGTCACACCCCTCTAGCTTGTGTCTTAGAATAAGAGGGAGGTGTTTAGCTGTTTAGTGGGCATGGAGGAGGAGGGAGTTGGCTATCATTTACCACTGTGTACACGCCCACATGTGGGAATCTATAATCACATGGACTGCTCAGATGTGATAGGAAGGAAATGCTCAGCATAGAAACTCACTGAAAATTGAGCATGTGCAGAGTTTCCACCACAGCTGCAAAATCCCTAGCTGAATTGGGGACATGGACAGAAGGTGGAGATAGAGAACAGCAGGATAACCAGGAATAAATAGGAAGTGGTTCTGGACAGCCGCACTCTGAAGAAATTGCCTTTTTATTCAAAAATCAAATCAAAATCAAAGGTACATGCCACAGCAGACAAAAGAACTGACGCGTTACGCACTAACAGTAGTGCTTACTCATAGTGCGAAATGCGTCAGTTCTTTTGTCTGCTGTGGCATGTACCTTTGATTTTGATTTGATTTTTGAATAAAAAGGCAATTTCTTCAGAGTGCGGCTGTCCAGAACCACTTCCTATTTATTGCTACTAGCAATTGCCAGCACCTGTGGCTTCTAGGCTGGTGAAGAGGTCTACTACTTGTTTGTCCTCCTAGAGCGGTGATATACATAGTTACATAGTTACATAGTAGGTGAGGTTGAAAAAAGACACAAGTCCATCAAGTCCAACCTATGTGAGTGATTATGTGTCAGTATTACATTACATATCCCTGTATATTGCGGTCATTCAGGTGATTATCTAATAGTTTCTTGAAGCTAACAATGCTCCCCGCTGAGACCACCGCCTGTGGAAGGGAATTCCACATCCTTGCCGCTCTTACAGTAAAGAACCCTCTACGTAGTTTAAGGTTAAACCTCTTTTCTTCTAATTGTAATGAGTGTCCACGAGTCTTATTAAACTCTCTTCTGCGAAAAAGTTTTATCCCTATTGTGGGGTCACCAGTACAGTATTTGTAAATTGAAATCATATCCCCTCTCAAGCGTCTCTTCTCCAGAGAGAATAAGTTCAGTGCTCGCAACCTTTCCTCATAACTAAGATCCTCCAGACCCTTTATTAGCTTTGTTGCCCTTCTTTGTACTCGCTCCATTTCCAGTACGTCCCTCCTGAGGACTGGTGCCCAGAACTGGACAGCATACTCCAGGTGCGGGCGGACCAGAGTCTTGTAGAGCGGGAGAATTATCGTTTTATCTCTGCAGTTGATCCCCCTTTTAATGCATGCCAATATTCTGTTTGGTTTATTAGCAGCAGCTTGGCATTGCATGCCATTGCTGAGCCTGTCATCCACTAGGACCCCCAGGTCCTTTTCCATCCTAGATTCCCCCAGAGGTTCTCCCCCCAGTGTATAGATTGCATTCATATTTTTGCCACCCAAATGCATTATTTTACATTTTTCTACATTGAACCTCATTTGCCATGTAGTCGCCCACCCCATTAATTTGTTCAGGTCTTTTTGCAAGATTTCCACATCCTGCGGAGAAGTTAGTGCCCTGCTTAGCTTAGTATCGTCTGCAAATACAGAGATTAAACTGTTTATCCCATCCTCCAGGTCGTTTATGAACAAATTAAATAGGATTGGTCCCAGCACAGAACCTTGGGGAACCCCACTACCCAACCCATTCTGAGTACTCCCCATTTATCACCACCCTCTGAACACGCCCTTGTAGCCAGTTTTCAATCCATGTACTCACCCTATGGTCCATGCCAACGCACCTTATTTTGTACAGTAAACGTTTATGGGGAACTGTGTCAAATGCTTTTGCAAAATCCAGATACACCACGTCTACGGGCCTTCCTTTATCTAGATGGCAACTCACCTCCTCATAGAAGGTTAATAGATTGGTTTGGCAAGAATGATTCTTCATGAATCCATGCTGATTACTGCTAATGATATCATTCTTATTACTAAAATCTTGTATATAGTCCCTTATCATCCCCTCCAAGAGTTTACATACTATTGATGTTAGGCTAACTGGTCTGTAATTCCCAGGGATGTTTTTTGGGCCCTTTTTAAATATTGGTGCTACATTGGCTTTTCTCCAATCAGCTGGTACCATTCCAGTCAATAGACTGTCTGTAAAAATTAGGAACAACGGTCTGGCAATCACCTGACTGAGTTCCCTAAGTACCCTCGGATGCAAGCCATCTGGTCCCGGTGATTTATTATTGTTAAGTTTCTCAAGTCTAATTTTAATTCCGTCCTCTGTTAACCATGTAGGTGCTTCCTGTGTTGTGTCATGAGGATAAACACTGCAGTTTTGGTTACTGAAGCCCCCCGATTCACTCGTGAAGACTGAGGAGAAGAATAAATTCAATACCTTTGCCATCTCCCCATCCTTTGTAACCAGATGTCCTTCCTCATTCTTTATGGGGCCAATATGGTCTGTCCTCCCTTTTTTACTGTTTACATACTTAAAGAATTTCTTGGGATTTTTTTTGCTCTCCTCCGCTATGTGTCTTTCATGTTCTATCTTAGCCATCCTAATTGCACCCTTACATTTCTTATTGCATTCTTTATAAATTCTGAATGCTGTGGATGATCCCTCAACCTTGTATTTTTTGAAGGCCTTCTCCTTTGCTTTTATATGCATTTTTACATTGGAGTTAAGCCATCCAGGATGTTTGTTCGCTCTTTTAAATTTATTACCCAATGGGATACATTGGCTAATGCCCTTATTTAATATGCTCTTAAAGCAAACCCATCTCTCCTCCGTATTCTTTGTTCCTAATATTTTATCCCAATTTATGCCTTTTAGCAAGGTTTGTAGTTTAGGGAAGTTGGCTCTTTTGAAATTCAGTGTCTTTGTGTTCCCTTCATGTTTCCTATTTGTGTGATTTATACTGAAACTAATTGACCTGTGATCGCTGTTACCTAAATTGCCCCGTATTTCCACATCTGTTATCAGGTCTGTATTGTTGGTAATCAGTAGATCTAGTAAGGTTTTATTTCTAGTTGGTGCGTCTACCATCTGACCCATAAAATTGTCCTGCAAGACACTAAGGAACTGGCGAGCCTTAAATGAATGCGCGGTTCCCTCCGCCCAATCTATGTCTGGATAATTAAAATCCCCCATTATGATAACACTTCCCATCCTTGCTGCTAATCCAATTTGTGATAGGAGATCCGTCTCCACTTCCTCCCTCAGGTTAGGGGGCCTATAGCATACTCCCAGTATTATTTTCCCCTTAGCTTCATCCCTTTGGAGCCCTACCCATAAAGATTCCACCTCCTCCCTAGCCCCCTCAGTGATGTCATCTCTCACATTCACTTGTACATTATTCTTGATATATAGGCATACCCCTCCCCTTTTTTTACCCTCTCTATCCTTGCGGTATAGGGTATACCCTTGAATGTTTGCCAGCCAATCATGAGAGCTGTTGAACCAGGTCTCTGAAATTCCCACAAAATCCAAATCCTCCTTGTACAACAGTATCTCTAGTTCACCCATCTTGTCCGCCAGGCTCCTGGCATTGGTGAACATGCCACATAGTTTAGACCGGTCGCATATTGTCCTCGTATTGGGTGTTTCAAGATTGCAACTAGGACTTGCTACTATACTCACCTTGTGTTTTTGTGCTTTGGTTAACCTACCACTAATGCCCCCAATACTACCCTCTGGAATATCTTCCGCGCTGGCTATCACTGTCTCTGGACCCTCCCCCCATCGCCTAGTTTAAAAACCCCTCTAACTTTTTGGCCATCTTCATTCCCAGCAGATCTGCACCCTCCTCATTTAGGTGCAGTCCGTCCCTTCTATAGTACCGGTTACCGACTGAGAAGTCGGCCCAGTCCTCCAGGAACCCAAACCCCTCCTTACTACACCAGCTCTTCAGCCACTTGTTTACTTCCCTAATCTCCCTCTGCCTCTCTGGTGTGGCTCGATGTACCGGTAGTATTCCTGAGAACACTACCTTGGAGGTCCTTTTCCTCAATTTAGCTCCTAAGTCCCTAAAATCGTTCTTTAGGACACTCCATCTGCCTCTGACTTTGTCATTGGTGCCAACGTGCACCATGACAGCCGGGTCTTCCCCAGCCCCTCCCAGTAATCTGTCCACAAGATCCGTGATGTGCCGAACCCGAGCGCCCGGTAGACAACATACTGTTCGGCGCTTCAGGTCTTGGTTACAGATTGCCCTCTCTGTCCTTCTAAGAATTGAGTCCCCTACCACCAGAATCTGTCTTTCCTTTCCCTTTGCTGCCCCCCCCACTCTCACTGGAGGAGTTCTTCCCCTGGCAGCTAGGAGAGTCCCTCATCTCCAGCAGTGCTGGTCCCTGACTGGTTTCACCAATGTCACTCAATGGAGCGTACTTATTGGGATGCTCCAGTCCTGGATCGGCCTCCCTGGCACTTCCCCCTCTACCCCTCCTGACTGTCACCCATCTACTCTTTGCTAGTGCCTGCACCTCTTTGTCTCCACCCGCTTCTGTGCAGGCCCCTGCCGGCACCTGCCGTGTACGTTCCTGGCTCACCTTTAGTATGGAGGGACTTCTCAGTGCTGACAGTTGCTTCCCTAGATTCAGAACCTGGGCTTCCAGGGAAACAATGTGCTTACATTTTGCACAGCAGTATTCGCCCTCGATCGGATGATCAAGGAACGCATACATGCGGCAAGATGTACAAAGAGTCGCCTCTCCACACCCGCCGGGCATCGTACCTATTAAATTTAGTGAGGATTAAATATCTTTCCTTCCCTAGCAGGATAACCAGGCTTTTTGCAAAATACAGAAAACGAATCTCATAGTAAGTGAGTGAGTATGAACAGCATGTAATACTCCATGTCTTGATAGTTTTTTAAGGTGTGGGACTAGTGACGCTTTAAGCAAAAAGGCTCTGGCAGCAACAGGATCACAGCAGGAGACATGAGCAAGGCACAGTTTTAAAACTGAAATCTTCTATTCCCATCATGCACTATTGGATGACCTATGTGTTAGGTCTCCAAGTAGTGGAAACAGCAAATATGAGAATAAACTGCAATTTCACCTCCTATCAGTGTAGAAAGGTATGAATAAAACAATGATTTTCCCATTGGCTATTACACTTTTCAGAAGGTTAGAAATAAATACCTACATAGACTTTCAATGGTTTTACCACTTTCCTGATAACCGCTCCTGGGGACCTCAGCCGTAAGGCCTCGAGGACACAGGACTTCACAAAGGGGACTTTCTTCAGATCAGTTGCGGTAATACTCAAATGATGCTGACCTGCCCAAAGAGAGACACAAACATTATAGGGAGCTATTTGCTCAATCACATAAACGAAATTAAACATGGATTTGTATATATAGCACCCTGGAGTTTAAGCAGGATTGCTCCTCACAAATGTACTTGTCAGGAGTAGTTATCCTGGTTGATTGCTAGAGATCCATTGATTGAACAAGTTTGGCCTTGTTGCACTTTTCTCTTCTACCGCTAGGTGGTACTTGGTGGCAACCCAAGGCAGTGGCAGTGCGTCCATAAAGGGCGCACAGGCGCCGCCCCCTCTCTCCTGCCACTTCTCTATCACCATAGATGGATTCATGCATCTATGGTCGCCGCTGCCACCCCCTACTCAGGTGTCCGGCCCCTTTTCGGGCACCGGGCACCTGAATTACAACGGCAGGGTATTTTTTAAGCACCTGATTAGAGCCGTAGTCTCTAATAGGCATCCAAAAAGGTGAACAGCGGGTGCCATGAACCACATCAAAAATGTTTAAAGGACTAAAAAGCGTCCAAGTGATCTATTCAAATAACAGGTGTAAAGTCCTTCTTTTTGAAAATTCCAATGATCTCTACGCTTTCACCAATCACCTCAGTGCTCACAGAACTCTCACCTCATAGCCGCATATAAAAAGCCTTAGGAGCAGGTTTTTATATGGGACTGGTAATAGTGTATCCTTTTCCATATATCCTTTAAAGGTTCCAGGATCCAGGCTCTTGAAGTAACGCATTCTATTGCATTTCCTTATGTGTTTTGGAGTCAGTAGCGTTACTTCAAGAGCCTGGAATCTGGAACCTTTAAAGGAGATAAAGGAAAAGGATGCACTAAGCAAGGATCACCAGTCCCATATCAAAACCTGCTGCCAAGGCTTTTTTATATGCTGCTATGAGGTGAGAGTTCTGTGAGCACTGAGGTGATTGGTGAAAGCACAGAGATCATTGGAATTTCCACAAAGAATGATTATACACCTGTTATTTGAATAGATCACTTGGACACATTTTAGTTCTTTGAAAAATTTTGATGTGGTTCATTATTGTTTTATGTTTTATCATTAACCATTTTGTCAATCTTTGATTATTTATCATTAAGGTGTAGGGTTTATTTCACTTTGAAGTAAGAGGAATTGCGCAAGACCACTTTATTATTGTTCTAATAAGTACCTAAAGCGTTTGTTACCCCCAACCCTTCATATTCCTGATATGTGCCATGTACGTGTATGAGAAAGTATCCTGTTCTCTTTGTATTGCTCCCTTTATGTGAAATCCCTGGTGTTCCTGCCAGTCCCTCTGCTTTCCTATTAAAAACTGACCACACTTTGGGTACGTACACTTTACACCGGCCCCCTGGCAAGCATAATGCTTAATGGCTTGCTGTCTGCACCAGACAGGGATGCCCTCTCTCCCCGGCCCTCTTCGCCCTGGCCATGGAACTCATTGCTGAAGCCCTCAGAATTTCACCCGAGATTCGCGGCCTGCGTGTGGGGTGGCTGGAGGAGAGAGTGGCTCTCTACGCCGATGATTTACTGCTCTTCTTGAATGACGCTGGGGCCTCTCTGCAGGGCACCCTTAGAATTATGGACACTTTCTCTGCCTTCACGGGTTTACGGGTGAATTGGCACAAATCCCAGCTGTTTCCAGTAGACGAGGAGGCCAGATCTTCATCACCCACCTCTCTCCCACTGCAGTGGGTTGACCACTTTACCTATTTAGGAATTGTGATATCTAGACATAGTAGGGACTTTGTGAAGCTCAACATGGATCCTGTGCTGGCCGGGGTTAAGACTAGACTGAGGGCATGGAGCAATCTACCCTTTTCACTAATTGGACGCATAAACCTCTTAAAAATGAAGGTCCTCCCTAAATTCACGTATATTTTTAGAAACTCTCCAACTCCATTAAACATCTTTTCACGTCCTTTATTTAGGGGTCAAACCCACCCAGATACAAATATACCACTTTGACCAGGCCTGTGGATAGAGGGGGATTGGCTCTTCCTGATTACTATAAATACTTCCTGGCTACCCAGCTGGTGACTGCCCATTGGTGGCTTCAGCCTGATCTAACCAATTCGGCGATAGTGTTGGAGGCAGCAATTGTCAAATCTCTGGAGGCCTTACAGGGGCTGTTGTTTAGAGGGAATAAGTCCCCACACCACCTCACTCTTTCCATGTGCACCACCATACAAGTGTGGAAAATGAGTAAAGCTGTGCAGACGTCCCAGCCAAATAATTTTTTTCCCCATACCCCATTATGGCTGAATCACAATCTCAAGCACTTCTACACCATCACAGATCCACAGGCTTGGGCCAAACATAAAATAGTGAAGCTGGAACACACCATCACTAACACTGAGCTATCCTCTTTTCATACTCTACAGGCAACATTTAATGTACCTGCTCATGCATATTTTAGATACCGCCAAATTGCTCGTGCCTTTAGGTGCCACTTTCTGGGTCAACCGGTAAATTTAACATACTCAATATTGGAATCTACCCTCCGAGTGAAGGACTTGGGGAAACCCACGTCCCAACTTTATGGCTACCTACTCGTGGCTACTAGTCCTGAGTTGTCCTCCCCCTGCAGGAAATGGGTGGGGTACATCCCGGAACTGGATGAGGAAGACTGGGGGGGAGATTGGAACTTCCCCTTCTCCCCCCTGGTCTCAGCCAGGGATAAGATGGTCCAATATAAAATTTTGCACAGAACATACTATACACCCCACAGGATGTCCGAGTCATATTCTCCATTGTGTTGGCGATGCACACACCAGCCTAGAGAGTTTTTCCCATATTTTTTGGAGCTGCCCAGCAATACAACAATATTGGCAAAGGTCCTTCAAGTGATAAAAAATGTAACTAAAATCCATATACAATGTGATCCAAGATATTGTTTGCTAGGACTGGTTGAACAACTGTCAGTGACCAGGGCAAGGAGAACACTCATAAATTGTTTACTGTTTTACACTCGTAAAACCATTACAATAAATTGGAAACGCTCAATCCCTCCTTCTGTCAAATTTTGGAAGGGTCTGATAAACGCCAGCCTACCCTTATATAAGGCTACTTATGTGAACAGGGGTTGCCCCAATAAATTTCATAAAGTTTGTACATGATGGCTTAACAATTCCACTACAGCAGGCAGCGATTAAGCCAGTGCTAGTTAAGCACAATCTCTGACCGCACACCTAACCCTGATGTAACCACCTTACCTTATCCTGATATCCCAGGTTTGAGCATAGTTAACCCTGAACTGGAACCTTCCCCACATTGGGGTAGTAGTTTAGTAGACTGTTTTTGGTTAGTTCTTAGGGTGTATGTTGTTGTATGAAAATGTGACCTTTTGGTCTTGCCCCTGCGTGGGCTACAACTGTATGTACAATCTGGAAATTTAATAAAAAGATTTGTTTAAAAAAAACTGACCACATCAAACAAGTGAGCACACCGTTGTCAGTTCTCTAGCTATGCTGCGAACTCAGTGTTCTCTCCACCAATGATCAGACTTGTCCTGACACCCCGCTGCACAGCCAATCACTGGGAAGCTCAGTGTACTGTTGATTCTCCTGCCTCCAGCTCTTATGTAGCTAAGAACAGAGAGAATGTGATCACTTATAAAAAAGGGAAATAAAGGTATTTATAATGTTTTTATTTTATTTATTTCTATACAAAAATGTTTTGCCTTTCATTTCTCCTTTAATCTGAATGGGTTGTTTTACAAGGCAATCGTTTACAATCACTTTAAGCTTGAGCTTTAATATGCAGTTTTGTAGATTACCATTAGAGGGAGATTTAACTGGCTCAATACAATTACCTTGTCTGTTGAAGCAGAGTCCAGGCCACATGATTTTTTTTTTTTACAGGGATCCCCTCACACTGCAGTTATAACACACAAACATATCTATATTTGCTAGTGACTATGAATCCTATGTTTTTTTTCTACTTACAATTTAGAAAATCGTCCTCTGGCCGTTGCCATGATGAGTGTGGGCATATGAAGCCCAATCGCAACCTCTTCCTGTATAAGTGATCGAGAGGTGCATGCTGGGCAACCAGCATACACCTCTCGATCTCGTGCATGCGTGATGCTCTGGCATTGGATGTTGAATCTTCTCTTTGGTTGTCCCCTCTGATGAGCTTAGTGCATATTCATATGGGTGATCTCTGTCCTAAAGGATGAACATTTATCTTCCACCATTTTGAATCACTTTTCACAGTAAGTTTTCTACACTTGGACTTATTCACGTGTCACTTGACTCAGTTAGATGGACATTATGCTTTTTCATATGTTTATTCATATATTTTTCCACTGTTTTGTACAATATTCTTGCTTTGCAGGTGCCAAATATTGGCCATTTTCATAACTTTGCATTGCCACCTTATTGTTTGCACATTTGCACAATTATTCAGGGCTGCACTTTACCCCTTTATTCCCTTTACACAATTTGTCTAATTATAGTGCCAGCAACTTACTTAGCTAGTTGGGTGGTACAGTAATTTTTCACTTTTTTTAAATAAAAAAAAGTAAAACAAATAAGAAAAAAAAAAAAGAAAGCTCCCCATCCCACGCGCTATCGCGCAGAAGTGAACGCATACGCAAGTCGCGCCCGCATATGAAAACGGTGTTGAAACCACACACGCGAGGTATCGCCACGATCGTTAGAGTGAGAGCAATAACTCTAGCCCTAGACCCACTCTAACTCAAAACTGGTAACCTGTAGAAATTTTTAAATGTCACCTAGAGATTTTTAAGGGTAAAACCTTGTAGCCATTCCACGAGCGGGTGCAATTTTAAAGCATGACATGCTGAATATCAATTTACTAGGCGTAACATCATCTTTCACAATATAAAAAAAAATTGGGCTAACTTTACTGTTTTATTTAATTCAAAAAAGTGTATTTTTTCCCCAAAAAAGTGCACTTGTTAGACCACTGCGCAAATACAGTGTGACAGAAGGTATTGCAACAACCGCCATTTTATTCTCTAGGGTGGCTGGGGAAAAAAATACAATGTTTGGGGGTTCTAAGTAATTTTCTAGAGAATAATTTTAGCACGTAAACATTGAATCTGAAAAATAGGCCGGGTCCTTAAGTGATTAAAGAACCTACATTTGGTAGATTTGGTAGATGATATGTGGAATGAGGAAGGTCAAATTTATGAGCTCACGAGTAACTTTTCTCGGCCAGAAGACAAAAAGAGGCGTGATTGTATAATTTTCAAATTATGGCCTGTCCTGCTGTATTTATGTGATGAATTTAAACATCAAAATATCCAAAAAGAAGGGAGTTAGTAGAGTCCCACTTTCAATTAAAAGAGAAGGAACGCGAGATAAGGAAGCTCACTGAAAAAAATTAATGAGGTCACTGCTGGGGCAGATAGTTTTAAAAATTTCAAACTGGAACTACAAGGTGAATTAGAACTATTGCAGGAGTCCTATGAAATAAGCTGGGATAAAAATCACCAATTAAATGAAAAGTGTAAACAGTTACAAGAAGAGCTGGAGAGTTTTAGGCAAGGAAAAGTGTCTCCTGACGTAAGTTGCCAAGCAGAAGGCATGAATGATGACTGGTCTAGGATTAATTTCTTGCCGTGGATATTTGAAAACGAATACAGTGACACCTTGGATTGCGAGTAATGCGGAGCACTGTTTTATAAAAAATCCTGACTCGGTTTGAGAGTGTTGTCTCGCAAAGCGAGCAGAATTCAAGCTACAGCGGTGTGCAGTACCGCGTTTGGTCTGAGGTGGGGGTGTGCCGGAGCCGAGCCATTCGGAAATACTCCGTTCCTGAGCCTTTCCGAGGTTTTCCACGTTCAGCCGAGCTGTCCCCGCCCCTTTCAGAGTGTTTCCGAGGCTCTCCGGTGCTCCCCTGACCTCAGGCCACATGCGGTATTGCATGCCATTGAAGTCAATGTGTAACAAATTATTTTCATTTCCATTGACTTCTATGGGGAAACTCTCTTTGATATGGGAGTGCTTTGGATTATGAGCATTCTCCTGGAACGGATTATGCTCGTAATCCAAGGTTCCACTGTACTGAAGATTCTTTGAACCTTTAAAAAGTCTATACGGGATGTCATGGCGAGGAATGAAATACTGGTGTCATCTAGAATTCAGCCCGTACAAAAGCGTTACCGCTGCTAGGGCTGCCGTCTACAATCTGAGATGCGCCAATCATCAAAGCCCCACTAAATTTCTGGCTGTGCTAAAAAAGTGCTTACCACTTAGCAGAAAAGGAACCAGATTACAATCGCCCAGTATTCAGATCCTTTTTCTTCAAGACCCTACCTACCTACATAAAAATGAGTTTAACAAGGGACTACAGGCATTTTTACCTTTAAATAAGTTCTTAAAGTAAGTGCATCACGTCCTGACATCCAGCAACCAAGTGTGGTGGATACAGGACATGCACAGAGTTGTGTCTTAAATACTCCTTCCCCTCCAGTCAGCTGGCACCAATAATTGCGACAGCTGACATCCCTGGAGGGAGGAGGAGAGGTCTCTCCATTATGGCCCCTTGAGCCGCGTACGTGCCACCCGTTCCCGGTGCGCATGCGCGAAGTGCTGGCACGTCGGAACGACATCACGCCTACGCCGCCCACCGGCACACACAGCTTCACCGGCGGACTGCGCATGTCTGCCGCAGTAGCAAAATGGAGGTCAGACGAAGGTGTAAAGACATCTGTAACCTCCACAGAGGCCGCCGCGGGTTACCTAACCCGGGCGGCTTAGTGTGCCGGGCGGTCCAATGGCCTTTCTGTGGGATAAGAGAGCTAGAATGGAAATACCAGAGGGAAACACAGTTGTAAATATGCGGAAGGTGTGCCTGGAGCTTTGTCGGTCGCTGACATGAGAAAAGCCTGAGATCGGTACACTGCAGCAGGCTCTCTCCCTGATCACTGCATGGAGCTCCCTGTCTCAACTTCACTGCGCCATGACCAAGCCATGCCCTGAGACAGAGGTTCTAACACCATTTTAACCCCAACCCAGGTCACCGTTAAGAGGATCCTGAAATCCCTGCCAGGGTATCTTGGTCGTTAGATAGTAATTATTTTCCTATTTTCCAGTGGTCACTTCATTCCTCTGACATAAGCAGGTTGCTTAAGACAGTCCAGTTTCTGTAAGTCGCTGAAGACGATAATTCCAGAGGAAGACCGAATTGTAAATGCTAAAGATGTCAAAGGGCCTAAATGTTATGGTCTTAAGGTAAAAATATGAGGAGTTCCCAGCATAAGGTAGTTTGATTGCCTTAAATGAGTTGTATTGACACCCCAAAGGGGGCAGAACTTATTTGTTTTATTCCTCCCAAGTAGAAGGTTGACTGTAATGTCAAATATTTGATGTGCCCTGATGATTTTATTGTTCCAAAATCGCTGCATTTTAAGCTCTAAGGATTCTGCAGAATGCAATTCAGTTGATAAGTGTCTGGTATCCATAGCTATAAACAAATGTCCTCATGTTAATGAACCCCAGAGCTATATCTCCCATAACAACAATTTCATACATTGTCTTGCCATCCAGAGTGTTCAGGTAAAGGACTGATCACACAATGTACTAAAGGGGCTCCAAGGATGCCCAGGATACTAGCTTGACACTGAGATCTCAAACACAGGTCATGTTAATGAAAAACATATGTGTCTTTTCTCATGGAATCCATTTGCCTCTACAGGACTAAGATGTCCATGAACTGGTCAGAAGGACCGAGAATCTGATGTGTATAAGACATCCAGAGAAGGGACAGTATGAAGGATCCAGGGATACTGCCAATGACCAGTCAGTCTACTAGGACAAACCCGTCAGGACAGCCAAGACCAAAGATTCCCGGCGTGATCAATTTCCGCCAACAGATGGCTGACGGCCCTGGGATGCACACCAATCAGAAACCCATTTTTCTCTCAAAGGAATTACACCTATCGACGGGTGGGTGTCTACACCCCTTTAAACATTCCATACCCACAGTTCGGAACCATCTTCTTAAACACAACTTACAAGGCTCAAATTAAGCCCTATTTCTTCAAGAGTCTAACTCGGTAATTGTCTTAAACGGCTATGAAATTTGGATCCAATTATCAGGGGGGTTATGTTAGACCTTTGGAGAAGAAATAATAACATTTTGTTTTATATTTTTATGAAATAAGCCCCATGAGGAAAAAGTTAAAGTAAGGGTAAAATGACTTCAGCTATGTCCAAACTTTAAGGTCTCACCTATCCTTGAAAATTCCAAACTGGTTGTTGAGCTGAAACCATAAAAGCCAAAACATATTTGCATGCTCCTGTTGGTTAAATAAAGACAGGGAAAAGCCTGATACCTAAATAAAAGTTAATGACACATATACTTGACTGGATTGTTCTCAAAGAGAAATCACACACATCCGTCAGAAAAAATCCATGGATTTTGTTGTCGGAATGTCCGATCAATGTCCGACCGTGTGTACAAGGCATAAGAGTTGTTTATCCAGCTGAAATCTGCCTAAACAGTCAGTAAGACTGTCCAAAGTTCATCTTAGACAACTAAAAGGAAACATGAACTATTTCTACCCGGTAGTAATTTAGAAAATAAACAAATTTTTTTCCAATTTAAAGTCAGGGGGAAGAGCGTACAAGAAGCAAACTGAGGGAGAAAGCTTGTCCCCTTAATCAGGATTAAAGAACAGGAAAACATTGTATACAGACTTGATAGGGGATTCAAAGTGTAATATCCACCAGTGGGCCCCTTTAAGCAGCTCCACAGCATATGGAGATGCAAATCTCTCTTTGTCTGATTGGCAGTGCAGGGAAAGAGGAGGACAGAGATGACTCTGATTGGCTGCCACTGTAACCTGACTAAGCCTGCACCTTACAATGGGGCAGAAGGATCCCTGACTGGCCGCTCTTTGGTCAGGATGTCAGCCCCACTCAGGGGACATAGGTGCAATCAAGGCAGCTAAGATAGAACACGAAAGGCACATAGCGATGGAGAGTAAAAAAAAAAAAAAAAAAAAAAATCGCAAGAAATTCTTTTAACCACTTCATTACCCGCCCATAGTCATATGACGTCCACAGATGGGATCTCCCATCCTGGGTGGGCGTCATATGACGTCCTGGGACTCCCGGCCGCCTAGGGGGCGCGCGCGCGCCGCCAGGAGCACGCGCGCGCGCCCGCCGCGTTCCTCGGGACCCGGTGCGTGTGCCCTGTGGCCGCGATGTCCGCCGGGCACCCGCGATTGCCGGTTAACCGGACCGGCATGTGGATCTGTGTGTGTAAACACACAGATCCACAGCCTGTCAGCTCTGAGGAGAGCGATCTGTGTTCCCAGAACGGAGGAACACTGATCGGTCTCCTCCCCTAGTGCGTCCCCTCCCCCTACAGTTAGTAATCACTCCCTAGGAAACATATTAACCCCTCCCCGCCCCCTAGTGGTTAACCCCTTCACTGCCTGTCACATTTACACAGTAATCAATGCAATTTTATAGCATTGATCGCTGTATAAATGTGAATGGTCCCAAAAATGTGTCAAAAGTGTCCGATGTGTCCGCCATAATGTCGCAGTCACGAAAAAAAATCGTGATCGGCGCTAAAAAAATAAATAAATATATATTTTTTTAAAACGCCATAAATCTATCCCGTATTTTGTAGACGCTATAACTTTTGCGCAAACCAATCAATATACGCTTATTGCGATTTTTTTTAACAAAAATATGTAGAAGAATACGTATCGGCCGAAACTGAGGAAAAAATTAGTTTTTTAAAAAAAAAATTGGGATATTTATTATAGCAAAAAGTAAAAAATATTGTGTTTTTTTCAAAATTGTCGCTCTTCTTTTGTTTATAGCGCAAAAAATAAAAACCGCAGAGGCGATCAAATACCACCAAATGAAAGCTCTATTTGTGGGGAAAAAAGGACGTCAATTTTTTTGGGGTACAACGTTGCACGACCGCGCAATTGACGTTTAAAGTGCGACAGCGCTGAAAACTAAAAATTGGCCTGGGAAGGAAGGGGGTGAAATTGCCCTGTATTGAACCGGTTAAGTTCATAAATATTAAGAAAGGGAGGTGAGATCATATTGGCCCCATAAAAAATGATGATGGGAATCTGGTTACTAAGAAAGGAGAGATGGCGAAGATTTTGAATTTATTCTTCTCCTCGGTCTTCACGAGGGAATCAGGGGGCTTCAGTAACCAAAACTGCAATGTTTTTCCTCATGACATGCCACAGGGAGCACCTTCATGGCTAACAGAGTACAGAATTAGAAATAGACTTAAAAAAACTTAACATTCTTATGTCACTGGGACCAGACGGCTTGCACCCGAGGGTCCTTAAGGAACTCAGTCAAGTAATTGCCAGACCATTGTTCCTAATTTTTACGAACAGTCTACTGAGTGGAATGTTACCTGCTGATTGGAGAAAAGCCAACGTAGCGCATATAATCAAAAAAGGGCCAAGATACATGCCTGGGAATTACAGACCAGTTAGCCTAACATCAATTGTATGCAAGCTCTTGGAGGGTATGATAAGGCACTATATACAAGATTTTAGTAATGACAACGGTATCATTAGCAGTAATCAGCATGGATTAATGAAGAATCATTCTTGCCAAACCAATCTATTAACCTTCTATGAGGCAGTGAGCATCCATCTAGATAAAGGAAGACCCGTAGATTTTGCAAAAGCATTTGCTACAGTTTCCCATATACGTTTACTGTACAAAGTAAGGTCTGCTGGCATGGACCATAGGGTGAGTACATGGATTGAAAACTGGCTACAGGGCGAGTTCAGGGGGTAGTGATAAATGGGGGAGTACTCGGAATGGTCCGGGGTGTAAAGTGGGGTCCCCCCCGGGTTCTGTCCTGGGACCAATCCTATTCTATTTATTCATAAATGATCTGGAGGGTGGGATAAAACAGCTCAATCTCAGTATTTGCAGACGATACTAAGCTAAGCAGGGCAAAAACTTCTCTGCAGGATGTGGAAACCTTGCAAGAAGATCTGAACAATTTAATGGGGTGGGCAACTACATGGCAAATGAGGTTCAATGTAGAAAAATCTAAAATAATGCATTTGTGGGAAAAATATGAATGCAATCTACTAGGGGGAGAACCTCTGGGAGAATCTAGGATGGAAAGGGACCTGGGGGCCCTAGTAGATGACAGGCTCAGTAATGGCATTCAATGCCAAGCTACTGCAAGCACAGCAAACAGAATATTGGCATGCATTAAAAAGGGGATTAACTCCAGAGATAAAACAATAATTCTCCCACCTGGAGAATGCTGTCCAGTTCTGGGCACCAGTCTTCAGGAAGGATGTGCTGGAACTGGAGAGAGTCCAGAGAAGGGAAACAAAACTGCCGTATATACTCGAGTATAAGTCGTTCCGAGTATAAGTCGAGGCCCTAATTTACCACAAAAAAATGGGAAAAACTTATTGACCCGAGTATAAGACGAGGGTGAGAAATGCACAGCTACTGTAAGTGGAAAAGAGGGTCAACAATGCCCATTTGCAACCTCACAGTGCCCATTTGCATGCCTCACTGTGCCTATTTGCAGCCTTAGGTCCCCCGAACTTCAAACTCGGTAGTTAAGGGTTCCTAGATGCCCCCTAGCTGCAGCCAAAATTTGGGGTCTCTGAACCCAAAGGGTCCCGAAATGACATTGCTGCAGATGGACACAGTTGACCGACTTTGGGGCCCCGTATCTCGGGGCCACTTAGTGCTAGGAACCCCAAATTTGGTGTGCAAACCCAGTGGAACTAGCATCATAAAATATAGTCTTGTTGGGGTTTCTAGCAACAAGTGGCCCCGAGATACAGGGCCCAAAAAATCGGTTCAGAAAATGTCAAGCACTTTTCTGCAGCAGAGAATGACATTTTCCTAACCTAATTTGGGGCCCCGTATCTCAGGGCTACTTGGTGCTAGGAACCCCAGCTTTGGATATGTTATGGTACCAGTTCCACTGGGTTAGCACACCAAATTTGGGGTTCCTAGCACCAAGTGGCCCTGAGATACGGGGCCCCAAATTTGGTTCGGAAAATGAAATTTTTTGCTGCAGAAAAGTGCTTGACTCGAGTATAAGTCGAGGGGGGTACTTTCAGCACAAAAAAATGTGCTTGAAAATTCGACTTATACTCGATTATATACGGTAATAAAGGGACTAGGGGACATTAGTTATGAGGAAAGGTAAAGATTAGAGCACTGAACTTGTTCTCTCTGGAGAGGAGACGCTTGAGAGGGGATATGATTTCAATGTACAAATACCATACTGGTGACCCCACAACAGGGATAAAGCTTTTTTGAAAAAGGGAATTTTATGAGCCACTCGGCCATTCACTAATATTAGAAGAAAAACGGTTTAACCTTAAACTGCGTATTGGTTTCTTTACTGTAACAGCCGTTAGGATGTGGAATTCTCTTCCACAAGCAGTGGTTTCAGTGGGGAGCATCGATAATTTAAAAAAAGTATTAGATAAGCACCTGAATGACCACAACATACAGGGATATACAATGTAATACTGACATAAAATCACACACATAGTTTGGATTTAATGGACTTGTGTCTTTTTTCAACCTTGACTACTATGTAACTATGTAACCTATTAGGTGAAGAAGCATGTTGCTCGTCAGCATCTCATATTGTTTTGAACTCCTTATAAATTAGGCATATTTTGGCAACTACTGAAGTGGTTGCAAAGTCTTTTTTTTCCCCTTACATATAAAAGATGTTATATTTACCTGCTTTGTGCAAGGGTATTGTACAGAGTGGCCCTGAACCTCATCTTCTGAGGTCTTGCTCCACCTCTTCTCTGTGTGCCACCACAGGAAGCCGCTTCCTATGGGGGCATACATGTGGATGAGCTCCTGAGCAGGGCAGGGTTTGTCCACAGACACACACAACGCGGCCTAAAATGTAGTGTTTGCATTGTTTTTCTTTTTTTAGGCTAGATGACTTCATGCTTGTTGGCATTTAAAACATAGTTACCTCCTTTACCAAACACAGAAGTAATTTCATTTATGACCTTCTTGTAAACCTCTGGCTCCGAAATTATGAAAGCAAGCGTCCAAAATGTAATCTAAAAAATATAGAATGAAGACATTAATAAATTGCTGGTATAATGACCAGCTTTACAATTAGTATATTACACAAATATTCCTATAAACACCTAAAGCCATATACTAATGGATCTAAGGCAGCCTATACTTTGGTAATTTTTTTTGTTCAACCAGCGGGTAGAAAGAAAAAAATACATAAAAAGTTTTCATTCTCCTATCCACACACTGAGCTATTGTATTCTGCTGGCCATGAGCCTTCCCTGTCAGCACCATACAATGATCAGTGTTTCTGGCTATAGCCAGCAGCACTGATCTTTTGGGAAAAACCCAGCAGGATGGTTGTACACAAGATCATCCATAAAATGACCTGTGTACAACCAGCTAGTCCTTACAATAATTTTTATTTGGTCGGTCCATGCTGAACTGGCCAAATTTGGATCCATGTATGGCCGGTTTAAGAAAACAGGTATTCCCTTGTCCATAGCAGCCAAAGAGAATCTTCTTGTCATTGGTCCATAATGCTCTGCAAGAAGGGAGAATCTGCTTGCTACAGTCAAAAGAGCCTGTCTGATATAATTAAAAATAGGCTTTTTTTTTAACTGGCTTCACTTATTAAAGTGTCTTCAATAAGAGCAGTCTGTGGATAGTATTGTCTAGTTCTGTAGTGCCCTGTAGAATCCAATCATAATCCTCTTGTGGAATAATAGTGAATAAAAGAAAGCTCTGACTACATTGCTGTAGGAAAAAACTGATTGAGAAAACCTTTACTATGTAAAACCCTGTATCCCTGAGGAATGAAAGATTGCATGCCAGTAATGTCACTGAATAAAATGTTATTCAGCCACAACCAAAAGGCAGCAAAAGTTCCCACCCAGAGACCTCCTTCCTGACGTGTCTCACCACAATGGGCTTAACCACGTTTCTACCAAAGAACATTTATAAACGGCATGGTAGACACATTGTTAAATCAAGGCTACTGCAGCTGTAAGCTTGGTACCAACTTTAAGAGTTGGCAAAGGACTTTCTGATAAAAGTGATTGGGTGGTTCTAGAGCCACCCGATCACTTTTATGAAACCCCATTCCCCCGCACCAAAAGTGGTTCCTGGGCTCTTCTGTCCCTTCAGGAAGTCCAGGGCCATGGGAAACTGCCAGTACAGTGAGAGCAGGAGGAAATCATGGCACGTCTATTCCCTGATCCCTCCTGTGGATAATGACCCCAAAAGCAATGGTGTTAATTTACAAAAACCGGCGAGTGCAAAATCTGGTGCAGCCCTGCATAGAAACCAATCAGCTTCCAGGTTTTTATGTCAAAGATTAATTGAACAAGCTGAAGTTAAAAACTGGTTAGCTACCATGTACAGCTGCATCAGAGTTTGCACTTTCCAGTTTTAGTAAATCAACCCCACAGTGTATGTCACTTCCTGTGTCACAGCTGTCATTCCTCGGCTAGTGTAGCTGAGGATGCAGCTATTCAAGCAATGTCTCCATAAACAATAGAAGTCAAAAAAGGTGTAAAAAATTTGTATGTATATTAATTTTTTCTTTAATAAAAATAATATATATTTACATGAGCAAGCATGTGTATGTAACGTCATTGGTGTGCAACTTTCTATTCATCAGGTAAACAGGGTTTTACAGTATAGAGAGTCTGAGAAAATTGTCTCAATCTGTTTTTCCTACAGCAATGTAATCAGATCTTCCTTTAATTCGCTATTATTATTCCACAAGAGGATTCTGATATGATGCTACAGGACATTACAAACCTAGACAATTCTAACCACAGACAGTTCTTATCGAAGACCCTTTTAAAGTGAAGCCAATTTTCTCTACTACCCGTAGCAAGCAGATTCTCCCTTCCTGCTATTCACAGACTTGCTGGATGGTTGTGGCTGAATAAAGTTTTATCCAGTGTCATCAATGGTGTGCACCCTTCCATTCATCGCAGTTACGGCACTAGGAGTGGAGACAGGCTTCCTGGCTGGCACCCCATACAGCCATGGAGGTCAAGGGGAGTTTAGCATCAGGAGCAATGCTGCTTCTTGTAATATTTAACCTAGTATATTTAACATAAATCTGAGTGCCAGGGGACTCCTTAAAGTGTATGCCAGGCCAAAAAAAATTGAAGTTACTTACCGGTATCGGATTTTCCAAGAGTCTTTCAGGACAGCAACCTTTGAGAGACCTTGGCTCCTCCCTTCTCAAGAAACACCGCCTCCATCAAAACTTTAAGCCACACATCCCCTCCAGCCTGTCAGTTTTCCCACGAGAACCTCTGGCCAGTCTAGGGAGACACAAGAACACATCATACCAACCTTCATTATCCTGATGCTCTCACGTCTTAGTGGCGAATTGTTATTTGGGTGGGTACCGGTGCTGTCCTGAAAGACTCTTGGAAAAGACATTACCTGTAAGTAACTTTGATTTTCCCCCTTTCATCTTTCAGGACAGCCACCTTTGAGAGGATAAGCAAACACATATCCTAGGGTGGGAATACCACTTGCAGAACTTTATACTCAAAGGCCTGGTCCTGGGCAGATAATAAATCCAGCCTATAGTGGTTAACGAAGGTCTTAAAACTTGACCACGTCGCCGTTCTACAGATCTGTTCGGGTGTAGCACCAGCCCACTCTGCCTGTGATGTCGCCATGGACCTGGTAGAATGAGCCCTGATACCTTCCGGGATCTCCACCCCTATTGCCATATATGCCTGAGTAATGGCTAACCTCAGCCGTCTGGCTATTGTACGCCTAGAGGCTTTAGACCTCTTCCTAGCCCCTGAAACGGAAACAAAAAAGGAATCAGACCTTCTAAACTGTTCCGTACTATCCAATTTTCTTAGGTCGCATCTCCTAACTTCTAGCCTGTGAAAAACATGCTGCTGTTCCCTCATAGGATTTGAACAGAAAGTGGGCAAACCGATTTCCTGGCTCCTGTGAAATTTGGAAGCCATGTTTGGCAAAAAGGTTGGATCGGTTTTAAAAACTACCCGATCCGGAAAAATTTGAAAAAAAGGTGCCCTAATCAAGAGGGCTTCCAGCTCACTAACCCTCCTTGCGGTAGTGATTGCTACTACAAAAAGAGAGTTAGTAATTTCACTGTACAAGACTCTAAAGGCTCAAAGGGATCCCCTGTAAGAGCCAGCAGCACCAGAGAAAGATCCCACATGGGAAAGGGGTGGGAGCTAACTGGTCTCTGCCTACTTCAGGCTTAAAGAACCTAGATATCCAGGGGTTCACTATTAGCTGTTGTTCTAAGAACACACTTAGAGCAGAAAACAGGCCCTTAAGAGTGCTGAGGGCAAGCCCCTTGTCTGTCCCACTTTGTAGGAACTCCACTACTGCTACTGGGCTGTGAACGCTAAAGGAGCTCTCTGTGCACCAAGAATTGAACTTCTTCCAGACCTTTAAATAGATAGCGCGTGTCTCCTTTTTTCTACAACTTAGAAGGGTCGCCACAAATCTTTCGGAGAAACCCTTACTCCTCAGCATTTCCTCCTCAGTAGCCAGGCTGCCAGATTCCACCTCTCCACCTGGGGACAGCAGATTGGACCTTGAGAGAGGAGTTCTTCCTGGACCGGTAATATACAAGGAGGTTCCACCACCAGATCTTTTAGGACAGAAAACCATGGCCTCCTGGGCCAATGTGGCGCTATCAGGATCAGGGTCGTGTCCTCTGTCTGGAATTTCCTCAAGACTGCGGGCAACAGTGCAGGAGGGGGAGGGCATAGCACTTGGTAAAACGCCAGCTCTGAGAGAGCGCGACCACACCTATTGCCCCGTCACACCGGTTCTGAGAGAAGTTGGGAGTTTTTGCGTTCTACCTTGAAGTAAAAAGGTCCACACATGGGGCCCCCCACTTTTGGGTAATCATCCTGTAAGTGTCCTGACTCAGGACCCAGTCGCTCTCCCTCAGCGTCCTCCTGCTGAGGAAGTCTGCCAGCTGGTTAAAACCCCCCTTTAGGTGTACCGCTGACAGGGAAAACACTGACTTTAGCCCAGCTGAATATTGTTTACATCAGAGCCCACAGGTAACTGCTCCTGGTGCCCCCCTGTCGGTTGATGTAGGCAACCGCTGAGGAGTTGTCCAAGCGGACCTGAAAGTGATGTCCCTGGAACTCCTGCTGAAAGGATTTGAGGGCCAGTGAAATGGACTTTAGCTCCCTCCTGTTCGAGGGCCTCCCTGCGTCTTCGACTCTCCAGAAACCTTGCACCATACTATGCTCCCCAACCAGTGCCGCTTGCGTCTGTTGTGATGATCCTGGACACTGGCAGCACCCATTCCAGACCCTGGGATAGATTTGCTGCCTTTCTCCACCACCACAGGGATCTCTTTACCCGTACTGGTATAAGAACCGTCGAGTCCAAAGACCTCTGAGTGTGGTCCCAAATTCCTAGTATGAATCACTGCATAGGGCGGAAATGTAATCCTGCCGGGAGGGCAGCTGTCAGAAGAACCTAAAGCTGACATGGCCTGCCTTATTGAGACTTGGTGATTGCTCTGCAGAACTGCCAAAGCCCTGTCCATTTTCTGAATTTTTTCTTGGGGGAGAAAGACCCTCCGCTGGGTTGAGTCCAGGATGTAACATAGGAAGGTAACCCTCTGGGATGGGACTAGGTTGGACTTCTCCAAGTTTAAGAGCCATCCTAGGTGTTCCTCGAAGTTGCAGGAAAGCCAGTGTCTCCACCATGACTTTGGTGAATATGCAGGGGGAAGAGGATAGGCAAAGGGGAGTACCCGGAACTGTAGATGGACGGTCTCCTCCCGTACCTTACTGCAAGTCTGAAGAACCTCTGACTGCCCTCTGCAATCGGAATGTGCAGGTAGGCGTCCCTTAAGTCTATGGACACCATGTAGCAGTCCAGAGGAAGCAGTGTCTTCACGGAGAAGACCGAGTCCATGCAAAACCTTCTGTAGGTGATTGATCGATTGAGAGTTTTCAGGTTCAAAATGAGCCTGAACTTCCCTGAGGGCTTCTGTACCACAAAGACGTGGGAGTAGAACCCTTTGCCTATCTCCCCAGGTGGAACCTGTAATACTACTTCCTGCTGTTCCAGTTCTTCCAGGGAAGAAAGTAGAGCCGCCACTTTTTCTGCACACCCTGGCAGATCTGTAACGAGAAGCCTGTGGGGGGGCTTGAAAATTCCAGTCTGTATCCCCTCCTTACAATTCCTAGGATGAATTGATTGGAGGTGACCGACTCCCACTGTGGGAGGAAAGCCCCCAGTCTTCCTCCCACCGGGGTTGACCTGTCATTGGGTCTTTTGGGACTGTTCAGGAGGGTGAAAAAACGTTCCCCCTGCGCCCTCTGCCCTTGTTGGTCCAACCATTTTTCTGAACCTCTGCCCTCAGAAACCCAAACTTCTTTTGTGGGCGAGGTTTCTTCTTAGACTGTTCCCCCAATTTCCTCTTAAGGGGAAAAGCCTTCTTTTTGTCGGCTGTCTGATCAAGGACAGCCTCCAAATCTGGACCAAACAGTAATCAACCGTGAAGGGGACTCTGCAAAGTTTTACTTTGGACGCATTGTCCCCCTGCCATGTTTTTAGCACGAAAGCTCTTCTGGCCGAAATGGCAAGGACAGAGGACCTAGCGGACATGCGAACCGACTCTGCCGAGGCATCCGCAATGTACGTTACCTCCTTTAAAAGCATAGGAAAAGAGGAGAGAATCATTTTCTTTGCGGTTCCAGCCTCGATATGTGATTTTATGTGCATCAGCCAGTGCTCCATGTTGCGAGCCACCACTGTGACTGCCATGGCAGGCTTAATATTTCCTAACGACGAATCCCAAGTCTTCTTGAGGAGGGAGTTCATCCTTTTGTCAATGGGGTCTGCTAACACCCCTATATCCTCAAAGGCCAAATCCGTTTTTCTGGACACCTGAGAAAAGGCTGCATCCAGCCTAGGTGATGTATTCCAGACTGTCACTTCATCCTCCGCAAAAGGGGAATCTGCGTTTTAGGGCCCTGGGAAAGAAAGGCTTCCACTCTGGGTCTCGCCATTCTTTGATGGCTTCCACCAGGACTTCATGGACTGCAAAGACCCTCCTCTTCTGTTCTCCAAGACCTTCATACATTTGTTCATGGAGTGACAGCGACTTCTTCTCTTCCTGGATCCCCAGAGTGGTGTGGATGGCTCCCAAGAGCTCCTCCACTTCCTCCAGGGAAAGCTTATAATGCAAGATTCTGGTGGATTCACCATCCCCCTTCTCTACGTCTGACTCCCCTATAGAGTCTGAGGATGCACTGTCAGGATATTCCTCTAATGCCTCTCTGGTGCCTCCAGGTAACCCTCCACTGGTGGAGGGACACACCGGCGGACCAGGTTCGATGTCTTGCTGCGCTGGTGGAGGATTAGCCGGGGTGAAAACTTGCAAGTGATTTAAAAGACTGGAAGGTGCTGGAAAGCTCCTTAATGGACATTGCCAAATCTATACCCTGCTCTGCAGAATGTTTCTTACCTAAATCTTCTATGCATTCCCTACACAGAGCCTTGGGCCAGGAATCCCCCATAGTAGTCCTACATGATGGGTGCTGCCTCTTGGAGCTGTGTGGGGATTTTTCTGTGGATTTCTGTAACGACAAAAAAGATCCCCCCGACACAGCCATTAGAATCTGCCAGCGCAACATAGAAACCGACACCAGGAGTGCATCCCCCCAGGACCGCCCACCACCAGGGTCCCAGAAATACAACTCCTCCCCTCTGACCACCAAAGAGGGGGGGTTCACCCGTGGAACTAGATGGGAAAATGGTAAGGGAACACCACTCCAGGGTTCCTCTTACCTTAGAGTGGCTGGTGCCAGCGTCACCCGGCGCAGATCGGGAACCATCAGTCTCTGACATCCCTCCAGGCCAGATAAGAACGTGGTCAGCCTTAAGCTGCTCCTCTTGCTGTCACTACAGCTGATATGGAGCCCACACCAGCCGTCACGCAGCTCACTTTACGTCCCACGGCCCAAACCAGAAGCCGCAGATTAAACGGCAGTGCCCGCCCCCGCCAGAACTGACATCACCCGCCATCCGGCCCAGCCTTTGAGCTCCATGCTGGTGGCCATAGAGCGAGGGGGACTCGGATACTTCTGCCATCACCTTCCCCAGGCAGCGGAAAGCGAGCGCCCTGGCCTCCACCTTCCCCAAGGGAGGACAGGGTGCGATATAGTACTCCCAGGTACTGGGCTCCCCAGCCCAGTTGTCATGCCTGAGAGACCTCTGTCTCTCCCTTCCAGGACAACACCAGCCTCAGCCTCCCCAGCTGAAAGGGCCCTGGTACCTAGCAGTGTTCACCCGTCAGAGGAAACACTGAAAAACTGACAGGCTGGAGGGGATGAGTGGCTTAAAGCTCTGATGGAGGCGGTGTTTCCTGAAAAGGGAGGAGCCGAGGTCTCTCAAAGGTGGCTGTCCTGAAAGACGAAAGGGGGAAAAATGTTTTAAATGTTGGATAGAGTGGAAATGGATTAGATCCCTTGGCTGGTTTTTACTGCTATCTAGCTATCTTTCCATTAGAGAGAGATTTCTTCTTACTTCCTGTCCTGCTGACACCAGTTTTACCAGTCAGAAAGTCAAAGAAAATCTGCAGCAGGGACCCAGACCACAAAAAAGAGGTTCTAGCCATCCTCTACTCTACTAAGAAAGGGTTTTTTTATATCTGTTGTTGGCGAGTTCTCCCCACTTCCTGTCTAGTAAAATATTGTCAGCAGGATGAGAAATGAGGACAGAACTAAAAATTAGACAGGGGGTCTAATTCTTTCCCTCTCTGGTAAAGATTTTCTATTTAGACGTGTAGCACACCCCACGTAGGAACTGCTTAGTTAGGATTCCCCACTGCTACACAGCCAGGCACACAGCATTTCCTTCATGAACTCCAACACAGAAAAACAGTCCTTGGCTTGTTATTGTTGTTTTATTAGGGGTTGATAACTTAGATGGGGTGGAGAATTTATGGGATACCCAACTTGAAAAATGTCCAGAACTACGAACAAGGGGACAACTCCCTCCTTATTTACACAAAGTTCTTTATTTCCTTCCTCCTGCACATACTTGGTTCATATAGGCAGCTCCTCCTGGTCACTCCAGGGGAACTAACAGTCTTTTGTGTTAATTCAGCAACTGCCCATTACAGGCTGGGAATATCCTGTCCCTTTGTGGATAAAGTGGTACAATATGGAGTGAACAGCATATCCTTCTGCCTTCTTGTAGACCCTGAGTCCAGTTCTACTGCCACAGAAGACACCAGCCCACCTGGCTGCTTTCTTCCCCAGTCCTCCCTGACTGGCATACTTCCCCAGTCCTCCCTGACTGGCACACTTCCCCAGTCCTCCCTGACTGGCACACTTCCCCAGTCTTCCCTGACTGGCACACTTCCCCAGTCTTCCCTGACTGGCACACTTCCCCAGTCTTCCCTGACTGGCACACTTCCCCAGTCCTCCCTGACTGGCACACTTCCATGGAGATTCCCCAGGGCAAAGATGAAGACTAAGCCTAGGTTAACACTGAATGCGGGTTTGAAATCGTGCATGCTCAGCTGATCTAGCACGATTTCAAACCGGTATTTCAGTCCGACTTCAGGGGCGATTTGCGAGACATCTGTGCAGGTTCATGCACAGATGTCTATTAAAATCGCCCCCGAAGTCGCCAAAAGTAGTGCAGAAACTACTTTTAGGAATTGGTTCGGCGCCGCAAAATTGGTGTTGTACCGATTCAGACGTCAATAGTCTATTAGCCTATACTGTGCTGATGTTACTCACAGTCTCTGCTTGCTCTTTCCCGCTGCCTCTTTCGGCATGAATCCCTCCAGTTGCCTCCTATGGCCAGCATTCCCGAGCTCCAGCCTGAGGTAAAATCCCTCCCCGGCACAGGGTCCGTCAAGGGCCAACAACAGCCTCTCCTCAGCACTCCATCTTCCACCTGACTCCCCCTGCTGGCATGGTCAATGTCTATGGGAATTTTGCTGTCCCCTGCCAGCTCACTTCTGGGGATTGGCTGAGGTCCCATAAATATTCATAGCAGCCCCTTCACTAGCTCTAGAACATTTTCCAATGTCCCAGAAACAGGGGGAGCTGCCAGGCTGAGTCATCGAGCTCTGGCCTCTAATAACCCTGACCCAATTAGTTGACTCAGGTTTAATCCTAGAGCCAAGCTATGCTTTTACCTACACTACTCTTCTAGAAGCACAAACTAGAGGGTGCTACACCTAAGAAAATCTAAAAACGATAACTGCACCTCAGCTGTGCCCTGTAAAATGTACATTTTGTTTTGGATTCCTTGAAGTGCACTTCCCATGGTTAGGCATTCCTGTGTCTTCATTCTCATAGCTGTATATTTGCAGTGTGAGATCATCTAATGCAGAGCTGCCTCGGAATAATAGTCACTACTGTGCTGCTCATTGTTCTCTTTAAAGGAGGGGAAGCTGTACCTGAGGATCTCTAGTGCAGTCTGCTTCAGTCATGATATGGAATTGTAGTTTCTCCCCCTCTTCCCTGGTGATTCTTGAGTTTTCAGCCATTAGTTATTAGATCACCAGTCATCAGTGGGGCAGTTCTGACATGAGGATGCCAAGATGGCTACCCCTACATAGGGACACAGTACTGAACAAGGCATGGTATGTCAGTAATGGGGAAAGATCGGCTGTAGAGAGACCCCAGGCATTAATAATGACTAGTCCTTTGCACTCTGTCTGCCTTCTTTTGGGCAAAACTTCTACAGATCAGGTCCTCTTAAAGACTTTTCTTTTTAGAAGCAAATGTGCAAATGCAAAAGGTCACCACCAAGCTAAAAACAACAAAAAAACAAATCCCCCTTCTCTACAATGGTACTTTGGCTGAGACAATTTATGTAGATGCCCTTACAGGGTTGGCGTTGGCCTGTGATGCCCAGAGCAGTAATAGACTGAAGTTATGTGGGGAATTTCCCTTCAGAGTGTCCAGCAGATGATGTAGAATGGTCTGTAAAAGATCAAGAAATCATATGAATTTATTTTAAAAAAGTTTCACTAGGATAATATAAAATGTCAATGCAGCATCTAATCCCTCTGAACTGGTCTGCACCCATTTCATTGACAGCTCCAATTTTATTCATTGTCTGTAGCAAATCTGGAAAAAGCAGATTAAGGGCAACAGCACTTGCAGATCCACAGAACTTTGGTCTGAGCAATGACCTACAATAGTAGAGAAAGTAGCACAGACAAGCAGGTGTTTAGCATGGGATGGTGCAGACAAACAGGTACTAAACAGACTCCTAGTGCACAAGCAATGGCTTATAAATGGAGATTTCAGACAGATGGTACACTGATAAAAATGGTTCTGTTGGCTTGTAATTTTAACATAAAAATGTTATAATTTTCAACATAAAAATAAATGTTAATTAATTTACTTTGATATTTTAAGTACCTTACTTAATTTTCATTAGTTCTTAAAACACACCTTTTACATTTATGAAAATAATGTATAATATTGATATTATAATATATGCATTTCCATATTCTAATTGAGTTACATTTACTTAAAAAAATGATCTTTTCATTTGACTGAAATTGCAGGACGCATGTTTGCCAAACATGCAACGGCACGAGTTTTGATGTTGAATATTTTTAAGAATTTGACATCTTTTGGAACTTTGAAAGCCTGCACAAGGCAGTTTCCATACGTTTGAGGCCCATCAGGACAAAAGAGCGCCCCCAGTGACAAGAATTTTCCATATCACTACAAAGTCATGCAATGCCATTGAAAGGTAAGAATGAACATTGAAAAAATTATCGTTCACATGCTTTAAATGATGCTTAACCTACCATCCAAAATATTTATTTTATTTGCTGATTAATATATTTATAATAAATGGACATACGCCCATTGTATACACCTATTGAGACAACTCACTTGTGCGCACGCAAAGTTTGCGCTTCCTGCATTCTGCAGAAAGCAACCAAGATGCAGGGAGAGGGACCGCCAGCTGTTAAGCTTAAAAACTATTTTGTGCCACAAAAAATAGGATTTTTATAACAGCTTATCTGTAAAATCCTTTTCTTGGAGTACATCACGGGACACAAAGCCTTAATAAAAACTAAATGGGTTATATTTCACCTTCAGGTGATTGGAGACTGGCACACCCAAGACAGGAAGTTCCCCTCTATATAACCCCTCCCATACAGGGAGTACCTCAGTTTTCGTAGCAAAGCAATAAGTATCCCAACAAGAGGGGAGGGACCTCTCTGTGTCCCGTGATATACTCCAAGAAAAAGATTTTACAGGTAAGCGGTTATAAAAATCCTAATTTCTTTCTCGTACATCATGGGACACAGAGCCTTAATAACTAAATAAGATGTCCCAGAGCAATGCTAAGTTGAGGGGAGGGAGACACAAATCAAGGCAGACCGCCATCAGACGTGAGGACCTATACTGCTGCCCGCAGCACACTACACCCAAAGGCGGCATCCTCATGCCCTCTCACATCACCCTGATAGAATCTAGTGAATGTATGGATCGAAGACCAAGTTGCAGCCTTGCAGATCTGAGTCATAGAGGCCTGGTGATGCACCGCCCATGAAGCACTTACTGCTTTGGTAGAGTGCACTCTCACATGAAAAGGAGGAACCTTCCTCTTCAAACCATAAGCCTGAACAATAACTTGTCAAATCCACTTAGAGATAGTAGATTTTGACGCTGCCTGACCCTTCTGGCAGCACAAACAAAACATCAGTTTTCCATATCTGAGCCGTAACTTTCAGATAGACCTTGATTGCTCTCACTACATCAAGAGAGTACAATAATTTTTCTTCCGCAGAGCGCGGTTCTGGAAAAATGGAAGGCAGGGCAACATCCTGGTTCAGATGGAACCCTGACAAAACTTTAGGCAGAAAGGTTGGGTGAGGACGCAACACTACTCTGTCCCTGGGGATAATTAAATATGGCTCTTTACAACAAAAAGCTGCCATTCTGATACCCTTCTAGCAGAGGATATAGCAACCAGAAAAAACAATTTCCTTGTCAAAAGGACCAAGGGAATGTGACGTATTGGTTCAAAGGGCTGCCTTTGTAACACAGGCAAAACTAAATTCAAATCCCACGGGCACAAGGGAGATTTAACTGGTGGATTCAAGGGCATTACCCCTTGAATAAAAGCCCACACCAAGGAATGTGAGGCAAGCGGCCTTTGGAAAAAACACTGATTAAGCAGAGACCTGACCCTTGATGGTACTCAAGGCCAGCTTCATCTCCATCCCCAACTGTAGAAAGGAAAGAATTCTACCAATGATAAATTTCCGATGGTGCCAACTCTTGAATTCACACCAGGAAACATATGCTTTCCAGATTCTGTAATAAATGAGCCTGGAGGCCAGACGTAGGTTTCAACAGCCAAACTGTCAAATTTAGACTCTGTAAGGAAGGATGGAATACTGGACCCTGCAAGAGCAGGTCTGGACGCAGCGGAAGGACCCATGGGCCTCCTACTGCCTTTTTCACGATCTTTGTATACCAGGGTCTTCTGGGCCATGCTGGGGCTATGAGGACCACTGGTTTTCTTTTCTCCTTGATCCTGCAAAGAAGTCGCGGTAGAAGCTGAACTGGAGGGAACGCATAGATCAGTGAAAACTGATCCCAAGGGATTACTAACGCATCCGTCCTGCATGCAAGTGGGTCCCTTGTCCTTGACACAACGCTTTCTAATTTCTTGTTGAACCTGGAGGCCAATAGATCCACGTCTGGGGTACCCCACTTTTGGCATATGGCCAGAAAGATGTCGGGATGGAGAGACCATTTCCCTGGGAACAACTTCTGGCGGATTAAATAATCCGCCTGCCAATTCTCTACTCCCAGAATGAAGACCGCCGATAGGCAGGGTACATGCTTCTCTGCCCAAACCAGAATATGGTTCACCTCCCTTTGGACGGCGAGACTTCTGGTGACCCCTTGGTGATTGATATAAGCCACTGCTGTGGCATTGTCGGATTGTATTCTGACAGGACAATCTTATAACCTGTGCATCCAGGCCCACAGGGCCAAACGAACAGCCCAGAACTCTAGGATAGGGCTTGAAAATTCCGCTCGCCCGCTCGCCAAATGCGAGGGTAAATTCCTTTCTGGCAAGCACAGAGCGGATGGCTTGCAATGTGATCCCCAGGCCCCGGGGATCGATTTGCATTCCACTTGCGCGCAAGCCTCATTTTGAAGCCGATTTCTGGTTTCATACTTCCGGCTTCTTCTTCGGCATAGCCATTACACTGGCAGCGCCGCTGAGGGGACAGGTGCAGGAGAGGCCCGCTCTCCTCCGCTGAGGGAGACACGAGGAGAGGTCCACTCTCCACCGCCTTGGGGTACACGAGGAAAGGTCCACTCTCCACCGCCGTGGGGGACACGTGAAGGAGAGGCATGCCAACAGTGCACATCCCTACACCCGCCAGCTTAAAGTAAATGACCTGGTGACACTGATGTAAGAGGGGGCCCTCTGGGGACACTGATGTAAGAGGGGGGGCCCTCTGGCGACACTGATGTAAGAGGGGGGCCCTCTGGAGACACTTATTTAGGGGGGCCTCTGGGGATCCTGATGTAAGGAAGGGCTCTCTGGGGACCCTGATGTAATAAGGGGGGCTCTGGGGACCCTAATGTAAGTAGGGAGGCTCTCTGGGGACACCGATGTAAGAGGAGGCTTTCTGAGGACCCTGATGTAAGGGGAGGCTTTCTGGGGAAATTGATGTAAGGGGAGGCTTTCTGGGGACACTGTTGTAAGGGAAGGCTCTCTGGGGACACTGATGTAAGGGAAGGCTCTCTGGGGACACTGATGTAAGGGAAGGCTCTCTGGGGACACTGATGTAAGGGAAGGCTCTCTGGGGACACTGATGTAAGGGGAGGCTCTCTGGGGACACTGATGTAAGGGGAGGCTCTCTAGGGACACTGATGTAAGGGGAGGCTCTCTGGGGACACTGATGTAAGGGGAGGCTCTCTGGGGACACTGATGTAAGGGGAGGCTCTCTGGGAACACTGATGTAAGGGGAGGCTCTCTGGGAACACTGATGTAAGGGGAGGCTCTCTGGGAACACTGATGTACATGGGGGATCTATCATACACACACATGTATATTTATATACATGTGTATGCCCGCCCAAGTGTATGACTTTCTTTACTTCTCTGCTATGGGCTCTAGCCCGAGATCTTTTGTAGACCCAACTACGCCCCCTAGTTACGCCTCTGCCAACAACGCCATTTTAGTGCTGCTCTCTGAATATTTCAAAAAGTAAAAAAGAAATAAAACAAAGCACAGCACACCTATACACAATCAGCTACAAATTTCATTTAAAAAAAAAAAAAAAATTTAAATAAAATTGGTAGCTGACTATGCATAGGAACCCAAGTGCTGAAGAAGTCGCCATTGGTCCCTCACGATTGTAATGCATTGACAGACCCACCAAGCAAGCAGCCTTGCTCCGCCCTACAGAGACAGGCTCCTGAAAGGCAGCCCAGCCAGCAGACACACCGAGCCACCAGAGGAGCCTTCAATCTGAACTGCCATTAATCTGAACTGCCGTTAATCTGAACTGTGAGTTTTTCCTTATTTTTTTTGTCTCCTTGTTTACACTGCAACATGAAACAGAGCAAATTAAGCTTTTTTTTTTAAAGAAAAAGAACGTCCTACTATTGTGGAGTCTCAGTCAAACCCTATAGAAAGAGAGAATGAATCAATAGCTAATTCAGTTGCCAGTTGTAGTTTGCTAAAAACTTCCACTGCCGTAATAACTAAAAAGACAAATGATGGCGATGCTGGAAAGACCGCAAAAAAAAGCTGTTTTAGTGCACATTGGCTGGATCAGTTTTCATGGCTTGCTTACTCCAAGGAAAATTATACAACTGTATATGTAAAGTTTGCAGTCGGTTCCCCCAAATTTCAGATGAAAAATGGACAAATGGCGTAAAAGCTCTATTTAAAAGGGAAACTTTTGTATGGCATGACAAATGTAATAAACACAAAGAGAATATTGATAAAGCAAAGGCTAGAGACAACTCTGAAGAAAGACCTTTAGCTATGTGTATCAGAAAAATAGACACTGCAATTTTTTTAGCACATGACACACATGTTTAACATTGCTTATTACATAGCCAGGGCTTTTTTTCAGCGGGAAGGCAGGGGAACGCAGTCCTGGCACCTCCAGCACTGAATGTATGTAATAGCATGGGGTGTGCTGGAGGGTCTGATGTTGGCTGCTGGGGATCTATTTTCACTGGTGGGGATCTGATTTTGTGTGAGGGTCTATTGTTGCTGATGGGGAATATGTTGCTGCTGGGGGGGTCTTATGTTGCTGAAAGGGATCTACTGTTGAGGGAGAGGTCTATTTTTACTGGCTGCTGGAGGATCTATTGATGCTGGCTGCTGGGAGATCTGTTGTTGCTGCTGGGGGGGTCTAATGTTGCTTGGGTGGATATTTTGTTACTGCGTGTGATATTTTGTTGTGGGTCATTCACTGTTGCTGCAGGGAATCTATTGTTGTTGGGGTGGAATCCATTGTTGCTGGGGGAGTCTATTGTTGTGTGGGGATCTATTGCTGGTATTCTATTCCTGGCTGCAGGGGATCTATTTTACTGCTTTTCTTTTTATCATTAACATGTTCCATACAAATGATTTAGCACCACAAAATGGTACTTGTTTCTATATTCTCTAAAAGGGGCAGTACTGGTAGGTGGTTAGGGGGTTGAATCAAGGGACGTGGTCAGAGGTAGGTAGGTGCAGAGACAAGAGATGACTCAAATGGGGGGAGTTCCTGCACCTATTCTCCGAGAAAAAAAGCCCTGTACATAGCTAAATGTGAAAAACCATTTTGAGATTTCCCTGATTTATTAACATTGAGTGCCAAACTAGATGTGCCCGTTCTGCAGAAATATGGAAGCAATGATCAGTGCAAACAATTCATTCATTTCATTGCAGGAATAATCAGAGAAAGTCTTGTGGCAAACATTAAAAAGTCACCTTTTGTTGGCATCATGATTGACGGATCTACAGATCGAACCTACACTGAACATGCAAACATTTATGTCCGTTATGTTTTAGAAGGAGACGTCAAAGAATATTTTTTGGGTACATTTGCACTAGAAAATGCTACAGCCCAAGGTTATTTCAAAGGATTGACTGCCTTTTTTGATAATTTGCATCTTAATTAGAGAGGCTCTTCATGGGTTGCGGGCTTGGGAACGGATGGGGCTGCAACAGTGGCGGAATTTCCAGGGTCGCAACAGTCGCACTTGCGACTGGGCCCTGGAATTCTGTCAGTGTGGGGGGGCCCCAAGACGCCGCGCCTCCCCTGGCTGGCATCTAACTATACAGGAGAGGGGGGCGGGAGGGGGCGATCGGTAGCTATGTGATGTCTGTGCTCTGCGGGATGTCCCTCCAGGCAGCACACAGTTCACTTCCCGAGTATCAGTGAGTACAATGGAGAGGGGAGGGGCCTCTGACCCGAGCAGACACCAGATTTAGTGCACAAGTTTGTCCCTCTGCTTGTACACTCTGAGTCTTGCTGATACACGCTCGGGTCAGAGGCCCCTCCCCTCTCCATTGGATACAATGATAGTCAGGAAGTGAACTGTGCTGCCTGGAGGGACATCCTGCAGACATCACAAGGAAGCATGCTGCTTCTTCCATATGTGCTTCTCATGTAAGTTAAGCACAACACTGGCCCCCCACCTGGCCTCTCTCACACTGTCCCCCCACCTGTCTCCTGCCACACTGCCCCCCCACCTGTCCCCTCTCACACTGCCCCCCCACCTGTCCCCTCTCACACTGCCCCCCCCACCTGTCCCCTCTCACACTGTCCCCCCACCTGTCTCCTGTCACACTGCCCCTCCCCCACCTGTCCCCTCTCACACTGTCCCCACCAGTCCCCTCTCACACTGTCCCCACCTGTCCCCTCTCACACTGTCCCCACCTGTCCCCTCTCACACTGTCCCCACCTGTCCCCTCTCACACTGTCCCCACCTGTCCCCTCTCACACTGTCCCCACCTGTCCCCTCTCACACTGCCCCCCCACCTGTCCCCTCTCACACTGCCCCCCCACCTGTCCCCTCTCACACTGCCCCCCCCACCTGTCCCCTCCCACACTGCCCCCCCACCTGTCCCCTCTCACACTGCCCCCCCCACCTGTCCCCTCTCACACTGGCCACCCACCTGTCCCCTCTCACACTGCCCCCCACCTGTCCCCTCTCACACTGGCCCCCACCTGTCCCCTCTCACACTGCCCCCCCACCTGTCTCCTCTCACACTGCCCCCCCACCTGTCCCCTCTCACACTGCCCCCCCCACCTGTCCCCTCTCACACTGCCCCCCCCACCTGTCCCCTCTCACACTGCCGCCCCCACCTGTCCCCTCTCACACTGGCCCCCACCTGTCCCCTCTCACACTGGCCACCCACCTGCCACATCCCACCCACAGCCCCTCTTTTATCACACTGCCCACGTCATACTATTTCCCCATCATACTGCCCCCACCTGTCACACTGACCCCTTGGCACAATACATTCCTGTCATACTGCCCCCTCCTGTAAAACTGCCCCTCCATCATTCTGCCCCCTCGTCACACTGCCCCCTTCTGTCATATTTACCCCCCTCCTGGCACACTACCCCCTCTTGTTAAACAGTCCCCCTCCTTTCACAGTGCTCCCTCATTACACTGCCCCCCTCTTGTAATACTTCCCAGGTATCCTTTTCCTGTCACACTGCCCCCCTCTTGTCACAATATCCCCCTGTCACACTGCCCCCTCCTGTCACACTGCCCCCATCGTACTGCCCCTTCTTGTCACACTGCCCCCCTTCTTTCACAGTGCCCCCTCTTATCACACTCCCCCCCCTGGTCACACTTTCCAGATACCCTTCTTTGGTCACACTGCCCCCTCCTGTCAAAATACCCCGTCATACTGCCCCTCATCCTTTCACAATACCCCCCCCCCTATCATAGTGCGGGTCAGGGGCCCTTCATGGTTTCTTGCACTGGGGCCCTGAAGGTTATAGTTATGCCTCTGGGCTGCAAGCATGCTTGGCCACAAGTCAGGTTTAGCAGTCCAGATGAAAGAAGTCTGCCACAGATAATCAGCATACATTGTGTGGCTCATCGCTTGCAGCTTGCGATTTTGGATGTTTGCAAGGAAATGCCATACCTACAAACATTCGCTGAGGTGGTGCAGCGTGTTTTTAAATATTATCATTGCTCAGCCAAACGCCTTCTGCAACTTAAAGATCTTGCAAACACTGAGTGAGGAAATCTTGAAAATTAAAGATGTACACACATGGGCTAGTTATGCAGCAAAGTTGAGGCCTTGCGTGCTTTTCTTTAAAACTGGAAGACAGGGGTGAGCCATTTTGAGCAGATATCAACTGAGGGATCATCTGAATCTGCTAAAGTTAAAGGCATCCTGAAAGACCCGAAACAGCTGAAGTTTGTGAAACTTTTGCATTTCCTATTCGATTTTTATAGCAAGCTGAAACCTTTGTCAGAGGGTCTTCAGAACAAGGAACTTATGATCTGTCAGGTAAAAAACAAACTAGAACATGCAGTTAAAACTCTTCAGGATCTTTCTGATGGGAAAGGAAAAAACAAGCTTGAATTTCTTAGTAAGTTTACAGAAGATGGAAAACTACATAGGCTGCAGCTGACCAACCTTGAAGCTGGTGAAAGAGAATTTCAGTCTATACGCCAATCTGTATTGGCCAAAGCAGAAAGATATTTAATTTTGAGGCTTTCCTCAGTCTCCGCAGATATTGTACAATCTTTCAATATATTTAATAGCCTGTCATGGCCAGACAAAGTACACATCCTCAACTTTGGATTGACTGAGTTGCACAGAATTGCAAAACATGTTTTTGATAATCAGTTAGAAGACAAAATTGACCTGTTATAAGTAGAGTGGGCTGACCTAAAACTCTCCATTCAAAATGGACTATCTTTTAATGAAACTCTGAAAAGATTGAATCAGCAGAAAGAAAGATTCAGCACCATACTCCCTCTGGTCAATTTCTGTGCCGTACTTCCCCCAACAACCGCCTCATGTGAACGTGACTTTAGCTACCAAAATAGAATAAAGACAGTCTATCGTTCATTACTGACACTGGAGACTTTGGATGATCTTTTGATGATTGCCTTTAATGGGCCACCACTTAAAGATTACAATCCAAACACAGCCATTGATAAGTGGTATTTTTCATCAGAAAGGGGACGTTACACAAGGCTTGGTCCTGCTGTACAACGAAAACCATAGCAAATCTTGATGTGAAACTGGCTTCCTACTGCTTTTTGGCATCCAAAGAATCATTTTTTTCTTCTTAATTAAATAGATTGCAAGCCACACACAGCCATTGAAGTGGTATTTTGCATCAGAAAAAGGTTATTACTCAAGTCTTGGTCCTGCTGTACAACACAAACCATGGCTGCTATAATAGCACATCTTTGTTAAAATGTTTACTATTGTTATGCCATGTTTTTTGGCATCTAAATAAGCACTTTTTTGTTTTTTCTTAATGCACTACTTCTCTAAGCTCTCTTTTAATAAGAGGCTGGAGATAAAAAATACAAAATGTTTACTATTGTTGTTTTATGCCATGTTTTTTGGCCATCAAAAGAAGCACTTTTTTGTTTTTTCTTAATGCAACACTTCTCTAAAGTCTCTGCTGGAGATAAAAAAAAATACAACATGTTTACAGTAACTATTATTCCCTGTTTTTTCGCATCAAAATAAGCACTTTTTCTTAGGCTATTTTTCTGTAAACTAAAGTCTCTTTTAAAAGATGCTGGAGATAAAAAAAAAAAAAATACAAAATGTTTACTACAGGTTTAAAGCTGTAAAACTTGATATTTTGACCCTATTGCTATTAATGCTATTGCTGTTATGTTTAAATTGACACATTTTTTTATACTTTTGACTCTTTATTCTAAAGAAAAATGTAATTTCATAAGCTTTAAGGGAATAGAAAAGTCCTGGACTGCCACACTCCATAAAAAAAGCATCTTTATTGAACGTAGATAAAATCCAAAATCGCAGACAAATGACAAAAGTGGACACAACGGGGATCAAATCGCTAACACGTTTCACATCCAAAGATGCTTATTCATAGCTGATTTGAGAAAAAAACAAAAGTGTATATATAAAAAAAAGGGGGAAGGGAAAAAGTGAAACATCCAATCCGTAACAACAGGCAATTAAATAGACACACCTGATACACAATTGTAGCTAGATTCCTAAAAGACAAATGTGGTGCACATAATGGTTCAACATGGTATGACACAATGTATAGAAAAACAGATGGCATTGATAAAATGAGCCAAAATTAAATTTACAAAAATGTAACTATAAATAACCTATTATGATGCATCTATAAATAGGAATATAGCAAAAAGACAACAAAAATGCATGTTATTCTGAGACATATCAGATATTAATTGCAGTTTTTTCAGTTTTTCTTTTATTAGGCTGAGTTGATCATGGTTTTCATCATTGAGCCAGAGGACCGGCTTTTTGCACACTTGTCATTGGTATCTTTTCCACGAATAATTGTTTTAAAAGATATAAACGCTATTTTGTATAGCAACCTAGAAATGACTGTATTTAAGACAACAAATTCTCTGGACGGAATATTTTCAATACACATATATTTTTATATATAGTATCACTTTATATTTATTTTTATTTTTATTTAAATCACCATATTCTTTCTCTGGTATGCATGATTGTTTCTATGAGCCATATGAAAATGTTTCGGTGTTATTCACATGAAATATCCATGGGATCAGTATAGTATAGGCAGTGTTTGAAATATGTGGTTTTTACTTTTCGTATCACATACACTCTTCCTCTTGCTATCCTTTTACCCCTTTTCTGTGCTGCAATATCTGATATGTCTCAGAATAACATGCATTTTTGTTGTCTTTTTGCTATATTCCTATTTATAGATGCATCATAATAGGTTATTTATAGTTACATTTTTGTAAATTTAATTTTGGCTCATTTTATCAATGCCATCTGTTTTTCTATACATTGTGTCATACCATGTTGAACCAGTATGTGCACCACATTTGTCTTTTAGGAATCTAGCTCCAATTGTGTATCAGGTGTGTCCATTTAATTGCCTGTTGTTACAGATTGGATGTTTCACTTTTTTCCCTTCCCCCTTTTTTTGTTATATATACACTTTTGTTTTTTTCTCAAATCAGCAATGAGTAAGCATCTTTGGATGTGAAACGTTTATCTACGTTCAATAAAGATGCTTTTTTATGGAGTGCAGCAGTCCAGGACTTTTCTATTTCCTTAACCTTGTGCACAGCCAGCACCCAACACTGTTTAGTGGGGCGGTAGTACCCTGAAAGCATGGAGACTTACAGAGCGGCATTTCTTTTTTATAAGCTTTAAGGGGTGGGGTTGGGGGATGGACCTGGGCAAGATTTGGTGGGGCAACTGGTGGAGAGTAAGGTTTTTGCCTGGCTAGTAGGTCTAGACTTGAAATTTTAAGCCCTGCTCTAGGAAATTGATGGGCAAGGTTTTTTCGGATTCGGACCATTTCCCCTGGACCGTAGCCTTTTCTAGGACTGCTCCCCAGCCCAAAAGGCTGGCATCCGTTGTCACAACCTTCCAGGCAACTGGGATGAAGGATTTTCCCTTCTGCAAATTCTTGGTTGCTAACCCCCAACTGAGGCTCCAGCGCACCTCTGGTGCCAGATATATTGGCAAGTCCAAGGCTTGGATCTTTTTGTTCCAAGCAGACAGAATGCTGTTTTGCAACGGCATTTGAATGAAATGGCATTGCAATGGCCTTGAATGAAACTGGGCATAAGGAACAGCCTCGAATGAGGCTACCATCTTCCCTAATAACCTGATGCAAAGGCGAATGGAAGGAGTTTTCCTTGGTTTGACTACCTGGACCAGGTCTCTTATAGAGTTGACCTTTGACTGGGGGAAAAATACTCTTTTCTGGGCTGAGTCTATGACCAAACCCAGGTACTCCAGCCTTTCTACTGGCTGCAAGGAAGATTTCTCTAGGTTGAGAACCCAGTCCAGGTCTAGATATTTGACTGTGCTGAGCACACTCTGGTTCAAGCGTGCCACCGACTGATCTATCAGTAGCAAGTCGTCCAGATAAGACGTTACCGTTATGCCCTGGGCCCTTAGTCTTGCCAGGAGCGGGGCCAGAATCTTTGTAAATACCTGGGGTGCGGTAGCTAGACCGAAGGGTAGAGCTACAAATTGAAAGTGGCGTCGTTCTACTGCAAACTGCAGGAACCTCTGGTGAGCGGGAAATATAGGCACATGCAGATACGCATCTTTGATGTCTATTGAAGCTAGAAGTTCTCCCCCTTGTAGAGTGGAAACCACTGAGCGTATTGACTCCATGCGAAAGGAGCGGATGTTTAGGAATTGCACTGGTTTTCTGATGCGTGCATTTGTATATACTGCATTGTATAATGTTTGTATCAATTTTATTTATTCTCTTTATTATTTGCAAATCCATTGGCTGAGCTAATATGCTATATTATTCATGTATGTACATTCATTTTAATAAACATTTATATTGCTATTACTCTTGTTACTCAGTGGCTAACTGTGACCACCTCATTTAAAGTCCCAGGGCGACTCTCGTTTTTTTTGTCTTTGCACAGGAGATAACGAGCGCGTGCCTGCTGCGTACCACGGGAGCGTGCACACAGGTCCATCGGACCCTATGTCCGCCTGCGACCCACGATCGCAGTATAAAGAGGCAGAACGGGGATCTGCCTATGTAAACACGGTCGATTCACGTTTTGCCAGATGACATGTCAGATGTATTGTTCCCAGTGATCAGGAAAAGCTATCTCTGTCATGTCCCTAGTAGCCCAACCCCCCTACAGTTATAACACACCCAGGGAACCACTTAATTGCACCCTAGTGTTAACCCCTTCCCTGCTAGTGTCATTTATTGATAAGTGCATTTTTAATTATGTCACTTGTCCCCAAAAATATTTGGGGTCAGGTTTGTCCGTCGCAATGTCGCAGTCCCGTTAAAATTGCAGATTGCCACCATTACCAGTAAATACAATAAAAAAAAGTCCCTCAATCTATTAGACATGTGCACACTGAAATATTTAGTTACGGAATTTTGTTTTCGTCCAAAAAATAAATTTATTTAGTTACTCCGAAATTTGTTTTTATTTATTTTGTTTCGTTAAAAAATGCGAAATAATTAAGGTCGAATCTGTCATTGAAGGCTTATGGTGTCTGTCGTATGTTCTAAGAAGATTCAACGGAGCAGCTAAACTGTACGACGCCGCAATCGTACATTTCCGGTCAAATGTTCCGCCTACAAGCTATAGTAGAATTCTAATGTTGTATGACACTAGTAATAATTATATTTATTAATTTTTATTACTAGTCAACCAACATTAGAATTCTTCTATAGCATATGGGCGGAGCTTTTGACCATAAATGTCCGCTCGCAGCGACTACTTCGTCAAATCTTTTCTCTCTATGTCGAATAATCTTGGACTAATAGAGTTAGGTTAGGCACATTCAACCTTTATTGCTTTTGTCTCTATAATGTCGAATTTTTTCTCTCTAGGTTGAATAATCTTGAACTTGAACAGGTTCGATGGACACATATCGCTATTGTCAGCATCATGTCGAATCTCCTATCTATATCGAACAGTTGTCAAAACGAAAATAAAGCATTTGTTTATGTCGGATCTTTCGGTTTTCGGATCCTGCACGTTTGTTATCGTTTGTTAAAATGATAACGAAAATACCCAAAATTCAGACGAAAATGCATTCGGACGAAAATGAATGCACATATCTAAAATCTATCTCATAGATGCGATAACTTTTGCGCAAACCAATCAATATACACCTATTGCTATTTTTTTTACCAAAAATATGTAGAAGAATATATATCGGCCTAAACTGATGAATACATTTGTTTTTTATATATTTTTTGGATATATATTATAGCAGAAAGTAAAAAAAATATATTTTTTCAAAATTGTCAGTCTTTTTTTGTTTATAGTGCCAAAAATAAAAATCGAAGAGGTGATCAAATACTACCAAAAGAAAGCTCAATTTGTGGGAAAAAAGGAAGTTCAATTTTGTTTGGGTACAGCATCACACAACCGCACAATTGTTAGTTAAAGCGACGCATGGCCGTATCGCAAGAAATGGCCTGGTCATTAATGGGTCAAATCCTTCTGAAATGGTTAAAGTGAAAATTACTTTCCCAAAAGGCTTAAAAAAATAAGTTAATACATTCTGTATTATATGTTCTTTACAGATATACATCTATATACATGTGTTTCAGTCTGATTTGTTAGCTGAGAAAGAGGCATTTCTTTCTTTTTTAATGTTTACATTTACATTTGATGCTGCTTTAATAATATTACATTTGTAACACTTTATAAACAATAAATGTTAATTTGCTTTGAAAGCCTGTTTCAAGAGACTATTCATTTTAATAAAAAACTAATTACTGTATTATTTTTATATAAAAACCTTCAAACATATATCAAATACATTTGTAAAATAAGTTTTACCAACTTAAAATTTTTTTGTAAGTTACAAGTTAATATCACTTCAAACTAAGTAGTTAATTAATAGGGCAGCACAGTGGTGTTGTGGTTAGCACTTTCGTCTAGCAGCAAAAGGGTCACTGGTTCAAATCCTGACCACGACACTCCCTGTCTGCAGTTTGCATGTTCTACCCTGTGCCTGTGTAGGTTTCCTCCCACACTCCAAAGACATGCTGGTAGGGTAATTGGTTCCTGTGTAAATTGGCCCTAATATGTGTATGTATTGATAGGGTTGAAATAATGACTTAGAGTTCCACTGTAATTGTGTACGTATCAATTGTTCTATTTAAATTGTTTGTGCTCCTTTCTTACCTGTGTACGTATCAATTGTTCTATTTAAATTGTTTGTGCTCCTTTCTTACCTATGTACGTATCAATTGTTCTATTTAATTTGTTTGTGCTTTTCTCTTCTGTGTACGTATCAATCTGTATCTAGATGGAATTTGGAACTGCTGAATAATCATTACATGTTCGCTGATGAGAAACTCTTTGTACCTTAACCTCATTTGGTAATGCCGATAAGATTACTGCTTGTATAAAAGGCCTTTGAAAGAGTAAAGGCAGCAGTCCTTTATGCTGAGAACTGTGATACAGACATACCTGACTCCGTGTCATCTTTCTTATAGAAGCAATAATTTGGCAAAGCAATATAAACTTAAGCAACTTGTTTAAAAGTTGAATCTAACATTTTGGCGCCCGAACAGGGACCCACCAAGTTGCTACAAGAGGTGGCTGAGCTACGCTGACGGAACGAAAGGACAGGCATTCCGGGAACCACAGATCAAAAAACCTGGCCAGGTAAGAAAAAGCTTTATTTTTCTTATATTCTGTGCTCCCCTGAACTGTGCCTATCCGTTCTGTCAGTTACGGTTCTCCTGGTTTTAAAACACCAGCCTCTGTAGTGGTGAGTCTAGAATTACTGCATATTTTAGTTTATATTGCTGGAATTATTTGTTTGTTTTGTTGTCTGTGTCTGTCTTGTCTGTCTTGTTGAGAAAGTGAATGCGCCTTGTCAAGGATGGTATGAGTTAGAAGGGGATTGCCGAACTAAGCAACGGAATGCGCCTTACCTCACATGATTGGGAACTTGAGGGCTTGTGAGCTTGGGGGTCTGACGCTTATGCTTAACCTCACATCTAACTCATAAACCATAGACAGGTTGAGAGTATAAGCCCTGTCTGCTCCATAAAGCAGGGATAAGAGTGTATGAGAGGGATTCCCAGATACGGGGAGGGAATAAGATCTCCAAAAGTCCGGAGATCTAGTCGGATACCTGGCCACTTAAAGGAATGCTTGTATATGTTGTAGCCGCATTTTTGTATATGTTGTAGCCGCATTCTGGTTTGTTATTGGGCTAGCATATAAAGTAATTATTTGTTATTGGGCTAGCATATAAAGTAATTCGATTTCAGAAATCTCATTCCGGAAGAGGTTTCTAGTATTCTAGCACCCTAGGGGGAAGGCAATGAGGAACTAGTGTAACTTAGCTGGTTTGTTATTGGGCTAGCATATAAAGTGATTATTCATTCTTGTATATGTTGTAGCCGCATTATATTGTACACTAAGTGTCCCACACGCTACCTAGGCAGGACTGTTAGAATGGGCCAGGGGAACACAAAACCCCGTCAGGGAATTGTGGCGCACTATACGGTGCCACAGATAATTAAGAACATTTATGGGAAAACCGAAGCACAGGACTTAAAGAATGTCCTTCGTAAATCTAAGGTGAAAGGAGCAGCGGGCTTAGACCCGGATGTATGGAGTGAAATAAAAAGGGACAGACAAGGAGAGGTGTTAGAGAAGCAATGGATGCGTCAGGTTCAATGCTTAATTAAGGTCTCAAATAGAGCGAAAGAAGACGGGTGGAAGTATAATCCAGATTGTGATGGTTGGGATATGAAAGATAGAAGAACAAAAAATGTCGAGGCTCCCAGCTCAGCCATCCCACCCCCATACACTGACGTAGAACGCAAACCACACAAGATATATCCGGTACTTGAGGGGAGAGGATGGGTTTGTCAGGATTGTGGAGCACAAAACCCAGAATGGGCAGTAGAATGTGTGCATTGTGGGGCACAAAAACCTCATCCAGAAACTGTAGCTCCCGTACGCACTGATACACGCATTGTTCAGGTAAACAATCCAGAATTTGGACAAGCAGCCCATCCAAATGCCCCGCCTACTGTCACTCGTAGAATGCAAATAAGGACTTGGGCACCATGGTTGGCAGACACCCTTATGGCATTAATACAGAGCGCCCCAGACCCGGTAGCAAAGTCAGCTGCTTTTTGTAGATTTGTGACACAGTTAATGAATACACATGAAGCGACCTGGCAGGATGGGGAGGATCTATGCAGACACAAAATGACTCTGACCCTGTTTAACCAGTTTATGACAGAAATAGGTCCACACAGACCTGCAGGACAAGTTGATGGGGATGGCAACCTGGAGGCAGGACATGTCAGCCATATAAGACTCAAGGGCCCCTTTTATTGCTAGATTAGAAGCTTTTTGTCAGGCAAAACAACAGGAGAGGGGGTCAATATCACCCATGAAACAAATGCCAGGACAGACTGTATCGGAATTTTACTTATCTATGGAAAGTATGATGGCAGATGAGGGATTGGACTTGGCCCTGCCAGTCACAATCCGAGCCTTCAATAGACAATTTATGGAGGGATTAATTCCACAGATAAGTGAGAGACTGAAAGCCTGCACACCAGAGTGGAGGGCAACTAGAGATAGAGGGACGTTGTTACAAAAAGCGCAAGGCATAGAGGCGGACTTAGCAGAAACCAAAGGGAGGAAATCTCATGCTATCAACGCACTCGGGGGTCCCCAAGAGCAAGGTAGAGGTTCCTTTCGCAAACCCCTTACCTGTCACTACTGTAACAAGATTGGTCACATCAGACGCAACTGTAGGAAAAGAATAAGGGATGAAGGAGAGGAAGGTGTTGATTCTCCAGTTAATCAGAGAAGGAACCAGCCCAGGGACAACAAAAATAGTCATATCAGGCAGCAGGGAGATGGTCCACGAGCATGACTCACCCCGGTTTTAGAAAAATCCAAAACAACAATGCTTAAGACAAATATAACGGTTGGTAATAAGAAAATCTCTTGTTTAGTCGATACAGGAGCTTCACGCTCGTTACTTTCTGACTCTGAACTACTCCCTGGCCAAAAATCACCTGACACTTTACTAATAACTGGATATGATGGCATTTTAGCTGACGCCCCGCTTACAAAACCTCTGAAAGTTAAAGTAGGAAACCACATGTTCCTTTCACGCTTTCTGGTATCCAGAGGAGCCCCCACTAATTTGTTAGGAGCTGACATTTTGCAGAAAATAGGAGCTAACATTACCTATCACCCAGATGGCACTGTCACCTTAGCTATAGGGGATAATCAAGAACACATGGAGATGTGTAACCTGATACAATACCTAGAGGAGGAATCGGAATTGTCCGGCCCACCTCCTTCAGACTTAGATCAGATTTTGTCGTCCCTTCCAGGAGAACTATGGGAGAAACATCCAGCTGATGTTGGACTTTTGCTCATACCTCCGGTTACCCTACAGCTGATTCCAGGAGCAGTGCTTCCCCAACAAAAGCAGTATCCACTTAGTGCACCCCAAGAGGCGGCCATAGAAATGCAGGTCCAATCCTTCTTAAAAAGTGGAGTTCTAAAAGAGGTAAAATCACCGGCAAACACTCCCTTGTACCCGGTTAAAAAGAAATCAGTAGCCGGTAGTCCGGTTAAGTATAGAATGGTCCAAGACCTTAGAGCGGTCAACAAAATACTAGCCCCGATGACACCTTTAGTACCCAATCCACATACATTACTGTCACAAATACCATCAACCAGTATGTACTTTACGGTTATAGATTTAGCGAATGCTTTCTTTTCCGTCCCGCTTGCTGAAGAATGCCAACTTTGGTTCGCATTTTCAATCAAAAATCGGCAACTAACCTGGACACGCCTACCTCAGGGTATGGCGCATTCACCTACCTTGTATTCGCAAGCATTGCAAACGGTGTTGGGAGAATGGGTACCACCAGATTCCTGTGTATTGTTACAATATGTGGATGATTTATTGTTATGCTACCCTGACAAGGAAACTTGTTTGGCCACCACCCTTAATTTGTTGCGATTTTTGGCAGAAAAAGGTTGCAAGGTTAATAAGAAAAAGTTACAAGTGTGTCAGGAAAAAGTTATCTTTTTGGGACATTGTATATCACAGGGTACGAGACATCTCACTGAGGAGAGGGTTCAAGTGATAAAGGGAATGTTACCCCCACGGAATTTCAAACAATTGCGTATGTTTTTAGGTATCGTGTCATATTGTAGACAGTGGATACCACATGCTAGCGCTTTGATGCAGCCATTATACGATTGTTTGAAAATTGTACCGTATGTGCTTACAGAAGTAGCATATGAGTCGTTTGTCACTTTGAAAAAGCTATTAATTTCTGCCCCGGCTATTGGTATACCAGATTACACCAAGATATTTATTCTGTACATTGCTGAGATCACTGGACATGCCACAGGTGTTCTGACACAGGCACATGTAAAACAAAGACCAGTCGCTTACTTTTCAGCAGCATTAGATCCAGTATCTAGAGGTTCACCATCTTGTGTACGGGCGGTAGCTGCAGTGTCAATTATCATAGATAAGTCATCAGAGATTGTTCTAGACAATCCAGTCGTAGTGCATACCACACATGACATACATGCAATCTTGTCTCAGGTACAGCCCAAACACATTTCAATGGCTAGGCAATTAAGATTACAGTGTACTTTACTCTTACCTCCAAATGTTACTTTTCAGCGCTGTACAACCTTAAATTTGTCCACCTTTTTGCCTCTTCAGTCACCAGATTTGGCAAGGGGGAATGATAGTGCTAATAGTACTAGTGAGAAAGGAAATGAGGAAACTGACACTCTCTTGTTTAAGGAAGTAAATGAGCACAATTGTTTTCAGCTCATGGAACAGGAGACAATGGGATTCCCACATGTTACAGATACACCGATTTTAAATGCTGAGCACACTTTGTACATAGATGGCAGTAGGTTTGCTGATGACAAGGGTAAATATTACACAGGGTATGCTGTAGTGACTGATACGCAGGTAATTGAAGCACAGGCCTTACCAGCCCACATGTCAGCACAGGAAGCAGAATTAAAAGCTTTAGAACAAGCCCTAGAATACGTAAAAGAACGAGAAGGGAATATTTACACTGACTCTGCCTACGCTTATGGTGTAGCGCACGATTATGGCCACATATGGAGGGCTAGAGGTTATCTGACAGCAGCAGGTACACCTGTAAAACATGGAGAAGGGATTAAGAGAGTCCTGAACAATCTTCAAAAGGTTAAACGAGTGGCCATCATGAAGATAGCGGCACACACGAGCGCAAAAACAATTGAGGCAAAAGGAAATGCATTTGCAGATTTGACTGCAAAACAGGCAGCTCTAGGGGAAGGAAGCCCTGAGACCTTAGCAGCGGTAGAGGTGAGTATCCCAGAACCAACATGGCAGCAGCTGAGTAAATTACAGGAGCAAGCAGGGGAGAGCGAGAAAGATAAGTGGGTCAGAATGGGAGCAGCACCAGACCTTGACAATGTATGGAGGGAAGGGGGCAAAATATGCCTACCTGCCTCTCTGTACCCAGCAATGGCAGCGGCAGTTCACCTACCCACACACGTCAGTTCCAATTCCATGTATAGGATTGTGAACCAAGGATGGCTCGCCCCTGGATTCAGTAGCACTGCAAGAAACTACTGTGCAGCCTGCCAAATCTGTCTCCTGAATAACCCAGGACAGAAAGTGAAAACCCCACGAAAACACCAGGTCCGGGCCCAATACCCCTTCCAGAGACTGCAAATTGATTACATACAAATGCCTAAGAGCGGCCCCTTTGAATTTGTCCTCGTGTGTATTGATTTATTCTCAGGTTGGCCCGAAAGTTATCCAGTAAAATCGGCTACAGCTAAAGCCACAGCTAAGAAACTGATCACTGAGTTAATACCTAGGTTTGGTCTTCCTGAAACCATAGAATCAGATAGGGGGACACACTTTACAGGAGAAATCATGCAGAATGTGATGACCATGTTAGGGGTTCAACAAAGTTTTCACACCCCTTACCACCCACAGAGTTCAGGATCAGTGGAGAGAGTAAATGGGACAATAAAGTTAAAAATACAAAAAGCCATGCAAGAGTTAAACAAGCCTTGGCCAGAATGCCTGCCTCTGGCTTTATTCTCTATAAGGTACACTCCAACAGGAAAAACAGGATTATCCCCATACGAAATACTTTTTGGGAATGCACCTAGATTAGGTTTATACTTTCCACAGAGTATGCAATTGCAATGTGATAGTTTGACTGCATATGTGATACAATTACAACAACGTCTAACTAACATCCACAAAAGTGTGTATTCTTCTCTTCCAGACCCTAATTCAATAACAGGTACACATACGCTGCTACCAGGGGATTATGTATATGTAAAGAAACACACCAGAAAGACATTGGAACCCAGGTTTGAAGGTCCTTACCAAGTACTCTTGACCACAGCCACCTCAGTAAAGCTGGAAGGAAAACCTACCTGGATACACGCATCACATTGCAAGAAACAACCCGAGAAAACAACATGATGAAATATCTACTTACATATTTTTTGTTGAAGATTGTTGTTTTACAAATATATGCATGGACTCCTGGTATTAATGTACTTGAAGTAGAGGAAACAACAACTTTCGAATGGGCTATAGATGATCCTAAAGTAGCAAATTATTATTGACAAAGGTAGACTAGTACATCTTTCCTCACAGATACAACAGGATACTGCACCACATTGGTGGGATATATTTAGTGGAATGTCTTCTACAGCAACCAATACCTTTCACTGGTTGTTAAGTCCAATGGTAATTATTATTCTAATATTAATATCACTTACAATCACGAATATATGTGTATACAGGAAAATAAATAGGAAAATTAGGAGAATAGACAGGGCATACCGATAAATGTGTATTGACATCACCCTACTCCTATAAAACTCCTCTTCTTGAATTTTAAGATGTTGGTAATACCTAGGGGGATGGGTTCTACCCCTCTGACAACTCGCGGTCAGAGAAAGGACTCTGGGGAAAAACTGACTAGAACTTATTCATGAGGACCCAGGGGGAGGGAGAGGATGATGTCAAAGGGGGAAATTGATAGGGTTGAAATAATGACTTAGAGTTCCACTGTAATTGTGTACGTATCAATTGATCTATTTAAATTGTTTGTGCTCCTTTCTTACCTGTGTACATATCAATCTGTATCTAGATGAAATTTGGAACTGCTGAATAATCATTACATGTTCGCTGATGAGAAACTCTTTGTACCTTAACCTCATTTGGTAATGCCGATAAGATTACTGCTTGTATAAAAGGCCTTTGAAAGAGTAAAGGCAGCAGTCCTTTATGCTGAGAACTGTGATACAGACATACCTGACTCCGTGTCATCTTTCTTATAGAAGCAATAATTTGGCAAAGCAATATAAACTTAAGCAACTTGTTTAAAAGTTGAATCTAACAGTATGAATGTGAGTTTAGGGATGTTCGATTAAAAGCTCCTTGAGGGAAGGGACTGATGTGAATGTATATGTAAAGCGCTCCATAAATTGACGGTGCTATACAACCCCTGGCAAAAATTATGGAATCACCAGTCCCTGAGGATGTTCCTTCTGTTGTTTATTGTTGTAAAAAAAAAGCAGATTACAGACATGGCCAAAAACTAAAGGCATTTCAAATGGCAACTTTCTGGCTTTAAGAAACATTAAAATAAATCAAGAAAAATAATTGTGGTGGCCAGTAACAGTTAGATTTATAGAACAAGCACAGGGAATAAATTATGGAATCACTCAATTCTGAGAAAAAAAAATTATGGAATCACCCTGTAAATTTTCATTACAAACGCTAACACCTGCATCAGATTAAATCTGCTTGTTAGTATGTAGGTAAAGAAGGTAAATCATCACACAGTGTTGCACAAGATGTTGGTTGTTCACAGTCGGCTGTGTCTAAAACATGGACCAAATACAAACAACATGGGAAGGTGGTTAAAGGCAAGCATACTGGTAGACCAAGGAAGACATCAAAGCGTCAGGACAGAAAACTTAAAGAAATATGCCTTGAAAACAGAAAATGTATAACAAAACAAATGAGGAACAAATGGGGGGAAACTGGAGTCAACATCTGTGACCGAACTGTAAGAAACCACCTAAACGAAATGGGATTTACATACAGAAAAGCTAAAAGAAAGTCATCTCTAACACCTAAACACAAAAAAACAAGGTTACAATGGGCTAAGGAAAGGCAATCGTGGACTATGGATGATTGGATGAAAGTCATATTCAGTGATGAATCTCGAATCTGCATTGGGCAAGGTGATGATGCTGGAACTTTTGTTTGGTGCCGTTCCAATGAGATTTATGCAGACGACTGTCTGAAGAAAACATGCAAATTTCCACAGTCAATTATGATATGGGGCTGCATGTCAGGTAAAGGCACTGGGGAGATGGCTGTCATTAAATCTTCAATAAATGCACAGGTTTACATTGACATTTTGGACACTTTTCTTATCCCATCTATTGAAAGGATGTTTGGGGATGATGAAATCATTTATCAAGATGAGAATGCATCTTGCCATAGACCAAAAACTGTGAAAAAATTCCTTGAAGAAAGACACATAAGGTCAATGTCATGGCCTGCAAACAGTCCGGATCTCAATACAATTGAAAATCTGTGGTGGAAGTTAAAGAAAATGGTCCATGACAAGGCTCCAACCTGCAAAGATCATTTGGCAACGGCAATCAGAGAAGGCTGGAGCCAGATTGATGAAGAGTACTGTTTATCACTCATTAAGTCAATGCCTCAGAGACTGCAAGCAGTTATAAAAGCCAGAGGTGGTGCAACAAAGTACTAGTGATGCGTTGGAGTGTTGTTTTGTTTGTTTTTCATGATTCCATAATTTTTTCCTCAGAGTTGAGTGATTCCATAATTTTTTCCCTGTGCTTGTTCTATAAATCTAACTGTTACTGGCCACCACAATTATTTTTCTTGATTTCTTGTAGTGTTTCTTAAAGCCAGAAAGTTGCCATTTGAAATACCTTTAGTTTTTGGACATGTCTGTGATCTGCTTTTTTTTTTACAACAATAAACAACTGAAGGAACATCCTCAGGGACTGGTGATTCCATCATTTTTGCCAGGGGTTGTATAAGTACTTGAAATAAATAAGTTAATGTATGTGTTCCCAAATTAATCTTTTCTAGAAGCTGGAAAAATGGAGTTGGCTTTACTTGAACCTATGGTCTACAAACTGGAAATATTGATTTGACGTTACTTAAAAATATAGTTCCAGACAAGTTAAGGTATGTGTTCCTAACTTAAAACACAATGGTCTATAAATTGAAAAAAATTTAGTTGGCTTTACTTAAATCAACTAAGTTGAAAACATGAAAAGGCTAATGAATCAGACAAAAATAAGATTAGTTGACAGTACTTAAAAAGCTAATGCAAATAGTTGCCTCAATTTTTTTGAGTAGACCCAGCACAATATTTTTTACAGTGTATAAACAGGTTCGAACAGGGGTAAATACAGAAGAAATTCAGAACAATGAAGACACAATGCTTGTCAACAGAACCTGCTGATGAAGTATATGCTTAAAGCACTGGCCTTAGGCTAGCCATACATTATACAATTTTCTTGAACAACTTTCCTTTAGCTTTACCTGAACCATATAATATGAGGTCAAACCTAAACTCTTTCAATTTGTATGCAATCAGGCAGGCCCTTGCACTACATACTTGAAAGTAAATCTAAAGAAAATTGAATAAGAAAATTGTATGATGTATGTCCAGCTTTACTTTAAAGTCAACTAACTTGGCTAGGTGTGAAAGTTGGTCCTTGGTCTAGCTGCAGTGGAGAAGAATGTCCAGTAGATGGCAGACAGAAGGGCAAATTCACAAAAGAATGGGGGCAATTTGGTGTGCGATTCGGCGCATCGCACACAGCTCCTTTTATTTTCGCTGTACAAACTTTATTTGAAGTGTACAAAGTAGGTGTTGCTGGCACACAGAATTAAAAAAGCTGCCAAACCCTGTAATCTGCTTTAGAGGATACTTGTCACATGGTATAATCAGGCATATATGGTGAGACAATCCAGTTGTAAAATCTTTTTGGACCCAAGTGTATTAGACTTTATGTAACATATTAGAATACCAATTCCAGATGACTCCATTAGAGACCTTTCTCTATAAGAAACCTTACACTGCCAGATACCCTTTGCAGCAGTCCCCTATTACATCAGGGTCCCTATCAGACTCCTCATTACATCAGGGTCCCTGTCAGAGTGCCCCTTTCCTTCAGTGTCTCCATCAGAGTCCCTCTTATTTCAAAGTCCTAATCAGAGTCTCCCTCCCTCTTTACATCACGGTCTTCCCTTACATCAGGGTTCCTATCAGAGACCCCTTACATCAGGGTCTGTATCAGAGTCCCCATTACTTTCATGTCCTAATCAAAATCCCCCCTCCCCCATTTACAGTATATTCCCCCCTTACCTCTGGGTCCCCATCAGAGACCTCCTTACATCAGTGTCCAAAAGAGAGCCCACTTATATCAGTGTCCCCATCAGATCAATCCCCACTTCCATCAGGGTCTCTGTCAGAGTTACCCTTACCACTGTAAGCATGGCTGTAGCTATGTGTCAGCAGTGCCAGATCTGGGAGACGGAGTAGGTCTGAACAGAGACATTTTTATCCCCTCATGAATACTTGTGCAAGTATGTCATTGGTTACTATGACACTGGCGGGTTAGGGAGGGGACTGAAGTGAAGAGCATAAGCAGCCTGTGCTGACCTTAATCTTCAATCTGTGCAGTTTGAGGATTTGCTAATGACCTGTAGTCCTGTAGTGGGCTGGATGTGACCCACGAGCCATAGTTTGGAGACCCCTGATATAACCCAACAAAATGTAAGCAAACTGATTGAAAGAAAAAAAATTAAGGTACACTGCACATCATTAATATCTACTTAGCACTACCAAAAAAATAAAATAAAATCATCCTAATCTAATAAATGTTTCATACAATGTCGTCCAAATACACATGTTGGATCCCCATTGGAATGATTTCCATTTACTTCATGTACCCAAAGGAGCAGGAAGTGAGGAGAAATCTACCTTAGCACTGTCTTCACATGGTTTACTTTCTTCTTCTTTGAGTACAATGTTTTTAAACATCTTTAGCAGCCACTGTTTGGACACAGACCAGTCTCTGAAAGACAGAATAGGAGAGATCAGATTGTCAGGACTATTGGGGTTAAAAATAATTAATTCCTAAGGCCTTTGCATCATATACATTTTTTATACATTTTGGGAACATGACAAAAGCCATTTTGCTTTCATTTTTTTTTAAGAGGTTAACTTAAGTTCATTGTCTTTGAAACCAAGAAACCCTCACAAGAGGGTTTGTAAGAGACCCTAGGCTCCTTACACATCAGCCTGAGTTGTAAATTAAGAGACTCAGACACATCAGATAAGGAACTGACCAAGAAAAATGTGGGTTAGGTCTCGAATATCACTGAACATACACACATTTTTTTTTTCTCTTTTTATGATTGAGAGAGGGAATAGAGATCTGTTCATAAACTGTGTTTTTGAAATATAAAGTATTATGTACTGCATAAGCAATCATATTAACAATAATCCCCAATATATAAGAACATTATATTGAAGTAATTATATGCATGATTAAGTGAATGATTTGACATACAGTAAAACCTTGGTTTGAAAGTAACTTGGTTTGAGAGCGTTTTGCAAGACAAGCAAACATTTTTCTAACACACTTTGTCTTGATATACAAGTAGCGTCACGTCACAACTGAGTATAAAAGAGAAGAGAGGCGCCTCTAATGCCCTGTACACACGTACAGGGCATTAGAAATTCCGACCGTGTGTGGGCTCCATCACACATTTTCCATCGGAATTTCCGACACACAAAGTTTGAGAGCTTGCTATAAAATTTTCGATCGTGTGTACACAAATCCGATGCACAAAGTGCCACGCATGCTCAGAATAAATTAAGAGACAAAAGCTATTGGCTACTGCCCCATTTATAGTCCTGACGTATGTGTTTTACGTCACCGTGTTTAGAACGATCGGATTATCCGACAACTTTGTGTGACCGTGTGTATGCAAGACAAGTTTGAGCCAACATCCGTCGGAAAAAATCCATGGATTTTGTTGTCGAAATGTCCGATCAATGTCCGACCGTGTGTACGGGGCATAAGTGTATCAATATGGTTACATTTATTAAATACAACATTTAGCAACTCACATGGCTGATGATTAAAACAGGCACATCTAAGTATGCAAGCATCCGGGTTAAAGCTGTCCACATAGATCATCCTCCTTACCGCCATCAACGTCATCCCTTGCACGCTGCGCTCCACGAGTGGTTCAATCGCTCTACTGCGGGGTAGTCTTCCGGGTCATGATTGCAGACTGACAGCGGTGAGAGCCGGCGTTGTGGGGGATGGTCTATGTGGACAGCTTTACCCCGGATGCCTGCTTATTTAGATGTGCCTCTCTTAACCCTTTCATGACTAAGCCTATTTCTGACATTTGTTGCTTGCAAGTTAAAATCTGTATTTTTTGCTAGAAAATTACTTAGAACCCACAAACATTTTAGCAGAGAATCTAGAGAATAAAATGGCGATCGTTGCAATATTTTATGTCACAATGTATTTGAGCAGCGGTCTTTCAAATGCAATTTTTTAGGAAAAAAGACACTTTCATGAATTAAAAAAAAACTAAACAGTAAAGTTAGCCCAATTTTTTTTGTATAATGTGAAAGATGATGTTACGCAGAGTAAATAGACAGCCAAAATGTCATGCTTTGAAATTGCGCACACTTGTGGAATGTGGACAAAGTATGGTACCTAAAAATCTCCATAGGCAGTGCTTTAAAAAAAAAAAAAAAAAAAGACAGTTACCAGGTTAGAGTTACAGAGGAGGTACTGTAGTAGAATTATTGCTCTCACTCGAACGATCGTGGTGATACCTCACATGTGTGATTCAAACATCATTTACATATGCGGGCGCGACTTACATGTGCGTTTTCTTTGCTGTGCGAGCTTGTGCGCGGGGGGTGCTTAAATTTTTTTTTGGGGTGTTTTAGAATTTCTTTTATTTATTTTTATTCAATGTTTTTGTTACTTTAAAAAAAAAAAATAACACTTTTATTGCTGTCACAAGGAATGTAAACATCCCTTGTGACAGTATTAAGTGATGACAGGTACTCTTTATGGAGAGATCGAGGGTCTAAAAGACCCCAAATCCTTCCTTTACACTTTAAAGTATTCAGCCAAAAACGGTGATTCTAAAAACTGTTATTTTTTTTAAACGGCGCAATTGGCAGCCGAGTAAACCAGAAGTGACATCACTTCCGTGTTTACAGAGAGAAGACTGGAACTAAGCCGTTTCCAGCTTCGTGCCAGTCTCTCTCTAGCAGGTGGAAGTGCCGGATCGCAGACCGGGTCTCCCGGTGGGACGGGAGGCACAGTAAGAGCGGCAGAAGGCGTGGAACATACACTCTCGCTCCTCTGGTGTAACAGCCGAGCTGTTATCCCTGAAACACCAGACCACACGCTCTAAGAAACGGTACCGGGTATAACCCCTGAAAGCTGAGGTCGCATATATGCGTATGCTCGGCGGGAAGGGGTTAATCATCAACCATGTGAGTTGCTAAATGTTGTACCTTCATTAAATTTACCAATATTGCTACACTTAGAGGCTCCTCTCTTCTCCTTTATACTCTGTAGCTCCTGCTGGAGTTTGCTTCCAATCCCTTTGTGGAGGCTGCCATTTGTGGATGGTCATTTTATGGTTACACAACCTATCACATTGCTATAATCTTTTTACATGGACTTTAAACTGAAGGACTTATGAATAAATAGTAAATTATTTCTTATGGGGAAATTTGCTTTGATATACAAGTGCTTTGAATTACAGCATGTTTCTGGAAAGAATTATGCTCACAATCCAAGGTTTTACTGTATATTAGTTTATGTATTTTAATAATAATTTTTCTTTCATAATATATTCATAATGTATTGTTTAGATATTCATAAAACCCATTAATGCATATATATTATCAGAATAAGGATTACAAATATGGAATCCTATTAAAAGTTTAACAGTATAGAAAGTGTACTTGTGAAATAATACACAGGGTTAAATTCCACATTACCTAGTTCAAGGAATTTAAATATGGTAATTAGTGTATATTTTCTTAAAGTAATAGATCTTAGAAATCGCCACTATGTCTTGAGAGGTTGACATTAGTCTGATATAGTTTTGGATAGTTTATTGTGTTTTTTAAAGCTAAAGTCGAGAGGTTATTCAAGTATTAAATAAAGTCAAATTTTTATACAATACTGCCCCCTTTGGCCAATGGTGAATAAAGGAAACTACAATTTTTCCTATAAGGGTTATCCAGGAAATGATGTGTGTTTTATGTCACTCATGACGTGAAAGACATTTCCACACCCCTATTTGAGGGGGATATAGAGACTGGTTACAGATGACAGTGGGGGTCTCAAGAAAGGCGGAGAGAATCTTGAGGAGACAGAAGGAGATCTTGAAACGGAGAGACAAGAGGAGAAAAACAAAGCACAGAGATGTAGTAATGAGGGTCAAAGAAGCCCTTTAGACATCCAATTGATACTTCTCAAAACAAGAGTCTTAAGCCATGGTAAAGTATTAATGTTTTTATTTTTACCTTTTGGCTAATGGAAGTTGTTTGAGCATATGCCTAACTAACCCAATCAAAATTGGTTGTTCAGTTTTGGAGTGAATTGAATTCTAACTGCAGTATGAATTTGTTAAGCTTTTAACCCAAGAGAGATACATATCTTGTTATATCTCAAAAAACTGACTTCAAAGTCTTAGAATTGGATTAGTTATAGTATGTGTTGAACCATAAATTAATTCTAAATTTAAATTGTAAATTTCTTGTAAAAGAGGTTTAAACGGGTTGTAAACCCTTGTGGGATGCATTAAGGTGAAAAAATGTCTTCTAGTGACCGGCCCCCAAGCCCCCCCATTTTACTGACCTGAGCCCTGGAATTTTCCACGGCGGAGACACTCCCTTCTTCTGCCCAGGGTTCTCGGCTCTTGATTGGATAGACTGATAGCTCCCGCTGCTGTCAATCAAATCCAAATCCAAAGGGCCGTGTCCTACATTCAGCGTCTATGGATGCCGAATGCTGGACTTGGGAGCGCGCCCGCAAGGTAACCCCCCGGGAGAGCATTTCTCCTAGGGCAGTGGTTCTCAACCTTCCTAGTGCCGTGACCCTTTCATAAAATTTCCCAAGTTGTGGGGACCCCTAACAGTAAAATTATTTTCATTGCTCCTTCATTGCTGTAATTTTGCGACTGTTATGAATCAAAATCTAAATATCTGATATGCAGGAGCCATCATTGCGCAATATTCCAAAAAAGATCATTTATTTAGCTTAAAACATGAACAGATGTACACTCACATGATAGGGTGTTGTTAGACCAGCACTATCCAACAATCCGACATACAGTTTGTATACGCCGCTCCGTGCTTGTAATCCGGCGTGCGTTCCACGCCTCATTTTCGGTGCGGGTCAGGGGCCGGATGTGACGTCAGGGTTGCTCCACTAGCCTCAACACTTCCCGATGACGCATACTTCATGCGAAACACGTTGAGGCTAGTGGAGCGATGCCGACGTGTTATCCAGCCCCTGACCCGCACCGAAAATGAGGCTTGGAATGCACGACTTCTAATCACGGAGCGGCATATACAAACCGTACGTCGGCTTGCTGGGCAGCCTCAGTGGCAGTCACCCTATCATGTGAGTGTACATCTGTTTGTGTTTTAAACTTTTAAGCTAGACACCAGGCCCCTCCTCTTCATCAAGTGCCCCCACGGAAATCCGCTTTCCGTGCCCTCACCTGAGTCCCTGTGCTGTGTCCATTGACACAGACAGCAGGACTAGTCCCCACTACCCACATCACAGCTTTTGATTGACAGCAGCATGAGCCAATGGCTCCTGCTGATATCAATCTGTCCAATGAAGAGAGCGACAGTGGCTGGAGCCATTGTGCTCATGCACATTGCTGGATCGTATCGGGCTCAGATAAGAAAAAAAAGGGGGGGCTGCAGCAAAGAAGGTTTTTCACCTTAATGCATTAAAGGTGAAAAACCTTGAAGGGTAAGTTCACCTTTACAGAAAAACCTGTAAGGTGAACTTACACAGAACCCCCTCCTAACCAACCCCCCCCCCCCAGTCCCGCTGACCTGGACCGCAGCAATCTCCCTCTCCACTCAGCAGAATGTCCAAAACGTACCCCTTCAGGAGGGACATTTCAGATCATTCTAATTGGTCGACGCCATCACATGGGCGGCGCCGACTAATCAGAAGCTGCATAGTCCATCCTGTCAGCTGGGAAGAAGACACGTGGATGCAGTGGGGATTTCTAAGCCCCCGGCTCCTGACGTGGATATACCGAGGCTCAGAACGGGGCATTGCCGTGGTCCAGGTCAGCGGGACTGGGGGAGGGGGGAGTAGGTCATTCTGTGTAAGTTCACCTTACAGATTTTTCTGGTTGTAAACCTCAGAGATGACATATGAACAAAGCATATCCCTCTATAGTGTGTACTTGTCTCTATCCACTCCCTGCTGTGCAGCCATACCAGTTTGTCCGGCCGACGACCTCATCCAATCAGCAGGGCAGGGGGGTGGGAGGAGCTGCAGATTGGAATGGAGAGCTCCTCCAGCGCCCTGCCTTGTTGATAGGATGAAATTGCTGGGTGGTCGGGGGAACCAAGAGAGGCATTACAGACTGATCAAAGCCTCTGCCCTGTCAAAGGTAGGAGTCCTGTGCAGGGGAGGCAGAGATTACAAAAGGGAAGTGTCATGTTAGAGAGAAAAGGGGGGAGCAGACTGCAGGAGCACTGATGTATAAGGCTGCGATTACTAGGGGCACTGTAATATAAGGGGACTGCATTGTAAAGGGGCCCTGTAATCATTACAGGGTCCCTTTACAGTGCAGTTTCCTTTATATTAGAGTGCCCCCTTTACAGTGCAGTCCCCTTTACATCACAGCCCCCTTTACATTACAGTGCCCCCCTTACAGAGCAGTTCCCTTTACATTACAGCGCCCTATTAATGTAAAGGGGCACTGTGATATAAAGGGGCCTGCACTGTAAAGGGGGGCTGTGATGTGAAAAGGAACTGAGGACACTAATATAAAGGCAGGACTGTGATGTAAAGGGGGGCTTAATACAGACTCTGTGAATAACCCCCCCCCCCCCCCACACACACACACACACACCCCGGGAAAATTGACAGCCGTGAAAGCGCTCCCTGGTGTCAAAAAGGCTAAACAAATGAATTGACCCATTCCAGCATTTTTGCTTGCACGTGATTGGATGATGGAAGTCAGCAAAGCTTCCCCTCATTTACTAATCTATGGTGCAACTGCTTTTTTTTATTTGCTTCTAGTAAATCAACCCCTGGGTGTCTGAAGATTTGTATCCCACTGTGTATGGTATTGCACAAGATCTGAGTGTGTCATTTTGGACTTTTTAATTTGTGAATTTCTCAGACTACTATATATATATATATATATATATATATATATATATATATATATATATATATATATATATATATACATAAAAATATATATATATAAAAATGTTTTAAGGCAGCTCATTTATGATGAGTTATTTTTTTTTTACTTTAATTGAAATTGGTCTGTGTATTTTGTATGGTACAATATGCCACATTTATTGTTATAAAATTGTTATATATGGTTTACTATCTGATTTATAGTAGATAAGCACTGCACATTATTTTATTTTAATTTTTAATTCTGTTAAGTGAATCACAAGGGTACAAGCAACTAGGAGTGAGGGAACTTCGCAATCAGCTGCCGACACTATATAATTTTTAACATTTTTACAACATGGGACATATTTCACAAAAGGTAAGTTAGCTCTCTAAAGAATGTTTTTCTCAGTTTTTTCAGCTAAATTTCAGCTTAAAGGCTGGGTTCACACTGCAGACAGATGCGGTTGACAGCTATGGTCCGATGCGTCCCTGTTCTTCGTTTGAGGGACTAATGAGTACGGATGAGCCCGATGTACGAGTCGAACGTAAGTTCGACTCGAACATGGGGTTTTCGCCTGTTCGCCGAATAGCGAACAATTTGCAGTGTTCGCGGCAAATCTGAAAGCCGTGGAACACCGTTTAAAAATGTCTATGGGAGATTAACATGAAAAATCGAAAGTGATAATTTTAAAGGCTTATATGCATGCTATTGTCATAAAAAGTGTTTTGGGGACCTGGGTCCTGCCCCAGGGGACATGTATCAATGCAAAAAAAGTTTTAAAAACGGGCGTTTTTTCGGGAGCAGTGATTTTAATAATGCTTAAAGTGAAAAAATAAAAGTGACATATTCCTTTAAATTTCGTACCTGGGGGGTGTCTATAGTATGCCTGTAAAGTGGCGCATTTTTCCCATGTTTAGAACAGTCCCGCAGCAAAATGACATTTCTAAAGGAAAAAAAGTAATTTAAAACTACTCACAGCTGTAATGAATTGTTGGGTCTCGGCAATACAGAAAAAACCCCGAACCAAAATTTAAAAATAAAAAATTGTGTGGGGGCCCCCCCAAATTCCATACCAGGCCTTTCAGGTCTGGTATGGATATTAAGGGGAACCCTGCGCAAAATTAAAAAAAACAAAATGGCATAGGGGTCCCCCTCAAAATCCATACCAGACTGTCAGACTTACCCGTACCAGACTGACGAACCCGATGTAGCAGAGGATGGCCTCCCGTACGTATCTAGTTCCCGGCCCCTGATAGAGTACACAGAAGGCACAGGAGCACAGAATGGTATGAGAGCCTGGCGGGTGGTTTGCAGGAATAAGGCCCAGGATCCTGACACAAGCTGGCAGGTGGTAATAGGTAGGCTGGAGATCAGCTAACAGGTGCAGAGCAGGCAGATCCGGTCACTAGCAAAGTTGGCAACAGGCGGTCAGCATGATACAAAGGGAGCAGCCAGATACAAGGTCCAGGTCACAGGCAGGTTTTGGCAACAGGCAATCAGCACGGTACAAGGGGTCAGGCAGGTTCAACGTCAGAGGCAGGTTGGGGTCAATTTGCAGGCGGATAGCAGAGAGAGAGAGTCCAGTAAACAAGCCGGGTCACAGGGAGATCAGAGCAATACACAGGAAACAGGAAGTTCGGAAACAGGAAGCTGATGATCGGACAGCACTGAGCACAGCATCCCATCAGCTTAAATAGGCAACCGGTGCCCTCTAGAGTGCCCAGCAAGTGTCCTGAACCGAGAACCTCTCTGACACAGACCCTTATCCGAGCACGCAACCTGGCAGGCCACAGCAAAAGAGGAGGGGACGAGAGAGTGCCCCCCTCCTGAACCGTACTAGGCTCTGCATCTCCCCACCCCAAAGCACCTTGTCCCCATGTTAATAGGGACAAAGGCCTCATCCCCACAACCCTTGCCCTTAAACAGGTGACCCCGCCCCCCCCTGACGCCACGGGGAAACACCCTGGCGTCAGAGGGGGCGGGGTCACGTGTATGTCACCGGGTGGCCCCACCCTCAGCTACATAACAGCTGTCACAGCGGGAGACGCCCATGGAGGCAGAGCTGTTGCGGCATTTTTAAATTTTTTTTTGGGCAGCGCAAGTTGAATGGACATTGCTGGACTTTTTTGTTTTTTTATTTTTTAATAAAGGACTTGTTCCAAAATGTCTCCTGTCTTTTTTACCATTTTTGACATTTTTTTTGGTGAAATGGTAGGGGTACAATGTACCCGTTACCGATTCACATGGGGGGGACCGGGATCTGGGGGTCTTCTTGTTAAAGGGGGCTTCCAGATTCTGACAAGCCCCCGCCCGCAGACCCCCACAACCACCGGGCAAGGGTTGTGGGGATGAGGCTCTTGTCCCCATCAACATGGGGACAAGATGCTTTCAGGAGGGGGGGTGCAGAGCTTCTCCGCGATTAGTTTTAAATGACTTTTTTTCCTTTAGAAATGTCATTTTGCTGCGGGACTGTTCTAAACACGGGACAAATGTGCCACTTTACAGGCATACTATAGACACCCCCCAGGTACGAAATTTAAAGGAATATTTCACTTTTATTGTTTTACTTTAGGCATTATTAAAATCACTGCTCCCGAACAAATGGCAGTTTTTAAAACTTTTTTTGCATTGATACATGTCCCCTGGGGCAGGACCCAGGTCCCCAAACACTTTTCATGACAATACCATGCATATAAGCCTTTAAAATGAGCACTTTTGGTTTTTCATGTTCATGTCCCATAGACTTTAACGGTGTTCAAACAAGTTTTTTGCCTGTTCGCAAGTTCTGGTGCGAACTGAACCTGGGGGGTATTCGGCTCATCCTTATTAATAAGACTCAAATTTTTGCCTGAATTCAGACCTGAAACAGTGTCAAAGACGCACAGGTCTCCTGTGCAAGCCGCAACGGAGATATGTGAACCGGCTCCATAGAGAGCTGGTCACAATCTCCTGTCATGCGAATTGAATGCGGGGAAACTCACATCCAATTTGCACTAGTGTGAGCCCAGCCTAAATGAGAGGTATGTCCAAAGCTCATTTGGCTGTACTTCTATAGATCACAGGAGTGCAGTTCGTTTTGCACTCCTGTGACCCGTTTTCAGCCGACAGTGGGCTAAAAGGACTGACGTAACTCAGCCAGTGCAGGCTGGGGAAAAATCCAGACATTACAGACGGGATTTACCCAGATACCTGGACTAGCAGTTGGTTTAGCCTCTCTGCTGTGCCACTGGGAATCTGAGGTAGGTGCTCTCTCCCCTCCCCGGCCCGGTGATCCAGTGAGTGCTGGAGGGCTAGATGAGAGAGCCACTGACTGACAGTCTCTGCTCTCACCCCAGAGCGGAGAGAGAAAACTGAGAGATCAGTGGTGCATCAATTTGAGGGGAGTTTTGTTAACCCTCATACTTTTCCTTTAACACTCTACTAAGGAAAGGTCCTTACCTGAAAACCCACTCTGGAAACTGGGAGCCATACACAAATCCTTCTTCAAAGGTTTGGAAATGCTCTAAAAATTCCTTTATTGTGTCCCTGGTAGTAGGGCACACTCCTTTACCAAAGAGATTGTCCACCACGGCGGGGTACATGACTTGTCTGTCAGTGAGAACAAGATACAACTTGGTTTTCTACTGTTCCTCTTTTTTCTTGTTGACATATTCAATAAACAGGTAAAGGGATGAAGTACATTACCCAATCAGAACTCACTCTACTGAAGTCAGACCAGCACAAAATGGACACTGAACTGGTAACGGCTTACTAGCAGTTGAGGGGGCGGTAAAACTCCATGGCTGAGACCAGTTTTTACCACCCCCACCAACTGCTCCCACTTTAGCTGCAGAGGCAGCGGCTGGGGATGTACACATTCCACAGCCATGATGCTTTGCTTTGCAGCCACAGCAGAAATTATAACTCCCATCGCTTGCAGCAGGCGTAGCACCCACCAAAACAAGTGAAGTGGATGGGGCTGTTCTGCAAGTGCCCAACAGTCACATGCAATGTATGTGGTTGCGGCAAGCTGGTACAAGATTCAAGGGGTTAAAGCAGGCGGTGAGGAGGTCATACAATGCCTCCTCACTTCCTGTCAAGTGCAAGTCTGAACAGTAATCCAGACGTGAATCGCTCTTTAGAGAGTAAAGTTAGTGTGAACGAGCCCAAAGATAGCTGCATTTTCCACTGATAGCCTCTGCCTCATTACCAGCTAGGAAAGTAATAAATGAGGAGCTGTTGAAATCACTTAATACAACAAAAATGCACATTTGATTCTTTCACAGAGAGGGACAGAGTGGAAAACTGAGTAACTCCTTACAAACCATGGGTCTGTCCACACTGGCCATTGTCAATCTTTTTATCGCCCACTCATGACATCGTTTTCAGGTCCAGGGAACCCTCTACTAAAATTTTTAAATTTACAGAAGATAGTACATCAGTGCAATCGGTAGGTTTTAGAGCAGACATTCTCAAGCAGGGGTCCTCCAGTGGTTGCTAAGGGTTCCTTGAGCAATGAGCAATTTCTGATTCTCAGATAAGTAACCACTGACACCAATGATCATTTTAGCTTTGTCTTACCGGGGGATTCTTGCGCTGGGGGGCTCAGCAGAAGGGAGAGGCCAGGAGCACCGGCAGGGGCCCGAGTATTGGGGCTGCTCTGTGCAAAACCATTGTTTTTTTAAAAAAAGCTGAACTTTTTCTTTTTTTTATAATCAAAGTTTGAGTTTTCAAACAATACAAAAAGGAACAGGAGGAATTTCAAGGGGTATAAATACTTTTTCAAGGCACTGTAATTGTTTTATTGCCATTATGTCCCTTACGAGTGTATTAAGCTGCAAGACTTCTGGAAAGGGGTTGACGATATAACAAAAAAAACACGGATGTTAATCATGGCAAGAATCCAGCTTTAAGCCTTCGCTCTAGGCTGTCCAGGAAGAAAGCCAAACAATTGTTATATTCTTAATATCTAAAATTTAATTTGGCTTTATTATACATTATTCAGAGTATGAATTCCCTATAATTATAATTGTACGAATGGCAGACTTCGAGTTAATAACTAACAGATGAAACATTTAAACTAGAGTTCTCAATTTCTGAAAACTGTCAGGACTTTGATGGGTATTGTAAATATGATATATGATTCTAAGGCGTATTCCTATGTAACTGATATTCCGTTTGAAAGAGGCATTCTGAAATTAGTCTGAATGGCATCCTGCTGTTTAGTTAAGACTACTTCAAAGGCTTTCATCCACATCCTGTAGCCTGGTATAGTCTAAAGTAAAACAGATGTTAAAATCTCATATTTATACTCTTTTCCCCCCACCCTTGTGGGGAGTGAAGGGGAGGTGATAGTAGGAGTATTCAAGGAGTGGATAGTTTGGGGCGCATTTTTCAAACAAAGGATGTGAGTTCTTAAAAGGATAAGGCGTCATGAAGAAAGCTCTCTTGCATCTTGCCTGCTCTCTGAATAACATCTATTTCAGCACACAGACTTTTCTTCTGCATACATAGGGTTAATCTGCCATCTTTGTCTTCTTGGCTTTAAAAAGACCACATGGTCTGCTGCATGTTTCAAGAACTTTATTTTCCTATCTTTGAAACAAACGAACCATACTTGAATCTTTTAATCATATATGAAGCAACACATTTATTCTGTACTATTTTTGTACTTTCCTATTTTTTGTGTGTACAATAAAACACACAGTTTGATTTAAGCTGACTCAGACATAATTGAGAAGTTCATCTCACAATCATCATTATTTGAAGCTTTTACAATATTAAGCTTATTTTTACATTGGCTCAGCCAGCCAGTCAGTCAATTTTCGAAAGTTTTTTTACCACTTTCTCCATTGAAAAGAGGGGAAAAGTGAGTACGGAAGGAAATTTTCACAACGATTGAAAAGAACCTAAATGACAAATTGATCGATTGATTGTGAAGACCGGAGAATTTCAGACATACAGAAGTCTTGACAGAGTCCAGCGGAAAACGGAAAAAGTTTAATGTTTGGTGAGTAGCGAAATATGGATTTTATAAATGTATTAGCTGATGAAAGTACATTGGAATTTAAAGGTTTAGCGAAACACGTCTCTGACGCTGTTTTATGGAGGGAAATGTATGATCAATGTTTTCAGGCAAATACTGAAATTGAGAAGTCTAGATTCTCATTAGCTAAAACAAAGAAAAAATTACGTACTGTAATGAAGCTAGTTACGGTTTTCAATACAATGGTTTTTGATGAGCCAAAAAAACAAATGATTTGTGTAGTGAATCAGTCAGCAAGTCAAAGTGTAACTGAAATTACGCAAACACATGAGAATGTACCTATTGAACCTAGTTGTTCAAATTGTGTAACTTATTGTACATATATTGAGCATTTAGAGAATGAAATAGAAAGGCAGAATGTTACTATTTCAAAAAACAAACATATTTCAGTAATTACAAAGGGAGCTGAAAAAAAACATTCAGCAGCAGTAAAATCCTTGCTAAAACCAGAATCTCCTATTGAGCTAGCAGGGGTCTTCAAACTACGGCCCTCCAGTTGTTCAGGAACTACAATTCCCATCATGCCTTGTCATGTCTGTGAATGTCAGAGTTTTACAATGCCTCATGGGATGTGTAGTTCCACAACAGCTGGAGGGCTGTAGTTTGAAGATCCCTGAGCTAGAGGAACTGTCAGAAGGAGACATTCGAAAACAGAAGCTATTAGAGCTTCTAAACTTAAATTGCAAATACACGATCAGTTGATGAAAATTTTGAAAGATATCCTGCATTATGATTTGAGAGCAGATGTGTTTTACAACGGGGATGTCTTTGAAAGTTTTTCTGATCGTTTCAATTTGACTGATGAGCAAAGGAATAAAATTTTCTGTTTATGGGTTCCTAATCATATAGCAAGACGTTTAATTAAAACACCGTATCTTGATAATTATGGAACTGAAGTTCATACTGATGCATCTGACAGATTGCGTCAGTTGTTAATGTGTATTACTGGGGAAGAAACCCCAACAGCTGTGATATTGGATTCTTTAAAAGTAACAATACATGACGATCCGTTTCATTTTCGTGAAACATTTACAAAGGCATTCAAAATGGTATATGCAGTGGAAGATGAGAATTCTGCATTAATAAGGGCATTTGTTCAAAAATTAACATATCTAGATCCTGCATCAATGGCGTTAGCTAGTCAAATAGAAACTCTGGATGATGCAACTTCAGTTATAGATCTTGTAAGAAGACAATTGAAGAGGAGTAATTTGTCATTCTGTCATTTAATTTCATTTCTGTTATTCAGAATAGCAATTTTGACAGAAACACTCAGACTAATGTTAAAGTAGGCGATGCTGCCACCTTCAGAAACGACAGGGTAAGACAGTTTGATCATAAAAGGACAATTACTTGTTTCTTTTGTCAAAAGCTTGGCCATTATAAATCACAGTGTAGGAAGTATTTAAAACATATTGAGTTGAAAAACATTGGGAAAGAAATTGGATTGGTATCCACTAAACCTTATGCCCCACCTTCAACAGAAGAAGTTAAAACTTTTTCTCCTTATGCCCCTCTGAGGAAAGAGCAAAAAGAGATTGGTATGAATATGAATGCACATTCAACCAGTTACAACAGTGGGAGACAGCCATTGTTATCTTCTCCATGACAGATAGAGGAAAAAGAAATAGAATACCACTCTTTAGTTCCTGTAGCCCCTATATTTCAAGACAAGAGTGGTCGTCCTTATTTAAAAGCTAAAATTAATGGACAAAAAGTGAGAACTCTTTTAGACACAGGTGCTCAGATTAGTGTCACTGGTTTGAAATTACCTGTTTTAATCGGATGCAGCAATTTGTACAATTGTTGGGTTTAATGGAACAGGTGATACTCAAGCTAAAATGTGTAAAAATGTTTCTTTTGAAATCCCAGGTTATTTGCAAACTGAAATAGACACGTGGTTCTGTAAGGGATCTGGAAAAATCATCGGAGCCGATATTTTGTATCAAAGGGGGTTATTGATTTAGGTAATGGAGTGATTTGGAAAGGTTCAGCTAATCGTAAGCCTGTGGTAATTGATCCAGCCGATTATTCAGAAGTGGGAAGCATATGTTTGACAGAAACAGTTGACACTGATTACAAATGGCCTGATACAGGAGAGAATTTGAAGTTAAAACAAGTGGTACAGTCACACAAAAAACTTTGGAGTAAAAAAAAGAAGGATGTTGGCTTATTTAAAGGTATTGAAGTTAACATTGAGGGCAAGGATCATCCTTTCCTGAAGCCATACAAATTACCACTAGATTCTGATGAACCTGTCTCAATGATCATTCAAGAGTTTTTGGAACAGGGTATCATCAGGAAAGCAAATTCTGTAACAAATAATCCTTTATGGGTTGTGGCTAAACGAGATGACCCTAGTGCATACAGACTTTTGATTGACCTAAGAATGCTAAACAAATACATACCATGTTCGCCTATTGTTTTTTTTTTTTTAAATATATTTTTATTAAGATTTGAGACAAACAAACAGTAACACTTGGTTGCTACAGTACATCAACACCACATCCAGTTACATTAGGCGTCTGACAGTGTGAGATGCCAAGTTACATAGCGAGAGTAAAGGTATATAAGTGGTCCTCCTCAGAGGGAAGTAGACTGTTAAATACCATGAGATATACAAGCCTGAAAATACCGACAAATGGGTCTAGAGACACGCTATGCTGATCAGTATCTTGCCCTGACCGTACCTGTAAAACTAAGTTTATCATGAAATATTCATTTTCTCCATCCACTTACGCCAGACTCTATCAAATTTCAAGGGACAGCCTCTGTTAGCATATGTGTCTTTGTATAGCGGGAGGTTCCCATTAACTAGCTGTTTCCACTGCGTAATTGATGGAGGGTTGGGTTTTTTCCACTGCATTGCAATATTTTTCCTGGCATAGAAGAGTAGTATACTGATCAATGTGCGTTTGGCTATAGTAGGAACAACATTTTCTAACAGACCCAGTATACAGATCTCCATCAGAGGGGAAATGTTGGTTGAGGCCACCTTGTTGATTAGATCGAGTACCTCTCTCCAGTATTGTTGTAGTCTTGGGCAGTGCCAGAAGATGTGTGTGAAATCTCCCGGGGATATGCCACATCTCCAGCAGTCAGGGGAGTGCTGAGGGTTCATGAGATGTAGTCGATGTGGGGTAAAATAGGCCCTGTGGACAATTTTAAATTGAACCACTCTGTCTCTTATGGAGACGAGTGACTTGAAGGGGAAATCCCAGACATCATCCCAGTCATCGTCATCCAGCGCAGGGATATCGCGTTGCCAACGGGACCAGAGTTTATCCAGAGGTGGTAGTGACGCGAAGATCAAGTGCACGTATAATCTCGAAGTAGGTTTTTCAGTGCATCCGTATCTGAGCGTCCTCTCCAGCTCGGACAGAGTCAAAGTGCAAGCGGAGCGGGGAAATTGGGCAGCAAATGCATGTGCCAGTTGAAGATAGCGGAACTTGTAGTGATTAGGTAGGTTATAGATTACGGACAACTGGTCAAAGGGAAGCAACGAAGTCTGTGGTATAACATGTGATATAAGTTTGATGCCACATTTAGTCCAAATTTGGGGGTCCGAGAGCTTGAGGAAATGTGGTAGATTGGGGTTTGACCATAGCGGGGCGTTGGGGGAGGGTTCAGAGTGATTGTGTTTACTAATATTTAGACCGGTTCGCCAGGCTCGCAGGGTGGTGTGCATGGATGGGGTTAGTGGGTGGGGGGCACGTGGACCTCTATATATTAAAAGCTGGAGGGTCTCCCAGGAACCCACCACTGTGGCCTCTAAAGCTGAGGCCGCATTAGTTTTGTCCGGGACCAACCACCAAACCACAGTCACTAACTGAGAGGCTAGGAAATATTTATAGCAATCCGGGAAAGCCATGCCGCCTTGAGATGTAGGCCTCATCAAGGTAGACAGTTTGTATCTAGGTGGGGCGGGGCCCCACAGGAAATCTGAAAATTTTTGGTTGAGTTTGATGAAAAATGATTTGGGGATCCACTGCGGGGAGTGGCGGAAAAGATAAGTGAATTTGGGAATGATTTTCATCTTAAGGAGATTTACTCTACCCCAAACTGATAGGGGTAAATTGCTCCATGATTTGAGTTTGGGTCTCATATCATCCAAAACTGGATCAAGATTCAGTTTAATAAAATCCTGGGCATGAGACGAGACCTGAACCCCAAGATATTTGAAGGTATCTACCCAATTTAACGGACTGTCAGGGGGAGCGGTGTTCCTAGCCTCTTGGTCTATTGGAAAAAGAGTGGATTTTGACCAATTAACCCGCAAACCTGTAACTTCAGAGAATGTGTCTAGAACTGAAAGTGCTCCTTGGAGCGATGGGCCCGCATCTGCAAGAAAGAGGACCATATCGTCCGCGTACAGGGCTACCCTCTCCTCCAGCAAGCCAACACGCAGCCCCTTAATATGGGGTGATGTGCGTAGGGCTTCAGCGACTGGCTCGATGGCAATGGCAAACAAGGCTGGGGAGAGAGGGCAGCCCTGTCTAGTTCCTCGAAACAGTCTGAAGGGAGATGACAATCTGGAGCCAAGACGTATCGAGGAGGAGGGGCACTTATATATGGTCTGTAGCCACGAAATGAACTTTAGTGGAAAGCCCATCCTCCGGAGAGTTTCCCAAAGGAAGGGCCACTCCACTGTATCAAAAGCCTTCTCTATGTCTAATAGGGCAATGGCCCTTGTCCCCGAGTTTTCATGCTGGGTATGGATATTTGTGAAAAGCCTTCTGAGATTCACATCAGTAGATCTCTTGGGCATAAAACCTGTTTGGTCGGGATCAATTACTGATGGCAGCAAAGGATATAGACGGGAGGCTAGGAGTTTGGTTAGGATTTTAAGATCGTTGTTCAATAGTGCGATCGGTCTGTATGAGGCACAAAGCTCCGGGTCCTTGGGGGGCTTATGAATTAAGGTCAAATATGCCTGGTGCATTGACGGGGGTAAATCACCTTTGGACAAACATGTGGTATACAGCTGAGCCAGAATGGGCGCCAGTAGCTCACAGTGAGTTCGATAGAAATCAATTGGGAGCCCGTCAGGCCCCGGTGCCTTACCCGTGGGGAAGGAGCGGATAACATTTAGAACTTCCAGTGTCGTAAAAGGCTGGACCAGTGACTGTCTCTCCGCGTCCGAGAGCCAACCGAGTGCCAGCGGATCCAAGAGGTCTTGTAATGACTCGGGTCGGAAATCGGAGGGGAGAGAGGAGTCATAAAGCTTCCCATAGAAGGCACCGAAAGCCTCCAATATTGCAGACTGGGATGTCACTACATCTCCCTCAGAGGAGCGTAGACTGGAGATAGTTGTGAGTGGATGGTCATGTTGAGCCATCATAGCCAGGAACCGACCATTCTTATCCCCCTGTTCAAAGAACCGCTGTCTGCCTTTGTGTATGTCTAGCCTAGTGACCTCTGACATGTGTATGTTCAAAGCGCTCTGTGCTGCATTCAGCGAATCAAAATGAGAGGGGGAGGGGTCTGCACTGAATACTGCACTTTGATCGTCAACTGACTGTTGGAGTAGCTGTGTTTGTTGGCCCTGCTGTTTCTTGACACTGGCTATAGTGGAAATGTATAGGCCTCTGGTGTAGGCCTTGAATGTGTCCCATACTATTTGTGGAGATGAGGATTCCTTATTGTGGTCCCAGAACTCTGTCAACCCGGGCGGGATAACTTCAGCCACCTCAGGGTGAGAGATCCACTGTGCTCCCAGCCTCCACAAGGCCGCATCACGACTTGCAGACGAGCGAAACTCCACCACCAGGGGGCTATGATCAGATAGGCCACTGGGGAGATAGGAGGCCTCTACTACGTCTGCTAACAGTGACTGATTAGAGAAGGCTAAGTCTATTCTTGAGGCGGTCTTGTGGGAAGCCGAGAAGCATGAGTAAGCCCTAAGGGCAGGGTGTCTCCATCTCCATATTTCCTCCAAGCCCATTGCCTGTGCCCAGGAGAGTAAGTCAGAGTTGTGGCTTTTAGGAGGGGTAGGTCTATCTATGTCTGGGGAGAGAATAGCGTTAAAGTCTCCCATTACCAGAAGTTTCCCAGGGCAAAAGGGGGCCGCTTTTTCCAGTACCGTATATAGAAGGCTTGGAGAAAAGGGTGGAGGTATATAAATATTAATCACAATATATCTCTGAGACCAGTGTTTAAACACCAAAATAACAAATTTACCCTGAGGGTCCGTGCATACCTCCTCAATCACACATGGGAATCCCTTGGCAATTAGTATTGAAACCCCTCTTGCGTAGGAGGAGTAAGTAGCATGCACGGACCTCTGTATCCAGGGTTTTTTAAGAGTCAGAACCTTGCTGCCTGTGAGGTGGGTCTCTTGTAGAAGAATAATATGGGGGGAGTGGAGTTTCAGGTATTTAGTTAATAGTGCGCGCTTAAATTTGGAATTCAGGCCTCTGATATTCCATGAGAGGACAGTAAATTTTTCAGTTAGGGAGGTAGCCATACGTAGAGGGGGAACCAATGTAGGTCAGGATCATAGGTAGTGCATATGGGAGGGCAACTCACAGACAGCAAAATCCCTGAGCAACTCCACCGTGTGGCGGAAGCATTTGACCACTGCAGCAACCATTTAGACTCTAACAATAAAAACAACAAACTAAAACATAAACGACCCAAGCACCGAGTGCTTATCCTACTAATTCCCATCTCCTCTCCAAAAGAAAAAAAAAAGAAAAAAAGAACCGGAGAGGAGAGCAGAAGTAGTTTTACCCCAAAAAAGGAACAACAACTTCTAACTGTAGGTGTACCCTTAAATAGGGTTATCACACAGCAACGTTACTTCAGATCAGTCCGTGATCTTGGTAGGGGGTTGAAAGTTATTCTATTCCCCTCAGCTGTGGAGTGATATACCGCCACCAAATGGGGGGAGATGGCGGGGGAGTGCAGGTGGGAAGTGAGGGTTCCTCTGCGTGTAGAACCTGTTGGAGCAGTTGTGTAGTTCGCTCAGTAGAAGGGCGAGCAATCCGGCTCTCAATTTAGTGCTCAGTTCTCAAGCCCAATACATAAGGGGAGAGGTGGGGGGAGGGGGGAAATAACAGTCAAGCGGAAAAGAAAGGGAACAAGAAGAGGGGGGGGGGGTATGGGTTCAACTTGCAATGCGATTGAAGATAGGGTCAGGATCTCAGTATTTCTTGGAAACTTTGAAAAATGGAGATCCGCAGCAGGAAATATGTCCCCGAAGGTGAGTAAAAAATTATTGGTGGAAAATCCAGATGAAAAGGGGGGCAAAAATAATGGGATTAGAACTTGCTGGTTAGTTGAGTCAAGGTACAGTACCTGGGGATACAGAACTACGATTCAGCTTCGACCATCCAACCAGGAAAGAGCAGCCTCAGGATCCATGAAGAAGTGGGCCCTTTCACCATCAATCACACGAAGCTTGCTAGGGTAGAGTAAGCTGAATTTCAGACCTTTGTCTCTCAGGCGTCTTCTTGCTTCTGTGAACGAGCGGCGTCTTTGCTGTATCTCAGGGGAATAGTCAGGAAAGAGCATTATTTTTGCGTTATTGAAGCGTAATTCTTGCTTCTCCCTGGCCGCAGCTAGCAGTTTGTCCCGGTCCCTGTAGTTAAGGAGCCTGAGGAGGAAAGGTCTCGGCGGGGCTCCGGGTATAGGGGGAGCAGGGGGAACTCTGTGGGCCCTCTCCACTACATATGTAGGAGGCATGGCAGGGATATCCAGGAGAGAGAGGAGGAAGGATTCTGCGAATTCCGCTGGTTTAGACCCCTCAGCCCTCTCAGGGAGACCTATGACCCGAATGTTGTTCCTCCTCAGTCTGTTCTCAGTGTCTATGGACTTTTCTTGCAGGGCTTTCACTTGTAATTGCAGGGCACGGAGGTCCCTGGAATCAGCTCTGGTATCATCCTCTAGCTGGGAGATGCGGCCTTCAGCTTCAGCAAACCGGGATCTAAATTTGTCCATGTCATGTCTTATTAGGCTGACATCCGTGACTAGATGATCTATCTTCACCATAACAGAGTCATTGCCCGTTTTTATAGCGGCTAGAAGCTCAGCATGTGAGGCTGCTTGTGCTGCAGACAATTCAGAGAGGGTTTGTGTCTGTGTACCAGCCGACATTGTGGAGATAGGGGGCCTCGTGGTCAAGATGGCGGCGGCCGAGGAGCGGGCATAGGCCGCGGAGGATGAGCGGGTCTTACCCGGAGATGGCGGGGAGGTCCGCTTGGTGTTGGAGGACCTCTTGGACCCCAGGGTGCCGGATTAGGTGGAGGTAGGTGGAATTTTCGAGCCAGGATCGGTATCAGGATCTATGTGAGAGCGGAGCTCAGCCGCAGCACGTCTTCTCTCCTTCACATCCGGCCACGCCCCCCCATGTTCGCCTATTGTAGCCGAAACACCAGATATCATGTCACAATTAAACGCTAACGCAAAAGTTTTCTGTACTAGACAGTGCAAACAGATTTTTTAGCATTCCTTTGGCCAAAAGTTGTCAATATAAATTCTCATTTGTGCATAAAAATGTCCAATATGTTTTTACTAGACTTCCGCAAGGATATCATAGCTCCCCGTCTCTATTTCATCAGGCATTGGCAAATGTTTTATCAAGGTTCTCTAGACCCGATTGTTTAATTCAGTCATGTAGATGACATACTTATTTCAAGTGAAAATGAAGAGGAGCTTTTGACTCTTCTAGCAGAACTGTTGACAATTCTGCAAGAGGAAGGTCTCAAGCTGAATACACGCAAAGTTCAGCACATGAAAAGAGAGGTAAAATTTCTAGGAATTTTGATTGGTCAAGGGAAGAAGCAGCCTTTATAGGAACATATAGAGGCTATTGCATCTTTACCTGTACCAACAACATTCAAAGCATTGAGACAATTTTTGGGATTGGTAAATTTTTCCAGAGATTTTATCGAGTCATTGGCAGAGAAGGCGAAACCGCTATATGACTTGTTAAAACATACAGAGGATAATGAATTTGGTCCCTGGACAGAAGTCCAGCAAAAAGCTTTTGAAATGTTGAAAAATTATTTGCAGTCAGCCCCTGCATTAGCGACAGTGGATAAACAGGCAACATTTGCTTTGCAAGTGCATGCTTCAGAGATTGCCATCTCAGCTGTTTTGCTTCAGAAACAGGGAGAAGATTGGAGAATTCTTGTGTATTTTTCACGTTTAATTACCCCAGTAGAGAGGGGATTAGATGAATGTGTTCGACAATTAGTGGGTGTACATTATGCAGTAAAAGAAACGGAGCATATTGTAGGATTTAACAAAATCATTTTGCAAACCCCACATAGTACCTTGAAGTTCCTTTTTAAAAAAAAAATTCCTGGAGTCTCCAACCAAAGATTTTCTCAATGGTTGTTGGCTCTGTCACCTAAACAAATACAGGTTGAACACAATGCCAAGTACCGTATTTATCGGCGTATAAAACGCACTTTTTTCCCCTTCAAATCAGGGGAAAATCGTGGGTGCGTGTTATACGCCGATCCCCACTGTCTGAGCCAAAAAAGAGCGAGCGCCGCGGAAAAAGACCGAGCCAAGTGTTCGGCTCCGCTCGCAGTCACGCTGCCCCACCTCCCTGCTGTTTCAGAGAGGATGAGAGGAGCGAGTGCTGCAGAAAAAGACAGAGCCGAGTGTACTGTGCACTCGGCTCAGCTCCGCTCGCAGTCCCGCCCAGTTCCTATGATGGACATAACAAAGGTCCAATGGCGGGACTGCGAGCCAAGCCGAGTACACAGTACACTCGGCTCGGTCTTTTTCGGCAGCGCTCGCTCCTCTCATCCTCTCTGAAACAGCAAGGAGGCAGGGCGGCGTCACAACCCGAGTACACAGGCTCGGCGGCAAATTTAAACAAATGTTGCAAACAGCACACGCCACTGGGCAAGGCTGCACTGGGCAAGGCTGCACTGAGGAAGGCTGCACTGGGCAAGGCTGCATATGACAATGGGCAAGGCTGCAAATGGACACTGTTTATTATGCAATGATGGACAAGGCTGCAGATGAACACTGATGAAGCTGCATTGATGGGCATTTAAATGTAAGTTTTTTCCTTAAATCTTCCCTCCTAAAAGTTTTTTTCCTTAAAATGCCCTCCTAAACTTGGGGTGCGTGTTATACGCAGGCGCGTGTTATACGCCGATAAATACGGTAAATCCTTCCTCAGCTGATGGAATACAATGGGCTAGAACATGAATGTTTGTGTGAAGTCCATTAAATACATTCTCCTCTCTTTCGTAGAGAGGCAGAGAAAATTGATGAAGCTGTATTTGTTGATGGTCCGAGATATTGTATGTCAGGTAATTATTACAGTGGGTATTCAATTTGGTATCCAAAGCGTAATCTTGACAAACAACACAAGTTGCCAGGACATTTTTCAGCTACAACACAAGTTTCCAGGACATTTTTCAGCAGAACTTGAAGCAGTAAAAACTGTATTGACAATTGACAAGGAAGAGAATAGAGGCTCACTAGTGATTTATAGTGATAGCTCATATGTTGTTCATTCTCTTACTGATTACTTACCTATTTGGAAACGTAGAGGTTTTGTAGATTCATCCAATAAGACTTTTGTGCAGAAAGAGACACTAGAATCAGTTTTTGACCTTGCAGAGAGTAATCCTCTTGCATATGCTAAAAATAAAAATTCCATCACATAAAAAAGATAATAGTGAGTTATCTGTAGGCAATAGGACAGCAGACGCATTAGCAAAGGAAGCAGCTGTGCATGTAGAGTTAGTAATTCAACCTGAAACAGTTTCAATTAATGTTGTAAAGAAAACAGACACACAGTTTCCTTCCTTTTCAGAGGAACAAAAGAGGGACACGTCACTTTTTTCTTCTTCATCGGGCGACATAAGATCTTCCTTTGTTTGTGAAAACGGGATCTTATGTCATGACTTAGACGGATTTCTGCATCCTGTTATACCACAACACCTACAGGTGGAATTCACAAAATTCAACCATGGCAGTTTAGGACACATTGGTAAGCAAAAATTACTTGAAATTCTCAAAGAGAAATTCTATTGGGACATAATGGAAGAGACAGTAGACAGTGTAATTAAATCTTGTCTAATTTGTGCACAAGTGAATCCTAGACCAAAGGGTCAGAAACCTCCTTTACAAAGAATTCCTTCAGCAGATGGACCTTGGTCTTCTATACAAATAGATTATATAAGGCCATTACCAACAGGAAAAAATGGATTCAGATTTGCATTGGTTTTAGTTGACATTTTTTCAAAGTGGATCGAGATTCTTCCAGTACGCAAAGATGATGCTTTAACAACTGCTAGGATGTTGATTAATCATGTTTTTCCAGTCTGGGGTATATCAGCAAACCTCAGTAGTGACAGAGGATCCCATTTTACAGGTAAAATCATGCAGGCAATGTGTAAAATGTTGGGAATAGAACAGAGATTTCATGTACCATATCATCCAGGGCAGCACAGTGGTGTAGTGGTTAGCATGTTCACCTAGCAGCAATAGGGTGTAAGAAGCACAATTTCTGCTGCTACAAAGTATTCTCCTTTTGAACTAATGACAGGAAGGAAAATGCCACTTGTGTTTCCCCATGAACCTCTTTTGTCTACACCCCAAAGTGAGGCATAAGAGAAGTCAAATAGGTTGCAGATGTTACAGGACAATTTGAACAGCATTTTGCCACATGCAGCTACTTGTGTGCAAAAAAATGGTCCCTCCACACATTTCTAAGTTTGAGAAAGGAGGTCAGCTAAAATGTTTCAGGAAAAGTGGACCGTGGCAAAGTAATTTGGAAGGCCTATTTGACATCTTGGATGTTCAAGGGGTAATGGTACAGGTACAAAGACCTCTTAGTTTAGTGAAAAATGCACGTAGACAACAAAAAACGTGGGTACACAACTGATCATTGCAAACTTTATATTCCAAGATAATGATGCTGCATTTCTTTTTCCAGGAATTAATTATAAAAATCTAACCTGGAGAAACTGTGGATTCCAAAGAGAAGAAAAGATGTCAGCTCAACAAAAGAAAGGTTTTAAAGAGAGAAGACTAATCATCATAGGATTCATCTTTTCTCTAGTGACAATTTTATCCGTGGTAAAATATATCACAAACTAATCAAATCGAGAATTTCCCCAAAGGGGTTTTTTAAGCAGCAAGACATTAAGTAATGATATAAGAATGGAGCAGAACAGAAATTCAAGATAGATTCAAATATGCAATAGGTTTATTATAAAATACAAACTCTGGTTCACGTTTAACAAACAACAACATAAACATCACTCATGGCCAAGAAGCCCCCGGGAGAACATATATCCAGTTACGTATACAAATTTAATATGCACATGAATACCCCAATGCATTTCAACCCAATCTGGTCTTCTTCAGGGGAATTTAGATTCTAGGGAAATATATCAAAATAAAATTGACTTAAAACTTTGGTCAATATACAAAGCATTTTTACAACATTTTAAATTGTGCAGAAAAATGTCTCATCATATTTATGGAGGTATATTTACCATTAAGTAGAGGATAATATATATACACATGACTAGATCAAATCAACACTTTTATGCATTTAATTTCATATGTTTTTTCTAACATCATGTTTTGGCATGCAGTGTTCATTTCCCATAAACCATCGCATCCCACTCCGTGTCACTGGGTGAGTGTTCCCCTTTACTTATGGCTTCCCGGCACGTGAGGAGAGACGCAATTAATTTTGTGGTTCTCCCCATTGTGTTTCCCACAGATAGGCCCCTTTGCCAGGGCCACTGTGGGGAGCCTCCTTCGTGCCGGCCACGTCCCGTGATCACCGCCGGACTGTCGGTGACGTCATGCATGTGCGGGTCATCCCACGCATGCGTGTGACGTTGTGACGTCACGCAATTGCGTCGGAGGTGACGGCGAACGCCGGGGCTCACGCCTTACGGAACGCTGGGGGGCCACACAGATGCTGCTAGATTAGCGGTGCGGACGTGTGGGGGAGTTTGTGACGGGGAGGAGTCTGGCACCTGCAACTTGTAGGCATTCCTTTGAGACAATACAAATCGGCAGTTCCCAGATGATCCTGAGGTGATCTCGGGAATGCCGCCATTACACACTAGATGAAGTTAGCACTAGGTAAGTGCAGCGCTTTGAACATACTAGACTGGCTGACATCAGTTTGCCAATACCTCAACACTTGCACCCAACCTCAATAAACTCTTTATTTTGTTCAGCCTAACCACTACATGGATTCTTTTACAGTCATAGGCACTAATACATGGATTCTTTCACCGTTATAGGCACTTAACATACACTTCAAAGTTTTCATCATTTTTTGATTTGTCATCAACACCTTTTTTGTTTTCCCACATGATTTTTTAGTGTTTTGCAACATGTTTTTATATCATTCCCACACATTTCTTATCATCACATGTTGCACACCCAGTACACTCACTTTCACATTTTGATTAAATCGGGCATTATATTCCATTTATTATATTTCCATTCAATATATTCCATTTATATTAATCCTAATTAAACTATAATCTATCCAACCCATGATTAAATCATATATTAAAATTAATAGGTCCAATCAATATGAATTAACATTTTGCTGCAGTACGGGCCAGTCTGAAGTCGCTTAACTGCACTAGATATTTTTAGAATACCCAAATAATACAGTCTTTCAATACCTAATTGCAGGTGCCTTGCCCCCCATCCTCTCCTCCTGTTCCAAGTGTGTGGCCCCTTGCAAGTCCGATGGACTGTGGATGTGCCTGGAGGGCGCGGAGGGGGTATGCGTGGTCATTGGGATCTCTGAACTTGAATGTTTTTAACAACTTGGTTTGTGTGATGCATCCTCACTTTATCATCTTAATGGTAAATATACCTCCATAAATATGATGAGACATTTTTCTGCACAATTTAAAATGTTGTAAAAATGCTTTGTATATTGTATATTTTGATATATTTCCCTAGAATCTAAATATCCCTGAAGAAGACCAGATTTGGTCGAAATGCATTGAGGTATTCATGTGGATATTAAATTTGTATACGTAACTGGATACATGTTCTCCTGGGGGCCTCTTGGCCATGAGTGATGTTTATGTTGTTGTTTGTTAAACGTGAACCAGAGTTTGTATTTTATAATAAACCTATTGCATATTTGAATCTATCTTGAATTTCTGATCTGCTCCATTCTTATATCATTACTTAATGTCTTGCTGCTTAAAAAACCCCTTGGGGAAATTCTCAATTTTTTTGCAACTTTTTTTGGGTTGTGCAGCCCCGGGTACTCTCACATGTGTTTTTTCTAGTTTTTTAATATATCACAATATTTAATATAATTTAATATATCCAGCTATGCAGAGGTTAACAGGATTGAAGAATTACACAACAAAGACATTACATTATTCAGAAACAAAAGAGATGTAGACATTGATGTCAATACAGATGAAAAAATGATAAAAACACTGATATCAATACAGAGGACAAAAATGATAAAGATATTGATATTAATACACATGAGAGAAATCATGATTTTAGATATGTTGATATTAATACAGCAGAAGATTTGTATGAATATATATGCGTAGGACAGGGATATGATTCCTGTATGCAATTTATTTATGTATTTCATTCATAGCAATAATATTAAAGTCAACGTTAAAACAGAATCCAAAACTATTTTGTTAAAATGCAGGGATCTTATAGACTAAACAACAAAACCGGAACTTGTGAATGTAATATATTGTGGAGGAGTTTCTGGTCTATATATTTAAAAGGTAATGACTCAACAATTTGGTCTGGAGATGTTACAAATACTATGTCAAGATCTGGGAAAATACTTTATCCCATAGATCAATTTTATTACCTTTTTCAAAGTTTCGTAAAAATATTAGATCCAGAACATTTAAATATACCGTATTTATCGGCGTATAACACGCACCCCAAGTTTAGGAGGGAATTTTAAGGAAAAAAACTTTTAGGAGGGAAGTTTAGGGAAAAAAACTTACATTTAAATGCCCATCAATGCAGCCTCATCAGTGTCCATCTGCAGCCTTGTCAATGTCCATCTGTAGCCTTGTCCCTTATTGGAGCCTTGTCCCTTATTGCAGCCTTGTCCCCCATTGCAGCATTGTCCCCCATTGCAGCATTGTCCCCCATTGCAGCCTTGTCAGTGTCCATCTGTAATCTTGCCCCCCATTGCAGCCTTGTCAGTGTCCATCTGTAGCCTTGCCCTTCGTTTGCAGAAACCTGTTGTTTGAAAATGGTGCCGCCGTTCTCGGCGGCTCTCGGCGGCTTTCGGATGCACTCGGCTTTCGGCGGCTCACGCGGGACTGCGAGAGCCGCCGAGAATGGGTGAAAGCCGCCGAGAGTGACCGAGAGCCGCCGAGAATGTCCGAAAGCCGCCGAGAGTGGCCAAAAGCCGCCGAGCGCCGCCAAAAGGCTCACAATCGGCGGGGGATTGGCGTATAACACGCACACACGATTTCCCCCTGATTATAAGGGGAAAAAAGTGCATGTTATACGCCGATAAATACGGTAATTGGAGATGAAAAAGGGGACGTTGTAAGAACATGGGATTTTAAAGTAACAAGAAAATTAACTCAAATAAGTGTTAAAATTAGTATTTCTGTAGTCGATATGATTGTACCAGAAATTAATATTTTTCCACAATCTTTAAAAATTATTGAAGACAAAGATACTTTGCATTTGATATGTAATACAAAAATATATTTACCTCAAAATTCATTGCTAACTTGGAAAAGGAATGGTGAATTTTTGGGTAGTTTTCCTCACAGTTCTACTATCATAATTCATAAAGGAATTTTTGGTATTGAATTGGATCAAAAATACATTTGTTTATCAACAAATGAGTGTATCTTTGAATGATAATGGTGTATATGAATGTTGCATATCAATAGGAAATTATCCGGTGAAATGTGCTAAGGCAAGTGTTATTGTAATATCTCCAAGGAAAACTCCATGTATTAATAAGAAAAGTGTCCTGTCAAATCAATTTCAGATTAACCATTTACAATCCAGAACTCTTTTGAGCGAGGGAAAGTTTGTCATTATATGGTGGAACTTTAATGTTTCAGAATGGAAAATTTCTACAAGATTTCCACAATGTCAAGGACATTTGGTTAATATGGAATTGGGTATTGGAAGATGGTTTGGAATTAATATTAGAAATCATACCAGAAATAAGCGTGGTATTGTTGAAGGTATTTTAGGAGGGATTGGCACAATTGGGAGAATAACAAATAGTATGGATATTATTACTTTAAAGTCTGATCTTAAAACAGCTGGTTTAGTGGGTAGTAACGAAATTAAAATACAAAAAAAATTAAATGAGATTTTAGAAAATGTGGTTAATAAAACAGCTAATATAATGGGTGCATCTATTTTACATCTTCAAAATATCACTCTTGATTTGATGACAAGTGAACAACATTCTCATATAGCCAGAGCATGCTTAGAGATCCAGACCGAATATTCCACTAATTTTAAAATAATTGCGCAAGCATTTCAGATTGGAATAACTCCTCTTGGCATTTTACAGAATTTACCCAGAGAATATGCATATGCTATAAATCATACAGATTTATGGGTAAATAAATGGATAGGATGCAAACAGGATGTTTGTTATAGTTCTCGTATGATTCCAATAGCAGGACAAGAACAAATTTTGGTTCCAGTCAATGTCAGCAATACACAACTATTATACTATAAATTACAGTATACAGATTTTGCATTTAACAATGAGAATTCTGAATTAGAACAATTAGATCTGTCATAATGTTTACAATTCCAGTCTAAAGTTATCTGTTTGCCTAATCAAGACAAAAGTATTTTTCATTCTTGTTATCATAATCATACATTATGCTCAGCAAGAATAGAAAAAGTTGAAACAATTTCTGAATTACTCTTGTAGATAAAAAGAAGGTTTGTTTTCAGATCATGTCAGATACAGAAAGGGTTAAGGGTCGGTTCACACTGGGACGACTTGGGATCCGACTTGTACGCCCTCAAGTCGCCCCAAGTCGCCCCAGAAAGAGATTCACATTAAAGTGAATGGGAGCGTCTTAATAGACACTATTGAAGTCGCTCTGTCTTCAGAGCGTACTCCCTGTACTACTTGGATCCGACTTGGTAGGCGACCTGTACCATAGAAATCAATGGAAGTCGCCTCCAAGTCGGATCTCTCTCTCAAAGTCAAGCGACTTTGCAGGGAAAACCCCTCCCTTCCAGAGAGCTGATTGTCCTGTGATTGGCCACAGCCGAAGTCTCCTGTCCTGGAGGCGACTTGAAGTCGCGTTGTAATTTGCTAAAGTCGCGCTGAAGTCGCGTTGAAGCCGCGTTGAAGTCGCCGTGCAAAGTCGCATTGAAGTCGTGTTGCCCCTGTGTGAATCGAGCCTAAAACTTTTTTTCTCTTCTTGTACAAATACAGAAAACCTAAATCAAGGCTTGTATTGTATAGAAGGAGACATTGTAGCAGTAAGTGTTAATGGGTTTAGAACAAATTTAACAAATATGCTTTTGAAAAATATAAGTGCTCTTCCCACACAATACAATATATCTCAGATAGATGAATTTCCTTGGGAAGAATGGGCAAATGTAATTCAGAAGGATAAAGGTTTATTGATAGCTTTGGCTAAGGAACTTCAGAATGCAGAAATATTTTTTAACCACATGCCGACCGGGCCATAGCCGAAAGGCAGCCACAGCGCGGTCGGCTTATCCTGGGAGGGCGTCCATGGACGTCCTCCCAGAATACTGCTCTCGTGCGCCCCCTGGGGCGCGCACCCGAGAACTTCCGTGACCGCCGGGTCCAGAGGACCCGGCGCATCACGGATCACGGTGAACGGCCACTAATCGCGGCCATTTACCATGTGATCGCTCCATCAAATGACGGAGCGATCACATGTAAACAAACCGGCGTCATGTCATGACGCCGGTCCCTCCCTCCCCTCTGTGTACCGATCGGTACAGAGGGGGAGGAGCGGGGGAGGGATCGGATGGTAGCAGCGTTGTGGGCTGCATCTGTAGTGCCCACAACGCTGCTCTGTGACAAATACAGTCACATCCAGCCATCCATCCCTCCATGCTCAGCCATCCCTCCATACTAAAATACCCCACAATGCTCTGCAATACTCTGCACTACTCTGCACTACCCCGCACTACTCTGCAACACCCCACAATACCCCGCACTACTCTGCAACACCCCACAATACCCCGCACTACTCTGCAACACCCCACAATACCCCACAATACTCCACAATACCCCACAATACCCCGCAATACCCCACAATACCCCACAATACTCTGCACTACTCTACAATACCCCACAATACTCCGCAACACCCCACAATACCCCGCAATACCCCACACTACTCTGCACTACTCTGCAACACACCACAATACTCTGCAACACCCCACAATACTCTGCAACACCCCACAATACTCTGCAATACCCCACAATACTCTGCAATACCCCACAATACTCTGCAATATCCCACAATACTCTTCAATACCCCGCAATAGACTGCACTACTCCGCAACACCCCACAATACTCTGTACTACTCCGCAACACCCTGCAATACTCTGCAACACCCCGCAATACTCTGCAACACCCCGCAATACTCTGCAACACCCCGCAATACTCTGTCATACTCTGCAATACCCAGCCATACCCTGCCATGCGCAGCCATACCCTGCCATGCGCAGCCATACCCAGCCATGCGCAGCCATGCTCAGCCATGCTCGGCCATATTCAGCTGTACTCGGCCTCTGTATGTGGCCAGGCTGTGGAAGTCTCACACATGGGGTATCGCCGTACTCAGGAGGAGTAGGTGAATCTATTTTGGGGTGTCATTTTTGGTGTGTACATGCTATGTGTTATGCCCCGTACACACGGTCGGATTTTCCGATGGACATTGTCCGATCGGAGCGTGTTGTCGGAAATTCCGACCGTGTGTGGGCGCCATCGGACATTTTCCATCGGATTTTCCGACACACAAAGTTGGACAGCAGGAGATAAAATTTTCCGACAACAAAATCCGATCGCGTCAATTCCGACCGTGTGTGGCCTGTTCCGACGCACAAAGTGCCACGCATGCTCAGAAGAAATTCCGACACGGGACAGCTCGTTCTGGTAAACTTAGCGTTCGCAATGGATACAGCACTTTCGTCACGCTGCAATGTTAAAAATGGTTTAATACAGCGCACTCTCTTCTTCTTTATAATGTGACAAGAATTAAGTAGTTTTGCTGCTCATTATTCACACACACTTCTCACAAAGTTTTATTTGTGTTTTTTTAGTGGGATTCCCTCAATATATTGTTATTAGTTGTCACATCTGACAGTTTTTTCTTTTTTATGTTTTTTTTTTTTTTTTTTAAGCCTTTTTTTTTCTTTAATGTTTGGATTTTTTCCAAGGCTGATCTTTGTTCAATGTTCTTTTTATTTTTACTCCAGAATATTTTTGTGTGTGTTTTGTGTGTCAAGTTACCCCAACACCATTGATATCTTTTATTATTTAATCTCCAGGAGATTGTTTGTTGTTGGTGTCCCTTGTTCATTTCACATTGTATATTAGAAATGTACCTGAATCCTCACAAACAAACTGTCATTTTTGAAGTAAAACACATAGGAGAGTATAATTCAAAACAAAAATCCTTTATTAAGGGCTCAGAACCAAACAAAGAGGAAGGCAACACTGGATCAACAGGAGAAATTAGTGAAGCCTGGGACCCCCACGGCAGACAACAATTCTTCAACATCAAAATTGGTGGCCTGAGGAGTCCATATATAAGGGAGGGCAGTCTGGTCCGGGATTCACAGAGACTCGGATAGCAGCAGATGACATCAGTGTCCCCAGGCTGTGGTACCACAAGAGGCTGCATTTTTTGGCCGACCAGACTGAACCCAGGGCAATCACTCTCTGGTCTTCCTTTCACGCTTCCTTCCCGGCTGTGGCTGTGCAGTTGGAGATGTGGCAGGAGAAGTAGGACCTGGAGGAGGAGGAGGACTGGGGGGACCTGGAGGAGGAGGAGGACTGGGGGGACCTGGAGGAGAGGGAGGAGGAGGAGGAGGACCTGCAGGAGGAGGAGGAGGACCATCCCAAAGATGTGTGTCAGGTGTAATTTGGCCCCTCACACCTTTCTCCAGAGCCTCCAATATGAGGGCCTCACACATGGCTTTTTGGCCCTCCTCCATCCTCTGCATTTTAGATACTATGAATGCAGCAATGTTCTCCTGCATGGTGTGGGATGCTCCCAGGACCTCTGTAGCCCTCCAAAAGAATCTGATAGCCGCCTCCTCTAGGGTACTCCTCCTACTGCCACTTTCTGTTTTCAGGGTTGGGTGGAGGGACCTTGATATCAGCCAGCCGGCTCGGCCCGGCCACCTCCTGGCTGAGACTTCCCTGTGTATGAAAAAGGGACATGGTTTTAGTTTTTGCATCATCAATCACAATCCTAAATTAGTACTCCCAACTAACATCTAGTTAACATCATTGATTGGACAAGCAGAAATATTTAGAGGAATTCTATACCTGGCTCAATCTGGGCTCCTCCACATGCGGCCTGGAAGGCCCAGGTTGGGCGTCAGAAGCCTCAGCCGGGGGGGAAGGAAGCGTGGAAGGAAGACTGGAGAGGGATGGCCTGGGTTCAGTCTGGCCTGCCAGAAAGTGCAGCCTGTCGTAGTACAACATCCTGGGGACATAGATGTCATCTGCTGCTTCGGATCTCTGTGAATCCAGGACTTTCTTGCGCTCCACCAGATATGTGCTCCTCAGGCCACCAATGAAAATCTTTAAATAGTTGATGTCTGCCGTGGGGATCACCTGCTTCACAATTTCACACAATTGCACCAGTGCTGCCTTCCTCTTTGCTTGGTTCTTGTAATGGGGGTGGGTAATCTCCCACAGGCAGGGCAGCTCACTTAGCATATCAATGAATAGTGACATGAAGTCAGTATCTCTCATTAAGATATCCATGTTCACTGCAAGACACAACACAAGACAAAGCCTAATGTCAGACAAAACTCTCCTAATCTTGTTACAATATAGGCCTCAATCTAGAAGCAGTATAGGCACAAGTTTGTCTCTTACCTTCGTTCTTACGATCGGCGCGTCCAATGCTCCTTCCTCCGCTCACAGATCGTACGTAATACGCACGCGTGTTACGCTTTATACACACTGCACATGCGTGTAACTCCGCCCGCCCCTGACGTTCTTTCTGATCTATTCCCCGCCCCTTTTCGTTTGGCGCAGTGGGGGAAGAGCATGATGGCGGAGTTACAGCAGGTGCGTGCTAATTCTAGCAACGAGGAGGAGGAAAGCCCGGATCCAGGCACGTCCCGATCCAGAAGGAGACGTTTTAAGGCCACAAATATGTCGTTTGGGGAGATGTTGGAGATGGTCGACATCATGAGGAAGTCCGACTATGACGGAAAATATGGGCCTTACCCCAACCCGAACATCCGAAAGGCCAAGATCATGGCGAAAGTGGTCAGGAGTCTGGAGAGGAATTTCGGGGTCCGAAGATCAAAAGATCAGCTCCGGAAGCGGTGGTCGGACCTGAAGTTGAGAGAGCCAGAGCAGTACCGAAAGATCCGGAGAGTGCTGCAAAAAAGTAAGTAGTTGTGCTGTGTTCCTATTCTTTCTGTCTTTATTCCGTTCGTGCTGCTCCATATGCTTTTATTAATTGTAACGTTTAAAAGGGCAACTTTAATGTTGATGGGCCCATTATTCGTTCGTATCAAACATTTTTCTTTCGGCCTCTAGAACACCATTGTTTAGGCCATATGCATTTTCACACATTTTTTTGGGGCCTACTTGGATGCCAAATATTTGTTTGTGTAGATGGGTTTGTTACTAGAATGAAATGCCAACTAGATTGTGTGTAAGGAGAGGACACTGAGCAGCTGTTTTCACATCTGGACACTGGAGCACTAGTGTGGGACACAAGAACACCATTTTTATTGGGGGGGCACACAGGTGCTTCAGTGTATACTATAGGGGGGGCTACATCTGTGAAGTTTGTACCAAACAGGTAAAGTATTGCAGCTTGACAAAGGGCAAGAACAAATATACATCTTGGAACTCGGCTAAAATAGACAATTGTACCCCACTTCCAAGCAATGTTTCCTATTTCTATAGTTCTGCCATCAAATATCTGTGTGCTAAGTATACCATTTTTGTTTAACATAGGGGAGAAAAGACTCGAAGGACACCCCTCATCTGAGGAGACCAGAGACCCCCCACCTCTGGAAGAAGGGGAAATACCAACCCAAGAAGAAGAGCAGGAGGAAGAAGAAGACGTGGTGGAGATTGGCACCACAACAGGTGAGTGTCTGCGACCACAGACTCAGGTAAAAGAGATGGATGGTGGCAGATTTTTGAGACCTTTTTTTTTGTTCTTTATCTCTTTTTAGGTGATCGTGATGTGAGGGATCCAGAACGCTTTACATCTGAAAGTGCCCAGATACTGATCGGGGAGATCATGGGGTGTAATCTCGAATTGCACAACATACAGCAAAAAATCAGTGATGTTATTCAAAAAAATAATAACATCATTGATGTTTTGGGGCGAATTTAAACCCCACAAAAATCACCTGTTTTATCTTACTAAAATTTTTACAATGTTTAGAAAAGCCAAATTTGGAGGATGCACACAGTGTGCCAACATGTGCTATCTGCCATCACGGGAGATCAATGGACGCGTTTTGGGGGGGCAACCCCTTCCTCAATTATAAAGTAGCATTGAGGAAGGGCTTGCTCCCCCCAAACACGTCCCTTGATCCCCCCTGATGGCAGATAGCACATGTGGACATTTGTAAATTGGTGTGCATCTTCCAAATTTGGCTTTTCCAGGGGTGATTTCCCCCCATCTGAACGCTATATCAAACCCAGTTCCTAAATACTCATGTCTGATATAGCCTTCAGGTTTTACCTAATGTGAACTTTGTAAGTTCAAGTTTTTTGGCTTTCTTGTTGGTTTTACACAGGCCTGTTTTATCTGAAATGGATATTTGGATTTTTCATAATGCTACTGCAAACATTGTTATACAACAAACATGTTGGTTTGTTTTAAAAACCTTTGGTAAATGCGCATGTGATTGTGCAGGTATAAAAAAGTGCCTTACTCAAGAATGTGTGGATTATTGTCTCAACACTACAACACTTTTGGGGTGATGTAATTGTTGTTTTATGCACAAATGGGGGTTATTTCCTAAGGGCAAATCCTCTTTGCACTACAAGTGCAGGTTCAGTGCAGTTGCAAGTGCACTTGTAGTGAAATGTGTTTTTGCATTTAGGAAGTACCAGCCAACACTGTTTTTTATAAGGTTACCCAATCACGACATTTTCTGCACTCCACACATTTCTGTCAGGGTCAGCTAAAACAAACACAAGCAGTAAATGTCCACCAAGAATTTCTTTTGGTTGTTTATTATTTGAAAAAGGTGTCACATATTGTCTGGCATATTGATAGCCCCCCTACCCGCAAAGAACTCCAGGTATCGTAACTGGACATCACGGGCATTCAGGGAGGGCAAGCCAGGACGGCCGCTTTCAAGTGCCGTCATTGTTGATGTATTTGGGATTCCGGCCTCAGGCCCAACTGAGCCAGCATAGTTGGCCGAATGTTTTCGTAGAAAATTATGGAGAACACAGCAGGCAAGTATTATATGGTTCAGTTTATACTCCGCCATATGGATGGGTGTCATAAATAATCGGAACCGGCTGGCCAGGATTCCAAATGTGTTCTCCACCACTCTTCGGGCTCTGGCCAGCCGGTAATTAAAAACCCTCTGTTCCGGGGTGAGGGTCCTCATCGGGAATGGCCGCATCAGGTGGTCCCCCAGCGCAAATGCTTCATCAGCAACGAACACAAATGGGAGACCTTCAACATTGTCCTCTGGAGGTGGCAAGTCCAAGCTGCCATTCTGGAGACGCCTGTAGAACTCCGTCTGGGCGATCACTCCACCATCGGACATCCGGCCATTCTTCCCCACGTCCACATACAAGAAGTCGTAATTAGCCGACACCACCGCCAACATCACTATACTATTAAACCCCTTGTAATTATAATAGTACGACCCCGAGTTGGGTGGTGGGACGATGTGGACGTGTTTCCCATCAATTGCCCCTCCGCAGTTAGGAAAGTCCCACCGCTGGGCAAAGTGGGAGGCCACAGTCTGCCATTCCTGTGGCGTGGAAGGAAACTGTTGAGGAAAAATAAATAAACATTACTATTTTTTCACAGAAACCTGGCAAGCAGATTAGACACAAACATTATGGGTCAACCTCCAGATAGCATTTATTAAGGGGAATTTAACAACAACAAAGTATAAGGTACACCTATCATATTCCCCCCCCCTCTCATGGGCCATTTCTAACATTATAGGGGGGGGGGGACTCTTGGACAGGTAACCCTCTTCACTTCATTGAGAGATGAATGCCTAAATACAGGGTATTACTTGGAACAGCCCCTCCTTAGTTACACTATTGGCAGACCACTGGACAGGTAAGAAGTGTCATAATACAAAGATATAAATACACACTGTACACATTTGAACATTCTGCTATTACCTATCAAGATAATAATAGGATACAAAAACTTTAAACAGTACCATTGGAAAGTATACAGGCAGGCCCTTGCACTACATGCTTTGGGCAATTCATCCATACATCTGACCAGTAAAGAGATGGGTATAGTGTGTATGGGTTTGGCAAAGTCAGCAGATAGATGATTGAGGATACATAGAGAATTGGGATCAGCTGACTTAGCAGTTGGGGGAGGGAGGGTTACAAAAAATTTGGGGACACCACAAAAAAAAGCCTCTGGCCCTCTGCCTGAATTTAAATCAAAAATAACATTTCAAAACATTTTAGGGGGTGTTTGGGGTAAAGCACTACTATGGAGCTGATAAAATACATTGTTAAGTGACTACATGAGGTGAATATAGGGCAGGGGACACCATGCTGGAGAGGTTATTGAAGGGCAAATATGTATGAAGGACCTAAAATAATAATTACATATAAATCCAGCATGCATGAGGACAAAGGGGACATTCACAGCATAATACAATCATGGTAATTAGGGAATGAGGAAAGAAATACAATATATTATCAAACATTCAATACAATAAAATGTGATATAAAAGGATAAAAATCTTACCTTCATATACTCCTTCTGCAGGACCTGGATGATGGCAGAACAGGTCTCTGGGATAATGATCCCCAGAGCCTGGGGGGAGATGCCTGTCGAGAACTTGAGGTCCTGCAGGCTTCTCCCTGTGGCCAAATACCGCAAGGTAGCGACCAACCTCTGCTAAGGAGTGATGGCTTGCCTCATGCAGGTATCCTGCCTGCTGATATAGGGGGTCAGCGAAGCCAACAAACGGTGAAACACGGGGTCCGTCATCCGGAGAAAGTTCCTGAAATCATCAGGATTATTCTCACGGATCTCACGGAGCAAAGGCATATGACAGAACTGGTCACGCTGAAGCAACCAATTCTTGGTCCATGAACTCCTCCCCACCCTGTTCATGGACTGGACTTGTGTCAAGGTCAGGACCCCAACACCAAGCACCCGCACAGCACGAACTCTACGAGGAGTACGCATACGAAACATGGCTAGAAAACGGTCGGCTGCTCAGAACGAAGTAACAGAACGCACTGAAGAACAGCAAGGCCTGTGAAGAGCGACCTGAAAAACAGCAACGAGCGGACAAGATCGCACAGAAAACTCCAATACGAACTGACTGCACGCACTGAAGAGCAGATACAAACCCACAAGCACAAACTGAACGGCAGAAAACGATCTGAAAGCCACGAGTCTGAAAAAGCGCGAATCGTCTCTCACCAAACTTTTACTAACACGAGATTAGCAAAAGGAGCCCAAAGGGTGCCTCGCTTGGTTCTGAACTGGCCTTTTCTAGTCTCGTCGTACGTGCTTGACGTCACTGCGTTCTTGGCGATCGGAAATTCCGACAACTTTGTGCGACCGTGTGTAGGCAAAACAAGTTTGAGCCAACATCTGTCGGAAAAAATCCTAGGATTTTGTTGTCGGAACGTCCGAACAAAGTCCGACCGTGTGTACGGGGCATTAGAAATATTGTATAAATGGACAACTTTGTGTTAAAAAAAATGTGTTTTAACCACTTCCCGCCCGCCGGCCATCATATGACGTCCTTGACTTTGTGCGGGGATATCTGAATGATGCCTGCAGCTACAGGCATTATTCAGATATCAGATTTTTCAGCCGGCGATTCCCTACACCATAGGAATGATCATAGCGGCTGTTCCACTGCTTGATCGTTCTTATGGGAGGCGAGAGGGGACCTCCCCCCCTTCCCGCCGCCCTCCGGTGCTTCTACCGTCTCACCGCTACGATCGAAGCCAGAATCGTTTTTTTTTTTTTTTATTTCAGGCTTCCCAGCCTAGAGGTGAGATGTGGGGTCTTATTGACCCCATATCTCACTGTAAAGAGGACCTGTCATGCCATATTCCTATTACAAGGGATGTTTACATTCCTTGTAATAGGAATAAAAGTGATCAAAAAAATTTTTTTTTGGAAAAAAGTGTAAAACTAAAATAAATAAAGTAAAATGAACAATAAAAAAAAAAATTTTTTTTTTAAAGCGCCCCTGTCCGTGTGCTCGCATGCAGAAGCGAATGCACACGTAAGTCCCGCCCACATATGAAAACGGTGTTCAAACCACACATGTGAGGTATTGGTGCGAACGTTAGAGCGAGAGAAATCATTTTGGCCCTAGACCTCCTCTGTAACTCAAAACATGTAACCAGTAAAAAATGTTAAAGCGTCGCCTATGGGGATTTTTAAGTAGCGAAGTTTGGCGCCATTCCACGAGTGTGTGCAATTTTGAAGGGTGACATGTTGGGTATCTATTTATTCGGTGTAACTTCATCTTTCACATTATGCAACTTTACTGTTTTTGTTTTTTTTAAAGCACAAAACTGTTTTTTTTTTCCCAAAAAATTGCTGCGCAAATACCGTGCAAGATAAAAAGTTGCAACAACCGTCATTGTATTCTCTAGGTTCTTTGCTAAAAAAAACATATATAATATTTTGGGGTTCTATGTAATTTTCTAGCAAATAAATGATGATTTTTACATGTAGGAGAGAAATGTCAGAATTGGCCTGGGTGCTCCAGAACGCCTGTAGGTGCTCCGTGCTGGGCCTCTGTATGTGGCCACGCTGTGTAAAAGTCTCACACATGTGGTATCGCCATACTCAGGAGTAATAGCAGAATGTGTTTTGGGGTGTAATTTGTGGTATGCATATGCTGTGAGAAATAACCTGCTAATAGGACATTTTTGTGGAAAAAAAAAAAAGAAAAAAAAAATCTTGATTTTGCAAAGAATCGTGGGAAAAAATGACAACTTCAAAAAACTCACCATGCCTCTTACTAAATACCTTGGAATGTCTTCTTTCCAAAAAGGGGTCATTTGGGGGGCATTTGTACTTTTCTGGCATGTTAGGGTCTCAAGAATATTAGATAGGCCGTCAGTAATTTAGGTGTGATCAATTTTCAGATATTGGCACCATAGCTTTTGGACTCTATAACTTTCACAAAGACCAAATAATTTACACCGATTTGTACTTATTTTTACCAAAGATATGTAGCAGTATAAATTGTGGCCAAAATTTACGAAGAAAAATTACTAAACTTGCTAAATTTTATAACAGAAACAAAGAAAATTTCATTTTTTTACCGAATTTTCAGTCTTTTTTCTTTTATAGCGCAAAAAATAAAAAACCCAACGGTGATTAAATACCACCAAAAGAAAGCTCTATTTGTGTGAAAAAAAGGACAAAAATTTCATATGGGTACAGTGTTGCATGACTGAGTAATTGTCATTCAAAATGTGAGAGCACCGAAAGCTGAAAATTGGTCTGGTTAGGAAGGGGGTTTAAGTGCCCAGTGGTCAAGTGGTTAAACATGAACAAAGTCATTTGCAAGAGATATCTCATCAATGGTCAGAATTTTCAGGAAGTAATTGGTGGAAAAAATTCAGTAATAGTGTATCAATTTGGGGAAAAACTTCAATAACTTCAGCAGCAGGAAATATTTTATCACATACTATAGTTATTCTTTTTATTATTATGTTATTGATTATATTCCAGTTATGTTTGATGTTTAGAATGAAAAAAATTATATTATCGAATTAGAAGTGAAATCAGGAAAGGAGATGATTTATTGCAAAATAAGCTTAAAAGAAGAATGGGTTTTTGGAATTGCAAGCTCAGTTGCAAATGAAATTCCATCTGGAGTTTTTGGATCAAAGTTAGAGTGTTTGTGATACGAATGTTTTGATTGTATTAACCACTTGCTTACTGGGCACTTAAACCCCCCTCCTGCCCAGACCAATTTTCAGCTTTCAGCGCTGACGCACTTTGAATCATACAACACTGTACCCAAATGAAATTTTTATCATTTTTTTCCCACAAATAGAGCTTTCTTTTGCTGGTATTTAATCACAGCTGGGATTTTTATTTTGTTCTAAACAAACACAAAAAGATGGAGATTTTTGAAAAAAAAATCATGTTTCATAGTTTGTTATAAAATTTTGCAAACAGGTAATTTTTCTGCTTCATTGATATGCGCTGATGAGGCGGCACTGGTGGGCACTGATAGGCTGCACTGATGGGCATGGATAGGCACAGTTAAGGCGGCACTGATGGGGACAGATAAGGTGGTACTGATGGGCACAGATAAGGCGGCACTGATGGGTGGCACTGATAGGTGGCACTGATGGGCACTGGTAGGTGGCACTGATGTGCAGCACTGTTGTTGAGGCACTGATTGTGGGCACTGATAGGTGGCACTGTGGGGACTGATGGGTGGCACTGTGGGCACTGATGGGTGGCGCTGGTGGGCACTGGTAGGCGGCACTGCTGCCTATTGCTAGGTGGCACTGGCAGGGGGCACAGAGGATATGCAGCAGCTCGCCGTGATCGGGACTGGTGTCCCTCTTACGGCCACCGGTAATCGGCTTTTTTATTCCTCCTCACGCTGTCAGCGCAAGGAGAAAAATTAGCTGATTACCAGCTCTGTTGACATCAGATGATCAGCTGTCATTGGATGACAGCTGATCACGTGTTAGGGGGTCGGGATCGACCCCTTTCTCCGATCTGTGATCAGGCGAGTCTCAGACTCGCTGATCACAGAGCACGCCGCGCGCGTCCTGCAGGGGGCGCGCAGGCCGCTCGTGCATGGGACGACGTCACTGGACGTAGTCCCGGGAAAGCCGTCATTTGGCTATAGCACGGATCTCAAGTGGTTAATTGAAAAGATGATTATTATTCATATTTCAGAGGGGAATGTTATATTCTTAATATCTAAAATTTAATTTGGCTTTATTATACATTATTTAGAGTATGAATTCCCTATAATTATAATTGTATGAATGGTAGACTTTGAGTTAATAACTAACAGATGTAACATTTAAACTAGAGTTCTCAATTTCTGGAAACTATCAGGACTTTGACGGATATTGTAAATATTATATATGATTCTAAGGGGTATTCCTATGTAACTGATATTCTGTTTGAAATAGGCATTCTTAAATTAGTCTGAATGGCATCCTGCTGTTTAGTTAAGACTTCTACTTCAAAGGCTTTCATCCATATTCTGTAGCTTGGTATAGTCTAAAGTAAAACAAACAGATGTTGAAATCTCATATTTCTTCTCTTTTCCCCCACCCTTGTGGGGAGTGAAGGGGAGGTGATAGTAGGAGTATTCAGGAAATGGATAGTTTTTGGCGCATTTTTCAAAGGATGTGAGTTCTTAAAAGGATAAGGCATCATGAATAAAGCTCTCTTGCATCTTGCCTGCTCTCTGAATAACATCTATTTCAGCACACAGACTTTTCTTCAGCATACATAGGGTTTATCGGCCATCTTTAAAAGCCAAGAAGACAAAGACCACATGGTCTGATGCATGTTTGAAGAACTTTATTTTCCTATCTTTGAAACAAACAAACTATACTTGAATCTTTTAATCATATATGAAGCGACACATTTATTCTGTACTATTTTTGTAAGTACCGTATTTAGCGGCGTATAACACGCACCCCAAGTTTAGGAGGGAATTTTAAGGAAAAATCTTTTAGGAGTAAAGTTTAAGGAAGAAAAACTTACATTAAAATGCCCATCAATGCAGCATTATCGGTGTCCATCTGCAGCCTTTTCAGTGTCAGTGCATCCTTGCTCCAGTGTCTATTGCAGCCTTGTCAGTGCAGCTTTGCCCCAGTGCAGAATTGTCAGTGCAGCCTTGTCAGTGCAGCTTTGCCCAGTGCAGAGTTGTCAGTGCAGCCTTGCCCCAGTGTCCATTGCAGCCTTGTCAGTGCAGCCATGTCAGTGCAGCCTTGTCAGTGCAGCCATGTCAGTGCAGCTTTTCTCAAGTGCAGCCCTGCCCCAGTGCAGCCTTGCCCCAGTGCAGCTTTGTGGGATTGCTGCGATCCCTGCCGACATACACAGCGTATGTGTAAATTCAAATACGGCGCCGAGACTGCAGGGACTCGGCAGAGCCGAGATACACATACCCGAGAGTCCTCGGCTTTTCTCTGCGCCGCTTACAGTCCCGCCCAGTCCTGCCCTATGCGCGGGACTGTAAGCGGTGCCGAGAAAAGCCGAGGACTCTCGGGTATGTGTATCTCGGCTCCGCCGAGTCCCTGCAGTCTCGGCGCCATATTTGAATTTACACAAGGCTGTGTATGTCGGCGGCGATTGCGGCAATCGCCGCGATCGCTCCGATCACACAAATTTGGGGGGGGATCGGCCTATAACACGCACCCACGATTTTTCCCTGATTTTCAGGGGAAAAAAGTGCGTGTTATATGCCGATAAATACGGTATTTTCCTATTTTTTGTGTGTACAATAAAACACACAGTTTGATTTAAGCTGACTCAGACATAATTGAGAAGTTCGTCTCACAATCATCATTATTTGAAGCTTTTACAATATTAAGCTTATTTTTACACAAAAAGATATTGATAAGCGGTACTTCTAGGTATAATATCCACCCTATACTTAGTTGACCACCACTGCGCCTCGGAGAATCAACCTAGATGATGATTGTCATTGGTTGGTATAGCCTAACTATAGCTGCCACTTGGTGAATATCAACAGTGTAAACAATATTTTCAAATCTTGTGACGTGGCAATGGTGCACTACACCCCACGTGAAGAATTAAAAATGTGGCGCTATCCCAAACACAATATATGTCGTACCACTATTTACAGTGAAAATCCTAATCTAGGGAACACATTTTTACGGGTGTATATTGAAATAAAAAATGAAAAATGAAAAATGAAAAAAATAAACCAAAAGAAATAAAAAACACCAAATAAATACAATACCTAAAGTGACTCAGTGCTGACACTACTAAAAAATCATATGTGTCAATCCTTATACAATCAATAGGTGTATAACATTAAAACAAATAGTACAATGTGCATATTAAACATTGACTAAGTGACTAATATACAATAAATATAGTCTGTGAAAAATGCACACATATGTGTAAAAAGTCCGTGATAGTGATTCAATAAATATCAACTGTGCCACAGCAAGTCCTTAATGTTCCTGAAGTTTAATTGAACCTTCCACCACACCTATGTGTTCAGTGCTCCCTCTCCCAATAGACAGTCTCTCACCAGCTCTCTATGCCTCCACTTTCGTATGAGGCTATCAAGCATAGGAGTTTCCAGGCTACCAGTAGGGGTTAAGTGTATTCCATCCAGAGATTCGTTCCATATGCAAATGAAAAAGAACTCCCAATAGTGTGATAACGTAAAACTTTTAATATCGCACACTTCAAATTACACTTCAAAAGATCCACTCACATTGTGTAAACACTATAAAAGCACAGCAAAAATCCACGGCAATCTGTACATTGTAATACCAACACAGCAACCTGGATAAGCCTTCCTAGGGGGGTATGCGGTCACGGCGGACCCTGCCACAGCTGACGTGTAAGAAGTCTCTCTCACCCTCTCCTCGCCCGCTCGTCCAATGGACCCACCGTCTCCCCTGATAAGCGAACCACAGAGCTTGCTTCCTTCTGTCACTTAGTATGTGGTGTTTAACCTTCGCTCGGCCACGGATCTTTTGAAGTGTAATTTGAAGTGTGCGATATTAAAAGTTTTACGTTATCACACTATTGGGAGTTCTTTTTCATTTGCATATGGAACGAATCTCTGGATGGAATACACTTAACCCCTACTGGTAGCCTGGAAACTCCTATGCTTGATAGCCTCATACGAAAGTGGAGGCATAGAGAGCTGGTGAGAGACTGTCTATTGGGAGAGGGAGCACTGAACACATAGGTGTGGTGGAAGGTTCAATTAAACTTCAGGAACATTAAGGACTTGCTGTGGCACAGTTGATATTTATTGAATCACTATCACGGACTTTTTACACATATGTGTGTATTTTTCACAGACTATATTTATTGTATATTAGTCACTTAGTCAATGTTTAATATGCACATTGTACTATTTGTTTTAATGTTATACACCTATTGATTGTATAAGGATTGACACATATGATTTTTTAGTAGTGTCAGCACTGAGTCACTTTAGGTATTGTATTTATTTGGTGTTTTTTATTTCTTTTGGTTTATTTTTTTCATTTTTCATTTTTCATTTTTTATTTCAATATACACCCGTAAAAATGTGTTCACTAGATTAGGATTTTCACTGTAAATAGTGGTACGACAAATATTGTGTTTGGGATAGTGCCACATTTTTAATTCTTCACGTGGGGTGTAGTGCACCATTGCCACGTCACAAGATTTGAAAATATTGTTTATACACAAAAAGATAGCATCAAAAGTACATAAACAAAAACACAAATATGTGAAAAGTATAGACACACGAACCTATAACAAATATACAAATTGATTCTGAATATATAAAACAAATTCTGAAAATGAGAAAATTAATCATTTCAACATAACAATTATAATTAAAATAAATTCGTTAATTAACAAATGAATCAGAAACAAGGCTGGGAATAATAAGGCGCAAAACAGTTAAAGTTATAGTAGGTAAGTTGTAAGTAAGTATACATTTCTGAGATGGTAAAAAAATTAAGATCACGTCAGGGAAATAGGGAAGCAGTTATGAAACAAAAAACAAGCCGCTGCTCCATATGAGCAAGATAATCCACAAGGCTGGAAGGACTGGATGCTAGCACCGGCTCGCATCCGTGAGTATAAAATTAAAAGAGAAGAAATTGGCTGCAAACCTTCGCTGATCCAACGGATTTATTGAACATATAATGGACTGTCACCAGGGCACAGACAGGGTTAGAGGTGACACGTTTCACACTGATGTGCTTCTTCAAAATCAAGGAAGCAGTAGTAGTTGGGGAAAGGTAGCTCGGCGTAGCAGCCATGTTTGCATGGGATAATAGACAGTTATACCGATTTATTTCCGATAATTGGGCGCCTCTCAATCCCAGATAGCAAAAAATTGTACTGCAAGTTTGAAAATTACTTGCTAAACTATTGCTAGACTTTCCAGGCTTCACAAGTCTGTTGCAAAATTGCAGCAAGTCTGCATTGCATGACTCCAGATCAACTTTCTTTGCAAAACTCAGCAAGTCTGCTGCAAGTTCTGTTTCAGCTATGATGTGCAATAGTCATCATGTCACAGGGGGCACTGCAGCTGAACCTTCATGCTGTAGACTTGCAGAGCTCTTGCTGTAGACTCACCATTGCAACTTTGCTCTTGCTAGAGACTTGCCAGCCCCGATCCTCCTCTTCTCGGGTCCCTCTTCGGCGCTTCTAGCCCCTTCCCCCTGCCGAGTGCCCCCACAGCAAGCAGCTTGCTATGGGGGCATCCCAGCCGAGCCGCTGCCCTGTGTGTCCATTTAGACATGGCGACATGGCCTGGCCCCGCCCCTCTCCTCTCTCTCCTCATTGGTTCACTTACTTCACTGATTGACAGCAGCAGGAGCCAATGGCGCACTGCTGCCATCTCAGCAAATCAGGAGGGAGAGTCCTGGCTGGCCGAGTCTCTCATGCAACATTGCTGGATCAAGATGGGCTCAGGTAAGCATGAGGGGGGCTGCTGCTGGGATGGTGGATCATTTGGGGTCTCACCTTTGACCAATATCCCCTTTAGAAATATGAGGGAGAGTGGCGGCCATGAGCACAGCATTTATCCCCCCCTCATTCCCATTCCTCGCCCCCATCGCTTACCTACCCACATATTGTTCTACCCCATTCACCTTCCTTAACCCTGCTATGACAAACAAAAGCAAACAGGATTCACTACCTTGAAATTGCAGAACTAATTAGACATACAGTACATGGTTGTATTGCCACTTATGTTCTGTTCCAATGGAACTGTATAAGAAATATGTGTTCATATTATAAGGACCCCTGTTGAGGAAAACAAAGAATTTATGAAAGAAAAATATCTCCCTAATGAGGCCACACCCAAAATAAATTCCATAATGTAATGCTGGTATGTACTTTATATTTGTTGTGATAAGCATTCCACAACCTGTTGATATTTGAAAAAACACATCTGCTGGTAACTGAGACAAAGCATCACCAAATCTGATTAAAAATAGAAGAAATGTTTGATGGGAAGAACAAAAAGGAATTGCCATTGAAAATAATCTTAAGCGGGGCATGGCCAGGATGGCAGACTGAGCAGACGTGCTATCTGAGCTCTGCTGGAGAAGAATCCGTAACTTCATCCGAACCTGGGTAAAATCGTCACATCATCAGATTTGTGGCCCCTGAATGCATTCTTGTTGGAATTCCACATGAATTAATATCAGATTTCTGGATCTTGTACATAGGTTTCCTTATTCCCAAGAGAAGCCAGACTCCCATGGTTTTTAAAAGAATGAGTTACACACTTCCTGGAGGACAGGATGCCCCCCCCCCCCCCAGGTTGGAATGTAGTCCGTTAAGCTTCTAGCTGTGTATGACAATGCTGGCTCCGATCTGTCTAAAATAATTTTCTGATTAGCTGCTCTGCAAGCGAACTTCAAAGAGAAAATAACTGACAGGGATGATAAATGAGTTAGGATACAGGAGATCAAGGACCCAGATATCTGTGAAAGTTGACTCCAGTCGGATAATGGCAATTCATGGACAAACACTGCCCCCAGAGGCCAGTTATGGCAAGACGGTCAGTGATATAACCTGTTGAGGAAACGCCCCAAAGATACTGTGATTCGTCCAAAAGCAAAGTTGGGCAGGAAATGGGAGGGGGTTTGGATGAGGTGTGTTTGTGAAAAGGGAATGTTTGCAAGCAGAGCTCCCTCTTTCAACACCTGGAGACCAGCCGATAGAATGTGTTAAGTATATTCTTGTGTTGTGTTCTGATTGTAAGCTATGTAACGTTGTAATTTCTTGTAATTCCTTTATGTTAGTTTTTTTCCTAATTCTGCTGTTTTAGTACAGTCCTACTTTCTTGGGAAATAAATGTAACTTGTTTACTAAGCAGATGTGTTTGTTATATCATTGTGCTTATCAGACTCATACAGAGCAGCAACTATAGGGACTAGACAAATTAATACATGTATGCAATAGTTATATAGGATATATTCCATTGTGTAATATTGCACCAGTTATATCATTTGGCACCCCAAAGGCGTGCAGTATTTTTTTTCTGCACAGAATTCACAAACCCTAATGTATTTTTGTTTTTGAGACCCTGTAAGCATAAATTCTCAAATACACCCAGAACTGAAAATCGTCTCTAATGTGGACAAGATTGGCGCTGGCTCGCGAATTCTGAAACCACGCTTGGCTGGTCATGAAGATTCTGTGAAATATTTCATCAGTTAGCGGACGCGCAAAAACTCGGTGAGATTTTTGGCTGATATATGTTTATATGTTAAACGTTTGTATTGTTACTGTACTTTAGGCATGTAACCAGTCAACGGTGCTGGTGAGTGAGGGATTGATCATCCCTGGTTCTGATGTAGCCTGCAGATTGACAGGATAAACCACACATCTTTAAGGAAAAAGTGGGAGAAATATAGATATTTATTTTTATTTTTTTTTAATTAATTTTAATTTTTTTTTCATAAATACTTTAATTTTTTTTTATTTTATTACTAGTTTATTTTTTGTTTTTCCCCATGTGAGTGTGAAATAGCTCTCTGTTCTAATAGAAGTTCAATGTGGCCTGTGATCTAAGGGGTTTAAAAATCTGTGGTAATATAGTAAGGCATTGACTAAGAGTGTGCCTTGTGTCTTGTAGGCTGTAGAACTGCAAGGAACAAATTTGTTTTTAAATTACTTTGTATCTGTTGTTTTTTTTTTGGTTGTGGGACTACAGGTGAAAGTTAGCTTTTAAACAGCTTTATCTGTATCTCTGTGTGTGCTTTATCTGTTTGTGTATCAGTGTGCATTGTGTAAGCAACTTGTTGAGCAACTTCAGTGTAGCTAGGTGCAGATTAGCATATCAATGGAAGCCATTGAAGATTTTGTTAACAAGTATGGCTGTGTTAGATTTGAGTCTATACAAAAGAATGCGTTAACACACCAATACAATGATCTGTTAAAACAATGCAATACTAATAAAGATGCCATAAAGTATAAAAAGTCAATAAACAGAGAATGGCTAATGCCATATGCATGTTGTTGAAGATGAAAGACATTGCTGAACAGAAAGAATTGGAGTGGTATAAAGATAGAACAGAATTAATAGTTAAGATAGAAGATGTGAGTAAAGGTGTTTCAGCTATAACTGCGAATACAGATTCAAATGTTTGTGAGTGTGATGAACTGAGGGATGAGATCGAACAACTGGTGATTGAGAATGGTTCAGCAGAGATCGGATGAATTGGAGGAGACATGTATGTTAAGGGAACAATGTATCGCATCTTTAGGGCAAAGAGAGGCCGGTAATGAAACTGCGATAGAAATGTTGAAAAGAGAATTACAAGAGTGTAAGAATCAGCTAGCCCAATAAGATCATGCAATTTTATCTTTGAAAGCACAGGCAATAGAGAAAGTGCACAGCCATTGTTGTGCTAGCAAGGATACACATCCCTTTGTGACACAGGAGCTGGCAGACAGGATGCTGAGCGAACAGCCAATATATTCGGCTGACAATCCTGAAAAATCCCCAAATCAAAGTTCTTCTCTCTTTACTCCTGCTCCAGAAAGGACTGGGCAAGGATTAGGAATTATAAGAAGGGAGGGTAGCACCCAATCCACAACACTCTCCATACAAGATCGCACAAATCTGTGCCAGATTTTGGGAAAATTTGACACTAGCGCTTCGCCCATTAGTCTCTCAAACAGCCTGGAAGCGGTGGTGGCACAGTACATTTTAAATAATAGGGATGCATGCGCACTCCTCCGTGCATGGCTTCCATTGCAACTGTGTGAAAAACTGCAACCACCAGTCGGGAGTCATAGAGGTCTATCTCCAGAGTTAAACTTAAATTGGGGAAACTCGGCAGATAGAATGAGGGAGATACAGCGCATAATGGGAGGAAGAGATACTAGGGGTTCAGACGCCCTAGAGAATACAAAATTTAGGAGGGGAATGTATCCAACACTCTTTTGCAGTGAATACTTCTCCATTTATAAGGCCACATACAATTGTCCTGGTATGTCCCCTGATGACAGTAGTTTTCTGTGTTCTGTGGCTAATAAACGCACATGTATTGATTACCATACCAGCCGTGGCTTAAGAAAGAACAGCAAAAACCGGGACCAGATAAGGTGGCAAAGGAGCCGAGCGAGGCACCTGGTGCTACAATATATGGTCCTCTTTTGAGGGAGTTACAGAGGATAGGAAAAGGATCTAAAGAAAACCAGGAGGAATATGAAATCCCACCCTTAACCAATCCTTATTTTAAACAATAGGGATATCAGGCCCCGGTATTGTCCCTAGTATGTCATCTGGAGACCACGTATTCAAGGGGCGGTAGGGAGCCATCGCACAAATATACTTTTGGATACGGGAGCAGCTGTCAGCGTAACGAATATCAAACTTGAAAAGGATCCTACGGGGAGACAAATTCTCCTGAGAGGATTCGGAGAACAACTAGTACCTTCTGAGCAGTCAATACCTGTACCCATAGAACTAAAGAGGTTATGTGCAGAGCATAGTTTGTTTCTTTCCCCAACACATGAGGGCACTATTTTGGGCTCGGATGTCATTGGGGACACATGGACTGATTCTTGATCTGTGTAATTGGGTACTGTGGAAAGGGTCTAGATACAAAGGCAAGGTGCACGTGGTCATGGACAGGTGTGAGGTTACATCAGTTAAAACAAATAAAATCCTTGACCCACAGGTACTGCTGAAAACAGAGGAATAAATATTGGCTAGAATCTTGTGGCAACATAAAGTATGGGCAACTTCTAAAGCGCAATGTGGTAGAGTTTCAAACATGATTGTTAAAATAGAGGGCCCTGATCCGCCACCTCAGCGTCAGTACAAAATTCCGCCCGAATCTAACCCATACATAGAGAGCACAGTGAGGAATTTGCTAGCACAAAATGTAATTAAAGAGTGCCAATCCAAAACAAACGCAGCCCTCTGGCAAGTAAAGAAGGGGGGGGGGGGGGGGTGGAGGCCCACCGTAGATTTCCGTGCGCTAAATAGATGCACCCCATCTATTACAAATGTTGTTGCCAAGATGCCAGACATGATGACAGCACTGAAACCTTCAGCAAAAGTGTACTCATCAATTGACATATCAAATGGCTATAATTCCCGTGCATGAGGATAGCCAATACAAGCTGGCCTTTATGTTTCAGGGGAAACAGTATGCATTCTGTCGATTAGCTCAGGGGTTCAAATCGCGTTCCACATACTTCCACATCTGTATGGTGGACATTCTGAAGACATTTTCTGAGCCAGAATGCATCATTCAGTATGTGGACGACATCTTGCTCCAAACTGAGACAAAAGAGCAACATTATGCTCTGCTGGAGGAATTCCTGACACTAATTGAGAATGCAGGTCTGAAATTAAACCCCAAAAAGGCACAATTGATGAAGGATTCAGTATGTTTCTTGGGTGTGATAGTTTCCCAGGGGGGGAAGGACTCCAGACCCAAACAAATGTGAAACAATCAGGAAGTTGCCAAGACCAAGCACTAAGACTGTGCTGAGACAATTCCTGGGGATGGTCGGTTTCTGCAGGGACTTCATTGAAGGCTTTGCGGAAAAGGCAAAACCCCTATATGATTTTCTCAAAGGAGACAAGAAGGAAACAGACCCTTTACACTGGTTGGGAGAGCATGAGCAAGCTTTCACCAAGCTAAAGGTGAGTCTGATGCAGGCCCCAGCCTTGAGCAATCCGAATTCCTATTTGCCCTTTGCACTACAAGTGTATGCCTCTGCAGTAGCAATAACGGCAGTGTTGCTGCAGGAGAGGCAGGGCAAATGGGTACCTGTTGGATACTGGTCCAGGATACTAAGCCTGTATGTAGAGAGGGGATTCGATGAATGTGTCAGAAACCTTTTGGCAGTGCACTGGGCGGTTCTTGCCACAGAGCATGTCGTGGGATTTGGCAAAATCATTCTGCAGGCACCCCATTCTCCGATTAAAATGCTTTTGGAACGTACCCTCAGTGGAGTATCCTCCCAAAGGGTAGCCAGATGGCTAGTGGATTTAACACCCAGAAACCTGACCGTGACCCACAATGCCACCTACACTCTCCCACAATTGATGCAATATGAGGGGGAGCAGCATGACTGTGGGGAGGTACATCGGACCAGAACACAGGAGGTGTTCAGGTTAGCAACAGGTGATGAAGACCTTAAAATCTGGGTGGATGGATCAAGATATTGGGAGGGAGGAATGTTTCACACAGGGTATGCCCTGTGGTGCCCCCAGACCAATGAAAAAATCATGATCAAATGCCCTTGAAGTTTTTCTGCCCCAAGAGCTGAACTTGAGGCAGTAAGAGAGGCCATCACACATTCAGTTCAGGTCCCATAAGCATATTCTCTGACAGTGCCTATGTAACAAGGTCTTTGACTGAATATATGCCTTTGTGGCAGTCAAGGGGCTTCAGTGATGCCTCTGGGAAAGACTTGGTACTCAGTGCGGTGCTAAGAGATATATGGGAAAGAGCAATTGTGGTCATTAAGGTGAAAGCTCACCAAAGAGGTGGAGAGGAGGTTACTGTGGGCAACAAGGCAGATGAGCTGTCAAAGGAGGCAGCCCTGATAGGAGTCATGTGGACACCCAGATATCTGTGAAAGTTGACTCCGGTTGGATAATGGCAATTCATGGACAAACACTGCCCCCAGAGGCCAGTTATGGCAAGACGCTCAGTGATATAACCTGTTGAGGAAACACCCCAGAGATACTGCGATTCGTCCAAAAGCAAAGTTGGGCAGGCAATGGGAGGGGTTTTGGATGAGGTGTGCTTGTGAAAAGGGAATGTTTGCAAGCAGAGCTCCTGCTTTCAACACCTGGAGACCAGCCGATAGGATGTGTTAAGTATATTCTTGTGTTGTGTTCTAATTGTAAGCTATGTAACGTTGTAATTTCTTGTAATACCTTTATGTTAGTTTTTTTCCTAATTCTGTTGTTTTAGTACATTCCTACTTTCTTTGGAAATAAATGTAACTTGTTTACTAAGCAGATGTGTTTGTTATATCATTGTGCTTATCAGACTCTTACAGAGTAGCAACTATAGGGACTAGACAAATTAATACATGTATGCAATAGTTATATAGGATATATTAGATTGTATAATATTGCACCGGTTACATCAACTCTAGAACCTCAGGGGGCCCGAGACGGGGCAAAAGGCTAAAGTTTCCTCCTGCCATAGAGGCTGTGGCAAGTCCTGCACCTGACCGGCGGCACCTGCCAGCGCGCCTTAACAACATGGCGTCGCAGACGGACCACGAGGAGAGTCTTGAAACTGCTCCGCCTGGCATACCAGAGGTGATGGCGGCTATCACAGCTTGTCAGACGGCGCTCACTGCAAAGATCGAAGCTGTACAATTAGACATGGGGCTACTGAGGCAAGATCTAGACAAGATCCGCTCCAGAATCACAGTGGCTGAGCAGCGTGTAGGCGAAGTGGAGGATATTGTAACTAACCACGAGGCCTCTATCAGGGCACTTCAAACCAAAGTCCGGGCGCTGGAATATCGGGCAAAAGATGCCAAAAATCGGAGTCGCAGAAACAACCTCCATATTGTCGGCCTCCCGGAGGGAGTAGAGGGACGCAATCCCACGTTATTCACAGAAGACCTGCTGAGATCACTACTACCAGCGGCACAGCTTTCACCTTACTTCACGGTAGAGAGAGCTCATCGTGTACCACTGAGGCCGGGGCCGGAGGGAGCCCCCCCCGCACCTTTATCCTTCGGCTGCTAAATTTCGGTGATAGAGATGAATTACTCAGGGCGGCCCGAGTCGCGGGCGACATCCTATACCGCAATGCTAAACTTATGATGTTCCCGGACTACACGCTGGAGACACAGCGACAACGCCGCTCCTTTGATATGGTAAAAGAAGCTTTCCGAGTCAAGGGGATCCGTTACAGTATTCTGTTTTCTGCTAAGCTACGGGTGGTTGATGGAGAAACAGTAAGGATCTTCACCAGCCCTAAGGATACCAGCGCGTGGCTGGAGACACTACCGCCGTAGTGTGCCTACCCTCCCCTTGCTTATCTCTTGTTTACTGCAGCCCTGAACAACGGTATACTGAGTCAACCATTAGAAGGTGAGGTTGTTATATTTGTGAGACTAGCCTGGTAGCATACGGTGTTGAAAGTTTGAGGCACTGTTATGCCCAGTTATATTGCTCCCAGGCTAAGACGTGTTCTGCCCTCACTGCACCTTATCCAGATTGACAGACCCCGGACTAATGGCCATAAGAGACTGTTCTCATATAACCCAGGTAATAGACTTGGACGCGAACTGAGTGTTCCTCCCTTGTGAGACGCCCAAGCTTTTGGTTTTCCAGCATCTCTAGTCAGCAGATTTGGATTTTGTCTTTTTTTTCCCCTTTTCTTTTTTTTGTGTGGTGGTTCTTAATTACTGGGGAATTGTTGTTTATATTCCCCCCAGGGGAGTTTTCTCTCCAAGGTTATATGTAATTTTACACCACAGAGAATGACCGGTCCTAATCGGGTACACGCCTTTGTCCTTGGACATTTTTTTGGGATCATGTGCCCCTCACTGTTTGAGGATGCACGGGGTGGGGGGGGGGGATGTTGGATGGTCGTTGCCATCCGAAAGGGTGTTTGTTTATTGTTTTCATGTTCAATGTTATACTCGGTTGGTCTATGTTTTATTTCTACTGTATACTTTGGCTGGTTGTGTAGGGGTGTGCACATGCCCTGCTATCAAGTAGTGATGGTCTGCAGGGCGCATAAGGTGGCGGGGCTGTTGTGCTTTTTAAGGACAGTTTTCCCACACAGTATTTATTATTAATTCATTTTTAACGAGGATATTTTTAAGATACAAAATGAATCTATATGACACAGTCTATTCATATGAAACTTATTCACGGAGACATGTGATCATACAAAATAGTTACATTTATTGGTTGACAAAAAAAACAAACATTTACATGAAATTAAAATACTGTTTGCGTTACATGAACGTCTTGAAAATCAATAAAAACACTTGCAAAATTTAGCGTGCAGTCCCTTAGACATAATACCATCATGATAACTTCTCGGTAGAATCAATAACCTTGTGAAAATGACAATTAAACAGATCATCTGTATTTCACATGTCCAACAGTTACTGCAGGTAAGTGGTTAACAATGTGAAATAAATTAGACGTATGTGTTGTCAATAGGAGTGGAACTATGCAAAAAAAGAAAAATACAATGAAAAATAAAATCTTCAGAGAAAAATCTACAAAGGCGGTTATTGATTCGGGAGAACGATTATCAATTGTATAACATTCAATAATTCAATATTTTAGAGAACATACAAGATAAAATCAACATGGCATAATTACCCATTCCAAAGTGGCTACTGTTCCAAATAGCTGGTTACCAGAGTTAAGATGGCTGCCATAGCTTTCAAAAAATGGATACTCTTAAAGAGGATTTACTTCTTGCGACCTCTGAGTTCCAAGGATCAGGGTTCAGGAATCTTCATGGATGTTAAAATATGTATTCATGCATGGTGCATGAGTGTCAGTCCCTCTGGGAGTGTGTATATCTCCCAGTGTCCCCCCTCAGGGTGTGTCCCTGAGTCTGTGTGTCAGGGTGGGTCCCTGAGCTTCTCCCTCCATGGCATCTTTCTTGCTTCTAAATACCATCTCAGACAATGAGATCATAAAATTATAATAAGTTATAATAAGTTCTGCCCAAAAGGTATGGCTTCTTTTCTATTGGTTAAGCAAAACCTAATCATTTACCTCCCAGGGAGTTCTGTGAGTTTTAGGTATTATCACCTTCAACCACTAGGCGTGTCTGAGAGCAGAAAATGTGTTCTGAACTATCTGTTAAATAAAATGTTCAATTTTCATAATATGTATTTGTTTGTATCTTGGTGAGAAGAATATATACCTTTAAGTATTCTGGTAACCGGTCTAATATAAAATCACTATTACATAAAATGGTTATATCTATAAAAACTGGTCTATCTATGAAAGACACATGTTATATATATTAATCAATATCTCATCAAATGATTATCTATATGGATACATGTATAATTCTGGTATATCCAATGAATATTTGTTTATCTAAACATAGGCTACAGTCTTATATAGTTATAATCAAACTTATATGTTTTTCATAATACTAATTAGTATCTTAAAACACTTCTACTTATAAAATCACACTTTCATATTTTTACTTTATAACAAAGTTATTAGGTCAGTAGATACTAATTATAATCATATCTATGACCTACAATATCATACATAATTCAAATTACATATAATAACCATATAGGTACTTTTAAAATATTTCTGACTTGCACAAACTTCAAATCTTTCCAACCATGTGTTGAATTGAACTTAGTTTCAATAGACGTTTAGCTGTGTCCACAATTCCTAAAATCTACACAATGAGTTGTTAACCATGGTGTTAGCTATATAAACAGTTCCTCACTCGCACAATGGGTTATGCTATACGAGGGTTATTTCCATGTGATAACAATCCGAATGGCCTTTTTTTCTGTATGGCTGTATTTATCTCTTTAATTTACAAGTCACAGACAGGTACACATCTTCTTTGTTTTGTGAAATGAGACTTTATTGTTCCTGCAATTCTGTTTCAACACAGTATGTAGAAAACATTTGATCCATTGAAAACTTGGAAAACATCTGAACTCACAAAGACCTTTCAGTTCATCAATCTTGTTTTAACTGGCTTCAAGAGAGCAATATCATAGTTTATCTATTTTTTTTAGGCCTAAGCAACTCTAATATTTCTGCCAGTAAATATAAAATGTATTTCTTCATGAATCCACAACAGGGCGTTACACGCCTGCGGGGGAATCCAGAGTCTCATGACAGACTGTTATCCTTTATTTATGCTGGTTTGGGCAATATGGCTAACCTTACATTGTTATCTTGGAAAGTTAGAGGCCTTATTTCTGCAATTAAAAGATCTTTAGTGTTTAAATACATACAGCAGCATAATCCCAAGATATGTATCCTGCAGGAGACCCACTTGGTGGGGTCGAGGGTCCCGAGTTTAAAAAGAGCATGGGTCTGTGCCCATTATCATGCTTCCTACTCTAACTATGCCAGAGGGGTAAGTGTTCTGGTGCACAGATCCTTGTCTTTCCAGCTCCTTGCAGTTAGGACGGATCCGGGGGGCAGGTACGTTCTAATCCATGCATTAATAACTGGATCCCCGTACATAATAGTAGGAGTATATCTGCCTCCCCCTGCTGATATTACCTTTCTCCACACACTAATGCAAGTGGTTTCACAGTATGATGTGAGCAGGGTTCTTATTGTGGGGGATCTCTGGCGTCATTTTCATCCCTCTGACGCCCAGTCACATATCGGACGTTGTCCCGCAATGACTTGGCCTTTGCCTCTCCAGAACTGTTGCGAGAGGTGGCATCCACTGAGATTCTCTCTCTCTGGATCTCGGATCATGCCCCATTCATGGCGACGGTCCGGGCAACTCCATCTGGGGGTCAGAGAATATGGAGACTATCCAAATACTGGATTATGGACCCAGAGATCCAGGAGGGTATGCCTGAGGCATTATGTAACTTCTGGCTGAGTAATGTGGACTCCTCTGGGCCCCTGATCCTTTGGGATGCATTTAAGGCTTGGCTGAGAGGAGAATACATTAAAAAAAATCGTAGCTAAAAAGAGAGGGTCTGAACAGTCTCTCAGGCAGTTGGAAGAACAAGCTCAGGAAAAGGAAAAATTATACGTACTAACCCCAAATTCTAATAATTATGTCTCTTGGCAACATACAATGAGGGAATTATCTCTGCTTAGGGTTGACCTCACTAAAAAATCCATGTTAGCCAGTTCCCAAAGGGTTTTTGAATATGGGGACAAAAATGGAAGGCTACTGGCCTGGTTGGCCAAAGGCCAATATGCGATGACACATGTGGGTATGCTGAAGGACACAGATGGCACACTGTTGACCACGCCTGAGACGATAGGCACTAGGTTTCTACAATTCTACCAAGACCTATTCTTCAAAAGTGACTTACTCTGCAGATGACTTAGCCGACTACTTGGACTTGATCCCATTTCCTACACTAGACGCAGATAAAAGTAAGGCTTTAGAAGAGGACATTTCCCTGGAGGAGGTGCAGGTGGCGATAAGCTGCATGCAGGCAGACAAGGCCCCTGGTCCAGATGGCATACCCAGAGAGTTTTACTCGGTGTATCAGGAGATGTTGGCCCCCAGAATAGCCTCCCTCTTTTCACAGTTCTCCACTTTGGGATATCTACCAGACTCTATGTCTGAGGCAGTGGTGGTATTGGTGCCCAAGCCTGGGAAGGACCCTGAGGAATGTGCCTCATACAGGCCCATCTCTTTGATCAATGCCGATGCCAAGCTGCTGGCTAAAATTTTGGCTCGTAGATTGGCCACGGTGATTGAAGATCCAGTCCATCAGGATCAGATGGGGTTCATGCCCGGAAAGGGCACGGATATCAATAGCCACAGACTGTTTCTTAACCTGGACACCTCTCACGATAATGGTGGTACTAGAATCATAGCTTCTTTAGATGCAGAACAAGCTTTTGATTCTGTTGAATGGGAATATCTATGGGAGATCCTGAAGCGATTCGGATTTGGCCCTAAGTTCCTTAAATGGTTGGGTATGCTCTATAAGTCCCCCAGAGCTAGGATCCGTACAAATGATACTCTTTCAGACTTTTTTTTTCCTCCAGAGGGGCACCAGGCAGGGTTGCCGTTGTCACCCAGCCTGTTTGCTTTGGCACTTGAACCGCTGGTAATCCTGATCCGGGACTCATGTAATAATAAGGGGCTCATGGTTGGCCCTCTGGAGGAGAAAATATCTTTATATGCGGATGATGCATTGTTATACTTGCAGGATGCTGGAGCATCATTGCAAGCAGCATTAGAGACTTTCAACGAATTTGGGCGCTTTTCTGGTGTTAAGATTAACTGGACCAAATCTATCATATTTCCGATAGACCCTCAGGCTCGAGTTGCGGCGTCGCAGACGCCGCTGCTCTGGGTAGAGGAATTTAAATACTTAGGCATTATGGTGATCAGGCACCTCCAAGCCTTTTGCCGTCTTAACCTCCAGCCCATCGTCATGAAATTTAGAGAACATTGTACCAGGTGGAGGGACTTGCCACCTAATCTACTGGGCCGTATAAATGTATTAAAAATGCTATATCTACCTAGATTTAATTATATTTTTCGGAATTGTCCGGTATGGTTCCCTAATTCATTCTTCAAAGAACTCGATGTATGTATGGGTTCCTTTTTATGGAAGGGATCTCCTCCCAGGTTGGCTAGATCAACCTTACAGCTCCCGGTGTGCTGTGGGGACCTGCGTTGCCCAACCTACTAGTGTATTATTGGGCAGCAATATTGGTCACTGTAAGATGGTGGTTTGAGCAGTCTCGGACGAATGCGGCCACTTGCTTGGAGGCAGCTATTCTGGGATCTCTCAAAGAGTTAGGGAATCTGGTATATAGAGGCCCTACTGCCTATCCTTCACTCCCGGGTCCCACTAGGGTGACCCTCAAAGTCTGGAAAGTCGCTAGAAAACGGTTCATACGACCCCACCACTACTCCCCTTTTTGCCCATTTGTGGGGAAACCCCTCTATCCCTCACTTTAAGATGATACCGGACCCACAATTGTGGGCCCGTTATGGGATCAAGGTCCTCCAGGATGTTGTCCACTCCGGGGTGTTACTCTCCTTCCGGGACTTAGCAGGGAAGTTTGGGCTCCCAGGAAGAATGATATTTAGATATTATCAGCTGCGGCATGCTGCTAGAGCCCAATTCCCCCAGCCTATAAGCTTGAAAGTGGATCCTATAGAGGAAATCCTGGCACAGGAATCGCTTAAGAAAATGCTATCCACATTATACCTCGCACTACTAGGGGTGGACTCACCTAAAATGAACGCTTTGTGGGAAAAGTGGCAGGCTGACATCCCTAGTTTAGATAATGAGACCTGGGAGGAGTGCTTTGAGGAAGGGTCTAAACTCGTGATATCCTCTAGAGATAAATTAATGCAAACCAAATTTATTCATCGAGTCTATTACACACCTGGAAGGCTGCATCAGATCTATCCTCATAGGTCATCAAATTGCCCCAGATGTCAATCCCCCGATAGTTCCTATATGCATATGTTCTGGTCCTGTCCTCTGGTTATAACATTTTGGGCAGGTTTTTGAAAGCATAAATATCCGTCTCCAACTGTCACTCCCAGTGTCCCCCGAATTGGCCCTGTTGGGCATTCATAAGGATGACCAAAGGCCCCGATAAACTAAGCTGCTTATCTCCTTAGTGCTATTTTATGCCAAAAAAGAAATACTAAAGAAATGGGCCTCCCAATCCCCCCCGACAGTGGACTCATGGAACTCCTCCATAAATGCTATACTACCTATGTATAAGATGACCTACACCAACAGAGGATGCCCTCAGAAATTTGAACGGATCTGGTCACCCTGGACTGAACAGTTTTAATCCCCCTGCCGCTAATCGAGCTAGGATAATACCTCCAGTGGTAGTGCGATGGGCATCTGGGATTCCTGCACCACCCCCCCCCCCCCCCTACAGCTTGGACAGTGTGTATTGTCATAAAATTACTATATGAATAATGGAAGTAGTCAGTAACTTTACTTGAATTGTGATGTTAAATTTTATCAGGATATGTTTTCTCTGCCCATCTTTGAATTATTCCTAGACAATTATTGTATGATTGTACATTGTTATATGATTTCTTCTCAATAAAGACCAACCTTGTTATTAAAAAGTCACCTCATAGTTCTGTGACTATATAAACACAGTCAACTTGCAGTCCTTAACATTTATACAGGTCACAGGTACATAAAAGGTACATAAATCCTCCATACCAGGAACCTTGGGTTAGTTTTCTTACCTCACCAGGTTGTAGAGTTCCATGGTGCCCTGTGAGCTCAGCTGGTCCAGATGCGAGGAAAACTCACTGCACAATTGGGTGATATGCGCATTCAGTCTGTTACCTGACAGCCTAAATGCCGACATTTTCATGATGTCATTATGTGATTTGTTGAAGCTTTCCTCTCCAATGGACGCTGTTCGGTTTGGAGAAAGATAGATGATGCAAATGATTATTTGCTTGTACAGCAAAATAGCTTAAGAGAGTCTCAGTGGCAGGAAATGGTAAAAATACAAAAAAAAATAAAAATAAAAAAAACTCATATTAATGGAGTGGACCTAAGCTGGAAATTGTGGCACTCAAAAATGTCCTTTTTACATTAGATTGATAAGTGAAAAGCTGGAACTTTTGATAAGCACTTATTGCTGTCTGTGCCCCCATTAATGAGATTTACCTTTACTTCCTGCATTGGAGAAAAGACAGAAAGTGAAGACTTGTTTCTCCTCTCTGGAGTCCAATCTCCCTATGGACAATCCACTGGGGAGCCAGGCAGAAGACCCTAGAGGATTTCCTGATGGATGAGAACACTTTCCATAGATGCGGAACACTAAGTCCAACTCACATCGATGCCCCATATGTCACTGGAACAGAAGTGAAGGAAAATTCCTCAACAGGGACACATACAGTGCCTTGAAAAAAATATTCACACCCCTTGAAATTTTCAACATTTTGTCATGTTACAACCAAAAACGTAAATGTATTTTATTGGGATTTTATGTGATAGACCAGAACAAAGTGGCACATAATTGTGAAGTGGAAGGAAAATGATAAATGGCTTTTAAATTTTTTTACAAATAAATATGTGAAAAGTGTGTGTTCAGCCCCCTTTACTATGATACTCTTAACTAAAATCTAGTGGAACCAATTGCCCTCAGAAGTCACCTAATTAGTAAATACTAGTCCACCTGTGTGTAATTTAATCTCAGTATAAATACAGCTGCTCTGTGAAGCCCTCAGAGGTTTGTCAGAGAACCTTAGTGAACAAACAGCAACATGAAGGCCAAGGAACACACCAGACAGGTCAGGGATAAAGCTGTCAAGCAGTTTAAAACGGGGTTAGGATATAAAAAAATATCCCAAGCTTTGAACATCTCACGGAGCACTGTTCAATCCATCATCTGAAAATGAAAAGAGTATGGCACAGCTGCAAACCTACCAAGACATGGCCGTCCACCTAAACTGGCAGACCGGGCAAGGAGAGCATTCAGAGAAGCAGCCAAGAGGCCCATGGTAACTCTGGAGGAGATGCAGAGATCCACAACTCAAGTGGGAGAATCTGTCCATAGGACAACTATTAGTCGTGCACTCCACAAAGCTGGCCTTTATGGAAGAGTGGCACGAAGAAAGCCATTGTTGAAAGAAAGCCATAAGAAGCCCTGTTTGCAATTTGTGAAAAGCCATGTGGAGGACACAGCAAACATGTGGAAGAAGGTGCTCTGGTCAGATGAGACCAAAATTTTACTTTTTGGCCTAAAAGCAAAACGCTATGTGTGGTGGAAAACTAACATTGCACATTACCCTGAACCCACCATCCCCACCGTGAAACATGGTGGTGGCAGCATCATGTTGTGGGGATGCTCTTCTTCAGCAGGGACAGGGAAACTGGTCAGAGTTAATGGGAAGATGGATGGAGCCAAATACAGGGTAATGTTAGAAGAAAAACTGTTAGAGTCTGCGAAAGAGTTGAGACTGGGTCAGAGATTCACCCTCAAGCAGAACAACCCTAAACATACAGGCAGAGCTACAATGGAATGGTTTAGATCAAAGCATACTCATGTGTTGAAATGGCCCAGTCAAAGTCCAGACTTTAATCCAATTGAGAATCTGTGGCAAGACTTGAAAAGTGCTGTTCACAGATGCTCTCCATCCAATCTGACAGAGCTTGAGCTATTGGGCAAAAATGTCACTCTCTAGATGTGCAAAGTTGGTAGAGACATCCCCAAAAAGACTTGCAGCTGTAATTGCAGCAAAAGGTGGTTCTAAAAAGTATTGACTCAGGGGGGCTGAATACAAATGCACGCCACACTTTTCACATATTTGTAAAAAAAGTTTGAACACTGTTTATTATTTTTCTTCCACTTCACAATTATGTGTCACTTTATGTTGGTCTATCACATAAAATCCCAATAAAATACACTTACATTTCTGGTTGTAACATGACAAAATGTGGAAAATTTCAAGGGGTGTGAATACTTTTTCAAGGCACTGTACTGCAATCAAATCCTGGTAGAGTAACGTTCTTCCAGTCTGCACAAAATTAATGAAATGTTTTTTGGTGGAGTTTCATTTGAGGCCTTATTTGGTAAAACCATCCCTGCGTACTGTGCAAAAAGGTAGGAGGTGGGTCACAATAGCTTTTGTCTGAAATCCTTGCTATTTACCCAATTTACTCCACCACAGTGAACTTGCAGTGGGTGGGCAAGAGAACACATAAGATCTGAGCATAAGATCTGAACCTGATCTAAGTATCTTGACCTGTATATTGTAGCTGTATACTGTATCTTGACCTGATTTGAGCATTCTAATCTATATGTACTGTATGTCTGGATCCCTAATTTGTGAATTCTGATCTGTGTACCTGGACCTCATCTGAGCATCCTGACCTGATTGCCTTGTGTTTCCAGTGTTGTATACTCTTACTTGTATATCTATACCTGTTGCAACCTGGAGGTAGCTCTGGAATGACCGCCAGCCAGTTTGGCGAAAGCAAAACAGTTCATTTATTTTAATCACGGGTAAGCAAAAAGACAGCTTACTTCAGCCAAAGTAAATAAACAGTCCAAATCCTGTTAGCGGACTGTGTCTCAGCTTGTCTGAGTGTTTCCACTTACTACATGGTTTGTGAGTCTCTCTCTTCCACTTACTTCTCTGACACAGGTGCCGATTTTCCTCTGCTGCCTTTCAAGCCTCCCTCTCCTGGGACTTAACCCCTTTGGGACCAAAATCCTGGTAGTCAGGGTTTGAAGGTTCTTTCCCACCCTCCCAAAGTCTCTTTGAACCTCTGAAATCCTGAGTCCCTAATATAAATTTAGCAATCCATAGAGTCCTGGAAGTCAGTCCCCTCCAGCCAAACTTAACATGGGACACCTCACCCTGCAATTCGTGAGAACCCCTGAGTACCGCAAAGGCTCTGCAACTGTCCCCCTTAAAGGAACCACAAGTCAAATATCGGGGAAATGTACCTGCTAACCGGGACACCTTCCCGGTGTCCTGTACACTGTGTAATCCTGTCTGATGATCTACTTATAAGGTTGGTCTCACCTTGGGTTATTTGCTAGTGGTGCAACTTTGCCCAAACCCTACTTGCCCTTACCTAAACATTGTTCTCGTTCCAGGAAAAAGTGGTCTGTCTGTGGGGGCCCTAGAGTTCTCCAATCAGCAGGAAGCATGACATTTTCTGATTGCAAAGCTAAAGATCAGACTCAGCAGAAGGACATCCACAGAGAGACCACTGCTTCCACACAGAGAGCAAGCCCTCGTATCTACAGCATGTTGGTGGGGACAGGCTTTTCCACTAAAGCATAGAACATACTATTAGTTTTTTTTTTTCAACCCAGCGGTGGACAGCTCGGTAGGAGCCGCTGTACTAACTATGCAATGTCAGTAAAGCGATCTCCCCCCGCTGAGCAATTGTGTTCTGACAGGGGTACACCCCTCCCCGCTAAAAACACAGATCAACGTTCTCAGCCATCGGCTGAGAACGCTGATTGGATGCTGACCGGCAGACCTTTTGAATGGCCGGCTTCTGTTGGACCAGCTGCAGTACACACGGGACAAATGTCGGCTGGTTTGACCGATGGCACCTGATGTTCGGCCCGTGTGTACGACCCTTTAGGATATGGCTGTTTATTAAAAATAAATTAAAAAACTGTGCCAATAGGCTTTTGTTGGCATCAGACAGGTTTGCAATTTAATGCAAGTCTATGAGAATGCAAAACCAAAAGGACAACAAATTGCAGTTCAATGCACCTGTCAGTGAAATATCTTAATGAACTAAAAAGGACATCACACAAATCTGAAACCCATCGTCACAGGCCCTAAAGACTTTTGTTTTGATGCACCTAGAATGTTCTCTGGATCTGGGTGGTATAACCCAGGAAGGTATAAAGAACATTTGAGCTGCTAGTATTTGTTGGTGTTTACCTGTGTGCTGAAGAGGTTTTTGCACAGCCTGTGGAAAGTTCACTTGCTTGGATTTGAAGAAGACAGACATTCCTTCGTCTCCACTGACAAAGGTCAGTCGGTTGCCTGCACACACTACAGTAAAGACTGGTCCATGCTGAAAGAAAGACAGTGTGGAGATGATTCATGAAATATGTGTAGTCAGGTAATTAGCTATGATGAACAAGTTATAACAGTTTGACGGAAGTCTTCACGCTATCACTGAAATGATAGGCTAACCCGCATCAATACATTGAGGTCTTGCGACTATTTCCAAGTGTTAATTCACAGCCAAGTTAAAAAGTATCTATACTTGTGTTCTTATAAGTGCTTGCAGTAACTTTCAATCAACCAGGTGTGTCAGAGGGGCCAAGGGTGTTCTTGGAGTACAGGCACAGAACAGAGAACCCAAATTACCAAATGGCTCCTGCGGGGGTAGGGCTACACATATGACACACTTACTGACTTCTCATAAATAAAAGTACCTAAAAGCGTACTACTATATAATATCAGACTAGGGAATATGTTTCCTCTACATGTAGTAAAATGATCATACTAACAGAACCTTTTTTTTTAATTAGAAATGATATCATTTTTCTAGTACCGAATCCTTTTCTTAATTAAAAATTGATTATCAGCTTGAAGTATTTTTTCTCTTTGCACCGAATGGTACATGCCAATGAGCGGTCTACTTCCTGGTCTTCTGATGGGTTGCTGTGTCTTCACAGAGCACAAGTCTACTCAGCGGACAAAAGTAAAGCTTTCGGATCAGTCATTACTACATACAATCTGTTCCAAACTTTCATAATCTTCATAATTTTAAAAAATGGCGTGGGGTCCCCCGAAAAATCCATAACAGACCCAGATCCGAGCACGCAACCTGGCAGGCCCCCCCCCTGAACTGTACCAGGCCACATGTCCTCAACATTGGGAGGGTGCTTTGGGGTAGCACCCCCCCCAAAGCGGAGTCACAAACAGGTGATTCCGCCCCCTTCTGACAACACGGAGAAAGCCATAGGGAAGTCCCTGTGCGTCAGAGGGGCGGTGTCACCAGGTGGCTCCCACTGAGGCGGATCGTGCGGAGGAAGAAGCGGAGAAGAAGCTGGAGGAAGATGCCGGACGAGAAGACCGGAGGAAGAAGCGGGGGAAGAAGAAGAAGAACACCGAAGGAAGACCAGAAGAAAGAAGATGGAAGAAGAAGTGGGGAAAGAAGAAGAAATTAATAAAGGAATTGTCAAAAACTGTCTCTTGTCTTTTTCTTAACCTTTTTGACACTTTTTTGTGAAATGGTAGGGGTACATTTGTACCCCATTACCAATTCACATGGGGGGGCTGGGATCTGAGGGTCCCCTTGTTAAAGGGGGCTTCCAGATTCCGATAAGCCCCCCACCCACAGACCCCCACAACCCTTGCCCGGTCCGGTAGATTAGGCCCTTCTCCCCATCAACATGGGGACAAGGTGCTTTGGGGGGGCCACTACCCCAAAGTACCCTCCCAATGTTGAGGGCATGTGGCCTGGTACGGTTCAGGAGGGGGGGCTCTCTCGTCCCCCCTCTTTTACTTCGGTCTGCCAGGTTGCGTGCTCGGATAAGGGTCTGGTATGGATTTTTGGGGGGACCCCACGCCATTTTTTTAAAAACATTTTGGTGCGGGGTTCCCCTTAAAATCCATACCAGACCTGAAGGGCCTGGTATGGAATTTGGAGGGACCTCCACAAATTTTTTTTTAAATTTTGGTTCGGGGTTCCCCTGTGGGGAAATCCCATGCCATTTTTATCAATGAACTTTTATGTGTATTGCTGGACCGACAATTCATTATAGACTGCACTAGCGCTAGTACTTTTAAATGACTTTTTTTCCTTTAGAAATGTCATTTTGCACTCGGACTGTTCTAAACACGGGAAACATGTGCCACTTTTCAGGCATACTATAGACACCCCCAGGTACGAAATTTAAAGGAATATTTTACTTTTAATGTTTCACTTTAAGCATTATTAATATCACTGCTCCCGAAAAAACATCAGTTTTTAAAACTTTTTTTGCACTGATACATGTCCCCTGGGGCAGGACCCAGGTCCCCAAACACTTTTTATGACAATAACTTGCATATTAACCCTTAACATTAGCACTTTTGATTTCTCCCATAGACAATTCACTATAGCCGCTATTACTTCATGACATTTTTTTCCCTTTAGAAATGTCATTTTGCTGTCAGACTATTCTAAACATGGGAAAAAAGCACCACTTTACAGGCATACTATAGACACCCCCCAGGTACTAAATTAAAAGGAATATTTTATTTTTATTGTTTCACTTTAAGCTTTATTAAAATCACTGCTCCTGAAAAAATTACCGTTTTTAAAACTTTTTTTTGCACCGATACATGTTCCCTGGGGCAGGACCCAGGTCCACAAACACTTTTTATGGCAATAACTTGCATATAAGCCTTTAAAATAAGCACTTTTGATTTAGACTTATAAAGGGTGTTACGCGGCTTTCGAATTTGCCGCGAACACCACAAATTGTTTGCTATTCTGCGAACGGGCGAACAGCCAATGCTGTTAAAGCCCATCCCTAGTGAACAGTTATGTATATCATCATTAGTTGCAGCCCATTCTCTTGGTGACTTCCAAATCCACACCATTGAAGGATCATAAATAGGAGCACCTACTATGATGTAGATACCCTTATATAGACTTCATCATTGCAAAAGGTGCTTTTTTCTAAGGGGCTACTGGGGATACAGTCATTTTTGAAAATAGCCTCCAGAACAGGTTCTGGGAATTTCTGGACTTGCATGTGTAGTCAGATGAAAGAAAACCTCAAACAAGCTCAAAAATACTGGTGAGGCATCTCCCACAATGCAAGGCTTCCCTTGATGGACACCCAACAGTAACAGACAACCAAGGAAATACAGAAAGCAGTGCTACATCAAATCCAGAGTCCATGATCATTTTAATTGTTGATGCTCTGCAACTGCTGTAAATTTTTTACTCCATGTGGAGAATTCAATGCGGGTCCTAATATACAGTATCTCACAAAAGTGATTACACCCCTCACATTTTTGTAAATATTGTATTATATCTTTTCATGTGACAACACTGAAGAAATGACACTTTGCTACAATGTAAAGTAGTGATAGGGATGAGCTTCGAGTTCGAGTCGAACTCATGTTCGGCTCGAACATCGGCTGTTCGCAAGTTCGCCAAACAGCGAACAATTTGGGGTGTTCGCGGCAAATTCGAATGCCGCGGAACACCCTTTAAAAGTCTATGGGAGAAATCAAAAGTGCTAATTTTAAAGGCTTATATTCATGGTATTGTCATAAAAAGTGTTTGGGGACCTGGGTCCTGCCCCAGGGGACATGGATAAATGCAAAAAAAAGTTTGAAAAACTGCATTTTTTTCGGGAGCAGTGAATTTAATAATGCTTAAAGTGAAACAATAAAAGTGTGATATCCCTTTAAATTTCGTACCTGAGGGGTGTCTATAGTATGCCTGTAAAGGGGTGCATGTTTCCCATGTTTAGAACAGTCTGACAGCAAAATGACATTTCAAAGGAAAAAAAGGCATTTAAACTACTCGCGGCTATTAATGAATTGCCGGTCCGACAATACACATAAAAGTTCATTGATAAAAACGGCATGGGAATTCCCCACAGGGGAACCCCGCGCCAAAATTTAAAAAAAAAAACGGTGTGGGGTCCCCCCAAGAATCCATACCAGACCCTTATCCGAGCACGCAACCTGGCAGGCTGCAGGAAAAGAGGGGGGACGAGAGAGCGCCCCTCCCCCTCCTGAACCGTACCAGGCCACATGCCTTCAACATTGGGAGGGTGCTTTGGGGTAGCCCCCCAAAACACCTTGTCCCCATGTTGATGAGGACAAGGGCCTCATCCCCACAACCCTGGCCGGTGGTTGTGGGGGTCTGCGGGCGGGGGGCTTATCGGAATCTGGAAGCCCCCTTTAACAAGGGGACCCCCAGATCCTGGCCCTCCCCCTGTGTAAAATGGTAAGGGGGTACTTACCCCTACCATTTCACTAAAAAACTGTCAAAAATGTTAAAAATGACAAGAGACATTTTTTGACAATTCCTTTATTTAAATGCTTCTTCTTTCTTCTATCTTCTATCTTCCTTCGGTTTCTTCCTCATTCTTCTTCTTCTTCTGGTTCTTCTGGTTCTTCCTCCGGTGTTCTCGTCCGGCATCTCCTCTGCGATGTCGGCGTCTTCTTCCCTTCTTCTCCTCGGCCGCTCCGCATCCATGATGGCATGTAAGGAGGCTCCCGCTCTTCTCTTTATCTTCTTCTCTTCATCTTCTTTTCGGGCCGCTCCGCATCCATGATGGCATGGAGGGATGCTCCCGCTGTGTGACGCTTCTCCTCTTCTGACGGTTCTTAAATAACGGGGGCGGGACCACCCAGTGACCCCACCCTCTCTGACGCACGGTGACTTGACGGGACTTCCCTGTGGCATTCCCCGTGACGCCACAGGGAAGTCCCGTCAAGTCACCGTGCGTCAGAGGGGGCGGGGTCACCGTGTGGCCCCGCCCCCTGTTATTTAAGAACCGTCAGAAGAGGAGAAGCATCACACAGCGGGAGCCTCCCTCCATGCCATCATGGATGCGGAGCGGCCCGAAAAGAAGATGAAGACAAGAAGATGAAGAGAAGAGCGGGAGCCTCCCTCCATGCCATCATGGATGCGGAGCGGCCCGAGGAGAAGAAGGGAAGAAGACACAGACGCCGCAGGGGAGATGCCGGACGAGAACACCGGAGGAGGAACCAGAAGAAGAAGAAGATGGAAGAAAGAAGCATTTAAATAAAGGAATTGTCAAAAACTGTCTCTTGCATTTTTAACATTTTTGACAGTTTTTTTGTAAAATGGTAGGAGTACTTTTGTACCCCCTTACCATTTCACACAGGAGGGAGGGCCGGGATCTGGGGGTCCCCTTGTTAAAGGGGGCTTCCAGATTCAGATAAGCCCCCCGCCCGCAGACCCCCACAACCACCGGCCAGGGTTGAGGGGATGAGGCCCTTGTCATCATCAACATGGGGACAAGGTGTTTTGGGGGGCTACCCAATGTTGAGGGCATGTGGCCTGGTACGGTTCAGGAGGGGGGTGCTCTCTCGTCCCCCCTCTCGTCCCCCCCCTGCCAGGTTGCGTGCTCGGATAAGGGTCTGGTATAGATTTTTAGGGGGACCCCATGCCATTTTTTTAAATTTTGGCCCGGGGTTCCCCTTAATATCCATACCAGACCTGAGTGGTATGGAATTTAGGGGGACCCCATGTCATTTTTTTTTTAAATTTTGGTTCGGGGTTCCCCTGTGGGGAATTCCCATGCCATTTTTATCAATGAACTTCTATGTGTATTGTCGGACCGGCAATGCATTAATAGCCGCGAGTAGTTTTAAATGACTTTTTTCCTTTGAAATGTCATTTTGCTGTCAGACTGTTCTAAAAACGGGAAACATGCACCCCTTTACAGGCATACTATAGACACCCCCCAGGTACGAAATTTAAAGGGATATTACACTTTTATTGTTTCACTTTAAGCATTATTAAAATCACTGCTCCCGAAAAACATCCGTTTTTAAAACTTTTTTTTGCATTGATCCATGTCCCCTGGGGCAGGACCCAGGTCCCCAAACACTTTTTATGACAATACCTTGCATATAAGCCTTTAAAATGAGCACTTTTGATTATTCGTGTTCGTGTCCCATAGACTTTAACGGTGTTTGCGTGTTCGAACAAATTTTTTGCCTGTTCGCATGTTCTGGTGCGAACCAAACAGGGGGGTGTTCAGCTCATCCCAAGTAGTGAGTGTACAGCTTGTATAACAGTGTCAATTTGTTGTCCCCTCAAAATAACTCAAACACACAAAAATAAATGTCTAAACCACTTGCAACAAAAGGGAGTACACCCCCAAGTGAAAATGTCCAAATTGGGCCCAAAGTGTCAATATTTTGTGTGACCACCATTATGTTCCAGCACTGCCTTAACCCTCTTGGGCATGGAGTTCACCAGAGCTTCACAGGTTGCCACTGGAGTCCTCTTCCACTCCTCCATGACGACATCACGGAGCTGGTGGACGTTAGAGAATTTGCGCTCCTCCACCTTCCGTTTGGTGATGCCCCACAGATCCTAAATAGGGTTTAGGTCTCAGAGGGGACATGCTTGGCCAAACCATCACCTTTACCCTCAGCTTCTTTAGCAAGGCAGTCGTCTTGGAGGTGTGTTTGGGGTCGTTATGTTGTAATACTTCCCTGCGGCCCAATCTCTGAAGGGAGGGGGATCAAGGTCTGCTTCAGTATGTCACAGTACATTGTGGCATTTATGGTTCCCTTAATCAACTGTAGCTCCCCAGTGTCGGCAGCACTCATGCAGCCCCTGACCATGACACTCCCACCACCATGCTTGACTGTAGGCAAGGCACACTTGTCTTTGTACTCCTCACCTGGTTGCCGCCACACACGCTTGACACCATCTGAACCAAATAAGTTTATCTTGGTCTCATTAGACCACAAGACATGGTTCCAGTAATCCATGTCCTTCGTCTGCTTGTCTTCAACAAACTGTTTGCAGGCTTTCTTGTGCATCATCTTTAGAAGAGGCTTTCTTCTGGGACGACAGCCATGCAGACCAATTTGATGCAGTGTGCATCGTATGGTCTGAGCACTGACAGGCTGACCCCCACCCCTTCAACTTCTGCAGCAATGCTGCCAGCACTCATACGTCACGTGGAGCAACAATTCTTTTTTTTTTTCAGATCCTCAGAGAGTTCTTTGCCATGAGGTGACATGTTGAACCTCCAGTGACCAGTATGAGAGAGTGAGAGTGATAACACAAAAGCAACCAACTATCACGATTAGGTTCTTGGTTTATGGAGTGGATGCAATAATATTGTTGGTTTTGGCATTTAAACAACACTGTTGCTTTTTTTGTGTCACATAACACAATTTATTAGATTGCCTTTGCAGTGTTTCATGATTTTGAGTGGATACTTCAGTATCCTCTACACACTTTTTTTTATATATACCGTATATACTCGAGTATAAGTCGTTCCGAGTATAAGTCGAGGCCCTAATTTACCACAAAAAAATGGGAAAAACTTATTGACCCGAGTATAAGATGAGGGTGAGAAATGCACAGCTACTGTAAGTGGAAAAGAGGGTCAACAATGCCCATTTGCAGCATCACTGTGTCCATTTGCAGCCATAGGTCCCCTGAACTTCAAACTCGGTAGTTAAGGGTTCCTAGATGCCCCCTAGCTGCAGCCAAAATTTGGGGTCTCTGAACCCAAAGGGTCCGAAATGACATTGCTGCAGATGGACACAGTTGCCTGAATTTGGGGCCCTGTATCTTGGGGCCACTGAGTGCTAAGAACCCCAAAATTCAGTTCAGAAAATGTCAAGCACTTTTCTGCAGCAGAGAATGACATTTTCCAAACCCTTTTTGGGGCCCTGTATCTCAGGGCCACTTGGTGCTAGGAACCCCAGCTTTGGATATGTTGTGGTACCAGTTCCACTGGGTTTGCACACCAAATTTGGGGTTCCTAGCATTAAGTGGCCCTGAGATATGGGGCCCCAAAGTCGGTTCAGAAAATGTCAAGCACTTTTCTGCAGCAGAGAATGACATTTTCCGAACCAATTTTGGGGCCCCGTATCTCGGGGCCACTTAGTGCTAGGAACTTCAGCTTTGGATATGTTGTGGTACCAGTTCCACTGGGTTTGCACACCAAATTTAGGGTTCCTAGCACTAAGTGGCCCTGAGATACGGGGCCCCAAAGTCGGTTCGGAAAATGAATTTTTTTGCTGCAGAAAAGTGCTTGACTCGAGTATAAGTCGAGGGGGGCACTTTCAGCACAAAAAAATGTGCTGAAAAATTTGACTTATATTCGAGTATATACAGTATATATATATATATATATATATATATATACATTTTTTTCACAACAACAGTGCTTGAATCACGTTGTTTTACACTTGTGAGTGGATATATGGATATATCTTTTTCATTTTTTCAAATATATAATTTCTCACAGCAACACTGTCTGAATCACGTAGTCATATACTTGTTGTATATATTGTATCACAATATACATCATTTTGTGGATGCGTGCTTGTCATTTTTTATGAACACTAACAAGTCACATGACAACAGGGAGTGAAAATGACTAATTGGGCCCAGTTTGGACATTTTCACCTAGGGGTGTACTCACTTGTGTTGCCAGCGATTTAGATAATAATGGCTGTGTTGAGTTAATTTGAGGGAACAGCAAATTTACGCTGTTATACAAGATGTACACTCTCTACTTTACATTGTAGCAAAGTGTCATTTTTTAAGTGTTGTTACATGAAAAGATATAATAAAATATTTACAAAAATGTGAGAGGTGTACTCACTTTTGAGAGAGACTTTATATTAGTGAAGTGACTGTTTTCTTTGAGTCCATCCAAGTTTTATCAAGTGTTGAGTTCTGATGAAGGGGGAGTAGCTTTGCTCCCGAAACACATTGGATCTTTTTATTTACCAACAATTAAAAAGATGTTGAACTCTTTCATTCGGTTTTGGTCTGGCATTCCTTTCAACATTTCTATATTTTGATTGTAGCAGCTGTGCTAGAATGGTCTCGGATGGTAAAAATATGCAATATCCTGTATCCTTTCAATGTAAGTTTTTGACCATGCAAGGTTTTTGTTTTCTGAATAAGAACTGCAGTTTGAATTTATAGTTAAAAAAAGGAATCGCCTGGCCCCCGTCCCCCAATATAATGTCCATTCTAGCCCCTCTTCCCCAACAGGTTTGCATACAGTAAACTATTTAAAAACTATTATGTGTAAAAGAAATAAGAAAATACTTTTTCCATGCATTGCCCATTTATCAGCATATAATAAAACTCATAAAAAGGGTTTTTATTTAAATTGGTGGAAGAAACATCAACACTCTTCAATATGCTAATGACACTACGCTTATAGCTAAAAATATAAGACACTTAAGAGCCTCATAGAGAAAAAGTTAAAGATGGGAGAAGAAGATAAGACAGAAAGAAAGACACAAAAGGCAAAAAGAAAGACAGAACGATGCAAAGAAGAAAGAAGGAAGAAGACTGCTAAATACAGTCACAGTACTTAAAGTTGAACTTCACTCTCTCACTCAACGTTGACTATTCACAATCCTTATGCTCATAGGCATGTGCCAGTTGTGCCTGGGCACACCCTAATCACCTTGTGCTATGCAGATTCCCCTTGCTGCTTGGCTGCAGAGAAAGAGCCTGGGGGATCTCTGTCCTTAGGTCCTTTCTCTGTCTCTAAAGTGAGACCCCTGATATTTCACCAAAGCCCCCAATGGAGGTCCAAAAAAATTGATAAAAAAGGATTGTAAAAAACATATTGCAAAAAATAATAAAAAATAAAATTGTAAAAAAGTAATTATAAAAAAATAATAAAAATAAACTACTGATCTACTACCAATCTCTGCCCTACTGACACCATATACTGCTCTACTGACACCAATCTCTGCCCTACTGACACATCCACTGCCCTACTGTCACGAATCTCTGGCCTCCTGACACCATTATCTGCTCTACTGACACCATCCACTGCCCCATATACATTATACACACATAAACACATGCTTTTGAGCTTTGTAGTGCACACCCTAATACAATAGGCTGTGCCCACCTATGCTTATGCTGATAGCATTAGTACAGTTGTGCTCATAAGTTTACAGTGGGGACGGAAAGTATTCAGACCCCCTTAAATTTTTCACTCTTTGTTATATTGCAGCCATTAAGTTCATTTTTTCCCCCTCATTAATGTACACACAGCATCCTATATTGACAGAAAAACACAGAATTGTTGACATTATTGCAGATTTATTAAAAAAGGAAAAAACTGAAATATCACATGGACCTAAGTATTCAGATCCTTTGCTCAGTATTTAGTAGAAGCACCCTTTTGATTCAATACAGACATGAGTCTTTTTGGGAAAGATGCAACACGTTTTTCACACCTGGATTTGGGAATCCAAATCCTGCCATTCCTCCTTGCAGATCCTCTCCAGTTCTGTCAGGTTGGATGGTAAATGCTGGTGGACAGACATTTTTAGGTCTCAATTAGGTTTAAGTCAGGGCTCTGGCTGAGCCATTCAAGAACAGTCACGGAGTTGTTGTGAAGCCACTCCTTAGTTATTTTAGCTGTGTGCTTAGGGTCATTGTCTTGTTGGAAGGTAAACCTTTGGCCCAGTCTGAGGTCCTGAGCACTCTGGAGAAGGTTTTCGTCCAGGATATCCCTGTACTTGGCCGCATTCATCTTTCCCTCGATTGCAACCAGTTGTCCTGTCACTGCAGTTGAAAAACACCCCCACAGCATGATGCTGCCACCACCATGCTTCATTGTTGGGACTGTATTGGACAGGTGATGAGCAGTGCCTGGTTTTCTCCACACATACCGCTTAGAATTAAGGCCAAAAAGTTCTATCTTGGTCTCATCAGACCAGAGAATCTTAGTTTTTACCATCTTGGAGTCCTTCAGGTGTTTTTTTAGCAAACTCCATGCGGGCTTTCATGTGTCTTGCACTGAGGAGAGGCTTCCGTCAGGCCACTCTGCCATAAAGCCCCGACTGGTGGAGGGATGCAGTGATGGTTGACTTTCTACAAACTTTCTCCCATCTCCCGACTGTATCTCTGGAGCTCAGCCACAGTGATCTTTGGGTTCTTCTTTACCTCTCTCACCAAGGCTCTTCTCCCCTTGATAGCTCAGTTTGGCCGGACGGCCAGCTCTAGGAAGGGTTCTGGTCGTCCCAAACGTCTTCCATTTAAGGATTATGGAGGCCACTGTGCTATTAGGAACCTTAAGTGCAGCAGAATTTTTTAGTACCTTGGCCAGATCTGTGCCTTGCCACAATTCTGTCTCTGAGCTCTTCAGACAGTTCCTTTGACCTCATGATTCTCATTTGCTCTGACATGCACTGTGAGCTGTAAGGTCTTATATAGACAGGTGTGTGGCTTTCCTAATCAAGTCCAATCAGTATAATCAAACACAGCTGGACTCAAATGAAGGTGTAGAATCATCTCAAGGATGATCAGAAGAAATGGACAGCACCTGAGTTAAATATATGAGTGTCACAGCAATGGGTCTGAATACTTAGGACCATGTGATATTTCAGTTTTTCTTTTTTAATAAATCTGCAAAAATGTCAACAATTCTGTGTTTTTCTGTCAATATGGGGTGCTGTCTGTACATTAATGATGAAAAAAATTAACTCAAATTATTTTAGCAAATGGCTGCAATATAACAAAGAGTGACAAATTGAAGGGGGTCTGAATACTTTCCGTCCCCACTGTACATACCCTGGCAGAATTTCTGATTTCTTGGCCATTTTTCAGAGAATATGAACAACACAAAAACTTTTCTTTCACTCATGGTGAGTGTTTGGCTGAAGCCATTTATTATCAATCAACTGAGTTTACTCTTTTTAAATCATAATGACAACAGAAACTACCCAAATGACCCTGATCAAAAGTTTACATACCCTAGTGATTTTGGCCTGATAACATGCACACAAGTTGACACAAAGGGGTTGGAATGGCTATTAAAGGTAACCATCCTCACCTGTGATCTGTTTGCTTGTAATTAGTGTGTGTGTATAAAAGGTCAATTCGTTTCTGGACTCCTGACAGACCCTTGCATCTTTCATCCAGTGCTGCACTAACATTTCTGGATTCTGAGTCATGGGTCAAAGAATCTGTGGGAAAAGGTATAAAACAGGAAATGGATATAAAAAGATATCCAAGATATCTTGCCAATCAGCAGTGTTCAAACTCTAATCAAGAAGTGGAAAATGAGGGGTTCTGTTGAAACTAAAACACGGTCAGGTAGACCAACTAAAATTTCAGCCACAACTGCCAGGAAAACTGTTCGGGATACAAAGAAAAACCCACAAATAACTTTACATCACGCGTACTGCATGAAACAACGTACAGGTATGTCGTTTTGCGCAATAGAGCCACCCTGCTGCAGTATATATGTGGTGGGTGGTCTTTAAGTGGTTAAGGACAGATGGATTCCAGGAAGTAAATGCTACATAAATCATCTGACCTTACTCAAAATGGCCACGGCCAGAAATGCTAGGTGTTTTTCAAAGTGGTTTCTCAGCAAAATAAAGCATAGAGTCTCCTAGATTATAAGCTCTAACGAGCAAGGCCTTCTGATTCTTCCTGTATTGAATTGTATTGCAATTGTACTGTCTTCCCTCGTGTTGTAAAGGGCTGCGCAAACTGTCGGCGCTATATAAATCTTGTATAATAATAGAGACATGGAAGAATGAGCAAGTATGCTTTGAATATAAAAATTAATTAAATAGCATTTTTGGTTTGTGTCATGGATATGCAGTAATGTTTGTCTGTCAGCTTACCTCCCCATGTGTTCAGCTTGAGAGACCAGCCGCTTTTCACCTGGCTGCTTAAGTAATCTCTCCTCAAAGCATGGCTCCACCCCAGGCCCTATCAGGGAACACTATAATATTATGCGTTTGGCTTCTGTGTGCTCCTTGCTGTGGGTTCTACATCTGATTCTAGTTACCGATCTTGGCTTGTTCTTGACTGTCCTTGTCTGCTTCATATCCCGACCTTGGCGTGTTCCTTGACTATCCTTACCTGCTTGTTGCCCCGACCTTTGGCTATCTCCTGACTATCCTTTGTTGTCGCAGTCTTTTGCTTCCCCTCTACCTTACTGTAGTCTACCGTGAGCATCAGCTGGGAGGCCCTGGGGGTCGTGACCTGGAGCCAGACTGCAGCTAATCCATGCCCACCACTAGGGGCCTCTGGTGAACACCCGCTGGCTCTAATATTTCACGCCCTGAATCTCATGCTCTAGCTCCCAGCGTGATCCGTGTTGGTGCTTCACAATACCTGCTCTCCTGAATCACCTAGAGCTCCATCTACAGCAGTCAGCCGTAGGGTCCACTACCTTGCGGTGCACTCCTGACCTCAACGGGTGCATCTGTCACCTGGACTCAGGTGATCTGACAGTTTGTGGTACTCAGACGCAGTTTTGTTCTGCTTTAAGGGCTTATGCACATGGGTGTACAATACATTGTGTTCCTACAGATCTGAATGCAGCAGTATTGTATGGGCCCAATCACACAGTAGCACTTTGGTCCATAGTCTTGTAATGGAAATGTGTAAGTTCTGTATATAATTGTATTCTATTTTGTATGTATTGCACACTGCCCTTACTGTGCACACGGCACTAATAATGTTTCAGTACATGTTTGCATTCTTTCGAGTCCTGATTAGAATTAGCCTGCCTATGCAACGCCCCTTGTTACCATAAACGTACAATTGTAATATTAATGTGATACCTACGTAATCATGTGTATAAAAACCTTCAATTGCATCATAATAAAGCAGAACAGTTATTTGGAAAGATGCTGAGCGTATCTTTTGTGTCTGTTCCCTACTGCAGTAGTTATTAATTTGGAACCACTAATCAGTATGAATATAGGACTTGCCTATCTATAAAATGTCCAGGTCAGTCTTTAGCTGCTTAAATAAAAAGCAAAATTATCCCATTTTGACTGTATGTTCTGTTTGTGCCAATGTTTACAAGCATATTACATGAATGGACAAGACCGTATGCATTGCCATCGCTGCCCATGGTGCAGAGTCACCTCAGCCTTCAGTCATTCATAATGTCCAGGTCATTCTGTGACTGCGCAACTGCTGCTGCTGCCTACACATTGTTAATTCTTGCATTTACCCACTAGCCTTCAATGAGTCCTTTACAAGGCAGCATACAAGCTAAGTGCATGTATGTCCATATGAGCCCCCCTGCCAGAACACACTGGTCAGTGCTCTCAGCCACTGGCTGAACACACTGATTGGTTGCCGATTGTATTTAAAGTGAAAGTTCACCTACAGTATCTCACAAAAGTGAGTACAGCCCTTACATTTTTGTAAATATTTTATTATATCTTTTCATGTTTACGGTTTGCTGTTTTTTTTTTTTTATGCTTTATTTAATGGTATGCAACATAACACAGTAGTATGACATGACAGCACAGTCCTGACAATGTCAACAGTGACCAGATGGAATTGGAAATAACATCCGTTAGAAGAGAAGAAGAAAAGGAAGAATGAGAAAAATGAGGCAGGGAAGAAGAAAAAAATAAAAAAAGAAGATCTGTTTGAGTATTGCTATGTTCACTGTTAATAAATCTCACTGGTTTGTTCTCAGTTTCGTCGTGTAGCTACATGTCTGGTCTCCTTGCTGCAGAAACATGACATATATACAGGATTGTGGAGTGGAGAAGAGGAGTGAAGGAATGAGGAAGGAGAAGAGGACACAACTGTGAAAAAGGGGATGTACTAAACTGCATATTAGGATGATTGGATTATTAGTTGCAATACTGAGAACCCTCACTAGATGTCAGTGTACTTTATACACATATATATGGTAATGAATCTGTTGTTTCTCAAAATATGTTATTCTTTCCTAAAGTGCTTGATACAATGTTGCAAGAAGCAGTTGCTACTGTTTACTTGCTCATATATATATGCAGCTGTACAACAGGATTATAGTAAATTATACAGAAGTAATGTAAAAATTACATTTGACCTGTTTTTGATGGGAATATGGGTAGAATAAATATTTATCATGGGGTTTATGGGAGGAATATCATGTTAACTCCTGATAATGTAAAAATATGTAGGAAAACATTGCGCGAACCTAAAACAGGTAAAAAATAAGCAGCTACATACAATGTGACAAACAAGAAACAACAAAATGGTGAAAAATGTAGCGCATAACAGTTATACATAAATATCGTGATACTTGTGTGATAAAATATATACTAGAAAAAGAACTAAAAAGCAATGTGAAATAATAGTCCATCAACCAAATGAATGTTTAACAAAATGATTGCCTATATGTAGAATAGGTGATATCACTTTGGGCTGCTCTATCACTTTCCATGTTGCCCTCATTTTAATTGTGATCACTTTTTATTGTTATCGTTTTTTTAGAAATAAAAATACCCCCTTTTTTTACCTGCACTATGTGGAAGAGTTATTCTTTTCTCCACATATTATCCTGATGTGAGTTGGTATTCTGCCCGGGTATACCCACCATCCAAGATCCAATCTGGAAGTTTCCGAATTGGCGGTGGATTTGGAGGTTCCTTCTGGCTTCTCCCCGGATTCCATCCTAGAGGTCCGAACCATCCGGATATCTACTTACCTGCCCTGTGTGGCATACTGCCTTGATGACTCTATGTCGCTGACAGTAGAGTCCATCGGATCTGGTAAGAGCATTTACTTGATATTCAGTCGCTGATGTTCTTCCTCCTTGATGTTGTTTCCACGGACGGATCTGTACACCCATTTGCACCGTTCTGGGATCTACACCATCCGGTGTTTGTTTACTTTGTTCACACAGTTGGACATTCACCTATTCTACATATAGGCAATCATTTTGTTCAACATTCATTTGGTTGATGGACTATTATTTCACATGGATTTTTAGTTCTTTTTCTAGTATATATTTTTTCACACAAGTATCACAATATTTATGTATAACTGTTATGTGCTACATTTTTCACCATTTTGTAACTCCTGATAATGAACCTATTTAACCCATTTCTTATAAGAATATGCATATAATTATATTTCTACATGGGGGTTATGGGTGGAATATTGTAGTTAAACATACATAGCAACATATTAAACCTATTTCTGATAAGAATGGGCATATAATTATTTTTCTACATGGGGATTATGGGTGGAATATTGTTTATAAATATACATAGGAACCTATTTAACCAATTTCTTATAAGAATATGCATATAATTATTTCTCTACATGGGGATTATGGGTAGAATAATGTTTATAAATATACATAGCAATATATTAAACCTATTTCTGATAAGAATACACATATAATTATTTTTCTACATGGGGATTATTGGTGGAATATTGTTTACAAATATATATAGAAACCTATTTAACCCATTTCTTAAAAGAATATGCATATAATTATTTTTCCACGTGGGGATTATGGGTGGAATATTGTTTATAAATATACATAGCAACATATCAAACCTATTTCTGATAAGAATAGGCATATAATTATTTTTCTACATGGGGATTATGCGTGGAATATTGTTTATAAATATACATAGGAACCTATTTAACCCATTTCTGATAAGAATATGCATATAATTATTTTTCTACATGGGGATTATGGGTGGAATATTGTTTATAAACATACATAGCAACATATTAAACCCATTTCTGATATGAATATGCATATAATTACTTTTCTACATGGGCATTATGGGTGGAATATTGTAGTTAAACATACATAGCAACATATTAAACCTATTTCTGATAAGAATAGGCACATAATTATTTTTCTACATGGGGATTATGGGTGGAATATTGTTTATAAATATACATAGGAACCCATTTATCCCATTTCTTATAAGAATATACACATAATTATTTTTTTACATGGGGATTATGGGTGGAATATTGCAGTTAAACATACATAAGAACATATTTAACCTATTTATGATAAGAATTTGCATATAATTGTTTTTCTACATTGGGATTATGGGTGGAAAATTATGGTTAAGCATACATAGGAACATATTTAACCTATTTCTGATTCATTCTCTTACCAATAACATGTTAAATATGTTTCTTGTCAAGTATAACCATGATATTCTATCCACAATCCCCATGAAGAAAACAATTATACCAATAATCTTTTCAGATACAGGTTAAATATGTTCCTTGTTAAGCATAACCATGACATTCCCCCATAATACATAACAATGTATAATTGTTCCAATATTCTTATCAGAAACAGTTTAAATATGTTACTTGGAATGTGTAACCATGATATTCCACCCATAATACGAATGTAAACAAATAATTATGTGCATATTTGTTTCAGAAATAGATTACCGTATATACTCGAGTATAAGTCGAATTTTTCAGCACATTTTTTTGTGCTGAAAGTGCCCCCCTCGACTTATACTCGAGTCAAGCACTTTTCTGCAGCAAAAATTTCATTTTCCGAACCGATTTTGGGGCCCCGTATCTCAGGGCCACTTAGTGCTAGAAACCCCAAATTTGGTATGCAAATCCAGTGGACCTGGTACCACAACATATCCAAAGCTAAAGTTCCTAGCACTAATTGGCCCCGAGATACAGGGCCCCAAAATCGGTTCGGAAAATGTCATTCTCTGCTGCAGAAAAGTGCTTGACATTTTCTGAACCGACTTTGGGGCCCCATATCTCAGGGCCACTTGGTGCTAGGAACCCCAAATTTGGTATGCAAACCCAGTGGAAATGGTACCATAACATATCCAAAGCTGGGGTTCCTAGCACCAAGTGGCCCTGAGATATGGGGCCCCAAAGCTGGTTCGGAAAATGTCATTCTCTGCTGCAGAAAAGTGCTTGACATTTTCTGAACTGATTTTTGGGGCCCTGTATCTCGGGGTCACTTAGTGCTAGAAACCCCAGCTTTGGAAATCTTATGATGCTAGTTCCTCTGGGTTTGCACACCAAATTTGGGGTTCTTAGCACTAAGTGGCCCCGAGATACGGGGCCCAAAATTCGGTCAACTGTGTCTATCTGCAGCAATGTCATTTCGGGGCCCTTTGGGTTCAGAGACCCCAAATTTTGGCTGCAGCTAGGGGGCATCTAGAAACCCTTAACTACCGAGTTTGAAGTTCAGGGGACCTATGGCTACAAATGGGCACAGTGAGGCATGCAAATGGGCACAGTGATGCTGCAAATGGGCATTGTTGACCCTCTTTTCCTCTTAAAGTAGCTGTGCATTTCTCACCCTCGTCTTATACTCGGGTCAATAAGTTTTTCCCATTTTTTTGTGGTAAATTAGGGCCTCGACTTATACTCGGAACGACTTATACTCGAGTATATATGGTAAATATGTTCGTTGTTAGGTGTAAACATGATATTCCATCCATAATCCCCCTACAAAACAATAACTATACTCATATTCCTATGAGAAACAGGTCAAATGTATTACATAGGATGTGTAGCTATGATTTTCCGCCATAATCCCCATGAAGAACAATATTTATACCCATATTCCTATCAGAAATAGGGTAACCACTTAAGGACCGAGCCTCTTTCTGAGATTTGCTGTTTTTTTTTTTGCTAAATTACTTAGAACCACCAAACATTATATATTGTTTTTTTTTTTACACCATAGAGAATAAAATGGCAGTTGTTGCAATACTTTGTCACACCGAATTCGCGCAGCGGTCTTACAAGCGCACCTTTTTTGGAAAAAATACACTTTTTTGAATAAAAAAATAAGACAACAGTAAAGTTAGCCCAGTTTCTTTTTATATTGTGAAAGATGATGTTATGCCGAGTAAATTGATACCCAACATGTAACGCTTCAAAATTGCGCCCACTCGTGGAATGGCGACAAACTTTTACCCTTAAAAATCTCCATAGGCGATGTTTAAAAAAATTCTATAGGTTGCATGTTTTGAGAGTTACAGAGGAGCTAAAATTATTGCTCTCGCTCTAACGATTGTGGCGATACCTCACATGTGTGGTTTGAACACGGTTTTTCATATGCATTCGCTTCTGCACACAAGCTTGGCGGGATGGGGCGCGTTCAAAACATTTTTTTTTCTTATTTGTTTAACTTTTGATTTATTTTTACACTATTCTATAAAAAAAAGTTGTCTCTTATTCCTATTACAAGGAATGTAAACATCCCTTGTAATTAGGGATGAGCCGCACACCCTCTGGTTCGGTTTACAGCAGAACATGCGAAAAGGGCAAAAAGTTTGTTCGAACACGCGAACACCATTAAAGTCTATGGGACATGAACATGAAAAATCAAAAGTGCTAATTTTAAAGGCTGATATGCAAGTTATTGCCATAAAAAGTATTTGTGGACCTGGTTCCTGCCCCAGGGGACATGTATCAATGCAGAAAAAAGTTTTAAAAATTTAAGTTTTTTTGGGAGCAGTGATTTTAATAATGCTTAAAGGTAAACAATAAAAATTAAATATTCCTTTAAATATTGTGCCTGGGGGGGTGTCTATAGTATGCCTGTATAGTGGCACATTTTTCCTGTGTTTAGAACAGTCTCGCAGCAAAATGACATTTCTAAAGGAAAAAAAAGTCATTTAAAACTGATATTGTCGCTCCCCTCCCCCCCAATCAATTACCAGGCCCTTTGGGTCTGGTATGGATATTAAGGGGAACCCTGCACCCCCCCCAAAAAAAAAAAAAAGATGGGGTCCCCCAGGCCCTATATACTCTGAACAGCAGTGTATATACTATACGGCCTGCCCTATATGCTCTGCAGAAAATTGGGCCTCAGGTGTTGGTGGTACCAGAACACTGTAACCCCTCACAGATACTCTTGTTGAGCGCAGGAACGGGCCCCGCTGTGCAATATTAGATCAAAAATTGTAATTACATGGCCCTGTTAAACAGGGGCAGAAACATTGCCCCTAGATATTCCTGCACCATGTAATGCAGATGCTGGCGATGGTTGCTTGAGCCAATCAGACCTTGGCGCTGAGGACTGAAAAATTGTCTGAAGGCATCAGTCAGCCAGCCAGCTTCTCCACCGCGCTTTCTCTGACTGAAGGAAGCCTCAGCAACATGTTGTCCAGCACCAGGAAATTGTAACCTCCCAGGGTGTGGGAGCACTGGCATTGTATGATTGGTGGAAATGACCACAGACTTTTCTGGCCTGCCTCAAGAGATCCTGTAAGCCTGGGTACCTGCTCAAGAACCGCTGCACCACCAAATTCAGGACATGGGCCAAACATGGAACATAGGTCAAGTGTCCCTGTCGGAGGGCGGAGAGGAGGTTGGTGCCATTGTCGTGTTCAACCATTCCTGGCTGAAGCTGACAAGGCGTCAACCACCTCTGAGCCTGCCCCTGCAGAGCTGACAGAATTTCTGCCCCAGTGTGGCTCCTGTCCCCTAAGCAGAACAACTCAAGGACCGCATGGCATCTTTCTGCCTGAGTGCTTGCATAGCCCCTTGAACGCCTACGGAGCACCGCTGGTTCAGAGGAATCTGCAGAGGAAGAGGCCATAGAGGAAGAAGAAGAGGAGGGGGTGGAGGAAAGAGCTCTGGCAGAATCACCACTAGCATTTTGAAGGCGTGGTGGCGGAACAAGCTCCAACAATACTGAACCCTGTCCTGCATCCTTCCCACCTGCCAGCAGAGTTACCCAGTGTGCCGTGAAAGAAGGGTAATGTCCCTGCCCATGCCTGCTGGACCATGATTCAGCGGTAATATGCACCTTACTGCTGAACGCCCTATCCAACGAGGCCAAAACATTGCCTTCCACATGCTGATAGAGAGCCGGAATGGCCTTTTGTGAAAAGAAATTTGTGTTTTGGAACACATTCCACAAATTCACGAAAAGGGCCAGAGTCTACCAGCTGAAAAGGCAGCAGTTGTAGTGCTAGCAATTTGGCCAAGCTAGCATTCAGACGCTGAGCATGTGGATGGCTGGGACTGAATTTTTTTCTACGGTTTAGCAACTGGGGTAGGGAAATTTGCCTGCTAAAATCAGATTGTGGTGTACCGCTAGCAGATTGGTTGCAAGTACTTGAGACACCTATTGCTTTTGAGAGGACTGGAGGTATAGTGGGGTTGGAGATCCCAGATGAGGAGCAAGGAGAAGTCTGCCTTTTTCTTTGATGTGGGTCTTTCAAGTGCATTACATGGGAGGTCGTCATATGTCTGGTCAAGCATGTGGTGCCCAAGTGGCTGCTGTTTTGGCCTAGCTTGATCAGCTTCAGACATAGGTTGCAAACAGCAACAGTGCAATCTGCTGCACACGTGTCAAAAAGGCCCTCACCAAAGAACTTTTCAAAATCAGTGGGGAGCCAGCAGTGCCCTGCCACTGCGGAGCTCTGCAGTGTGATGCAATAGGGTGGCTGCCCTTAAGTTGCCCCCTGGAGGGCATCCTGCCTCATTGGAGATGTGCCTCCTCTTCCTCCTCTCTTATATCAGGCACTCAAGTAGAGTCAGTGACCTCATCATCCCCTCCCTGCTCGTCACTGGAGCAAACTTGGCAGTATGCTGCTGCTGGGGGAAAATGACTGCCAGTTTCTTGTCCTTCTTGGGCACCCCCTCTCTCTAGGCTCACGTTACTCCCTTCCTCAACCTGGGTACCAACATCGGAGCCTTCAAAACGCTGCGAATCCTCCAGCAGAGCATGTACCTGACACTGTGGTTGAATAGTTCGGGGGGACTCCTCCGTGCATGATGGTGGGGCTACGGAAGGAGTGACTGTGGACAAGGAGCCGGTGGAATAGGCCGCTTTGGCAGCTGCTTTGAAAGGCAAACTACTCTGAGCCTGGGTGACAGAGGATGTGGAGGATGAGGACGGCTTTGGTATCCACTCCACCAACTCTTCTGCATGTTCTGGCTCACCAACACGGCCTGCAGCAGAAAAGTAGGACAAGCGTGCTCCACAGCCACGTGCAGAGGATGCACCATGTCCACGACCAGCACTGTTGACTGTAGACACAGAGCCTGTTTGCCCTCTTTTAGTGGCCTGTGAGCGTCTGCCTCTCCTTGGTGGCCTTCCAGACATGATGTATATTTTGTTTTGTAACACCACACTGTATTGTGTACTGTGTACACAACCAGAAGTGTAGTAGCAAGTACACTATGGCTGCACTGTATTGTGTACACCACCAGAAAAGTAGAAGCAACTGCACTACGGGTGCACTGTATTGTGTACACCACCAGAAGTGTAGTAGCGACTGCACTACGGCTGCACTGTATTGTGTACACCACCAGAAAAGTAGTAGCAACTGCACTACGGCTGCACTGTATTGTGTACTGTGTGCACCACCAGAAGTGTAGTAGAAAAAGTAACCACCAGAAAAGTAGTAGCAACTGTACTAGGGGTGCACTGTATTGTGTACACCACCAGAAGTGTAGTAGCAAGTGCACTACAGCTGCACTGTATTGTGTACTGTGTGCACCACCAGAAGTGTAGTAGAAAAAGTACACCGGGAATGCACTGCAGATATAGGCTACACTGGATGCAGAGTAATTATATATATATATATATATATATATATATATATATATATATATATATATATATATATATATATATATATATATATATATATATATATATATACACACACACACACACACTAAACTGGCACACATACACACTGCAGCTAACTGTGTGGGTGTGTAGTGTGGGGCGTGGACTTAGTCCCCCTGAGCCATGATTTGCCAGAGGCACCCTGCCTTTGGCCAATTATGGCTCTCTTAGCAGAGGGCTCTGGGATTGGCCAAAGCATGCAGGTCAGGTCCATGCTATGGCCAATCATCATACAGCAATGCACTGTGAACTTGCAGTGCATTATGGGGCGTTCCGCGCCGCTCGAATTTGCCGCGAACGCCCCATAATTTTAATTTTTTGACGAATGGGCGAACACCCAATGTTCGAATCAAACTTATGTTCGACCCGAACATCAAGCTTATCCCTGTTGTGAGGGAAGAAAAAAGTCCGGACAGCCGCACACCAGGAGAATATAATCCAACAAAATTTCTTTATTGTAAAATCAGGAACAAATCATGTACAAAGCACCATGGATAGAATGTACAGATAATCAGCTAACGCGTTTCACGCTCTGCGGAGCGCTTACTCATAGCTGATCCCTACTTGTAATAGAAAAAAAGCTCTCCAATATGAGATTTGGGGTCAAAAAGACCTCAGATCTCATATTTACACTAAAATGCAAAAAAACAAAAAATTTGTCACTTGAAAAAAAAAAAGTCCCTTTAGGAGCTACGGGCGGAAGCGACATTTTGATGCCGCTTCCACCCTGCAATGGTATGAAGCCGGAAGGGGGCCATCTTCTCCTCACTCAGCTTCTCCTCGGTGGCTCCAGTAAGTGGTGGAGGGCACCGGAGGGCGGCAGGAGGGGGGCCCCTCCCCCGCCGCCAATAAAAGTAATCTCGCAGCGAATCCGCTGAAGAGACCACTTTTATAAGAAAAGATAAATAGAAAAATAATTATATGCCTATTCTTATTAGAAATAGGTTTAATATGTTGCTATGTATGTTTAACTACAATATTCCACCCATAATCCCCATGTAGAAAAAGAATTATATGCATATTCTTATCAGAAATGGGTTAAACAGGTTCCTCTGTATGTTTAACTACAATATTCCACCCACAATATTTCACCCATAATCCCTATGTAGAAAAATAAGTATATGCATATTCTTATCAGAAATGGGTTAAATAGGTTCCTATGTATATTTATAAACAATATTCTACCCATACTCCCCATGTAGAAAAATAATTATATGCATATTATCAGTAATGGGTTAAATATGTTCATTATCAGGAGTTAACATGATATTCCTCCCATAAACCCCATGAGAAAAAAATATTTAATTATTCTACCCATAGTCCCATCAAAAACAGGTCAAATGGAATTTTTACATTACTTCTGTATAATTTACTATGATCCTGTTGTACAGCTGCATATATATCAGCAAGTGAACAGTTAAGCATTAGCAACTGCTTCTTGCAACATTGTATTAAGCACTGTAGGAAAGAATAATATATTTGGAGAAACAACAGTCATTGCCATATATATATGTGTATAAAGTACACTGACATCTAGCGAGAGTTCTCAGTATTGCAGCCAATAATCCAATCATCCCATCATCCCAATATGCAGTTTAGTACGTCCCGTGAAAAAGTAAAGGTAGAAAGCACATGTTAAAGAGAGGAAAGAGAGCTGAATGTGGAAACGAGGTCACCTGAGGTCTGGTGTTTTGCAAAGTAGCTGCTGTTAGTTTTGTGCAATCGCTGAAGTGCAAGAGCGGAAGTGCCGCTTAGTTAAAGTGGATGTAAACCCGATTGATGAAATTTGAGCTGGGCTTTGGTCCGCAGTGGCCTCCACACTGAGCAACGTCATAGGCTCAGACTTACCGGTTGACCCCCAAATACTATTGCTCAGTCATCTGGGAGGACGTTGAGGGGGATAGGTATGGTAAATTGTGTCTAACCTTCGCATTGTACTATGCTAGACGGGAAATTCTACTGCGATGGAAAGTGGTGGAGCCTCCTACCCTGGCCTCGTGGATAAGGTCGGTGAACAAGGTACTCCCCCTGTATAGACTGACGTATGAAAGTAGGCAATGCCTGTGGAAGTTTGACAAAATCTGGTTGTCCTGGGTGGACGCTTCCGGGGACCCTGAACCCCCTACCCCATAAGTAGGACGTGAAACATAGTAGAGGACATCCTGCATCTCAAGTCAATTCTTCTTATGCCCGTTCCCCTTCATTCCCTTCCCCCCCCTCCCCTCCTTCCTCTTCTCTCCCCCCCCCCCCTTCTCCCCCCCCCCCCCCCCCCCGCCGCCCCTACTAGGCTTGATTGAATACTGGGTTATTTACTTTATCTAATCTAAGAACTTTAAGATGATATGAGCCATGAGAAGTATGGTTAAGTGAAACTTCTGTTGTGTGCACATCTGGAACACCTGATAAATAGTAGTTATTGTTTAAGGGTAAATCTCACTGTCATTATTCTTACCGTAATTAATGCACTAATTTCTTGTACTGTAATGCTGATTTGTTTAATAAAATTTTCTGTTAAAAAAAAAATTTGAGCTGGGCACATACAGTATCTCACAAAAGTGAGTACACCCCTCACATTTTTGTAAATATTTTATTATATATCTTTTCATGTGACAACACTGAAGAAATTGTACTTTGCTACAATGTAAAGTAGTGAGTGTACAGCTTCTATAACAGTGTCAATTTGCTATTAATGTCTAAACCGCTGGCAACCAAAGTGAGTGCACCCCTAAGTGAAAATGTCCAAATTCGGCCCAATTAGCCATTTTCTCTCCCCAGTGTCATGTGACTCGTTAGTGTTACAAGATCTCAGGTGTAAATGGGGAGCAGGTGTGTCTCATCTTCTGATACTGGTCACTGGAGGTTCAACATGGCACCTCATGGCAAAGAACTCCCTGAGGATCTGAAAAAAAAGAATTGTTGCTCTACATAAAGATGGCCTAGGCTATAAGAAGATCGCCAAGACCCTGAAACTGAGCTGCAGCATGGTGGCCAAGACCATACAGCGGTTTAACAGGACAGGTTCCACTCAGAACAGTCCTAGCCATGGTCGACCATAGAAGTTGAGTGCATGTGCTCTGCGCCATATCCAGAGATTGTCTTTGGGAAATAGGAAATAGACGTATGAGTGCTGCCAGCATTGCTGCAGAGGTTGAAGGGGTGGGAGGGTCAGCCTGTTAGTGCTCAGACCATACGCTACACACTGCATCAAATTTGTCTGAATGGCTGTCATCCCAGAAGGAAGCCTCTTCTATAGATGATGCAGAAGAAAGCCCGCAAACAGTTTGCTGAAGACAAACAGACTAGGGAAATGGATTACTTGAACCATGTCCTGTGGCCTGATGAGACCAAGATGAACTTATTTGGTTCAGATGGTGTCAAGCGTGTGTGGCGGCAACCAGGTGAGGAGTACAAAGACAAGTGTGTCCTGCCTACAGTCAAGCATGGTGGTGGGAGTGTCATGGTCTGGGGCTGCATGAGTGCTGCTGACACATGAATCCCAACATGTACTGTAACATACTGAAGCAGAGCATGATCCCCTCCTTTTGGAGACTGGGCCACAGGGCAGTATTCCAACATGATAACGACCCCAAATACACCTCCAAGACGACCACTGTCTTGCTAAAGAAGCTGAGGGTAAAGGTGATGGACTGGCCAAGCATGTCTCCAGACCTAAACCCTATTGAGCGTCTGTGGGGCATCCTCAAATGGAAGGTGGAGGAGTGCAAGGTCTCCAACATCCACCAACTCTGTGATGTCATCATGGAGGAGTGGAAGAGGACTCCAGTGGCAACCTGTGAAGCTCTGGTGAACTCCATGCCCAAGAGGGTTAAGGTAGTGCTGGAAAATAATGGTGGCCACACAAAATATTGACACTTTGGGACCAATTTGAACATTTTCACTTAGGGTTGTACCCACTTTTGTTGCCAGTGGTTTAGACATTAATGGCTGTGTGTTGAGTTATTTTGAGGGGACAGCAAATTTACACTGTTATACAAGCTGTACACTCACTACTTTACATTGTAGCAAAGTGTCATTTTTTCAGTGTTGTCACATGAAAAGATATAAAAAATTATTTACAAAAATGTGAGGGATGTACTTACTTTTGTGAGATTTTATAATATACATATATATATATATATATATATATATATATATATATATATATATATATATATATACACACACACATACACACACTATATCGCCAAAAGTATTGGACACCTGCCTTTACACGCACATGAACTTTAATGGCATCCCAGTCTTAGTCCCAATCTCTAGCTTTAATAAAAAAAGTCTATGCGAAAGGGGCCTGTGGGATTTGTCAGCTGTGCTACCGTTTTCCATCGGCCCTGGGAGCTAAAGTGTGACGCCTGAAAATGACCCTTATCACCCAATCCCCGAAAGGTTATGTCATATAGGCCCGGTTCAAACTGGGGGTTACCTAGTACAGGGAATAAGGGAGAACTCCAGGATGGGGAAGCGGATAGGGATATGAGATGCGAGCAGATTTTGTTGGTAGTGCTAATTAGTGGATGTCGTTTGATAGTCATAGGGAGTGTCAAATAACACCAAGGGGCTCTCTGAAGAGGGACGACACTTTGGGCTTGTTCTATTTGAGGCCACAGTTTCGTCTTGTGTCTACACCAGTCTACTAGCCTACTAAGATGGATAGCATGGTAATAAGTGTGGACGTCTGGTAGCGCCAGGCCCCCCATGTAGTTTGGGAAGGAAAAGTATCTTCCTACTGATGCGGGGTCTTTTCCATGCCCAGACAAACGCTATGAATAGTGATTGCACTTGTTTAAAGTAGTTCACCGGGACATGGATGGGAAGGGCCTGCAAGAGGTAAAGGAACTTAGGGAGAACAGTCATCTTCAGAATATTGCAATGGCCAAACCATGAGTGTAGGCTGGTATTCCACTTGTCCAGAAGCTGTTTGACCGTTTTCAGGAGGGGCGGGAAGATGAGATCAAATAATTCGGTGAATTTCGGGAAGATAAACGTACCTAGGTACTTTAAAGCCATGGTAGTCCACTTTAAGTTAATGCTAGTTGGGAGGTGTTTGGGGCTGTGGCTGCAGTATACCCACCCCCATCGCTTCTGATTTGGAGAAGTTTATCTTGAGGTTGGAAAGTGTACCGTAACCTTCGAATTCGCGTAGTACGGTAGCGAAATGGTCGGGTTAGTAATCGAGAACATCATGTCATCCGCGTAAGCCGAAACCTTTTGTTGCGAGCAACCCACCTTTATCCCTGAGATGTCAGGGTTGAGCCTCACATGGCAAAGGAGGGGTTCAAGGGACAGGGCGAAAAGGAGGGGTGATAGGGGGCAGCCCTGTCTAGTCCCGTTCGTGATAGGGAATGGGTCTGGGGACACTCCACTGGCCCAGACTCTGGCCGAGGGGCCAGCGTAAACTGCGGAAATCCAATTTAGCATGTTGCTCCCAAGTCCAATATGGCTCAGGGTCGAAAACATGAATGGCCAACTAACTCTATCGAACGCCTTTTCGGCGTCCATGACTATAATTACACATGGTGTTTTGGTGGTGTTTGCTACATGCAGCAGGTTAAGGACTTTAATAGTGTTGTCCCTGGCCTCTCTCGATGGAACAAAACCCACCTGGTTCAGGTGAATCACACCGGGCAGGTGATGCTGTAATCTGAAAGCCAGTATTTTAGTAAATAATTTGAGGTCTACAGGTGATACTTGAAAAATTTGAATATTGTGCAAAAGTTCATTTATTTCACTAATGCAACTTAACCTCCCTGGCGGTTTTCCCGAATGTGGCTCGGGGTTAAAATTCAGAACCATTAGCGGTAACCCCGAGCCACACTCGGGATTACATCGCAGGATCCTGGTGTGGCTTTACTTACCTTGTCCCCGGGATCCTGCGATGTCCCCCGCTGTGTCTGCAGGCTCCGTCCTCCTCCGAAGCCTCTCCGTACCAGGCTCCGTTGCCTGCGAGCGGCGCGACGCACGGGGGCGGAGCCTGGCGGAAAATTTAAAAAAGTGTAAAATCATAACACATACAGTACTGTAATCTTACAGATTACAGTACTGTATGAAATTATTTCACATCCCTTTTGTCCCCAGTGCTTTGTCCTATGCCCTGCATGCAGTTTTATGTTATATATACTGTTCTTTCTGCCTGGAAACTGGAGATTGTCCATAGCAACCAAAAAGTGTCCCTTTACATCAAAAGTGGCTTTAGACCAGCTAGAAAACAGCGATAGTAAATTAGAACACTTGCAGAATTGAGCGATAGTGAATCGTGGGGAAATTTATTTTATTATTAATTTTTTTTTTAATTATTTATTTTTATTTATTATATTATAATTTATGTTTTTGTGTTTCAAACTTTATCATACCCGGGATATCTACTAGACTCTTGTTTGGACAGATATAAGTGTGTTATTGTTAAGAATTACAGACCTACAATATAAAACGCCAAATTTCCATGCAAAATAATTGTACTGCTTTCAGCACCTAAAATCCGAAATAATCATACCGCCAGGGAGGTTAAAAGGTGAAGCTAATATATGAGATAAACTCATTACATGCAAAGCAAGATCGTTCAAGCCGTGATTTGTCATAATTGTGATGATTATGGCTTACAGCTCATGAAAACGCCAAATCCACAATCTCAGAAAATGTGAATATTACATGCAATCAATAAAACAAGGATTGTACGTAGAACAATATCGGACCTCTGAAAAGTATAAGCATGCATATGTACTCAGTACTTGGTTTGGGCCCCTTTTGCAGCAATTACTGCCTCAGTGCGGCGTGGCATGGAAGCTATTAAGCTGTTGCACTTCTGAGGTGTTATGGAAGACCAGGATGCTTCAATAGCGGCCTTCAGCTCTTCTGCATTGTTCGGTCTCATGTCTCTCATCTTTCTCTTGGTAATGCCCCATAGATTCTCTATGGGGTTGAGATCAGGTGAGTTTGCTGGCCAATCAAGCACAGTAATCCCACGGTCATTGAACCAGGTTTTGGTGCTTTTGGCAATGTGGGCAGGTGCCAAGTCCTGCTGGCAAATGAAGTCAGCATCCCCATAGAGCTCGTCTGCGGAAGGAAGCATGAAGTGCTCCAAAATCTCCTGGTAGACGGCTGCGTTTACCCTGGACTTAACGAAGCACAGTGGACCAACACCAGCAGATGACATGGCTCCCCAAATCAACACAGACTGTGGAAACTTCACACTGGACTTCAAGCACCTTGCAGTGTGTTCCTCTCCATTCTTCCTCCATACTCTGGGTCGTTGGTTTCCAAATGAGATGCAAAATTTGCTCTTATCAGAAAAGAGGACTTTGGACCACTGAGCAACAGACCAGGTCTGTTTTTCTTTAGCCCAGGTAAGACGCTTCTGACGTTGTTTGTTGTTCAGGAGTGGCTTGACAAGAGGAATACGACATTTGAAGCCCATGTCCAGGATCCGTCTGTGTGTGGTGGCTCTTGATGCACTGACTCCAGCCTCAGTCCACTCCTTGTGAAAGTCCACAACACTTTTGAATGGCCTTTTCCTGACAATCCTCTACAGGCTGCGGTCATCCCTGTTGCTTGTGCACCTTTTTCTTTCACACTTTTCCCTTCCACATAGCTTTATATTAATGTGCTTTGATACAGCACTTTGGGAACATCCACCTTCTTTTGCAATTACCTTTTGAGGCTTTCCCTCCTTATGGAGGGTGTCAGTGATGGTTTTCTGCACAACTGTCAGGTCAGCAGTCTTTCCCATGATTGTGATTACTATTGAACCAGACTAAGAGACCATTTAAAGCAGGGATCTGCAATTAGCGGACCTCCAGCTGTTGCAAAACTACAAGTCCTATCATGCCTCTGCCTCTGGGTGTCATGCTTGTGGCTGTCAGAGTCTTGCAATGCCTCATGGGATTTGTAGTTCTGCAACAGCTGGAGGTCCACTAATTGCATATCCCTGATTTAAAGGCTCAGGAACCCTTTGCATGTGTTATGGCTTAATCAGCTGATTAGAGTGGGATATTTTGAGCCTAGAATATTGCACCTTTTCACAATATTCTAATTTTCTGAGATTGTGGATTTGGGGTTTTCATGAGCTATAAGCCATAATCACCACAATTATGACAAATCAAGTCTTGAACTATCTTGCTTTGCATGTAATAAATCTATCTCATATATTAGTTTCACCTTTTAAGTTGCATTCGTGAAATAAATGAACTTTTGCACGATATTCTAATTTTTCGGGTATCACCTGTGCGTTTAGTAGGGATATGGGATGGTAGCTTCTGCACTGAGCTGGGTCTTCACCTTCCTTCGGGATTACTGTTATTTGGGCTTGTAGGGTGGAACTATGAAACGTTTTCCGTTTACTTTTATCCAAATAAAATATCTGCTGGTGGCACTGTGCTGCTTTGGGCTGTTTGCTGCAGCTCCAGTGTCCACCAGCAGGTGTCTCCCAAGAGCCAGCAGGCTGTTAGAATCAATCAGCCACACCTGGGTTCAGCCATTAGGTGGGTATCTAAGGCTGCTCCTCCCTGAATCCGGCGCATCAAGATTTTGTTTGCGTCCTTGCTGCCAGAGATCCTGAACCTTCCTGTACCCCTCTGCCTTGCTCCTGCTCAAGTACCCAGTCATGATTCCCCCTAACTTGCATCCCCTGTACCCTTGTCAGTACATTGTATATAGTAGTACTTAGTCCATAGTTTAGTTGTTTAGTGATTTTGTTAGTAGGGTTTGGTTCTGTTTGCTGGGGTTGTTTATGTTCATGGTTTGCTTATTGCTATGTTCACTATTAATAAAGCTCACTGGTAAGGATATATACTTGTTTGTTCGGCCGTGTAACTACATACAGATTGTGGAGTGGAGAAGAGGGGTGAAGGAAGGAGAAGAGGACACAACTGTGAAAAAGTAAAGGTAGAGAGCGCATGTTAAAGAGAGGATGGAGAGCTGAATAGGGAAACAAGGTCACCTGAGGTCTGGTGTTTTGCAAAGTAGCTGCTGTTTTGTGCAATTGCTGAAGTGCAAGAGCGGAAGTGCCACTTAATTAAAGTGGATGTAAACCCGATTGATGAAATTTGAGCTGGGCACATACAGTATCTCACAAAAGTGAGTACACCCCTCACATTTTTGTAAATATTTTATTATATATCTTTTCATGTGACAACACTGAAGAAATTGCACTTTTCTACAATGTACAGTAGTGAGTGTACAGCTTGTATAACAGTGTAAATTTTCTGTCCTCTCAAACTAACTCAACACACAGCCATTAATGTCTAAACTGCTGGCAACAAAAATGAGTAGACCCCTAAGTGAAAATGACCAAATTGGGCACAAAGTGTCAATATTTTATGTGGCCACCATTATTTTCCAGCACTGCCTTAACCCTCTTGAACATGGAGTTCACCAGAACTTCACAGGTTGCCACTGGAGTCCTCTTCCACTCCTCCATGACGACATCACAGAGTTGGTAGATGTTAGAGACCTTGCGCTCCTCCACCTTCCGTTTGAGGATGCCCCACTCAACTCTGCTAGGTCAGAAATCACTCTGCATGTAGTACCGATTAGAGGTTGACAGACATGGGTTTTTCTCTGTTTTTTTTTCCCTTCATCTCATATAATCTAAAAGACGGCTACAGCGCAGACCTACATTCCCGGGAGGCTGTCATATGACGGCCTCCCCTGTGCACGCTCCCTGCGCGCGCCCTGCGCGTTGTGATCACCGAGTCTCTGAGACTCGGCTGATCGCCGATCAGTGTAAGGGGCCGGTCCCGGCCCCTTACCATGTGATCAGCTGTCAGCCAATGACAGCTGATCACATGATGTAAACAAAAGATCGGTAATCGTTTTTTTTTTTTACTCACGCTGACAGCGCGAGTAGAAAAAAAAGCCGATCACCGGATCGGATGTGAGGGACATCGGTCCCCAAGTGGAAGAGGCACATCTGCCTCATCAGTGCCCAATTAAAGTGGCACCTAACAGTGCCCACAGTGCCACCTAACAGTGCCCACAGTGCCACCTAACAGTGCCCACAGTGCCACCTAACAGTGCCCACAAGTGACACCTATCAATGCCCACAAGTACCACCTATCAATGCCCACCTGTAGTGCCAATCAGTGCCACCTGCCAGTGCTGCCCATCACTGCCACCCATCAGTGCCCATCACTGCCACCCATCAGTGCCCATCACTGCCGCCTATCAGTGCCCATCACTGCCGCCTCATCAGCGTACATCAATGAAGGAGAAAAATTACCCGTTTAAAATTTTTTATAACAAAATATAAAAAAATAAACTTTTTTTTAAAAAAAAATTCTGTTTTTTACATTTTTTTAATAAAAAGTAAAAACCGCAGAGGTGATCAAATACCACCAAAAGAAAGCTCTATTTGTGGGGAAAAAATGATAAAAATTTCATTTGGGTACAGTGTTGTATGACCGCGCAATTGTCATTCAAAGTGCGTCAGCGCCGAAAGCTGAAAATTGGTCTGGATAGGAGGGGGGTTTAAGTGCCCGGTAAGCAAGTGGTTAAATTATACATTTATTAACCGGTTCCCGACCGCCGCACAATGATGTACGTCGACAGAATTGCACAGCTACGCAAATGGGTGTACCTGTACGTCCCTTTGAATTTGCCGCCGTGCCATCGTGTGTGCCTGCCACAAGCTCCATGAGTAGGATCGCGGGTCCCGCGGACTCAATGTCTGCGGGGATACCAGCGATCGTCTCACGGAGAGGAAGAACGGGGAAATGTAAAAATGTAAACAAGCATTTCTCCATTCTGCCTAGTGACACTGATCACAGCTCCCTGTAATCAGGAGCGGTGATCAGTGATGTGTCACACACAGCCCCTCCCCCCCACAGTTAGAATCACTTCCTAGGACACACTTAACCTCTACAGCGCCACCTAGTGTTAACCCCTTCACTGCCAGTCACATTTACACAGTAATCTACGCAATTTTAATCGCACTGATCGCTGTATAAATGTGAATGGTCCCAAAAAATGTGTCAAAATTGTCCGATGTGTCCGCCATATTGTCGCAGTCATGATAAAAAATAAAAATAAAAAATAAAAAAATCGCTGATCGTCGCCATTACTTGTAAAAAAAAAAAATTAATAAAAATGCCATAAAATTATCTCCTATTTTGTAGACGCTATAACTTTTGCGCAAACCAAATGCTTATTGCGATTTTTTTTTACCAAAAATATGTAGAAGAATAAGTATTGGCGTAAACTGAGATGCTAGTGCTTAAATTTGCAGCAACGATGCCGATTAATTAAAAAGTGCCAAAAGCAGCCTATATAGTGGTCGACCTCTAGTACCTGTACTCCAGTACTCTGCTCTGCTAGGTCAGAAATCAATCTGCATGTAGTACCAGTACTCCAGTACTCGGCTCTGCTAGGTCAGACATCACTCTGCATGTAGTACTGGTACTCCACCACTCAGCTCTGCCAGGTAATGTAATATTCTGCAAGTATGTATTAGTACCCCAGTACCCAGATCTGTCAGATAATTAGTAGTAGCCAGGGCCGGCGCTACCACTAGGTGGACTAGGTGGAGGGCAGTGAGTGGAACCCGCAGGAGACTGTCAATGAAGAGAGGCAGACACCCGGAGAATGGGAGGGGATGGAGACACTGAGGAGGCAAGGCCGTCTTAATGCACGGGCAGGGGCCCGAGGTGCATGGGGAGCCCCTGAAGTCTCCATCAGACTGTGAAAATAGGAGAGCTGCCTGTCAGTAATAATAACAGCTCTGCCAGGCGCCGGCAAATACAAACTGCACTGCACATGCACAGTTTAACAGCCAGCTGGCCAGCTTGGAATGGGGCATGCTTAGAGTGCCGTCTGGTAGAAGTTGTTTATGATCTGAATCCATTGGATTCTATTTTTCTTTACAGAAGCACCTTTATTTATGAACTTTCTCGGATTGAGCACCTTTATTATATATTGCATTGTCACTTTTAATAGTGCAGCACCTTACAGAAGATCAGGTTATTGGATACTTAATGCACTGTCACTTTTGTATTTTGCACTTTATTAATTGAAGATTATTAAAGGGGTTGTAAACCCTCTTTTTTCTTTTTTTTTTAAAATAACATGTCATACTTACCTCCACTGTGCAGTTAGTTTTGCACAGAGTGGCCCCGATCCACCTCTTCTCGGATTCCCCAGCGGCGCTGGTAGCTCCTCCCTGCATCAGGTGTCCACGTCGGAGAAGCGCTGTCCTTGGTGTACACCCGTGCGGGCGCACTCCCGAGTCCTGCTTTTGCGTGTATTCACACAGAAAGCAGCACTCGGCCCCGCCCGCCGCGTCATTGGATTGGAATGATAGCAGCTGGAGCCAATGGCTGCGCTGCTATCAATCTATCAAATCAAGAGCCGAGACAACGGGCAGAGCAGTGGCGGCCTGTCCATAGGGGGCGGTCGGGCACCGCCCCCCCCCCCCCCCCAAGCTTTTGGCAAAAAAAAGAGTCACTTTAAGAGTGACCAGGTGCCGGACACACGGCGGTCTATGGGGAGCTTCCCAGCTTGCAATCAGCTGATTGCAAGCTGGGAAGCTGATTTGCCAGTGTTTAGGGCGTGTTCAGGGCGCAAGCGATGCACCCGCAAACACTCCCACTCTCCAGTGATTTGTCCCTGGCTCTTGTCCATTTTTTTCATTGGCCGGGACTGGAGGGCAACTGGGTGGTACTTTTTCAGCACTACAGCGTCACTTCCAGTTTCCCTGGAGTCAGAGTGGAGTGCGGACACTGCAGAGACTACTCGACTGCAACCTGGGACCCTGTGATGTGAGGCGGGGAACAGATGCGGCGTGTGGGTGCACAGCTGGCAGTGCTGAGCCCGAGCACAGTGTACCAGAGCAGAAGGTGAGTGCGGGGATCGGAGGTGATGTCTCTCACTGTGTCACTGTGAATGACAAAGAGGATTGCAACAGCTGAAGACAGAGTGCACCCGACTGCTGCAATTCTCTGTTTTTGCTGTTCTCAATGGCATGTCTCTCCCTCTCTGGAGGGGGGAGGGCAGTGACTGGTAGTTGTGGGGTTCCCAGACCCCAAATTCCCCCCCCCTCTGCCCTGCCCTACCACCCCCTTCACGCCCCTCAACCCTAAACAAACCCCCCCCTGCCCCCACCCTAAAACGACCCTCCCGCCTCTCTATCATAAACAAACCCCCCTCCCTGCCCCTCCACCCTAAAACGGCCCCCACCCCCTCTCCCTCCACCTGAAATAACCCCCCTCCCTGCCCCTTCACCCTAAAACGACCGCCCCGCCTCTCCACCCTAAACAGACCCCCCTCCCTGCCCCTCCACCCTAAACAAACGCTCCTCCACCCTAAACAAACCCCCCTCCATGCCCCTCCACCCAAAACAATAACCGCCCTCTCCACCCTAAACAATAACCCCTTCCCCACCTTTCCACCCTAAACAATAACCTCCCCTCCACCCTAAACAATAACCCACCTCTCCCCTAAACAATAACCCCCCTCCCCACCCTAAACAATAACCCCCTCCATGCCCCTCCACCCTAAAACGACCCCCCCACCTCTCCACCCTAAACAAACCCCCCTCCCCACCTTTCCACCCTAAACAATAACCTCCTCCCCACCTCTCCACCCTAAACAATAACCTCCCCTCCACCCTAAACAATAACCCCCCTCCCCACCCTAAACAATAACCCCGCTCCCCACCTCTCCACCCTAAACAATAACCCCCTCCCCACCTTAAACAATAACCACCTCCCCACCCTAAACAATAACCACCTCCCCACCCTAAACAATAACCCCTCCCCACCCTAAACAATAACCCCTCCCCACCTCTCCACCCTAAACAATAACCCCCTCTCCGCCTCTCCACCCTAAACAATACCCCCCTCCCTGCCTCTCCACCCTAAACAATAAACCCCTCCCCACCCTAAACAATAAACTCCTCCCAGCCTCTCCACCCTAAACAATAACCCCCTCCCTGCCTCTCCACCCTAAACAATAACCCCTCCCTGCCTCTCCACCCTAAACAATAAACCCCTCCCCACCCTAAACAATAACCCCCTCCCCGCCTCTCCACCCTAAACAATAACCCCCTCCCTGCCTCTCCACCCTAAACAATAAACCCCTCCCCACCCTGAACAATAAACTCCTCCCCGCCTCTCCACCCTAAACAATAACCCCCTCCCTGCCTCTCCACCCTAAACAATAACCGCTCCCTGCCTCTCCACCCTAAACAATAAACCCCTCCCCACCTTAAACAATAACCTCCTCCCCACCTCTCCACCTTAAACAATAACCCACCCCTCCACCCTAAACAACAAACCCCTCCCCAACTCAGCACCCTAAACAATAACCCCCTCCCTGCCTCTCCACCCTAAACAATAACCCCCCTCCCTGCCTCTCCACCCTAAACAATAACCCCCTCCCTGCCTCTCCACCCTAAACAAAAACCCCCCTCTCTGCCTCTCCACCTTAAACAATAACCCCCTCCCCACCCTAAACAATAACCCACCTCTCCACCCTAAACAATAACCCACCCCTCCACCCTAAACAATAACCCCCCTCCCTGCCTCTCCACCCTAAACAATAACCCCCTCCCTCCCTCTCCACCCTAAACAACAACCCCCTCCCTGCCTCTCCACCCTAAACAATAACCCCCTCCCTGCCTCTCCACCCTAAACAATAACCCCCTGCCTGCCTCTCCACCCTAAACAATAACCCCCTCCCTGCCTCTCCACCCTAAACAATAAACCCCTCCCCACCCTAAACAATAACCTCCTCCCCACCTTAAACAATAACCCCCCTCCCCACCCTAAACAATAACCCACCTCTCCACCCTAAACAATAAACCCCTCCCCAACTCAGCACCCTAAACAATAACCCCCCTCCCTGCCTCTCCATCCTAAACAAAACCCCCTCTCCCTGCCTCTCCACCCTAAACAAAACCCCCCCTCCCTGCCTCTCCACCCTAAACAATAAACCCCCTCCCTGCCTCTCCACCCTAAACAATAACCTCCCTCCCTGCCTCTCCACCCTAAACAATAACCCCCCTCCCTGCCTCTCCACCCTAAACAATAACCCCCTCCCTGCCTCTCCACCCTAAACAAAAACCCCCCTCTCTGCCTCTCCACCTTAAACAATAACCCCCTCCCCACCCTAAACAATAACCCACCTCTCCACCCTAAACAATAACCCACCCCTCCACCCTAAACAATAACCCCCCTCCCTGCCTCTCCACCCTAAACAATAACCCCCTCCCTCCCTCTCCACCCTAAACAACAACCCCCTCCCTGCCTCTCCACCCTAAACAATAACCCCCTCCCTGCCTCTCCACCCTAAACAATAACCCCCTGCCTGCCTCTCCACCCTAAACAATAACCCCCTCCCTGCCTCTCCACCCTAAACAATAAACCCCTCCCCACCCTAAACAATAACCTCCTCCCCACCTTAAACAATAACCCCCCTCCCCACCCTAAACAATAACCCACCTCTCCACCCTAAACAATAAACCCCTCCCCAACTCAGCACCCTAAACAATAACCCCCCTCCCTGCCTCTCCATCCTAAACAAAACCCCCTCTCCCTGCCTCTCCACCCTAAACAAAACCCCCCCTCCCTGCCTCTCCACCCTAAACAATAAACCCCCTCCCTGCCTCTCCACCCTAAACAATAACCTCCCTCCCTGCCTCTCCACCCTAAATAATAACCCCCCTCCCTGCCTCTCCACCCTAAACAATAACCCCTCCTGTGTAACAATGGGGGGTAGTGTCGAGGAAGGGGTCCTGTGTAATGATGGGGAGAGGGATGGTGGTAAGGGCAGTGGTGTATTTAGGTTTTGTGCTGCCCTAGGCCTGACTAAATGCATGCACCCCCCTAATTTAAATACGACCCACCCCATCCTGTCGAGGCCACACCCCTTTCTGTTTAAGACCCACCCTATCATCTGTAAACCACACCCCTTCCTCTTTAGGCTTATTTGGCACCTTTCAGGGGGGAACGGGTACCTGTTTCTGACAAGTACCCTCCCCCCCTTCCTGGAGACTGCGCTGTCCCCTCTGAAGTTTGCCCCCCCTCCTCCTTCCTCCACTGGGCCATTCAGAAAGTGCAACGCGCTTCGCACATGTGCAGTAGGGAACCGGTCGGTTTCCCTTACCATGAATGATAGTGGCAAAACCCGAGAGCCAATCCGAAAATCGGCTGAGGTGTCAACATCGCTGGATCCCTGAACAGGTAAGTGTCCTAATATTAAACGTAAGCAGCTACAGTATTTGTAGCTGCTGAGTTTTAATGCTATCACGGGGGGGGGTCTCACTGTGCCCATAAATTGCAGCCACTGTGCCATCAAATGCAGCCACTGTGCCATCAAATGCAGCCACTGTGCCATCAAACGCAGCCACTGTGCCCATCAATTGCAGCCTCACTGTGCCCCATCAAACTCAGCCACTGTGCCATCAAACATAGCTACTGTGCCCCATCAAACACAGCCACTGTGCCCATCAATTGTCGCCACTGTGCCCATCAATTGCCACCTTTGTGCCATCTAATGCTGCCACTGTGCCATCAAATGCAGCCACTGTGCCCATCAATTGCAGCCTCACTGTGCCCCATCAAACTTAGCCACTGAGCCATCAAACGCAGCCACTGTGCCCCATCAAACACAGCCACTGTGCCCATCAAACGCAGTCACTGTGCCCCATCAAACTCAGCCACTGTGCCATCAAACGCAGCCACTGTACCCATCAAACGCTGCCACTGTGCCCATCAATTGCAGCCACTGTGCCCATCAATTGCAGCCACTGTGCCCATCAAATGCTGCCACTGTGCCCATCAAATGCTGCCACTGTGCCCATCAAATGCTGCCACTGTGCCCATCAAATGCTGCCACTGTGCCCATCAAACGTAGCCACTGTGCCCATCAAACGTAGCCACTGTGCCCATCAAATGCTGCCACTGTGCCCATCAAATGCTGCCACTGTGCCCATCAAATGATGCCACTGTGCCCAAACGTAGCCACTGTGCCCATCAAATGCTGCCACTGTGCCCATCAAAACGTAGCCACTGTGCCCATCAAATGCTGCCACTGTGCCCATCAAATGCTGCCACTGTGCCCATCAAATGCTGCCACTGTGCCCAAACGTAGCCACTGTGCCCATCAAATGCTAACACTGTGCTCATCAAATGCTGCCACTGTGCCCATTAAATGCTAACACTGTGCCCATCAAATGCTGCCACTGCCAGTGCCCATAACACTGATATAATTTTTTCAATCATTGTACCTGCTGTCCTGGGGGTTTCCCTCGTGCTCCTCTCTCTCCTCCTCTGACATCACAGCCAGATCCCGCCCCAGGGCCGAGGAGACGATTCATTGCAGGAAAGCAGTGCAGGGGAGGGTAGGCGGAGCTTAAGGCTCCACCTGTCACCTGCTGTAATGGGGGCGTGAGTGACACACGCCGCCCCACCGCATGAGAAAAAGCCCCCCCACCCGTCTTGCCGATTCCCGGCTCCCGCCTCCCGCACACATGCAGCCCACGTCGGCTGGTGTTCTGCTCTCGGCAAGACACCGGCTTTCTGTAGCGGCGCCGCGGTGTATGGGCGTGCTTGTCAGAGAGTGGGGGGCGTGAGATACACGCCTCCACCCTCTGCCAAGCACGCCCATACACAGTGGCGCCGCTACAGAAAGCCGGTGTCTTGCCGAGAGCAGAACACCAGCCGCCGTGGGCTGCATGTGTGCGGGAGGCGGGAGCCGGGAATCGGCAAGACGGGTGGGGGGGCTTTTTCTCATGCGGGGGGGCAGCCCATTTTGCCGCCCCCCGCAAAGTGCCGCCCTAGGCCTAGGCCTTGTCGGCCTAGGCCAAAACACAGCCCTGTGTAAGGGGGATTTGTTTTGTTTAACTATGCTCCTTAAGCCCCTTTCACTGTGAACAGTCTGACCACACCCACTTTTTGGCGTGACGTGCCGCATGCTTACATCAGCCTCAAGTGTCCCTCATTCTAAAGTTGGGAGGTATGTACTCTGCCCTGGGAGGCTGGGGCTGTATACTCTGCCCTGGGAGGCTGGGGCTGTATACTCTGCCCTGGGAGGCTGGGGCTGTATACTCTGCCCTGGGAGGCTGGGGCTGTATACTCTGCCCTGTGGTGCTGTATACTCTGCCCTGTGGTGCTGGGGCTGTATACTCTGCCCTGTGGTGCTGGGGCTGTATACTCTGCCCTGTGGTGCTGGGGCTGTATACTCTGCCCTGTGGTGCTGGGGCTGTATACTCTGCCCTGTGGTGCTGGGGCTGTATACTCTGCCCTGTGGTGCTGGGGCTGTATACTCTGCACTGTGGTGCTGGGGCTGTATACTCTGCACTGTGGTGCTGGGGCTGTATACTCTGCACTGTGGTGCTGGGGCTGTATACTCTGCACTGTGGTGCTGGGGCTGTATACTCTGCACTGTGGTGCTGGAGCTGTATACTCTGCCCTGTGGTGCTGGGGCTGTATACTCTGCCCTGTGGTGCTGGGGCTGTATACTCTGCCCTGTGGTGCTGGGGCTGTATACTCTGCCCTGTGGTGCTGGGGCTGTATACTCTGCCCTGTGGTGCTGGGGCTGTATACTCTGCCCTGTGGTGCTGGGGCTGTATACTCTGCCCTGTGGTGCTGGGGCTGTATACTCTGCCCTGTGGTGCTGGGGCTGTATACTCTGCCCTGTGGTGCTGGGGCTGTATACTCTGCCCTGTGGTGCTGGGGCTGTATACTCTGCCCTGTGGTGCTGGGGCTGTATACTCTGCCCTGTGGTGCTGGGGCTGTATACTCTGCCCTGTGGTGCTGGGGCTGTATACTCTGCCCTGTGGTGCTGGGGCTGTATACTCTGCCCTGTGGTGCTGGGGCTGTATACTCTGCCCTGTGGTGCTGGGGCTGTATACTCTGCCCCGTGGTGCTGGGGCTGTATGCTTACATCAGCCTCAAGTGTCCCTCATTCTAAAGTTGGGAGGTATGTACTCTGCCCTGGGAGGCTGGGGCTGTATACTCTGCCCTGTGGTGCTGGGGCTGTATACTCTGCCCTGTGGTGCTGGGGCTGTATACTCTGCCCTGTGGTGCTGGGGCTGTATACTCTGCCCTGTGGTGCTGTATACTCTGTCCTGTGGTGCTGGGGCTGTATACTCTGTCCTGTGGTGCTGGGGCTGTATACTCTGCCCTGTGGTGCTGGGGCTGTATACTCTGCCCTGTGGTGCTGGGGCTGTATACTCTGCCCTGTGGTGCTGGGGCTGTATACTCTGCCCTGTGGTGCTGGGGCTGTATACTCTGCCCTGTGGTGCTGGGGCTGTATACTCTGCCCTGTGGTGCTGGGGCTGTATACTCTGCCCTGTGGTGCTGGGGCTGTATACTCTGCCCTGTGGTGCTGGGGCTGTATACTCTGCCCTGTGGTGCTGGGGCTGTATACTCTGCCCTGTGGTGCTGGGGCTGTATACTCTGCCCTGTGGTGCTGGGGCTGTATACTCTGCCCTGTGGTGCTGGGGCTGTATACTCTGCCCTGTGGTGCTGGGGCTGTATACTCTGCCCTGTGGTGCTGGGGCTGTATACTCTGCCCTGTGGTGCTGGGGCTGTATACTCTGCCCTGTGGTGCTGGGGCTGTATACTCTGCCCTGTGGTGCTGGGGCTGTATACTCTGCCCTGTGGTGCTGGGGCTGTATACTCTGCCCTGTGGTGCTGGGGCTGTATACTCTGCCCTGTGGTGCTGAGGCTGTATACTCTGCCCTGTGGTGCTGAGGCTGTATACTCTGCCCTGTGGTGCTGGGGCTGTATACTCTGCACTGTGGTGCTGGGGCTGTATACTCTGCACTGTGGTGCTGGGGCTGTATACTCTGCCCTGTGGTGCTGGGGCTGTATACTCTGCCCTGTGGTGCTGGGGCTGTATACTCTGCCCTGTGGTGCTGGGGCTGTATACTCTGCCCTGTGGTGCTGGGGCTGTATACTCTGCCCTGTGGTGCTGGGGCTGTATACTCTGCCCTGTGGTGCTGGGGCTGTATACTCTGCCCTGTGGTGCTGGGGCTGTATACTCTGCCCTGTGGTGCTGGGGCTGTATACTCTGCCCTGTGGTGCTGGGGCTGTATACTCTGCCCTGTGGTCCTGGGGCTGTATACTCTGCCCTGTGGTGCTGGGGCTGTATACTCTGCCCTGTGGTGCTGGGGCTGTATACTCTGCCCTGTGGTGCTGGGGCTGTATACTCTGCCCCGTGGTGCTGGGGCTGTATGCTTACATCAGCCTCAAGTGTCCCTCATTCTAAAGTTGGGAGGTATGTACTCTGCCCTGGGAGGCTGGGGCTGTATACTCTGCCCTGTGGTGCTGGGGCTGTATACTCTGCCCTGTGGTGCTGTATACTCTGTCCTGTGGTGCTGGGGCTGTATACTCTGTCCTGTGGTGCTGGGGCTGTATACTCTGTCCTGTGGTGCTGGGGCTGTATACTCTGCCCTGTGGTGCTGGGGCTGTATACTCTGCCCTGTGGTGCTGGGGCTGTATACTCTGCCCTGTGGTGCTGGGGCTGTATACTCTGCCCTGTGGTGCTGGGGCTGTATACTCTGCCCTGTGGTGCTGGGGCTGTATACTCTGCCCTGTGGTGCTGGGGCTGTATACTCTGCCCTGTGGTGCTGGGGCTGTATACTCTGCCCTGTGGTGCTGGGGCTGTATACTCTGCCCTGTGGTGCTGGGGCTGTATACTCTGCCCTGTGGTGCTGGGGCTGTATACTCTGCCCTGTGGTGCTGGGGCTGTATACTCTGCCCTGTGGTGCTGGGGCTGTATACTCTGCCCTGTGGTGCTGGGGCTGTATACTCTGTCCTGTGGTGCTGGGGCTGTATACTCTGTCCTGTGGTGCTGGGGCTGTATACTCTGTCCTGTGGTGCTGGGGCTGTATACTCTGTCCTGTGGTGCTGGGGCTGTATACTCTGTCCTGTGGTGCTGGAGCTGTATACTATGTCCTGTGGTGCTGGGGCTGTATACTCTGTCCTGTGGTGCTGGGGCTGTATACTCTGTCCTGTGGTGCTGGGGCTGTATACTCTGTCCTGTGGTGCTGGGGCTGTATACTATGTGGAGAATGATGGATGAAGGGCGCGTGATCAAGCTCACATCAAAACATGTAAAATTTATTTCAAAGGAAATAAAGAGCAGATAAAAACAGTTGAATAATACCAATACTACGTATCATGCAAACAGGTGACAAAATGTAAAAGACATCAAAAATTAAAAATGGGTTAAAAATATCGAGAGCCCATGTTAAGGCAGGTATTTAGAGTTGGCTAACGCGTTTCGAGGATGACCTCTTCATCAGAGCCTGTTTGAGAACCAGGGTGCAGTCTTTAATCGCCAGTAGGCCAAAGTGTGTACATCAACATGATGGCTAGTTGGACAAAGCGGCCTATGTGATAGTAGATGGTGTGTGGGTTCTCCTTTAAGTATGTAGAGGGATGGTTATGGGGTGGTGTGAACCTGTCACTGGCTGGGTGGAGGGGAGATCTTTTGTCTTGTAGCGCTCCTGGGAAGGTATTGTCCAGTGATTGGAGGATGGAGGGGGGTGGAAGTCTCACGGGAGAATGCTGCAGCCGTGTGTGTTCGCAGCAGTCACTCTGTCTTAAGCTCCCTCACTTAAGACAGAGTGACTGCTGCGAACACACACGGCTGCAGCATTCTCCCGTGAGACTTCCACCCCCCTCCATCCTCCAATCACTGGACAATACCTTCCCAGGAGCGCTACAAGACAAAAGATCTCCCCTCCACCCAGCCAGTGACAGGTTCACACCACCCCATAACCATCCCTCTACATACTTAAAGGAGAACCCACACACCATCTACTATCACATAGGCCGCTTTGTCCAACTAGCCATCATGTTGATGTACACACTTTGGCCTACTGGCGATTAAAGACTGCACCCTGGTTCTCAAACAGGCTCTGATGAAGAGGTCATCCTCGAAACGCGTTAGCCAACTCTAAATACCTGCCTTAACATGGGCTCTCGATTTTTTTAACCCATTTTTAATTTTTGATGTCTTTTACATTTTGTCACCTGTTTGCATGATACGTAGTATTGGTATTATTCAACTGTTTTTATCTGCTCTTTATTTCCTTTGAAATAAATTTACATGTTTTGATGTGAGCTTGATCACGCGCCCCTTCATCCATCATTCTCCACTTAGCCTACCTGACCACCCCGGGGTCATTCTCTGGGCAGCGGGACAAGCATTACCATCTCTTCTAGCTTCATTACAGTTTACAATACTACTCTTCCCAAAATCAAATCAGACCCTCACAAGCGCAGGAGTAATTTTTTTCTTGTCCACAGGCTGTATACTATGTCCTGTGGTGCTGGGGCTGTATACTCTGTCCTGTGGTGCTGGGGCTGTATACTATGTCCTGTGGTGCTGGGGCTGTATACTATGTCCTGTGGTGCTGGGACTGTATTCTCTGTCTGTGGTGCTGAGCTAAATACTCCATGACACTATAGGTGGAAAGCAAGTGGAATACAGGGGACGGAGTTTGTGGATTCAACAAGGGTGGGCTTATGAAAGGTGGAGGGGTTAAAAAGGAGGGGCAGGGCCTAGCGCCCCCCCTATCCTAAAACTTCACCAGCCGCCACTGGAGCAGAGAGGTAGAATGTGTCTCCGCCGTGGGAACGAACGGGCTCAGGTGAGTAAAACGGGGGGAGGAGTTGAGGACCAGTCAGTCTCAGAAGTTTTTCACCTTAATGCATAGGATGGCCCCGATCATCCTCTTCTGGAGTCCCTGGGGCGGCTCTCGCGACTCCTCCTCGCATCAGATAACCCCCAAGGAGAAGCGCCCTCCCGGGGGGATTACCTTGCGCGCACGCTCCCAAGTCCAGCATTCGGCATGCATAGACACGAATGCCGAACTCGGCCCCTCCCCTGGCACTCGTGTCATTGGATTTGATTGACAGCAGCGGAAGCCAAATGGCTGTGCTGCTATCAATCAATCCAATCAAGAGACAGGACCCCATGCAGAGAGGGACAGCGCATCTCCACCGAGGGAAATACGGAGCTCAGGTTAGTAAAACAGGGGGGCTGGGGGGGGCGGTCACTGCCAGAAGGGTTTACAATCACTTTAAGGTGAAAAAACACAAGGGTTTACAACCCCTTTAAAATATTATATTGCTTATTGAGCGCCACATATACCTTTATCACTGTGTGGGAACACCCTTTCATGTTGGCAGCGACTAAGCTTTATTTACATTTTTGGTTTGCGCATTAGTATATTCACTAATATAAGCCTGATTCTTTACTCTGGGATACTTTGTCCTCACAGAGCTCTATAACCTCCCCTGTACCGTGTTCCCTCCCCCCCCCCCCCCCCCCGTACTCTGCCCCCCTGTACTCTGCCCCTCTCCCCAATGTACTCTGCCCTCCTGTACTGTGCCCCTTTCCCCCTATACTCTGCCCTCCTGTACTGTACCCCTCTTCACCCCTGTACAGCTGCACGATTCTGGCTAAAATGAGAATCACAATTTTTTTGCTTAGAATAAAGATCACGATTCTCCAGTGTAACATCTTCTTTCACATTATACAAAAAATTGGGCTAACTTTACTGTTTCGTTTTTATTTTAATTCATTAAAGTGTATATTTTTAAAAATTGCGTTTGAAAAACGCTGAGCAAATATAGTGTGATATAAAATTATTGCAACAACCACCATTTCATTTCTCTAGAGTCTCTGCTGAAAAAAATATATCATGTTTGGGTGTTCCAAGTAATTTTTCTGGCAGAAAATAATGATTTTTTACTTTAAATGGTTAAACTTCCTTCATCTACCTTCTTTTCTTTGATAAAAGAATGAAAAAGATACTTTGTTTGCACTTATTTGGGTGTTGTATTAAAACTTGGCAGGCTGCCTGGATTTTGTTTTTCCAGCTGTGAAAACTCTCTGCACTTGTTAGAAAGATCGTGACATGCTGCTTTGAAGATCGGTAAGGAAAAGAGATTGCGATTTCGATTCTTCACGATTCACTCTACCCTCCTGTACTGTGCCCCTTTCCCCCTATACTCTGCCCTCCTGTACTGTGCCCCTCTTCCCCCATGTACTCTGCCCTCCTGTACTGTGCCCCTTTCCCCCCTATACTCTGCCCTCCCTCGCCTGTGTCCCTTTACCCCTATACTCTGCCCTCATCAACTGTGCCCCTCCCCCCTGTACTCTGCCCCTTCCTCCCTATACTCTGCCCTCCGGTACTGTGCCCCTCTCCCCCTCTGTACTCTGCCCTCCTGTACTGTGCCCCCCCCCGTGTACTCTGCCCCCGCTCCCCCCTATACTCTGTCCTCCTGTACTGTGCCCCTCTCTCCCCCTGTACTCTGCCCTTCTGTACTGTGCCTCTCTCCCCCCCCGTACTCTGCTCTCCTGTACTGTGCCCCTCTCCCCCTGTACTCTGCCCTCCTGTACTGTGCCTCTCTCTCCCTTTACTCTGCCCTATTGAACCGTGCCCCTCTCCCCCCTGTACTCTGCCCTCCTGTACTGTGCCCTCTCCCCCTGTACTTTGCCCTCCTGTACTGTGTGCCCCTCTCCCCCTATACTCTGCCCTTCTGTACTGTGCCTCTCTCTTCCCCTGTGCGCTGCCCTTCTGTACTGTGCCTCCCCCCCCCCTGTACTCTGCTCTCCTGTACTGTGCCCTCTCCCCCCTGTACTCTGCCCTCCTGTACTGTGCCCCTCTCCCCCCTGTACTCTGCCCTCCTGTACTGTGCCCCCCCCTGTACTCTGCCCCGCTCCCCCCTGTACTCTGCTTCTCCTGTACTGTGCCCCTCTCCCCAGTGTACTGTGCCCCGTCTCCCCCTGTACTCTGCCCTCTTGTACTGTGCCCCTCTCCCCCCTATACTCTGCCCTCCTGTACTGTACCCCTCTCCCCCTGTACTTTGCCCTCCTGTACTGTGTGCCCCTCTCCCCCTATACTCTGCCCTTCTGTACTGTGCCTCTCTCCCCCCTATACTCTGCCCTCCTGTACTGTGCCCCTCTCCCCCCCTATACTCTGCCCTTCTGTACTGTGCCTCTCTCTCTCCCCTATACTCTGCCCTTCTGTACTGTGCCTCTCTCTCCCCCTGTACTCTGCCCTTCTGTACTATGCCTCTCTCCCCCCCTGTACTCTGCTCTCCTGTACTGTGCCCCTCTCCCCCCCTGTACTCTGCCCTCCTGTACTGTGCCCCTCTCCCCCCCTGTACTCTGCCCTCCTGTACTGTGCCCCTTCCCCCCTGTACACTGCCCTCCTGTACTGTGCCCCTCTCCCCCCTGCACTCTGCCCTCCTGTACTGTGCCCCTCTCCCCCCTGTACTCTGCCCTCCTGTACTGTGCCCCTCTACCCCCCCTGTACTCTGCCACGCTCCCCCCTATACTCTGTCCTCCTGTACTGTGCCCCTCCCCCTATACTCTGCCCTTCTGTACTGTGCCTCTCCCCCCCCCCCCGTACCCCCCCGTACTCTGCTCTCCTGTACTGTGCCCCTCTCCCCAGTGTACTCTGCCCTCCTGTACTGTGCCCGTCTCCCCCTGTAATCTGCCCTCCTGTACTGTGTGCCCCTCTCCCCCTATACTCTGCCCTTCTGTACTGTGCCTCTCTCTCCCCCTGTACTCTGCCCTTCTGTTCTGTGCCTCTCTCCCCCCTATACTCTGCCCTCCTGTTCTATACCCCTCCCCCCTGTACTTTGCCCTCCTGTACTGTGTGCCCCTCTCCCCCTTGTACTCTGCCCTCCTATACTGTCCCCCTCTCCTCTGCCCCCCTGTACTGTGCCCCTTTCTTACCCCTATACTCTGCCCTCCTGTACTGTGCCCCTCTCCCCCCTGTACTGTGCCCTCCTGTACAAAAAAAGGGTCACTGCCCTTACCTATAACTGGTCTTCAAAGCAAGGAGCACTGAAAGGACAGAGACATGCTAAATAAATCCAAAGAATTTCCAAGCTCAACTTACCAACCAGCCAGTGACCAACCGAATTAGCCTTTCTAACAGTATGCATTAAAAACAGGGGTTTAGTTGCACACATTTGCAAATACATGTGTAAGCTGCAGGCCCCGTCAAGGCACCCTGTATGCTGCAGACCCTAACTCTAAATTTGAAGAGTCTCTACAGTGGAAGCACATGTATGCCGATGGATAGATGAAGGGCAGGTGACTGGAGGGAGCCCAACCCTCCTTAAAGGGGCAGGAACACACTAGATACCCAGCACATTGCACAATGGCAGCAAAGGTGTTAGTGCATCCCCTGTACTCTGCTCTCTTGTACTGTGCCCCTCTCCCCCTGTACTCTGCCCTCCTGTACTGTGCCCCCCCATACTCTGCCCCTCTCCCCCCTATACTCTGCCCTCCTGTACTGTGTGCCCCTCTCCCCCTTGTACTCTGCCCTCCTATATTGTGCCCCTCTGGCCCCCTTACTCTGTCCCCCTATACTCTGCCCTCCTGTACTGTGTGCCCCTCTCCCCCTGTACTCTGTGCCCCCCCCCCCCCCTTGTACTCTGCCCTCCTATATTGTGCCCCTCCCCCCCTTTACTCTTCCCTCCTGTACTGTGCCCCTCTCCCCCTGTACTCTGCCCTCCTGTACTGTGCCCCTCTCCCCCCCCCCCCTGTACTCTGCCCTCCCGTACTGTGCCCTTCAGCCAAGTATAGTGCCAACACTGACTGCAGCGATGTACAAGGACAGCAAGAGCCTTCCCCACTCTACCCATATAAATGTCTATACAGTGTCAACATCTTCTACAGCACAGTGCAGGGACATTTATTCCTTCAGTGACACCACATATGCAGGTGCATTTCTACCTAAGACCCTGTTCACCCATACTGTAGTCACCTGTGTTTTAAAAATTATTATTTTTTTGTGTGGAGGCTGGTCTTGCCTAGGGCACAAATTAGTCTAGAACTGGCCCTGGTAGTATCAGTACTCATATATCCATCCCTGCAGGTGAGGAATACTCTGCATGTAGTATTAGTACTCCAGTACTCAGATCTGTCAGATAAATAGTAACAGTACTCATATACCCATCCCTGCAGGTAAAGAATACTGTGCAATGTAGTATTAGTACTCCCCAGACACTGACCTTCTGCCAGGATCTGTGAATGAACTCCAGGGGTTCTCTCCCCATCTGTAGAGCTGCCCCCAGCCAGGGGATCCATCCCCGTATACAGGGAGGAGGAGGAAGCCCACTCTGCCGGGTTCTGATCAGTAGGGAACCTACCAGCAGCCCGGCCAGGAGCCCCAGCAAGATCCCCACCGCGGAGCGCAGCTCCATCATCCGATCCTCCTCCATCCTCCCCCCCTGAGACACCTGTCATCCCCGGACAGAGTACCGCCAGTACAGAGCAGGGGGGGGCGGGGCCACACAGACTAGAGCCCTCCCGAATGTCAGAGGAGCGGGGCGTGTCTAAGAGAGGGAAATCCCGGCCAGCCAATGGGATAGATGAGAGGTATGTACTTACCAATCAGAAGTGTGGGCTGGGCACATGGGCGTGTTAGAAGGCGTGTCTATGGGCGGTTAAATCACGGAACATTCAGAGAGTGAATATTCCTACTCGCAAATCAGAAATGTGGGCTGGGCACATGGGCGTGTCTGTGGGAGGGTAAGTCATGGGTAGCTCCGCCCACCCCACTAACACGCCCCGAATCGCGCATGCACGAATGTTCTGTCCATGATCGAGAAAAATGATGGACTCGAGCGGGCAGGCAGAGAGTTGGTGGGAGGGGGAGATAGAGCGGATCTTGGAGAGGGGAGCGGGCCCCCAGTGCATAGCACTGTCTATGTACATTGTTCTGCCATCAAACGTATATTCACTGTGCCCGTCAAACGCAGCCACTGTCCCCATCAAATGCATCCACTGTGCCCGTCAAACGCAGCCACTGTCCCCATCAAACGCATCCACTGTGCCCATCAAACGCAGCCACTGTGCCCATAAAACGCAGCCACTGTGCCCATCAAACGCAGCCACTGTGCCCATCAAACGCAGCCACTGTGCCCATCAAACGCAGCCACTGTGCCATCAAACGCAGCCACTGTGCCCATCAAACGCAGCCACTGTGCCCATCAAACACATTCACTGTGCTCATCAAACGCAGCCACTGTGCCCATCAAACGCAGCCACTGTGCCTATCAAACGCAGCCACTGTCCCCATCAAACGCATCCACTGTGCCCATAAAACGCAGCCACTGTGCCCATCAAACGCAGCCACTGTGCCCATCAAACGCAGCCACTGTGCCACCAAACGCATCCACTGTGCCATCAAACGCAGCCACTGTGCCCATCAAACGCAGCCACTGTGCCCATCAAACACATTCACTGTGCTCATCAAATGCAGCCACTGTGCCCATCAAACGCAGCCACTGTGCCCATCAAACGCAGCCACTGTGCCCATCAAACGCAGCCACTGTGCCCATCAAACGCAGCCACTGTGCCCATCAAACGCAGCCACTTTGCCCATCAAACGCAGCCACTATGCCCATCAAACGCAGCCACTGTGCCATCAAACGCAGCCACTGTGCCATCAAACGCAGCCACTGTGCCCATCAAACACATTCACTGTGCTCATCAAACGCAGCCACTGTGCCCATCAAACGCAGCCACTGTGCCTATCAAACGCAGCCACTGTCCCCATCAAACGCATCCACTGTGCCCATCAAACGCAGCCACTGTGCCCATCAAACGCAGCCACTGTGCCCATCAAACGCAGCCACTGTGCCACCAAACGCATCCACTGTGCCATCAAACGCAGCCACTGTGCCCATCAAACGCAGCCACTGTGCCCATCAAACACATTCACTGTGCTCATCAAATGCAGCCACTGTGCCCATCAAACGCAGCCACTGTGCCCATCAAACGCAGCCACTGTGCCCATCAAACGCAGCCACTGTGCCCATCAAACGCAGCCACTTTGCCCATCAAACGCAGCCACTATGCCCATCAAACGCAGCCACTGTGCCATCAAACGCAGCCACTGTGCCATCAAACGCAGCCACTGTGCCATCAAACGCAGCCACTGTGCCATCAAACGCAGCCACTGTGCCCATCAAATGCAGCCACTGTGCCATCAAACGCAGCTACTGTACCCATAAATTGCTGCCAGTGTGCCCATCAATTGCCACTACTGTGACCATCAATTGCCGCTACTGGTGACAGGTAACAATCAGGTGACAGGTAACAGACCTGAGCACCTGATTGGCTGAGAGGCGGTTCAGTGTTAGCAGAGCAAATTCCTTCACTTTGCTAACACAATGCTGAGTGAACAGCGAATGCACAGCATGGCGCCCGCTGTTCACCTTTTTGGGCATCTATTAGAGCCTATGGCTCTAATCAGGTGCTTCCAAAAACACCCCTGCCTCTGTAATTCAGGTGCCTGGCACCCAAAAAGGGGCCGGACACCTGAATAAGGGGAGTCAGCGGCGACCATAGATCGATTCATGCAATAAATGAATCGATCTATGGTGATAGAGTGGTGCCAGGAGAGAGGGGGTGGCACCCATGCGCCCCTTATGGACGCACCGCCACTGCGAGTCTGTGTACTCTTTGTTCTTTTGAAAAGTGTGTTGTAGATAGAGCATGTCAAGCCATAGCTGTGCTCCCTGGGGATATGCTGATCGCCCATCCGTGCTGCTGGAGGGAGCCCAGACAACTATAAATGAGGGACCTGCAGACTTGGTCATAGTGAGTGAGACCATCCCATATCACACTCCATCTTCCCCGAGGTCTGGGACCCTCCCGAGGACAGGGACCCCCCCCCCCCCCGAGGACAGGGACCCGCTTCCCTCCCCTGAGAACAGGGACCCCCTTCTCCCCCCTGAGGACAGGGAAACCCTTCTCCCCCCTGAGGACAGGGACTCCCTTCTCTCCCGGGGACAGGGACTCCCTCCTCTCCTGGGGACAGAGTCCCTCCTTCTCCCCTAAGGACAGGGGCCCTCTTGGTTACTCACCTGGGGACAGGGACCCCCTTTTCCCCTGGAAACAGGGAACCTCTGGGCCACTCACCTGGGGAAAGGAACTCCTTCTCTCCTGGGTACAGGAACCCCCTTCTCACCTTCATCTCACCTAGGGACCCCATCTTCTCTGGGGATCCGGACCCCACCTCTCCTAAGAAAGGAACCTGATCACAGGGCTGTCTTAAAGCATGGGCATCCCTGGGCACTGCCCAGGGGCCCAAGGTGCATGGGGGCCCCATGAAAATCTTGCATTACATCATACTTTATGGGACAGTCACGCTTTTTTTTTAAGCTGTCCCAAAATGGCAGTGTTCTGTGCAGATTCCTGGAATCTGTACTGTGCCCTCCTGATCCCAGTATTGTGCCCATCTGCTTTCCCACCTGTACTGTGCCCTTTGTGTTGATTAGTCTTTCACTTATGGCATGTTTAATTGTCTAAAATCAATTTTATTGAATGTACTAATAAATATATGTTTAATTCTATCAACTATTTATATTTTCTCTTGAAAGTAGGTGTATAAATTGGGGCAGGCTGGTAAGGGCCCCACTGCATTACTTTGCCCAGGGGCCCATGACGCTATTAAGACAGCCCTGCCTGATCACCCTGTGTGTCCCAACCTCACTGCCCTGCCTACCATGTGTCCTGTGTGAGGGCCCTCCTGTGACAGCTCTTATCAGGACTTCATCCCACTGTGTGATCCCCCTACATGACCGACCCCTCTGTGTGCACCCCTTACATTGGGAACCCCTCTGTTTGCTCCCCCTACATGTCTGTATACTCTGACCGCCACCTGTACTATTTCCACATCCTCTGACTACCTCCTGTATCCTGTCCGCCATCCTCTGACCACCTCCTCTATCCTGTGCACATGTTCTGACCACCTCTTGTACCATGTCTGAAGCCTCTAACCATCTCTTGTATCCTAACAAGGAAAAGAACCCTGCGAACCACAACAATGTTATGCCAAATAGCTAACACTACTCAGCTGTAGGGGTGCTGAAATTAATCGTTGCATCGATGCATCGCGATTCGGGTGTCCCCGATGCGGCATAGATGCATAAAACCCCGAAAATCGATGTTCGGTGACGTCATTAGTAGCCCCGCCCATCCCGGGAAAGCGCTCGAGAAATTTTTTAAAACGTCTTTATTTTAATAAATATATTACAATGGATGGTGTGCCCCCGCTGTATGTGCTTTTTTAAAAAACAATGTCACTTCATACCGAACTTCGCCGGTAAACGATCATGTGACGCCCGCCCCGCCCCTCTCCGCTCTTCTCTTCGCTCTCCGCTTCCGTCTCCTGAGTCCTGACGTCAGCGGGGATTTCTCAGTCCCGCCCGCCTCTCTTCTGATACGATAACTATAGTCAGCGGGCGGGACTGAGAATTCCCCGCTGACGTCAGGACTCAGGAGACACGTGAGCGGAGAGGGAAGAGGAGCGTGGAGAGGGGCGGGACGGCCGGCAGTCACATGATCGTATACCGGCGAAATTTGGTATGAAGTGACATCGTTTTTTAAAAGCACATACAGCGGGGGCACACCATCCTTTGTAATATATTTATTAAAAGAAAGTAATTGGGGGGGGTCAGTGATGGCTGCATTTAATGGGCACAGGTGGCTGCGTTTGGGCACAGGTGGCTGCGTTTGGCGGGCACAGGTGGCTGCGTTTGGCGGGCACAAGTGGCTGCGTTTGGGCACAGGTGGCTGCGTTTGGGCACAGGTGGCTGCGTTTTGCGGGCACAAGTGGCTGCGTTTGGGCACAAGTGACTGAGTTTGGGCACAGGTGGCTGCGTTTTGGCACAGGTGGCTGAGTTTGGCGGGCACAAGTGGCTGCGTTTGGGCACAAGTGGCTGAGTTTGGGCACAGGTGGCTGCGTTTTGGCACAGGTGGCTAAGTTTGGCGGGCACAAGTGGCTGCGTTTTGGCACAGGTGGCCAAGTTTGGCGGGCACAAGTGGCTGCGTTTGGGCACAAGTGGCTGAGTTTAGGCACAGGTGGCTGCGTTTTGGCACAGGTGGCTGAGTTTGGCGGGCACAAGTGGCTGCGTTTGGGCACAAGTGGCTGCGTTTGGGCACAGTGGCTGCGTTTGGGCACAGGTGGCTGCGTTTGACGGGCACAAGTGGCTGCGTTTGACGGGCACAGATGGCTGCGTTTGACGGGCACAGATGGCTGCGTTTGACGGGGGAGGTTCAGTATTTTTCAGTTTGTTTGCGCCCCCCAAAAAAATTTTGAGCACCAGCCGCCACTGGTCCAGCACAGAGACAGTACAGGGAACTTCACAGGGCTGTTTGTCATCTGTGGATTCTATCCCTTCTGACCTCCCAGCAGCAGTGTGTGTGAATCTCTGTACCCTGTAGTGCACCGGATTACTGCACTTTTTAGGGAGTGAGGTTATTTTTAATTCAAAACGGAGTTCCAGTCAATTTTTTGTTTATTAGAAGTCAGCAGCTACAAAAAAAGTGCATCTTCTGACTTTTAATAAAAAGACACTCACCTGTCCCACAATCCAGCGACGTGGCCACCCAAACCCTCCCTTCTTTCCCCCGCCTGTCCACAGCGCTGGCAATACTACTGTGGGCATCCAGCTGTGACAGCTTGCAGCTTCACAGCCGGGTGCGCATGTCTCACTGCGCTGTCCTGCATAGCCGGGCAATCTTTTGGGAACTGTGATGTGTCCCAGAAGATTGCAGGGTGGAAGGGCCACCTAGGCGGCCCAAGCGGAAGTGGGCGCTCGTCGGTAATCGTGATGCATTGTGATGCATCGCGGAATCGAATCGAATCGAATCGTTGACCAGATAATCGTAATCGAATCGAATCGTGAGACCAGTGAAGATGCGCAGCCCTACTCAGCTGCAGGCGCAGATCACGTTTCATATATGGTGCAAATAATACAAAGGAAAATATACGCTGCGCTAGAGTGAAGTGTATAAGTCTAGAATCTCTTGAATCTAAAAATATGTGCAAATAAAATAATCTCTCTGAGTGAATCAAAAAGTGACAAATCCAAAAATCCAAAATTTATAAATGTATGCATATGTAAATTATCAATAAATATAAACCAAACACATTAAAGCGCAACGTGCATAAAAAATATTAGAGTGCATACAGAGGTATTCAAAAGGTGCTAAGTGGTCCACAAATTGACGTGAACAACAGTCCTGATAAATAATATTAAAAGTGATTGGTGATGAATAAAATCCTGTGAATCAATATCAAAAAAATGTGTATAATAAGTGTCCGTTGATAGTGTTTTCCAGCATGCTCATAATAATCCTTGGTGCTGCAAACCATGCTCTGGTGTAATTCAGTGTCCCCCCCCCCCCCCCCCCAGGTAATTCTGCTCACCTCAGAGCGTGTGACTCAGCTGCTACACTGAGTCAATACACGCTAAGGAGCCATCCCCGGGCTCTGTGCTGATTACCAGATGTCAGTCTCCAATGCAGTTCCACAGATATATACAAAAGAAAAAACTCGATAGTGTGATATCGTTTTGTAAATTTATTAAATAAAATACACTCCCCACAATGGGGTACTCACACTATCCCGGTGCGTCAGTGCACCGCTCTATTCCAAGCCTTCAAACAGTAACCAATGTAAGGGTATGGTATGCGTCCCAAATCATACAGGCTCTCAGCTGCTCGCTCCGTCATGGCCCTACACTACGCGTGTTCGACACAGGGATCACGTGTCTTCATCAGGGGGATATGACTGGACAGACGCACAACAGTTTAAATATAGTCCTCGCGGCCATTTTGCCATGGACCGCAGACACTCTAGTGCTAGGCTCCATACCTCACCAGAGCGCTGAATGCTCAAATCAAACCACGGAAGATGACTAATAGTAAACAAACCATTCACAAGGTGAAATGACTATTATATACAGATATCGGTGAATGACTTAAATGGGAGATAATGTATAAGATCAAATAAAGTTACTACTCTATTCCAGGACGAAGCATAATGTTCAGCATACCATACCTCATTACCATACAATACATGGAAATGCCTGGCTTTAATATAACATATTGTGAGTGCATAAATAAAAAAAAATAAAGAGTCAAAACAAATACATAAAATCAGATGAATCACTACTATATATATATATATATATATATATATATATATATATATATATATATATATATATATATATATATATATATAGTATATATCCCTAAAAACCAACATGCATCTATTCCAGAAATAGCAATGATCAGTCAAACAAATCAGTATAGTGTCATGTATGCTGAGATAAAAGTATCGTAATATCTTAGAGCGATAAACAATGCATATAAATATTATAAAATATACAAGTAAAAAATTTATATTTATTAATGTACAATCCTAATTGGCCACGAGACGGTCAACCGACCGATAAACTGACGTGTATGATAAAACCACAAGCTAACATCATATCTAATTGAAAAAAATATATTAAAAAAATAAATAAAATAAAAGGCATAACTTTATTAACTTACTTAAAATGACCAGATACATATATGGCCTGTCCACATATTGCTAGCTTAATGGATCATATGAAGCAAGAACCATATCTAAAACTATTCGGGGTTCAAGCTATGCGCAAAAACACATATTACACCACTTAGGGTGCAAAAATACTATGCGCACACCAGGTGGAAAATTTACGGTAGGCAAAAATATATCCCCCCATCCGAAGTGTATGAGATACCCTAGAACAAACGGATCTAAATTTATAAAATATATATATATATATATATAAATGAATATGTATATAAACGTATATAATAGGAAGATGGGAAAAGGACCCCCCGGTTAATTACCACCAAGAGGTTAGAAATTACTGAGAAAACACCTGAGATCGAACTCTTTGTTCAACCCATTAGGTGACAATGAGCCAAGCTGGTGTATCCACCAAGATTCACGCTTGCTGATTTTTCTAATATAATTAGAGCCCCTCCAATGACGTTTTGGCGCCTCTATACCCCAAAATTGTATTCTTGCTGTGCTCTGATTGTGTACCTCCTTAAAATGTATGGATAGGTAATGTTTATCAAATCCTTTACGTATGTTTCTAACATGTTCTTCCATTCGATCCTTTAGAGCCCTTGTGGTGCGACCAACATATATAAAATTGCAGGGACATTTTACCACATATACAACACCCACAGTATTACAAGAAATAAAATCCCTGATGGTGTACATTTGATCGGTGTGAGGGTTATGGAATTCTTTTACCCTCTTGGTGTTGGTTGGAACTCTTATGCAACTATAGCATCTTCCACAACCATAAAAGCCCTTTAGGTCCCAAAACATTTTGGGCTTCGAAAGGGGTGGTTCTACAACATTATGTACCAGTTTGTCACGTAAGCTTGGTGCTATTTTATAAATGATTTTTGGCTTATCTGATAGCGAACCCCTAAGATGGATATCTTGCTTTAGCACATTTGAATATTTTTGTATGATCCTTTCCACCTCTTTACTTTGCAGACTATAATCAAGAAGTATGCATGCGCCCCTATCCTCACCAGTTCCTCTGGTTTCCATTTTATCCACCAATAAATCTTCTCTATTTAGATTCCTAACCTTAATTCTTTCATTTTCAAGAAACTCTTTGTGATATCCTTTGTCCATAAACATTTTGCTCAACCTATCAGATTGGGCCTCAAAATCTCCATCCTGTGTGCAGTTTCTCCGCATTCACATGAACTGACCTCTGGGTATATTGTCCAGCCACCGTCTAAAATGGCAACTTGTGATGGGTATATACGAGTTGCGGTCAGTTGCCTTGAAAAAGGACTTGGTTTCAATGCCTCTTACAGTATTATGTATCTCTAAATCAAGGAAATGTATCTTATCCCTACTGATGTCCCAAATTAGAGAGATATTGCGATCATTATCATTCATAGACTCTAATAACCTCATCAGTGACTCCATACTTCAATAAATAATCCAAAAATCGTCTATAAACCTTTTATATAATAGGATGTCCCTATGCTCCTCACTACGAACAGTTTCTGCCTCCCACTTGGTCATATAGATGTTCACCACACTAGGGGCGAATTTTGCGCCCATAGCGACGCCCCTTGTTTGTAAATAAAATGTATTATCATACCAAAAGAAATTATGTTGCAAACAAAAGTCCAAATATTTAAAAATAAACTTCTGTAGATTTTCCTCCATCACATCATCGCCATTCTCTAAAGCCCATTTGACCGCATCTAAGGCCCCCTCATGGTCAATATTAGTATAAAGCGAAGCTACATCACCTGTAGCCATAATTATATTATCATCTATTATGCATTCACTTAGTAGTTGTAAAGTATGTTTAGTGTCTTTGAGAAAAGCGTGCGTATTCCTCACTAAAGGCTGTAGATGGAGATCGATGTATTCTCCCAGTCTAGATGTTAAAGGACTCAATCCCACTCATCATAGGTCTTCCGGGGGGATTGATGCTATTTTTACGAATCTTCGGTAGATAGTATATTACCGGAATCTTGCTAACCGTAGGAAGCAGATATTTAGCCTCTTGTTTACTGAGAAGTTTGTTATCTGCACCATATTGTATAATGAGCTCCAATTCATTCCTAAAGGACTTGGAGGGGTTTGCATTTTATAATTGATATGTATCCCTATCATTTAATATTCTATCCATCTCCTCTTTCTATTGTTCCAGCGATAATACAATACCCCCCCTTTGTCCGCTGGTCGGATCACTATGTCACTATGTCGGTTCTACTTTCTAATAATTCCATACCTTTTTTAAGGTCCCTTTGCTCATATACCTTCTTAATAGGTAACTATTCTAATTCAGTAATCATTCATTTCTTGAAGAGGTCCACATATTTGTTATTGGCTATGTGGGTGTTAAATATAGAGTTATTTCTTAAACTAGTGAATTTGTTGTCCATAGTTGCTCTTTCAACCGGATTGAGGGCATAGTACTTTTTAATATTTAATTTTCTAATAAATTTCTGCACTCCAACATAAAGTTTCAAATTTATTGGGGCCCTTTTTTGGCGCAAATTTTATACCCTTATCTAAGGTTAGTATCTCCTCCCTTGACAATTCGATTCCATTTAATTTGTAAATCCCATCTCCTAATCTTCCCACCTTCTTTTTTTGTTTTTACTCTTCCCTCCCTTTTTCTGGGTTTCTTACTTCCTGAGTGGACTCCACCCTGCCTTTCCCTAAAAAAGACCTATCCAGGTGCTGGTCTCCATTATATTCCAAAGGTTGATAACTATTGTAGACGGGTACCCCATATTGATCCTGTGGTGATTTTTCGTATCTCACTCGCTGAGGTTTGGGTGAATAATAGGCTCCACCCCTTCGGGTATCATCATTCAACTGTTGAGCGTCCGTCCAATCATATCCCCCTGATGAAGACACATGATCCCTGTGTCGAACACGCATAGGGGAGGGGCCAGGATGGAGCGAGCAGCTGAGAGTCTGTCTGAGTTGGGACGCATACCATACCCTTACATTGGTTACTGTTTGAAGGCTTGGAATAGACCGGTGCACTGCCGCAACGGGATAGTGTGAGTACCCCATTGTGGGGAGTGTATTTTATTTAATAAATTTACAAAACAATATCACACTATCAAGTTTTTTCTTTTGTATATATCTGTGGAACTGCATTGGAGACTGACATGTGGTAATCAGCACAGAGCCCGGGGGTGGCTCCTGAGCGTGTATTGACTCATTGTAGCAGCTGAGTCACACGCTCTGAGGTGAGCAGAATTGCCTGGGGGGGGCCACTGAATTGCACCAGAGCATGATTTGCAGCACCAAGGATATTATGAGCATGCTGGAAAACACTATCAACAGACACTTATTATACACATTTTGTTTAAATTGATTCACAGGATTTTATTCATCACCAATCACTTTTAATATTATTTATCAGGACTGTTGTTCACGTCAATTTGTGGACCACTTAGCACCTTTTAAATACCTCTGTACGCACTTTAATATTTTTTATGCATGTTGCACTTTAATGTGTTTGGTTTATATTTATTGATAATTTACACATGCATACATTTATATGTTTTGGATTTTTGGATTTGTCACTTTTTGATTCACTCAGAGAGATTATTTTATTTGCACATATTTTTAGATTCAAGAGATTCTAGACTTATACACTTCACTCTAGCGCAGCGTAAATTTTCCTTTGCATCTCTTGTATCCTGTCTGCAATCTCTGACTATCTCTTGTCTTCTATCGTGTCTGCAGTCTCTTAGGGGGAGTCTGGAGAGGAATCAAGAGTGAGAGCATCACCGGGATTGGGATTACGGGAGGAGTCAGACATGTATGGACTGTGGAGAAGAGACTATAGAATAAAACCCAGAGCCAACAACCTGGAGCCGTATAACTGAGCCCTGCACGCTGCTCCGAAGAGGTCAGTGACAGTGCCGTCAGGCCAGTCTGAGGGGGGTCACTGATGTAAGGGGGGGGGGGTGAATACAATTATGTAAGAGGGCACTAATATAAAGGTTTCCCCTTATCTCAGTAACAACCCCCCTCCTTACCTTAGTGTGTTCACTCTGTGGAAGGTGGTCTCTGGTCACCAGAGTTTCCCCCACATCACATTTCCCGAAATTCCCCTTTTCATCAGAGTCGGGTGGATTCCCCCTTACAGTGCAAGGTAACTCAGATGTAAAGGAAAATGCTGCAGAGCATGATCTAAGGAGGAACTCTGATGCAAGGGGTGCTCTGGTCACCAGAGACCACCTTATATCAGAGCCCACTGAATTCCCATTTACATCAGAGTTCCCAAATACATCAGGGTCTGCAGCATTGCCCTTTACATCAATGTTCCTCTTTAAATCAGGGTTCGCAGAGTTCCTCCTGTAAGTTTAGAAGAGATGGAGGCCCAGAGACATGTCCAGGGAACACAGAAGATACATGGGTTAGATTAGAAGGGATGGAGGCCCGGAGACATGTCCAGGGTACACAGAGGATACATGGGTTAGATTAGAAGGGATGAAGGCCCAGAGACATGTCCAGAGTACACAGAGGATACATGGGATAGATTAGAAGGGATGGAGGCCTGGAGACATGTCCAGAGAACACAGAGGATACATGGGTTAGATTAGACGGGATGGAGGCCCAGAGACATGTTCAGAGAACACAGAGGATACATGGGTTAGATTAGAAGGGATGAAGGCCCGGAGACATGTCCAGAGAACACAGAGGATACATGGGTTGATGGCAGAACAATGTACATAGACATAGTGCTATGCACGGGGGGCCCGCCCCCTCTCCAAGCTTCGCTCTATCTTCCCTCCCACCAACTCTCCGCCTCTGCCCGCCCGCTTGATACCATAATTTTTCTTGATCATGGACATAACATCCGTGCATGCGCGATTCAGAGCCTGTTAGTGGGGTGGGGTGGGCGGGGCTGGTGCGCACATTATAACCATCTCTCCGCCTCCCCCAGCTTGAGTCCATACTTACTCTCAACTTGCAAATAGTTCCAGCGCATGCGCGATTAAGGGCAGTGAAGTCGTGCATGCGCGGTAAAGCCACGCCAACAGCTGTGCGAGTGATGGAGCCGCACCGTAAGTGACGTGGTCCAGCTTCTGTATAAGTCGAGAGATTTTTTAGATCAGGAAAACCCATCTCCCCTGGGGCCTGGGACCCGGGCCAGCTTTTGACTGCTGTGTTGCCTTTTAGGTTCTTTTGGGGTCTTTTTCCTTGCAGCTTTTTAACTTTAACCTTTTTCTGGCACTTTTTTTGTTTAATATATTTTTATTAATGACAGGAAAGTCCCATGTACATATAGAGGTACCCATCACATGCTTGGGCATAAAGAAAACATACATGAAATGGTACAGATTCCAGATTATACTGAGGTATAATAGAGAGATATGTATGCAGGACATGGGTAACCAAAAAAAACAAAAAACCTAAAATATATCATTTGAAACAGGACCTAATCCTGACAAATTTTTCACTTATATAAACTTCTAAAAGATTAAAAGTAAGAGAGAGAGATAAAATAGAGAAAAGAAGAAGAAAAACAGAGGGATGAGGCAAGATGGGAAGGGGGGGGGGGAGGAGGGTTAGGAAGGGTGTCCACCTCAGTCAGAGTATTGCATTTTAATATACGAGCACATTACTTGTCTAAAGCCATAATTTCCGCGTACGCCGCGGAATACTTGAAGGCGAACCACTGGGACCATATTTTCCTCCCCAAGTCTGATTTATTTCTGAGGGAAAAGGTTAAATCCTCCATATAGTATGTGTGGTCTACCTCGCATAACCATTGGCGCAGGGAAGGTATTTTGGAAGTTTTCCAGTACCTAGGAATGAGGGCTTTAGCAGCGTTTAACAAATGTGGTGTGATGGATTTTTTATATGGTCCCACTGGTTCGTCTGTACAATGCAATAATACCTGCCAGGGGTCATTAGGAATCTCCGGACCCTGGATTTCTTTTATCCAATGGAGGATGGTGAGCCAGAAGGGCCTAATAAGAGGGCAGGACCACCAGATATGAGCATGCGTCCCTCTCTCTCCACAACCCCTCCAGCAGAGAGGTGAATCCTGAGGAAATAGCTTGTGTAGTACAGCAGGAGTGTAGTGCCACCTGGTTAAGAGTTTATAATTAACTTCAGCTGTTTTCGAGGATATAGATGATGTGTGAGAGAGTAGGAGGATAGAAGACTTCTGGGTTTCCGTTAGGGTCTTAAGGAGATCTTTCTCCCAGTTGCGAAGGAAGCTAGGGTATCCTATGGTGCCCAATGATCTTAGTGATTTATAAAAGTAGGAAAGGGGTTTCTCCATTGGGCGGTCATCTACAAAGGCTGCCTCAATCACCGTCAGGCTAGATACATCGCGCAATGGTTTAGGGAGGGATTTAATGAAGTCAGATAATTGTAAATATCTCCATAGATCCATAAGCGGTGGGTTCGGAACCGATGAGAGCGCGGATAGGGGTAAGATGTCAGAGTCTTTTGTGACTTGATGTAGTAAGACTGAGTTCCCAAGATTCCAGGAGTGTAATCTGGGGTCAATGTTCCCCGGAGGGAAATACATGTGACCAGTTATTGGCATGAGGGGGGAATTGCATTGCCAAGCGTGCTTTTTACTTAGTAAGTCCCAGACCCTTAGAGTATAACACGTGAGAGGAGATGCTTCTACTGATAAATGCCTGGTTTTCTTCGGTATCCAGATTAGGGGGTAAAGGTCAGAGCCCCCCAATGCAACCTCAAGTGACACCCAGAGTTTTGAAACCTTATGATATTTCCAATCTGAGATTCTAGATAAAATAACTGCCAAAAAGTATTGTTTAATGTCTGGAAGGGCCAGACCTCCCTCCGCCTTTGATCTAGTAAGAAGCGATCTGGACAATCTGGGACTACGTCTACCCCAGACATATCTGCAAATCATAGTTGTTATACGCTTAAAGTACTCAGCAGGAATTTGAAACGGTATCATTTGAAACAAGAAGAGCAGCCTGGGCAGTATGTTCATTTTTACCACTCCAATCTTCCCCAACCACGAGTGCGCAATTTGAGACCATTTTTGGAGATCGGATTTGATCGAGTTTAAAAGAGGCATAAAGTTGGTTTGGAATAAAGAGGACAGTGAGGGAGTAAGGAATATACCTAGATATTTCATGGCTTTTTTTTGCCAACTAAAAGGGAAAGATTCCTGTAGGTGGGTCACGGTTTCTTTGGGGACTGAGATGTTCAAGATTTCAGATTTTGTCATGTTAATCTTAAAGTTTGAAATTTGGTTAAAGGTCGAAAAGGCCTGCATTAAATTAGGAAGGGTAATTCTGGGCTGTTGAACGTAAAACAAAATATCGTCCGCATATGCGGCGTACTTATGCTCAAAAGAGCCCACAGTAATGCCGTGTATGTTCGGGTTGTGTCTTATAGTTGATAAAAAGGGTTCTAACGAAAGGGCAAATAAAATCGGTGAAAGGGGGCATCCCTGACGTGTACCGTTATGTAGTACGAAAGGGTCACTAAGAGTGCCATTAATTCTAAGTTGGGCTGTAGGATAGTTATAGAGGGCTGCTATTTGGTTCAGGAGAGAGGGGCCAAGTCCCAGATGAGCCAGGGTCGCCATTAGGAACTCCCAGTCCACCCGGTCAAACGCCTTCTCGGCATCCGTTGACAGCAGCAGGGTGGACTGGGAGGACCCACGCACATGGGCAATCAGGGAAAGGGTACGCAAAGAATTATCGCGTGCCTCTCTTCCGGGAATGAAGCCCGTTTGTTCATTCGAAACCCATTTTGGGACTAAGGGGAGAAGTCTATTAGCTATTAGTTTTGCGTATAGTTTAGCGTCGATATTTAAAAGGGAGATGGGGCGATAACTACCACAGCAACTAGGGTCCTTTCCTGCTTTGGGGATAATAGTGATGTGTGCATGCAGAGTTTCTGGTCTAATGGGGTCTCCGGAGAAAATTGAGTTGGCATAGTTAGCTAGTCTTGGTAGCAAGATGTCCGCAAAAGAGCGATAGTATGAAACCGTAAGCCCATCCGGACCCGGAGCCTTGCCCGATTTCATGGCCTTAAGAGCTCTACGTAACTCTTCCGAAGTGAATTCACCGTCTAGGGTTGATAATAAATTGTCTGCCAATCTTGGGAGTTTGGCATTTACAAGGTAATCATGAATAGCCTGTTTGCGTGTAGCTTGGTCGGGTATATTGTGTTGAACGTGATATAATTGTTGATAAAACATTCTGAACTCAGCCGCTATTGCAGGGGTGTGGTATACTAACTCATCAGTTCTAGATTTAACTTTAGCAATGAAAGATGCAGCTTTTTTTTGTTACAGAGAGCGAGCCAGCAAACTACCAGGTTTATTGCCCCATTCATATGAGCGTTGGGCTGTAATGCGAAATTGCTGTTTTTGTTCAGTGTGAAAGAGATTTTTCAGGTCTTCTCTCTTTTTGGTCAGGGCCTCAAGCACCTGCTTTGCAAGGCCCGCTTTGTGCTGTCGTTCAAGGGTGCCTATATCTCTGAGCAGTTCTGCTTGCTGTATCGCTCTCTCTTTTTTTTTCCTGGCCCCTAGTTCAATCAATTTTCCACGTATGAAGGCCTTATGGGCCTCCCAAAGTACTCCCGGGGAAATCTCCGGGCAGGCATTGTCCCTGAAATATTGTACCAGTTCCCCAGAAATAGCAGCAATGTCTATGTCATCTGTGAGTAGATTCTCATTCAATTTCCAGTTAGCAATCCTAATTGGGATAGATGGGATTTTTATCTGAAGGATGACTGGTGAGTGATCTGATAATGTGGAGGTTTCTATCTTTGCGTCAATGACAAGGGGGAGATGAAAGTGATCAATAAAGAGGTAATCGATGCGCGAATAGGAGTGATGTAAGTGTGAAAAATGAGTATAATCTCGCACCTTGGGATTGAGGATTCTCCAGACGTCCATTAGCTGGGCGTCGTGCAGACGTTTACGAATGAGTGTTAATCGTCTGTGTGTGATACAGGATGTGCCTGTGGATGTGTCAATAGGGGGCTCCAAGGGAGCATTAAAGTCCCCCGAAAGTAGGACACATCCCTGGGCAAATTTCGTCAGTTTAGTAAGGGTGGCAGCCAAGAAGCCAGTTTGATCTCGGTTGGGAGCGTATAGTGTGGCGATAGTGCATAACATACTGCCCAGTTTGCCCCTGATGAATAGAAATCGCCCCGAGGGGTCACTTACCATAGTTTCGAACGAGAACGAGGTACCCCTGCGAGAGCCAATGGCCACACCTTTGGACTTATGAATATCAGAGAGGCTGTAGTACCACGTGGGGTACATTGAGGAAAAAAGTTTTACTGTTGTTGTGTGTGTCAAATGGGTCTCCTGCAGGCAGACAATGTCGGCCCGCAGGCGATCCAGCTCTCTAAATAAATTGTGTCGTTTACCTGTAGCGTGCAGACCACGGACGTTGAGTGAGAGTATGTTGAGCTTAGCCATTGACTCCGTCAGGGGCAACCCGCTCCATCAGATCTGAGGTAGACACAAATAAAAAGGTTAGGGAAGGGATAGGGTGGGGCAGAGGAAGACCAGGAGAGGAAAGAGAAGGGAAAAGAGAGAGAGAAAAAGGAAAAGAAAGAAAGAGGTAGAGTACTAAAGTGCATCGTCACAGTCGCCACCCCTGGTGTATCAGGGCGGCAATCAGCACGCATATCACTGCAGTGCATGATAGGGGTAAATCGCGAGTCCCGCACACTCGAAGCCCCAGACCCTAGAGGGACGGTCTCACGAGTGCACGGGACCCCCCAACACCCACGGGGGGATGGGTCCGCCGCCCGGAACGACAAACAGAGAGCGCTCAATGTGGCGCATCTGTCCGTCCCAGAGCTCCGGAGCTGGCACAATCAAGATGTTATAACATAAGAGGCATTTTCAATACATCTCAAAGTTTAAATTTAACCTTATAAAACGTTAAACCAAGTAACTCCTGTAGGGTTACTGTCCCGGCAGCCTTTAACTATGGTTCCCTAAACGCAGGGGCCAAAAAAAAAGGGAAAAGGAAATTATGCGCAAAAATTCAAAAAAGAAAAAACAAAAGATTAGTCTTCTAGTAGGGAAAACATCAGAAAAAAACTTTCTTCTTTGTACGGAGCAATAGAGATAACAACAAATGCAAGTAAGATCCTTTATATCAGATCAAATTTCTTAATACTTGCGGCCACCATCGAAGACATGTTGTTGCAGGCCCAAAGCAGGATCCGATTGCCTCCGTATATGATTCACCCATCCTGTGGAGGAGATGATCCGGAGGAGCCTGATTTGCGCTTGTGGTCTACTTTCTGCCATCGAGGTTCTGCAGAGGGGGTAGGGGAAGGAATGAGATCCTGCCATCCCGGAAGCTCTGGTGTGGGTATGTTAAGATCCGCGCAGAACTTTTCCAGGTCCTCTGGGAAGCGAAGTGTCACCGTCTTGCCCTCCTTGCGTGCAATAAGTGATGCAGGGAACCCCCAGCGATAGATAATCGATGCTGCACGGAGCTGTTCAGTTAGGGGACGCAGAGCCCTGCGTCGGTCCAGCGTTTCCCTGGCTAGGTCTGGGAAGAATAAGAGGGAGGCCCCATCAAAGTCCAGCGGTGATTTTTCTCGGGCCTTCTTCATGATTATTTCTTTCTCCTCGAAATAATGCAGCCTGCATATCACGTCTCGTGGGACTTCCGATGACAAGTTGCGGGGACGGAGGGCCCTGTGAGCCCAGTCTATTTTCAGAGGAAAGTCCGCGGCCTGACCGAGCAGGCCGTTAAATATACCTCGCAGTGAGGGGAGGAGGTCGTCATCGCCCGTGGCCTCTGGCAACCCTCTTATCCTGATGTTATTCCGCCTGTTGCGGTTCTCCTGGTCCTCGATCTTGTAGAGGGCCATTCTGTGCGCAATGGCGAGGGTGCGGGAGGTGTTCTGCAAGGCCCTAATGGCGGTCGCGTGACGATCCAGACGTTGTTCGGTCTCCTCCACCCGCTCTAACACGTGCGTAAGATCCGATCTCACCGCAGAGAGCTCTTTTTTAATCGAACGCTCCAGTCCAGCAAACAAGGAGGCCAACTCTGTCTTGGTGGGGAGATCGCTCACTAGTGCCGCAACACCAGGATACTTGGCTGCGCCTTCCTCTCCCTCTGAGCAGGCCGAAGTTGCTGGGGAGTGTCTCCCTGGCTCAGATCTGTGGCGGGAGGCGGAGCACGCGCCTCGAGGAGAGCGGCCTAGTCCATCCAGATCAAGGGAGTCCTCTGGATCGGTGGCCAGATAACGTTTTATGGATCCCGAAGGGGTTCCTTTTTTAGGCAGAGACTTGCCTGATCTCTTCCGAATGATGTGGAGGCTTGAGCCGGGTAAAGATCTTGGTTTAAGCCGATAAATAGTAGTGCCAGCGCCGGAGCTCGAGGAAGACACGTCTTTACCGCTGCATGTCGAAACCACGCCCCCCCCTTCTGGCACTTTTTAAACAGACTTTTTTTTTCTTTTTTCCTTCAGCCTACTAATTAAGGGGAGTGGTTAATTGGTCACAGGTGCTTGAGGGTGAGTAGAATTATAGGGGTCTGATAATGTTGAGTTATATATATGTATGTATATAGAGACTGTCGCTTGAAGAATTGTAATACACTTTCTTGTTTCTTCTTAGACAGAGTTTTCATTCTATGATGACCTTAACCGCCAGATAAAAAAGCAATAGTTTACTCCCTCTATGCTCCGAGAAATGGACAGTCTTATCTAGCTGGTCTGAACAAGTACTAAGATGGCGGAGCCCATGTTTTGTTTCGCTTTCTATCAGTCACATGATGTAACCACCCATTTAACTGTTCCCTTGCTACTAAGAAGATATGAATGCTGATTGGACTAAACTATACGATCACACCTAAAACACGCCTAGTGCTCATGCATATTCATACGTATATATTGTATAAACCGTAGATGTAAGCACAGAGACACTTCCTGCTTTGTTCCGCCTGGTAGAGATGGAAGTCGGTCTGTGTTGTGTCTCTCCACTGCAGTGTTTGTATACAAAAAAAGCACCTACTTATCTTATCTTAAGTTCTGCACTCACCATCTCATCATCTTGTCTTGTTTGGAGACCCTTAAATCGGATTTAACAAAGCCTATATACATTTCTGTACAACTAATTTTGAGCCTGCTCATCTTTGAGTTTGCTGGAACTTTGTCCAAGTGGAACTGGACTAAGTGGTGAGTTAAAATCAAGAGTTTAAAACATATACAAATATATAAAGGGTCCACATAGTGAACTTGGCGTTGAGTTATTCACTTATACACTATGGTCAACACAAAAGACAAGGGGGCACTCTTTACATCTAGAGGAAAAGAGATTTCATCTCCAAATACAGAAAGGTTTCTTCACAGTAAGAGCTGTGAAAATGTGGAAAAGACTCCCTGCAGAGCTGGTTCTGGCCAGCTCAGTAGATTACTTTAAGAAAGAATAAAGTAATATAGTTCAGCGCTGATGAAGGTGAAATAAACAATAAAATTATCCCAATATAAAGTGAATATGATAAATGAATGTGCAAAACATAAACTGTGTGAACTTGTTGTCTGTAGATAATCCACCGCCGTAAGGAAAGAGGCTTACCAGACAGGTCTTACCAACTAGGCATATGCCTGATGAGTCAACCAAGCTTTTGGTGTAACACACCCAAGGAGGTAGAGCAACCGTGACTGGATGGAATTCTGAAGGAATTGCTTTAAGAAAGGCCTGGATTCTTTCCTAATTGTACATAATATAACTGGGTACTAACATTTATAGGTAAAGTTGATCCGGGGAAAATCCGATTGCCTCTCAGGGGATCAGGAAGGAATTTTTTCCCCTGCTGTAGCAAATTGGATCATGCTCTGCTGGGGTTTTTCGCCTTCCTCTGGATCAACTGTGGGTATAGAATTGGGTATATGGGATTGTATGATAATATTTATTTATTTTTTTATGGTTGAACTGGATGGACTTATGTCTTTTTTCAACCTATGTAACTATATTAAAGTATTTTAGTGTAGAATTAATGGCGAGTGGTGTTAAAATTTTTAATATAGTCAGGGGATTAGTGGTGTTAATGTATTTAATGTATTCAGGGGATTAGCATGTTAAAGTGCTTTGTATGTATTGTTTTGAATTTCGTACGTGACAGGAGTAGTGCAGCGGCAAGTGGTGTAAATATATTTAATTTATTCAGGGGATTAGCGTGTTAATGAATGGCCGCGCAGGCGCACTGTGAAGTTGGAGATTATGATAGGAAGACGACGTGAATCACATTGACGTTCTCATGGACACGCTCGCGCATGCGCAGGAGCCGATGTTGGAAAATATGACATAACACCAGCTCAGCAAGTTCGTCCTGTCTGCCTGTGCCGCCAGCGTGGCCGAGCTAGGTACTGCTACTGTGTGTGGCATGGGAGGGGGCTGGTGCAGGCCTGGGCTGAGCTCTATACACGTTTAGGGATTGCTGAGACTTGTAGTGCTGCACAATGGTAATTATAGAGACAGTGTGCAGGAGTTCTGTAGAGTTGGGAAAGTGATAATAGAAGACCCCTGTAATTAGGGTTGCCACCTTTTCTTCAAGCCAAATCCAACACTTTAGCGGTGCAGGGCAATTTTTAAAATTATTTTATTTTTTCACCTAGGGTTACCACCTGTACAGGATTCATCTGGACAGTCTGAGTTTGAATCATGTGTCCAGGTTTCAGGCGGACTGCAACCCGGACACATGATTCAAAACTCGGGCTGTCCGGATGAATCCTGTACAGGTGGCAACCCTAGATAAAAAAAAAAAAAAATTGCCCTGCGCCACTAAATTGTTTGGGTTTGGTTTGGAAAAAAGGTGGCAACCCTAGTTGTAGTAGACCTGTAAAAGAACTGGGACACCTTTGGGTGCACCATGGAGAGTAGTAATGCAGTGAACAGTGGGTGTGGCCAAACTGCGTTAACAGACCCTCATAATACAGAGGATAGTGTCACCCCCCCTCTTCATAGTACAGGGGTCAGTGTCACCCCCCTCATATTACAAAGGTCAGTGTCACCCCCCTCATAATACAGAGGATAGTGTAGACCCCCCCTTCTTCATAGCACAGGGGTCAGTGTCACCCCCCCTCAAAATACAGAGGTCAGTGTCACCACCCCCCTCATAATACAGAGGTCAGTGTCATCACCCCCCTCATAATACAGAGGTCAGTGTCACCCCCCTCATAATACAGAGGATAGTGTCACCCCCCCTTCATAATACAGGGGTCAGTGTCACCCCCCCCTCATAATACAGAGGTCAGTGTCACCACCCCCCTCATAATACAGAGGTCAGTGTCATCACCCCCCTCATAATACAGAGGTCAGTGTCATCACCCCCCTCATAATACAGAGGTCAGTGTCACCCCCCTCATAATGCAGAGGATAGTGTCACCCCCCCTAATAATACATAGGCCAGTGTCACCCCCCTTCTTCACAGTACAGCGGTCAGTGCCACCCCCCCTCATAATACAGATGATAGTGTCACCCCCCTCTTCATAGTACAGAGGTCAGTGTCAACCCCCTCATAATACAGAGGATAGTGTCACCCCCCTTCTTCAAAGTACAGGGTTCAGTGTCACCCTCTTTCATAGTACAGAGGTCAGTGTCACCCCCCCTCATAATACAGAGGATAGTGTGACCCCCCCGCATAATACGGAGGACATTGTCACTCCCCCCTTCTTCACAGTACAGGGATCAATGTCACCTCCCCTCATAATACGGGGTTAGTGTCACCCCCACCATAATATCAGGGCTCCCCATTAGATCAGTTGGACTGGATGTATGTGTGTCCAGATTTCAGGTAGACTGAAACCCGGGAGCATGTGTCAAAACCCGAACTCTCCGGGTCAAAACCGGCAACCCTACCTGTAATCTGTATACATCTGGGGGAGGGGCTGTGTAACCATGACCTTTGACCTCACACTGACCTTAAAGTGACCCTATCATTAAAGGAGAACCGCAGCCAAAACTGTTTTTATTTCATATTAAAGTACCTTTATAACAGTGCTAATAAGGTAGTACAGCCGGCCCTCCTGGCCCAGGCCCCATCAAAAAGGTGGGCCCGGGCCTCTGCCGAGCAGGAGGGTCCGCTGTACTGCCTTATCGCTGACACGGATCCTCTTGTGGATACCCCGGCAGTGCTGCTAGCTACTCCTCTCCCTCCTTTCAGCTGCGCTGCAGGGGGCTTCTAATGTCAGAATGAACAATTTTCATTTAATGTGCACCTTTTTCTCAAAGAGTCTTTCAGGACAGCACCTGGAGAGAGAGAGCGTAGCTCCACCCTACTTCCCAGTTAACACTGCAAATAATTCCTTTTAAGGCAGCCCCTTCCACCATGGCCTCAGTTGTAGTATTTCCTCTGCCATGGTGGAAGCGCTGCGAGGAACTGTGGGTGGGCTGAGCTCTCTCCAGGCAGAGGTCCTGTGTGGGGGTGCATGGCTCACCTTAATTTTTTCTTTTTCTTTTGGACCTTACGGTCCTCTGGGCCATCCCAGCATCCCCCCAGACAGGTGGGGTACGCTCCGGAGAGATCTCGGGCCGGCCGGGAGAGTCTACCTCCTTTCTGGAGCATGGAGCCGGGGGGTTCCCCAGTTTCCGTTTGTTCCGGGTCTGGATGGCGGGCAATGTCATTTTCACAAGTGGGAAGAACTTCTGGCCGGACGCACGGCTTTCGGTTCCGGCCTGTAGAACGCAGGAAGGCAGGCCCTGGCTGGCATAGACTTCCGATCCTCACGGCAGTGAGGAGACCGGAAGTTTTAAAAAAACTGACATCAGAGCGGCTACTCCTGCTGCAGCATAGAGTCGGCGGAGCTAGCAGCGATGGCGGGAACAGGAGCCACAAGCGCCAGCCCAGGTAAGCTACAAAATATTTTACAGCGCACACATACAAGAATGACATTTCCTGCAAGGCTAGTTAAAAACACCTGAACATATTCAAAAAATACGGGGGTTTGGTCACACTATATGGTCATATAGTGCTAAGCCCACTTACTGCGACAAAGTACCCCGAATTAGTGGGTCCTACTCTAGTAATAGAATGGAAGATCCTTTGTCTCAACCATGGGAGCTGAACTCCTCTATGTGGGAGAACTGAAGGGGATACATCCTATACACTGGTGGCCACTAAATAAGAGGTAATGAGGAGGGGGAGGGGTACTCCAGCCCAAAAAACCTGGTCAGGGTCTATTCCAATATACAAGTACATATTTGGGGGGCACACCCTACAATGCGTTTAAATTCAAGATGGTGCTGCTATAAGACCTACAAACAGTACAAAATATTTTACAGTGCACACATACAAGAATGACATTTCCTGCAAGGCTAGTTAAAAACACCTGAATATATTCAAAAAATACGGGGATTTGGTCACACTATATGGTCATATAGTGCTAAGCCCACTTACTGCGACAAAGTACCCCGCGCTGCGAGGAACTGTGGGTGGGCTGCGCTCTCTCCAGGCAGAGGTCCTGTGTGGGGATGCATGGCTAACCTTCATTTTTTCTTTTTCTTTTGGACCTTACAGTCCTCTGGGCCATCCCAGCATCCCCCCAGACAGGTAGGGGACGCTCCGGAGCTCCCCCCTTCTTCCCCGCTCGGCGAGATCTCGGGCCGGCCTGGAGAGTCTACCTCCTTTCTGGAGCATGGAGCCGGGGGTTCCCCAGTTTCCGTTTGTTCCGGGTCTGGATGGCGGGCAATGTCATTTTCACAAGTGGGAAGAACTTCTGGCCGGACGCACGGCTTTTGGTTCCGGCCTGTGGAACGCAGGAAGGCAGGCCTTGGCTGGCACAGACTTCCGATCCTCGCGGCAGTGAGGAGACTGGAAGTTTTATAAAAACTGACAGCAGAGCGGCTACTCCTGCTGCAGCATGGAGTCGGCGGAGCTAGCAGCGATGGCGGGAACAGGAGCCACAAGCGCCAGCCCAGGTAAGCTGGGGCAGAGGCTCCAGATTTTTCTACCTCAGGGGCTTTTGTTTTTCCCTCCTCCTTCCCCTGGTGACTGTAGTTTGGGGAAGGGGGAGCCTGTTCCATGTCCCTTCGGTTACCTCTTGAGGGGACATGGTTTGGATGGTCTCCCCCCGCCTCTTTTTCTTCTTTTTTGAGGAGTTCTGGATTGAGGGGGGGGGGGGTTGGAGATAATGCTTTGGTCCTAACAGGGTGACTTTTCTGTTCTTACAGAAGGCACAGGAAAAAACTAAGCATACCCCTACCTCTTCTAAGAAAAGGTGCCCTTCCTGCAAAGCATCCCTTAAAGAGAGCTGGACCAAGACCCTGTGCAAGGACTGCATAGCGGACCTAGTGAAGCATGAGCAGGGAAAAGTAAAGCAGCCACAAAGCTCAGAGCTTTTAATTTCCTTACAGAAGGAATTTACGGATACTTTCCAATCATTCCGCTCCTTTTTGGACAAACACCCGGCACTCCAATCAAGGAGTCAAGCCAGACCATCCAGCCCTCTGCCGTCCACTTCCAAGGAGGACAGTGATTCAGAGGTGGAAGCCGCAAGCAAGGCTAGCTCACCCAAAGCCTCAGGGGATGAGGATAAGGAGGTGTTGAAAAGAAAAGCGTCTAGATATAAGTTAGCTTTGGACGAAGTGGATGAATTGATCAAGACTATTCATACCACTCTTAGCATCCAAGAAGATAAAGTCGATCTTTCCCTGCATGATAAGATGTTCAAGGTCTTGGGAGAAACTAAACAGAGTTTTTCCAGTACACAAAGTCCTCTCAGAGGCTGTCAGGCGAGAATGAAAGGAACCAGAAAGGACTCAGTTTTTCTCAAAATCTCTTAAGCGTAGGTTTCCTTTTGAGGAAGACTAATTGCATGTGTGGAACAAAAGCCGAAGTTAGATGCAACATTTTCCCAGGTTTCTCGTAATACTGACTTGGCATTTGAGGACATGGGCATCCTGGAGGATGCCATGGATAAACGTGCCGATTCCCTTCTAAAAAAAGCATGGCTTCAACCATAGTTGCCAGAAATTGGAGCAGCATATCGAGGGAGGTACCTCCTGAGAGCATCTGTTAGACACCATCCCAGTACTGTCGAATGCAGTGGGATATTAAGCGGATGCCTCAGCGGAATCAATCAGAATGTCCGCTAGGACTTCAGCCCTGGTAAATTCATCAAGAAGAGCGCTCTGGTTAAAAACTTGGTCCGGAGACTCTGCTTCTAAAGTGAAGCTCTGTCGTCTCCCATTTAAGGGGGAATCTACTTTTTGGCCCTGACTTAGAGGCCATTTTGGATAGGACCACAGACAAGAAAAAGGCTTTTCCGGCAAAGAAAAAGACACCTTTAATCAAAAAGAATTTTCATCCTCTTTAGCAAACCCAGGCCCCCCAAGCAGGGCTGGCGCAAGGATTTTTGACACCCTAGGCGAAACCTCATTTTGCCGCCCTCCCTTGACTTTACCCTTTTTCCCTGCCCATGTATACCTCACCTTTCTAATGAAGCGCCCATCAAATGCAGCCCACCAGCGCCCATCAAATGCAGCCTTACCAGCGCCCATCAAATGCAGCCTCACCAGCGCCCATCAAATGCAGCCTCACCAGCGCCCATCAATGCAATCCAGTGACGGTGGTCCTGCTGTGGGAGGGAGACTTCGAGCCTTCCTTCTTCAGTGGTGTGGTAGAAGAGCTGAGGCATCAGGGGTTAATTATTCCAGTACCTCAGGAGGAGGAAGATCTAGGGTTTTATTCTCACATTTTTATTTATTTTTTTTTCCACATCAGTAAACAGTGTTTGGAGGGCTAAATCAGTTTGATGTTCATTAACTGTCGCCTTCTCGTATTCACATCATAGTGGATTATACTTTTTCTCATTGCTTTTTATATCGCCATAATGACCAACGGATTCCATTACGCCTCTTTACCAACTAGTCCTCTGTCCCTTCCATCTCGTAAGCCCCACTAACTAGGACTCGATAACCAAAGGGACCCATCCTTTTCCAACTCAGTTTAGAGAAAGAGGGGACCCGTAAGAAGGAAGAAAAAGGACAAAAACACCAACAAAAAATACAAGAAGAGAGGTTTGTAAAAATGATCTTGTGGGCTCCCCTTGCCCATCTTCTACTGACCCAGCCTGTATTGTGTACCAAATTACCTATGCCCTAATACCCCGATCCCCCCCCCCCCCCACCTGCTCCCTATATGTTTATCCTATACCCTACTAAACTATATATTTAACTAAAAAAGTTCATATCCAGAAACACTTTATTATAGCATCCTTTGCCTGCAAGGATACCAGTTGCCTATATACCTATATTAAGCCCATCCCTCAGTCTATTCCGTGTCTATGCAGATCCCACTATTAATGACTCTTCACTTTCTCTATCCACATCTTCCACATGCTCTCAAATTCCTGAAGATTGCCCCTTTTTATGTACTCCATTCTTTCCCTACCCAAGGTTTCATTCATTGTAGAGATCCAGTCTTTCACAGTGGGGGGCTCCTTTACCTGCCATCTAAGTGCTATCAACTTTCTAGCCTGAAACAGGGCCCGCGTGACAGCTAAGGTAGTACTCAACCTTTCTCCCATCACTCTTCTATGCCCCAGAATACAAACCAAGGCCTCGTTTGCCACTGTCGTGCCGAAAATATTTCCCAAGTTCCCAGTCACCTCCTCCCAGTATCTAAACAGCTTGGGACACCTCCACACCATGTGAATGAGATCTCCCGTCCTTCGACACCTGGGGCAGTTGTCATTGGGCCTTCTCCCAAATTTAAAAAGTCTTTTAGGAGTATAATAGGCTCTGTTTAACAGCATTAAGTGTGAGAGTCTCTGTGAAGGGGTCACAGAAACCTGCGCTCCCAACTCCAAAATTCTCGCCCATTGTTCCTGGGTCATTCCTCCCACCTCCTCTTCCCATTTAGCCTTTACCCCAAGGAGTATTTCCCTGCTATTAACCGATTTGCTTAATTGGTCATAAATTCTTGAAATTACCCCTCTAGTGGGGGTTATTTGAATTATGCACTGAAATAAAGGCATCTCTTCCCATCTCGGAGTCTGGGCTTTAAATTGTGCTTTAAGGGCATGTTCCAACCGGACATATAGGAAGAAAGACCCCCGGGGAAGCTTAAACTCCCCAACCAGTTCTGAAAATTTCTTTAACCCAGAGTCGTTATATAATTGACTTAGCTTACTGAGACCAAGCTTCTCCCACTCTCTAAATATGCCTATCTTAAGAACTTCCTGCAAATTACGGTTGTTCCAAATAGGAGAGTAGACTGTTAAGGCTCCATACCCCATCTTTTTCTTAACTGTTTTCCAAAGTTTGATTATCAATTTAATTGTTGGAAATTTATCATGGAACGCGTCCGCCTCTAGGGCTTCAATAATTGTATTATGTGTGGAGCTCAACAACAGTAACTTGCCATTAGGGGTGCCTCCTTTCGGTATCCCACAGCCCAATAATTGCTGCAACTGAGTTGAGTAAAAATAACTCTCGGGATGTGGGAGGGCAAAGCCCCCCTCCTGGGTAGGGAGCTGGAGCACTCCAAGACGGATCCTGGCTTGTTTCCCCTTCCAAATCAATTCCCTAAAGAGACTGTCAACTTTTTTAAACCACTTCTTACCTATCCAGACAGGGGAATTATGCAAGACGTATAGCAGTTGTGGCATCCATATCATTTTTATTAAGCTACATCTTCCTGCAACTGATAGAGGTAGGCGTCTCCAAATTCCTATTTTTCGTTGAAATTTTGTTAATAGAGGGACAAGGTTTTTACTGATATATAGAGCAGGGTCCTTCGTCAGGACAATCCCTAGGTACTTCAGAGCTTCCACTGTTACCACTTGAGGCATACCAGGTGCTATTGTCTCATTTATAGGGTCTATCGGCAGAAACTCTGATTTCTCCCAGTTTATCTCTAAGCCAGAAAAACTGCCGAAGTCCTCCACTATCCTCATTGCTCCCGGTAGCGATTTCCTCGAGTCTCCCAAAAATAACAGAATGTCATCCGCATACAATGCGATTCTTTCCTCGCCTGTTTTTCTCTGGAAGCCGGTTATCGCTCGACTTCCCCTTATGGAAATGGCCAGGGGTTCCATCGCTAGTGCAAACAACAGAGGGGAGAGTGGGCACCCCTGCCTCGTCCCCCTCTCCAGCTCAAACCAGTCCGACAATTCGTTGTTAATTTTTAATCTTGCCTTGGGTCGAGTATATAGCATTCTAATCCACCCTATAAAGGCAGAGCCAAATCCAAAGATCTCCAGCACGCGCCACATATAGCCCCACTCCACGCTATCAAAAGCCTTGGATACATCAAGGGTCATCAACGCTCTCGAACCCTCGTTCACCATTGGGGTCTGTACATTCAAAAACGCCCTTCTAATATTCAGGCTCGTGGATCTATTGGCTATGAAGCCCGCCTGGTCCTCGTGGATCAGCTTGTGGATAACCCCATTCAATCTTGCTGCCAGCACTTTGGCCAGAATTTTTACGTCCGTGCATAAGAGAGAAATTGGTCTATAGGCGGTCATATCCAAGGGATCTTTCCCTTCTTTCTGTAATACAATAATAGTTGCTTCTAGCATTGAGGCAGGTAATTGGCCCCCCTCAAGCGCCCCCCCCAAAACTTTCAGCAGTTCGGGGATCAACACTTCACCATAGTGTTTGTAGGTCTCAATTGGAAGACCATCTGGTCCGGGCGACTTATGGGTTGCCATGCCTGCTACTGCTTGGTGTAATTCTGCTATAGATATTGGGGCATCTAATATATCTCTTTCTTCCTGTGATATGGTGGGGATGTCTAACCCCCTTAGGAAGTCCTCCATCTCAGTCTCCTTACCCCTCTTCTGGGAGGAGTACAGTTTTTTATAGTAATCCCTGAAGGCTTGTACTATTTTTAAGGTGCTTGATACTACCTCACCGCTCTGGGATCTAATCGCGAGAACCGTGGATGGAGCTGCATTGGATTTTGCTAGCATAGCCTGTGTCCTTCCCATTCTCTCGCCCTCCACCATAGATTCCTGTCTTTGGAGTAACCGCCTGGTTTCTGCTTTCTGTATAACCACTGATTTATATACTTGTTGTTTCTCTTGCCAGATACTCTCCGTCTCCGGGGTTGGGTTGCAAGTATAGTTGTTTTCTGCTTTAAGAGCGTCTCTCAACAAGCTCTCCTCCTCCCTTCTAGCCTCTTTGTTGAATATAGCTATCTGCTGTATCAGGACCCCCCTAAAAAAAGCCTTAAGGGCGTCCCATAGCGTAGAAGGGGACACCGTTCCCTGATTGATCTCAACAAACTCCCTTAAGGAGGAAAGTATCCCATCCGTCTTTTTAATAATTTCAAACCAGTACGGGCTTATACTCCAGTTCTTCCGGGGCCTAGGCTCCCCAAGATTTAAAATGACTACCATAGGTGAGTGGTCTGAGATGCCTCTTGGCCAGTATGTTATTTTTTCTACCATCTGGAGAGCCCTATCATTTCCTAGGGCTAGGTCTATCCTTGAAAGCACGCCGAGTAAGATGCAGAACAGCAAGTATATTGCAGCACGCCTGGGTTCCGTGCCCTCCACAAATCCATTAATCCCACTTCTTCCAGAAAGAAGCTTAACCGACTCCTTACTGAGTCCTCTGAGCTTTTTCGTAGTGGGAATCTATCCAGCCCTTTATCTAGAACCTCGTTGAAGTCCCCCATTGCTACAATCGGCACCTCTTTTTTATCTAGCAAAAATTCATGCAGTTTAAGCAAGACATCCAGATTAAAGGGCGGAGGGATATATATATTTGCCACCACATACCTGGCGTTTTCAATAGAACATAATAAGAAGATGTATCTACCCAACTCGTCTATCCTGACCTGGCTGCAGGAAAACTTCACCCCAGACTTTACCAAAACACTCACTCCCCTACTGTAGGAGGAGTGAACCGCATGAAATTGGGTTTGAAATTTTTTCATCTGTAGGTGATGAATAGTTTCCTTGGTTAGGTGGGTTTCCTGCAGACAGACCAGATCAGCCCCACAACTCTCCATCATAGAGAACACTGCTAATCTTTTAAGTGGTGTACCTAGGCCCCTGACATTCCAGGATCCTATTTTCAGAGTCTTAGCTAACATCTAAAGACTGAGGAATATCCTTTACCCCGACACATACAAACGTATATAACAGAAAGATATAAGAGAAATTTAATATATATAACCCTAACCCAAAACAAATTTTTCTCCTCCTAGTGGCTGTGATAACAGTTCCGTGTGTGTGCATACTTGGCCACTAGACCACGTATTCATTTTGGCTATATTAGCCTTACTTTGGGCATAAATTTGCCATAGACGGTGCTTGCATGTGCGTGTAGAACAACCAAAAACCTATTTACTATAAAAAGTGCCTGTATGTGCAAAAATAATCTTAAGGAAGGTCTGGATACCTCCGTTATAATTTCTAGTGGTATAAGTGTTCGTAAGGAATGATTTACCCCCCCTATTTCCCCTCCCTCCCATCTTCCCACCCCTTCCCTTCCCTTCCCTCCCCACCTAACCTCCCCTACCCTCCCACCCCATCCTCCCCCCCCCCCCACCCGTACCCACCTATCTAGGTGTACCCCCTGGGGGTTTACCATGACCGTTGCCTCTTACACTAACACCAACCTTTTACACCAAATCTTCCACACACAACCCCACACCACCCTACCCACAAATAGCTGTGTGCACCCATCCCCTCCCATCCCCTTATAACAAAAAGCATTAACAGATGGCAGAAAGGGGTGGAAAAAAAAAAAAAAAAAAGAAAAAAAGCAAGAACAAGAAAAAAAACAAACAAACAAAAATACAGCCCCTGTACCTCCCAATGCCTTGTCGTGCCATCCTATTGATATCCCGGCCTATTATATCTTCCCCCATTCTCTACGTAAAATTCGTGATTTTTTCCCTATTATCTTCCAGCCACTTCTCAACTTCGGCAGGGGAGTTAAAAAACAGAGTCTCCCCCAGAGCCGCAACCCGCAACCTTGCCGGATATAAAAGAGCATAGGGCAACTTAAATTTTTGTAGATTGCGTTTTGCCTGGGTAAACTCTGCCCTACGCCTCTGCAAATCCGGAGAGAAGTCGGAATAAAACGATATTTTTGCTCCTTTAAAAAAAAACCTCCCCTGCTTCCCTGATCTTCCGTAATAAGGTTACTTTATCCTGGTAGTTAAGAAATCTCAGGAGGAGGGGTCTCGGGTGGCCCCCCTCCGATGGTGCCCTGAAAGGGATCCTATGAGCTCTTATGATGGAAAACGAAGCCGAGAATGATTCTTTCCCGATTAGCTCCCCCAGCCATTTTTCTAGGAATGCAATTGGGTTGGCGCCCTCACTGCTTTCGGGTAAACCTATCAGCCTCACATTATCTCTTCTACTCCTGTTCTCCATCTCATCTAACTTAGAGGCTTGTTTAGATAGCTGTTCCTTCAGCCATTTTATTTCTTTGGTTATTGGGAGCACATTATCTTCTAGCCCACTGACTCTTTCTTCCAGGGCCGTTGTTCTCTCCGCCGTTTTCTGCAGATCTTGTCTAACCAATAACAGATCTGCTTTAACACCTTTCATCTGTTCACAAAGATCTTTAAGCGAGCCGTTACACACCCCTACAGCCATGTATACGTCCGTTATAGTTGGTTCTCTGTTCAAGGGTAAATTCGCGTCATTTATTAGCTCCGAGTTTACGTTTGTGTTTTGATCACTTAGCCCTGGGCCTTTATTACATAAAGATTTGGAAGGCTGGGTAGCCGGCACAGCCCCTAAGGGCTGTAATTGAGGCTGGCCCTGGCTTTTCCTATCCGATGCCCCCCCTTGATGACCCTTCTGCTGCGACCCCTTTTTTGGAGGGGTCAGAGCAGAGGCATGGGCATATTGCTCCAGTTTTGCTGCTGCTGATACTGCTGCCGCATGCTGCGGGTTTTTCTCTTTAGAGGAACGTAGATTCTGCATCATTTACACTTATAGGTATATATATACTCTAACAGCAACAAATTAGAGACTGACAGTTACCAACGTCCTCCACAAATCCAAAAGGAACGAAGGAGAGAGGGGGAGGAAAGGGAAGCCGCTGCACCCATCAGCACTCAACTACCCGCTGTACAGAGCATATACCATAAAGTGTATAAAGCGGAGTAAGTCTCTCCTCTCTACACTCTTGTACACCCCTGTAAAGAAAAAGAGAGCTCACACAGAAGGAAGCCACAGTACCTTAGATGGCAGGTGTGGGGCAACTCCCTACCCACATAAACTCCACAGCTACAACTTAAATTGGTGCAGCCCCTCACCTACACAGTAGTTTTATACAGTTGGTTAAATGCCGCTAAGGCAGTCGCCATCAAAATACGGTTAGTGGGGTTCATACGCCGAGTATCCCAACCCCTACCTAAACCTCTCTCCTTGCATCTGTTGAGGATCCCAGGGGTCCCAGGGCTTTAGCTAGTCAACAGCACACACAAAAAAAAAAGGAGAATATACTTTGCTTCCTATATTAGCACACTCTGCACCCAGACTTAGTATTACCCAAGCAGCAGGCAGGTCAACACACTGACTCACATAAATAACTCTGTTACTACACAGATGTCATATTACCAGGATTTACTTCTAGTCCGAGGATTGCCTAACAATTTTTAAAACAGCATCTAGTTACTATACTAGTGACTCCATACTGTACCAGCTCTGGCCGACTTCTATTCCATGACTAGTGTAGAGATGGGAAAGTGAAAGTAAAGCTGCTTATCTCACAGCAGCGTGCAGGGGATGACGTCTCACCCAGAGGATTCCTCAGCACACCTTTAGCAGAGAGAGAGGAGGGGCAGCGAGGCACCGAGCGACAAGGGAGCCAGAGCCATCCAGTATGCCGTTCATACGGCCAGGGGAGAGAGAGATGAGAATGGAGGAGGGACGGAGCACACAGCGTCCATGCTCACACTCACTCCATGCTGCCTCTCAACACACACCCGCCCATCCGGTCACGCCCCCTTCCCCCACCCCTCTCTTTGATTCTCACATTTTTCTAATAAAAAAACCCTCGGGAAAATTTTGCTTAATTTTGAACCTAAAACTCCTGAATCAGTCTATTCGTTACAAAAGGTTCCGCATGGATACGATCTACTCCGTAAGGAAACTACCTGGGGGGGGGGGGGGTTTATGGCTTCCATCAACCTTAGGGATGCTTACCTGCACATTCCAATAGCGGTAGAATCCCAGAGATTCTTGCGTCTGGCGATCAGCTCAGAGGGCAGAATAGACCATCTGCAGTTCAGAGCCCTGCCTTTTGGTCTATCCTCGGCTCTGAGGATCTTCACCAAGGTCATGGTGGAAGCCTTGGCACCTCTGAGGATCCAGGGAATCATGATAGTTCCATACCTGGACGATTTGCTTCTATTTGCCAGCTCAAAAGATCATCTGCTGGTGAATCTGAACAGAAAAAACGACCACTTGCAAGACCTAGGTTGGATCCTGAATGAGGAGAATTGAAGCTTAGTCCCTTCCCAAGTGATAACATTTTTGGGGTACAGTATCGACTCTATTCAACAAAGGATCTTCTTGCTGGAAGAGAAAAAGGAAAAGATTCTAGGGGCAATAAATCAGATCCAGACAAGCTCACCAGTAACAGTACGGTCAGCAATGTCGACTTTTGGTCTTATAACATCCTCCATTCCGGCTGTTAAATGGGCCTGTCTTCACCGAAGGGATCTGCAGCAAGTGATTCTCCAAAATTGGAGGCACGAAGAATACCCTACTTTGGGTATTCCCTGCCTCAAAAAGGTTAACGACAGATGCAAGCTCCTAGGGGTGGGGGGTTCATCTGAAAGATCGTTTTGCCCAGGGAATCTGGACAAGTTCAGATGCAAAAAGATCATCCAATTGGAGGGAGCTGAAAGCAATTTGTATGGGGCTTCTCTGGTTTCAGGAAGAGATCAGGGGTCAACACGTTCAGGTCTTGTGCGACAATGCCATGGCAGTTGCCTACGTAGCAAAGCAGGGAGGTACCAGGAGCAGGGTTCTCCTGTCCTTGACTTGGGAGATCTTAATCTGGGCAGAGAAGAATCTGGGGTCCCTGTCAGCCATACACCTAAAGGGAAGCTTAAATCTGATGGCCGATTTTCTGAGCAGGAGAACAGTTTCGGAATCAGAGTTGAGTCTAAACTCCAAAGTTTTCCAGATGGTGATGAGCAGGTGGGGCAGTCCTCAGATTGACCTGTTTGCGACCCACTCAAACGCAAAACTCCCAACTTACTTTTCCCTGAGCAGATGGGATCAAGCAAGAGGTTTGGATGCTCTGGATCAGCCGTGGGACTTCCATTTGTGCTATGCTTTTTCCCCCCTTCTCGTTAATACTGTTAGTCCTCCAAAAAGTTTAGGAAGAGTCCACAAATTTAATACTGGTGGCTCCCTATTGGCCTAAGAGGATTTGGTTCTCAACACTCCTGAACCTAGCGACGGAACCCCATTGGATGTTACCCCTACGGGATGATCTTCTGAGCCAGGGACCCATCTGGTATCCAGATGTAATCCAGCTCAAGTTAGCAGCCTGGTTTCTGAGAAGCAGATGCTAAAGAAAAGGGGTCTGTCTGACAAATTAGTTTCTATGTTGTTAAACAGCAGGAAAAAAGTCACGAGAGATATTTATTTCAAGGTTTGGAAATGCTACAACTCCTGGTGCGGGACAAAGAAGTATTTGCCGTGGAGACAATTTCCATCCTGGAATTTCTTCATGACGGAATGGAGAAGGGGTTAGCGGTTAGCACCTTGAAGACACAGGTGGACGCGTTATCAGTTTTTTTGGAAGTACAGTTATCAAGAGATCCATTAGTTATTAGGTTATTTAAAGAAATGGTTAGGTCAAGACCAGCACCTATAAACATTTTTCCAAGTTGGGACTTGTCAGTGGTCCTGCAGGGGCTAACGAGGAATCCTTTCGAATCTCTAGAGGAGGCAACAGTAAAAATTTGGACACTGAAAACGGCCTTATTAGTAGCAGTAACCTCCGCCAGGAGAGTCAGTGAGCTGCAAGCTTTTTCTATAATAGAACCTTTCCTAACAGTCTTTTCAGATTGGATAATCCTGAAGGTGGACCCAGGCGTTCTTCCTAAAGTCTCATCAGCCTTTCATCGTTCTCAGGAGGTGATTCTACCAACATTCTGCACATCCCCAGCCAATTCTAAAGAGGAAAAGTTCCATATGCTGGATGTGAAAAGATGCCTAATGCATTATCTGGAATTGACCAAACAATATAGGAAGTAAAATTCCCTTTTTGTGCTGTTCTCAGGGGCACATAAGGGACAGCGTGCTTCCAAGAGCTCAATAGGAAGATGGCTCAAAACAGCCATTGAGGAAGCCTACAAAGTCTCAGGGCAGATACCGCCAGAGGGTATCCAAGCCCACTCAACGAGGACAGTGGCAACATCTTGGGCTGAGAGGGCTCGCACCTCTCCCGACAAAATCTGTAAAGCCGCAAGGTGGACAAGTTTCACTACGTTCATCCGGCATTATAGAGTAGATCTACTGTCAGCTTCAGTGCAGGCCTTCGGCCGGAAGGTCCTACAGGTGCCGGTCCCACAACAAGAGTACGTTTCTCGCTTATCCTCTCCAGGTGCTGTCCTGAAAGACACTTTGAGAAAACCTTAGTTAGACTTACCGCTGACGGTATTTCTAGAAGTCTTTCAGGACAGCAGCTATTACCCTCCCTAGTGGTTTCCAATATGATTTGCACTGTTATATTATATGTGTATACTTTGTTGTTTTGTTTTAAAAATCTGTTTTTCAGCATAGCTGGAGGTTTCTCGGAGGCCAAGGTGGAAGGGACTGCCTTATAAGGAATTACCGTATTTATCGGCGTATAACACGCGCCCGCGTATAACACGCACCCCAAGTTTAGGAGGGAATTTTAAGGGAAAAAACTTTTAGGAGGGAAGTTTAAGGAAAAAAACTTACATTTAAATGCCCATCAATGCAGCCCTATCGTGTCCATCTGCAGCCTTTTCAGTGTCAGTGCAGCCTTTTCAGTGTCAGTGCAGCCTTTTCAGTGTCAGTGCAGCCTTGCCCCAGTGTCCATTGCAGCTTTTCCCCAGTGCAGCCTTGTCGGTGCAGCTTTGCCCCAATGCAGAATTGTCAGTGCAGCTTTGCCCCAGTGCAGAATTGTCAGTGCAGCTTTGCCCCAGTGCAGAATTGTCAGTGCAGCTTTGCCCCAGTGCAGAATTGTCAGTGCAGCTTTGCCCCAGTGCAACCTTGCCCCAGTGGTCAGTGCAGCCTTGCCCCCAGTGTCCATTACATGCTTGGACAGATCGTCGCCGACATACACATAGCGTGTAGTTTTAAATATGGCGCCGCGGAGTTCGGAGGGACTCAGTGACTGGGCGGAGCCGAGATACACATAGCCGAGTGTACTCGGCTCTTCTCGTTGCCGCTCACAGTCACGGCCAGTCCCGCCCTATGATGGACATAACACAGGTCCAATGGCGGGACTGGGCATGACGAGAAGAGCCGAGAATACTTGGCTATGTGTATCTCGGCTCCGCCCACTCACTCTGCACTGATCTCGGCGGCGCTCGTTCAGCTCCGCCGAGTCCCTCCGAGCTCTGCGGCACCATATTTAAAACTACACGCTATGTGAATGTCAGCAGCGATCGCTCCGATAGATCACAATTAGCGGGGATTGGCGTATAACACGCACCCACAATTTCCCCCTGATTTTAAGGGGAAAAAAGTGCGTGTTATACGCCGATAAATACGGTATTTGCAGTGTTTCCTGGAAAGTTGGATAGAGCTACGCTCTCTCTCTCTCCTGGTGCTGTCCTGAAAGATTCTAGAAATACCATCACCGGTAAGTCTAACTAAGGTTTTCGTACAAAAAAAAAAAATCAGAAAAGAACGACTGCGCATGATCAGAAACAATAAACAACAAAAAAAAAGCCTTTGTCGTGCGAGAATTTTTATTCAACGGTTCCGATTTGCTGTGAAACGAAAGGAAAATCAGATGATCGTTTGCCCAATTTTCTTATAGTGTGTACCCCACTTTAGTGTCCAATTTGTCCGCTGCAATATCGCAGTCATGCTATAAGTCGCTGATCACTGCCATTACTAGTAAAAAAAGTAAAAAAATAAATAAATAAATAAATATAAATATCCCCGTTTGTAGACGCTACAACATGCGTAAACCAAACAATATACACTTATTGGGATTTTATTTAACAAAAATATGTAACAGAATACATATTGGCCTAAACTGATGAAGAAATTAGATTAAATTTTTTTTTATTGGATGTGTTTTATAGCAGAAAGTAAAAAATATATATATATTTTTTTTTTCAAAATTGTCAGTCTTTTTTTTTTGTTTCTAGCGCAAAAAATAAAAAGCGCAGAAGTGATCAAATACCACCAAAAAGCTCTATTTGTGGGGGGAAAAAAAGGGACATAAATTTTGGGTACAGCATCGCACGACCGCACATAAAGCAATGCAGTGCCGTATCACAAAAAATGGCCTGGTCAGGAAGGGGGTAAAACCTTCCGGAGCTGAAGTGGTTAAGGGCCCTTTCACACTGATACGTTTTTCCTGCATTTCTACCTTGCCAGAAAAACTCAGGAAAAATGTTTCCCTTTAAATCCTATGGGACTTTTAACACTAATGCCCTGTACACGCGGTCAGATTTTCCGACGGAAAATGTGTGATAGGACCTTGTTGTCGGAAATTCCGACCGTGTGTGGGCTCCATCACACATTTTCCATCGCAATTTCTGACAGACAAAGTTTGAGAGCTTGCTATAAAATTTTCCGACATCAAAATCCGTTGTCGGAAATTCCGATCATGTGTACACAAATCCGACTCACAAAGTGCCACGCATGCTCAGAATAAATTAGGAGACGAAAGCTATTGGCTACTGCCCTGTTTATAGTCCCAACGTACGTGTTTTACGTCACCTCATTCAGAACGATCGGATTTTCCGACAACTTTGTGTGACCGTGTGTTTGCAAGACAAGTTTGAGTCAACATCCGTCGGAAAAAATCCATGGATTTTGTTGTCGGAATGTCCGATCAATGTCCGACCGTGTGTACAGGGCATAACACTACTAGGATATGTGGTAGTTGTGCGCTGCCACCTAGTGGTGCGTGAATATAAAAGTTCCAATAAACGCAGAAACCATGTGAGATAAACAACGTGCAATAAATCTAGCTGCTGCTATCACCAGGATGTTATCACAAAACAACAATGAATGAGTAGCTAAAAAATGTGATAGCGCTGCTATCACATTTTTTATATATTAATTCACTATAAAACACTATTGCGCTGTGGGTGTGGTGCATTTTGAAAAGTCCTGCATGCTGCATCTTTGGTGCAGTTTTGAAAACCGCACCAAAATGCAGCTTCCACATTGAAATGAATGAAAATTTGCAGTAAAAGCATACCCGCATTTTTGAGTCTCATGTCATTTTTTTACAGGTGGAGGCGGCCCAAAAACGCACCAGAAGCACAAAGGGAACGCATCTGAAACACAGCAAAATCGCGGTAAAAACGCATACGCATTTTTACCATGATTTTGCTACAGAGCAGTTTGAAAGGGGCCTAAGGAGGATTTGTCTTAATCAGGGAGAGAAAAGTCCTTTTTACTGGTACCCAAGGCATTATTGACCATTATAGTGCAGGAAGAGCCACAATACAAGGGAGGATTTTTCTTTTCTCTGGAGTTCAGCTTTAATTTTTATTTTTAATGCAAGCATGTTATTAGCTTCTTGCTATTCCCATACAGCACGGCTGGAGTGTGAGAGGAAAAAGCAACACAAGTAGCCAGTTATGTGCTCACAAGGCCCCCTTGGCATGTGCATTTACATTCGTGTTTATTGGGGCAGAGGGGGCTTCAAACTTATTTGGGAGATTTTAAGTACTTTTGTGTAACTTTATTTTTTACAGTATCACTTTTTTTTTTTTTAATCACATAGTGGACAAAAAGTCCAAAGGGGGTATTTGTGATGCATTTTTTGGTGACAGGTTCTCTATGAGACATCAGTGGTCTTCACATCTTCTCCAGCCATACTGGCTTGTGCAAGTAACATCAGGACTTGGATGTGACGTTTTTACACATCACTTCTGGGTCATTAGCTGGAAAGGGGATCAGTGAACAGACGTTCGCTAATTTCCCTACCCTCTATCTGGTGGCACCTGCTATGCTGGTCCTGGGTCTACCAATGTGGTATGGGGGGGGGGGGGGGGGCACACATACAAATGTGTGTGGAAGCGATCTGCTGGCTGTGCTCGCTTCCATCTGACTGCTGACGGTTGGTTTGTCAGATTTACACACCTGCAGCCCTCGGGAGCCACCAAAGTACTACATATGGCGATGACAGTAGTCAGAAAGTGTTAAAGGACATGGGCGACCCTCTAATTGGCATTCATTTTCTGCTCCTGACTACTCCCTGTTTTTATTGATCTTTTTATTTTCTGGATTGTTGCGAGTCTGTGGGGCACATTCCTTATTTCTGTCTTGTACAGTTAACTCCGGAGTCCGCATGGTGGCCTATGAGCAAATTCGAGACTCCCCACTTGGAAAAGGAGACAGCACAATGTTTCCTCTCTGGTATGTTATCCTCAAACTCTTTTTTTATTATATGACCATTCTATTCCTATAGAGTGATTAGGTGGTTAGGTATGGACAAGGCTGGAACTCACAATGGGCACTATTGGCTTGTACCTATAGGTGCCACATTTATGTTTTTAGGTGGCCACTAATAAAATCCCTATAGACAGATAACTGCTTCCTCACTTCTAGGGGCATTGCAAAGCTCCCTAATGATGAACTTCAGGCAGTTACAAAAGACACACATTAATGTAGCTCTGTATTCATTAACACATCATAAAATGTTTTTTTGAAATGCAAGCAGGATGAGTATCTGAATTTGACCTAGTATCGGCTTCTTGCAGTCCAAGTGCAGCAGGGCTGAAGTGTCAGAGGAAGAAGCAGTGGAGGGAGCCAGTTCATGTGCTGACAGGAGAGAGCAGAGAGACATATTTGAGCTCATCATTGTACTTCTTCTCTTTTCACTGTCCAGTCATAAGTTGGGGTGGGTCCAGGATGCCCTGAGCTCAGTGGAAAAGTGGGTTGAATGATGCAGTTCATCAGACTAAGGCCTGGTTCACACTTATGTGTTTTTTAGTGCTTTTTGCAGAAATGCACTGCAGTCCATTCAACATGGTTTCCTATGGGACACATTCAGAGCTAAGCTTTTTTTCAGCCGCTGTGTTTTTGGAAAGGGTCAGGAACTCTTTTAAACACAAAACTATGCATTTTTTAGTTCAATAAGCAGGTTCAAAAAGAAAAGCATGTAGTGTGTTTTTGCAGCGTTATGCGTTTTTTATTCTGCCAACAAAACACATAAAAACGCAGCAAAAACTCACTGCAAAAAGCTCTGCAGAAACGAATCAAAAGTAAACTTGCATAGATGTGAACAAGGCCTTAGGATATCTTTAATCAGAAAACGTACATGCAACCTGAGAGTTAATTCACAAAATAATAACCTTTGTTATTGGTATAATAACCGTTTGTTGCCAGTCAAGTCAGAGCTTGCACACTTGTTCCAGGTAATTTAATGGTGACATATAAAGCTATTAAATCATAAAGACAGCCTACAAAACAGGATTTTTAAAACAGCTTACCTGTAAAATCCTTTTCTTTGAAGTACATCACGGGACACAGAGCCATAGTAGTTACTATGTGGGTTATAGGCCACCTTTAGGTGATGGACAATGGCAAGCCCTAAGTACAAAAGTGCACTGCCTATATAACCCCTCCCACTACTGGGAGTACGTCAATTTTGTAGCAAAGCAATACACATGTATACCAAAGAAGGGAGAGACCTCTGTGTCCCGTGATGTACTTCAAAGAAAAGGATTTTACAGGTAAACTGTTTTAAAAATCCTATTTTCTTATCGTATATCATCACTGGACACAGAGCCATAGTAGTTACTATGTGGGATGTCCCATAGCAATGCCAACTGAAGGGAGGGAGACACAACAAAAGTAGGGCAATAAGAGACTAGAGGACTTATATCCTTATATCCCATAGCCTCATGACCTTTTACATCTATTTGATAGAATCTGGTAATTGTATAGACTGAAGACCAAGATGCGGCCTTGCAGATTTGTGCCATGAAGGCTTGGTGATGCACTGCCCAGGAAGCACTAACAGCCCTAGAGGAGTGCGTTTTGATTTGAGAGGGTGGAATCCACCTCTTTAAACCATAAGCTTGAACGATTACTTGTCGAATCTTTAGAATATTTAGAATAGTAGATTTCGATGCTGCCTATCCTCTTTTAGGACCTTCAGGCAACATGAACAAAAACATCCGTCTTTTGAATCTGAGCAATCGCTTGTAAGTAGACATTGACTGCTCTCACCACATCAAAAACATGTAGTGAGTTTGTTTTTTTTTCCCCAAAGAACAAGGTTCTGGAAAAAAAGACTGTAGAACAATATCCTGGTTTAGATAAAAACCTGATACTACCTTTGGTAAAAAGTTAGGATGAGGACGCAATACTACCTTATCTTTGTGAAAAATAAAAATATGTCTCTTTACAAGAAAGAGCAGCCAATACTGATACCCTTCTTGCAGCAGATATGGTTACCAGAAAAAAATTGTTTCCTTTCAAAAAAGGACCAAGGGAATATGTCGTATCGGCCCCAAAAAAGGCTGTTTTGTAATGCCGACAAAACAAAATTCAAGTCCCAAGGGTTGAGGGGTTTACCTAACTGGAGAATAAGCCGTTTTATCCCCTGAATAAAGTTACGAACCAAAGAATGCGAAGTGGTCATTGAAATAATACCGATAAGGTTGAGACCTGTCCTTAGAAAGCACTTTAAGACCAGCTTTATTTCTCACCCCATCTGCAGAAAAGTCAAGGACTCTACCTAGACTTATTTACTGGGGTACAGCTCCTGGTTTCACACCAGGAGACCTGTTTCCCAGACTCCATAATATATAATATAGAAAGAAAGAAGATGTGAAGGGGTGAGTGGCACTACCTATATGTCAAATAGTGCTCTAACAAATCACTCTATAGTGGCTAAGTATTAAAAGACACAGTGTTATTGTGGAATAAATTATAACAAAACAGTTTCCATAAAGGTGATAGTGTAATAGTTATCACACCTCACCTACCCCAGTAGGTGAGTACTAAAACCCTCTAGGTGTGGACACCAGTCCTACACAGGAGAAATTATCACCAAAAATGTAATGGCTTACAAATTAGTGTATAAAGCATCCAAACATGAATATCTTGATAGTATAGTGATCCTCTGCTTATAACAGTGCCTACAGTGTCCAAACCCAAAATACAGGATGTGAGTAAACCCAAAAACCAAATCCAAATAAGAATGCAAAGAATCGCACCAAAAAACAAAAAAGTTATAAAAAAATCGCACCAAAGTCGCACCAAAATGTTTGCGTCCCACACACTCGCTCGGCTTCCTGGAAGTCACGAGATGTGCGTAGTGACGCCGTACACGTTTCGTCATCCGCTGATAAACGGAAGTTTTGGTTATACTGCATATGTGTAGGACAGGGGTCTTCAAACTGCGGCCCTCCAGTTGTTCAGGAACTACAATTCCCATCATGCCTAGTCATGTCTGTGAATGAGGAGGAGGAGGAGGGAGCGGAGCTCTGCGCTGCAGCCACAACTTGGCCCAAAGCAGCCCCATGGCAGGCAGCCTACTGATCAAAAAAATTAATGATTAATCGAGGAATTAATCGTTAATTTCCGCAGCCCTAATATATATATATACATGTATATATATATATACATATATATGTATGTGTATATATATATATATATATATATATATATATATATATATATATATATATATATATATATATATATATATATATATATATATATATATATAGTACTTTGTTGTTTTGTAATATTATGCATTTTATTTATACATGTTTCTCTCTTCCATTTCTCTTTGATAGTCATTATTAAAGCTCCTGAAGAAGCGCTTTGAGTGCGCAACATGTAGAGCGAATTAATATTTGAACAGCACTATACCGTCTACTTGTCTTTGAATCATATTCCTTGATTCATACCTATTATGGAATGATACCTACTCATTCTCTTGTCTCCTTGTAGGTATCATTGGTTCTATTAGTAGCGGTAACATTATTATGTATCGTATTATCAATGTGGATTTTTAGAGATCATGTATTTTTAAGTGTTCATTTTAAAATTAACTATTTTTGTATAAAATTATCTGTTGACTGTGCCTAAAAAGTCCAAGTCCCACTCTCTCTTGCTATTCCAAAATTATAGGTCGTGGGACTGTATATTGATGCTGTATCCACAATACTACTCTGTGTCTTGATATAATTAATAATTACAAGATAGGATCCTCAGCAGCATGAGCATAATTAAGCCTTACTCGACCTCGTTAATGGAGAACCTAGCAAAGAAAAGAGAACACTTCATAGTGCAGACATCCCAAAAAGTAGTTTAATAGGGGATAAAGTATATACACTCACATTTGCGAAGTAAATATCAAGCAGGTAAAAAAACGAAAGAAATGTCCGGTGTTTCTAACCATAAAGATGGCCGCCGTATCCCAGTACAAGCGTTGTGTCACACGTTACAGGCTCCTCCCTACGCATTTCATCATCACTGACGTCTTCAGGGGCATGGCCTGACGTGCAGTGCAATGGTTATAAATAGGGGACGGCGAGAAATAGGCGGATCACTCATTGTGTTCCAATTACAGGAAGCAGGAAGTAAAAAAGCGCTCCAAAGACAGGAAACTGCCATGGATACGATATAGTTCTATACAAATGACAGAAACAGAGCAAGTTATTAGTATTCTGGTAATAAAATCAGAACACAAACACTAATCTTAACTACTCCATAATAACTAGGGGTGCAACGGATCGTCACCGATCAATGATCCGTACGGGTCAACCTCCGTGGATCAGCACACCTGTGATCTGCGGAGCGCTCTGCGGCCCCGTCCATAGGAAAGGCCGCGGCTTCGGCCTAGCTCCGGAGCGGCGGCCATCTTGGTACACCAGGCGGCCGCTATCTCGTCAGGAAGTGAGGTTTCATCGCCGCCATCTTGCTACACCCCACACTCCTGCACAGTACTGTAATGAGAGAGTGAGAAGGGGGCAAGCGGACATCTTGTTACACCCACTGGAGTTTTAGATTTAACAGCTATTTTCAACACAAAACGGAGCTTATATGCATTAATACAGTGTTAAATGTGAAAATCAGAGGTGTTCTGTCACATTAGCAACCATGTAAGGTCAGCAGGTTTGCTGCTGCTTTTAAAATTTAACATCTAAACAGTCCGTCCGATCTACAAATACTGTATTTATGCATATAAGCTCCGTTTTGTGTTGAAAATAGCTGTTAAATCTAAAACTTTGGTGGGTGTAACAAGACTTGTCTTTTTTTTTTTTTGCTGATCCGAAAATGATCTGATCCGTGACTCTGATCCGAGGATCGATCCGATCCGTGAGTTTTTTGATCTGTTGCACCCCTAATAATAACACAGTGAATGGATAGGATAGTGTTACATTAAAGTTCAAATGGCAAGAATAAAACATAGCGAGCGCACTAGGAAACAGCGCCATCTTGTGGTTTGATACTAAATTTAAAAAAATATATATATTTATATCGTTAAATGCTTTATTTTATATTTGTATTTCAGATATGATATAAGAGAAACTTCATTAATATTTCATACTCCTCTATGTATTGTATAACTACGAATGCTGTTATCTCAAAACCTATGTTAAATCTTGTAAACTAAAAAATAAAAATGTTTGAAATGAAAATTCTGCCAGGGTATGTAAACTTATGAGCACAACTGTATGTGTTTGGATGTGTAGAGACCACAGCTATTATGACTGCATTTTGCCCTTTTTGGGAATTGCAAACGTTTTTTTAAGAGACAGACTATTAGGCTCAATTCACACCTCTACATCTTTGCATTTCCATTTCAGTGGGCAGTAGGAAAATCGCACAAAAGTGCATGACCTTTTTTTTTTTTTTTTTAAATAAATCTCACTGCATTAAAACATATGGTAATTTGTCACCATGTGTTCTGGCATGCGCAAAAGAGCCCACTTTAGCAAGGTGCATTAGAGTGCCATTAAGCTTCATTAGCACAGCAATGTGCCTGCAAAAGTGAAGTGCGTTATTTGTGCATTCTCACAACGCACAAATGTGAACCTAGCCTTACAGACAATCCAGGTAGTTTTCATCCATTCTAATTATCCTGATCCTTAGTGGTGATTGTCTCATTGCATTTGAATTGTTGACGCACATTTTATTTCTGCAGAGTGTTGACTGCATATATTTGGGATTATAAGCACTTGTGCTTTGTTGTTTTTGCCAGTACTCCACCTTGTGCTCTATGAATGTAAAGTAAATGGTTGTCCGTGTGTCATTCCTCGCTCCAGTGAATCCTGAGCTCTATCATAGTTACATTTATTACAGTTTATTTGCTTGAAAAAAGTCAAAAGTCAATCCAGTTCAACCAACAAAACACAGTCCATGATTTGTGTATAAACCAGACTGTGACCAGCTAATTTTTTTATGCTTTCTTTAGATCTGACCAAAGACAACACTGTGAAACACTTTTCTACTAAGAAACACAAACCTTAAGGACAATAGCATATGTCACAGTATTTCCCGGTATTTTGTTTTTGTAAAGTAAGAGCCCTTGCACGCTGGGGCGGGGGGCGGCGTCGGCGGTAAAACGCCGCTATTATTAGCGGCGTTTTACCGTCGGTATTCGGCCGCTAGCGGGGCGGTTTTACCCCCCGCTAGCGGCCGAGAAAGGGTTAAATACCACCGCAAAGCACCTCTGCAGAGGCGCTTTGCCGGCGGAATAGCCGTGCCGTCCCATTGATTTCAATGGGCAGGAGCGGTAAAGGAGTACACCGCTCCTTCACCGCTCCGAAGATGCGGCTAGCAGGACTTTTTTTACCGTCCTGCCAGCGCATCGCTCCAGTGTGCAAGCCCTCGGGCTTTCACACTGGAATGACAGTAGCGGCACTTTCGGGGCGGTTTGCAGGCGCTATTATTAGCGCAATAGCGCCTGCAAACCGCCCCAGTGTGCAAGGGCTCTTAGTAAAGTGCTAAATTCAAGGGCAGAATTAAGGCAGCTGATTTCATCTCGCTTGTATGTAGAGTCATGTGGAGTCAAATTCAATTTGGTAGAGTTTATGTGTAAATGAAACTATAATGATTTTGGGGAAACTTTATTTTTTTATTTATTTTATAAACATTCAATATGATAAAGCATTCCCGGAACACTATGGATTAACACAAGAGACAACCTCCCAGAAGTTGCCTGCTGTAATGAAGGGTTTGCCAGATTGAAACTTCAGAATGAGCTGTCTGATGTCAGATTGATAAAGGACGAGTCAATTACTTGTGTGTGTAAACTTCACCTTGAGCTATTGAGGTCAATAAACAGGTTTTTTAGAACAGGCTGTAAAGAAATAGAAAAACAATGAAAAAGAGCTTACAGGTCTACCACTTTGCTAGCACAGATACAAAGTAATATATAATAAAAAAAAGTAATATACAATAATAAATTTATACAGTGGGGACGGAAAGTATTCAGACCCCCTTAAATTTTTCACTCCTTGTTATATTGCAGCCATTTGCTAAAATCATTTAAGTTCATTTTTTCCCTCATTAATGTAAACACAGCACCCCATATTGACAGAAAAACACAGAATTGTTGACATTTTTGCAGATTTATCAAAAAAGAAAAACTGAAATATCACATGGTCCTAAGTATTCAGACCCTTTGCTGTGACACTCATATTTAACTCGGAGGCTGTCCATTTCCTCTGATCATCCTTGAGATGGTTCTACACCTTCATTTGAGTCCAGCTGTGTTTGATTATACTGATTGGACTTGATTAGGAAAGCCACACACCTGTCTATATAAGACCTTACAGCTCACAGTGCATGTCAGAGCAAATGAGAATCATGAGGTCAAAGGAACTGCCTGAAGAGCTCAGAGACAGAATTGTGGCAAGGCACAGATCTGGCCAAGGTTACAAAAAAAATTCTGGTGCATTTAAGGTTCCTAAGAGCACAGTGGCCTCCATAATCCTTAAATGGAAGACGTTTGGGATGACCAGAACCCTTCCTAGAGCTGGCCGTCCGGCCAAACTGAGTTATCGGGGAAGAAGAGCCTTCGTGAGAGAGGTAAAGAAGAACCCAAAGATCACTGTGGCTTAGCTTTAGAGATGCAGTCGGGAGATGGGAGAAAGTTGTAGAAAGTCAACCATCACTGCAGCCCTCCACCAGTCGGGGCTTTATGGCAGAGTGGCCCGACGGATGCCTCTCCTCAGTGCAAGACACATGAAAGCCCGCATGGAGTTTGCTAAAAAACACCTGAAGGACTTCAAGATAGTGAGAAATAAGATTCTCTGGTCTGATGAGACCAAGATAGAACTTTTTGGCCTTAATTCTAAGCGGTATGTGTGGAGAAAACCAGGCACTGCTCATCACCTGTCCAATACAGTCCCAACAGTGAAGCATGGTGGTGACAGCATCATGCTGTGGGGGTGTTTTTCAGCTGCAGGGACAAGACGACTGGTTGCAATTGAGGTAAAGATGAATGCGGCCAAGTACAGGGATATCCTGGACGAAAAACTTCTCCAGAGTGCTCAGGACCTCAGACTGGGCCGAAGGTTTACCTTTTCAACAAGACAATGACTCTAAGCACACAGCTAAAATAACGAAGGGTGGCTTCACAACAACTCTGTGACTGTTCTTGAATGGCCCAGCCAGAGCCCTGACTTAAAACCAATTGAGCATCTCTGGAGAGACCTAAAAATGGCTATCCACCACGTTTACCATCCAACCTGACAAAACTGGAGAGGATCTGCAAGGAGGAATGGCAGAGGATCCCCAAATCCAGGTGTGAAAAACTTGTTGCATCTTTCCCAAAAAGACTCACGGCTGTATTAGATCAAAAGGGTGCTTCTACTAAATACTGAGCAAAGGGTCTGAATACTTAGGACCATGTGATATTTCAGTTTTCCTTTTTTAATAAATCTGCAAAAATGTCAAGAATTCTGTGTTTTTCTGTCAATATGGGGTGCTATGTGTACATTATTGAGGAAAAAAATGAACTATAACGATTTTAGATTATAGCAAATTGCTGCAATATATCAAAGAGTGAAAAATTTAAGGGGGTCTGAATACTTTCCGTCCCCACTGTATATTTTGTAAAAAGTAATATATGCTATAATTAATAGGTAAATCCACTTTCACAGAAAAATAGTATAGTATACACCAGGGGTCAGCAACCTATGGTCCATGGGGCACACCCAGCCTGCCACCGCTAAATGGCCAGCCCGTCGGTGCATGTGATAAATTCACGTGCACCCGGCCCGTGGGTGTAGAGCCAGCAGTTGGAAACAAATGCGGCTAAGAAGCCGCTCGGATGTTATCCCCAAGCACATCGCCCAGGCTCTCCCATCCCACAGGGAGGCCCGAGCGACCAGTCGGCACATCCGCCGGCTGGCTGGAGACCTGAACAAAGCCATAATTGGCTTTGATCAGGTCTTGGATCTAGTAATACAGAAGCAATGTCATGACATCACTTCTGGTTTACAGAAGACTTAGGCCCCTTTCACACGGGGCGGATCCGCTCAACGTACTCCGCTAGCTCAGCTGAAGATCGCTCCATTGATCTCCGCTGAGCCAACGGATGACAGGTCCGTCTCCGCTCACTGAGCAGGGATAGACCTGTCAGAGCCCCGTCGATCTCTATGGGGAGATCGGACGAAAACGGACAGCATGTCCATTTTCATCAGATCCTATCCGATCCTTTAAGAAGGATGGCGATAGTATCAGCACACGTCTGTTTAGAGAGGATCTTGTCAGATCGGATGGCAGACGGATGTCAGCAGACACATCTACGCTGACATCTGCGGCTCCATACAATTGAATGGATGGCCCACTCGGATCTGCCTGAAAAAGGCGGATCCGAGCGTGCTTATCATGTGAAAGGGGCCTTAAAGGCATTTTGAATGCTTTTAAGTGCAAAGGAGGGATTTGGGGTCTTATAGACCCCAGATCTCTCCATAAACAGTACCTGTCACTGCCTATTACTGTCACAAGGGATGTTTACATTCCTTGTGACAGCAATGAAAGTGATCAGGGAAAATAAAAATGAAGAGACAGTGTAAAAAAAAAATTTTTTTTTTTTTAAGGGACCATCCCTCTGTGCTCGCGCGCAAACGTAAGTCGTGCCCCGCAAATTTAAACAGTGTTTAAACCACACATGTGAGGTATCGTCATGATCGTTAGAGCTAGAGCAATAATTCTAGTAGTAGACCTGTAAATCTAAAATGGTAACCTGTAGAAATTTTTAAAGCGTCGCCTATAAAGATGTTTAAGCACCATAGTTTGTTGCCCTTTCACAAGTGTGCGCAAATTTAAAGCATGACATGTTAGGTATCTTATTATTATCTTTATTTATTAACAGGTGAATGCGGCCCTCCATGCATTCACATACATTGAATCCAGCCCTTAAAGTGTTTGTTAATGCATTTATATAAAACTATGTCAGCCCCTCTATTAGAGGCTGGCATAGCGCACTGTGTAAGTTCTTTTGAAAAACAAGTGTTCTAAATACCAAATTTCTGATGGATGTTTTCTGCGGGAGGGGCCTTGATCTCCTTCTGATGTCAGCCGGGTAGATCACGTGGCTGCTCGTCTCCTCCGCAGAAACCAATCCATTGGAGCTGCGGCCTCTAATAGAGGGGCTGGCAGTGACAATTTTAGGTTTTTGCTTAACAAGAATAGCGGCGGGGGGCGGAGACAGACACAGAGGGAGATGACAGGAAGGAAGGAGGGGGTGAGGTGGGAGAGAGGAGAGCAGGGCAGCATATGACAGAGGGACGCACTCTGACCATGTTGGTCATGCAGCCATGATTTTTGTGGTCAGCGCAGAGAGGGCATACAGGAAGTGGCAAGTTAAGGGAGGTTTTTTTTACAGTTCAGAGGGGGCAGATTACACAGCACAAGCACTGTGCTGTGTAATCTGCTTTAAGGGACCAGGATCTATATTTTTGGGGGGGTTAACAAATGCTTTTAGTGGGAAAAGATTGCTGACCCCTGGCATACACGATTGCTGCAATTTTATTTTGCGGTATGCAGTTTATTATTTATTTTTTGTTAGCAACCTGTAAATGATTGCACCCATGATCAGCAGATCATGGGTGTATGCCATGCCATGGTCCTGCAGACTGTCTGTGTAGCTTTCTGCCTGTAGCTCCGATACAAGCAGCCAGTTACACTTTGACAGGAGGCTCAATGAACTACCTAGAGCGAACAACAGCACACTGGAAGTTCATTGAGAACTACAAGCTGACAGCCATAAAGGTTTTCTGTACTTGTAGTTCACCCATTCACAGAACTCTGAATGGCACGGCTGGGCAGGCAGAGCCCTGCCCGGCCGTGTTTTCATTAGATTGTGACAGCGAGCAGGGGGAAGTAGATCCCCCACTTGCTGTCAAAATGGGATCAGGGGGGTGCGTGGGGGGCGGTACATTTGTAACATGTTTCACCCTGAATATGGGCGTAACATGTTGCAAAAGGCAAACTTGTCCTTTAATGTTATTAAAAATGACTTTTCCAGTACAATAGTTTTCTGTAAAACTCAATGCAATATGGCAACCTCCTAAAACTCCAAAAACTCCTCCAAAAATGTAATTCCTGCTTGTTTGACACGCAGATTTTTCTAAAAGTTTGTCCGAAGATACAAGTCAGATTTTAGGCATCCTCTGCAGAAATTTAATTTGTGGTGAGATAATTCCTAAGGGATTAATCACTTCTAAATGGATGCAGACACTGCAGCTTTTTTATCAGGACATAAAGTGTGCACCAGGTGACTATAATGAACCAGACCCTCCATTTCAGAATCAGTCTGTACAGGACATGATCAAACACACAGCTCTTTTAATGCAGTCATTTTAAAATGTAACTTCTAGAAAACCTTAGTAAAAAAATTAAATAAATAAAATATACATATATATATATATATATATACACACACACACATTATATAAAATTACACACACACACACAGGTGAAACTTGAAAAATTAGAACATCGTGCAAAAGTTCATTTATTTCACTAATGCAAATTAAAAAGGTGAAAACTAATATATGAGATAGACTCATTACATGCAAAGCAAGATAGCTCAAGCCGTGATTTGTCATAATTGTGATGATTATGGCTTACAGCTCATGAAAACCCCAAATCCACAATCTTAGAAAATTAGAATATTGTGAAAAGGCTCAAAGTGTCCCACTCTAATCGGCTAATTAAGCCATAACACATGCAAAGGGTTCCTGAGCCTTTAAATGGTCTCTCAGTCTGGTTCAATAGCAATCACAATCATGGGAAAGACTGCTGACCTGACAGTTGTGCAGAAACCCATCACTGACACCCTCCATAAGAAGAGAAAGCCTCAAAAAGGTAATTGCAAAAGAGGTTGGATGTTCCCAAAGGTCTGTATCAAAGCACATTAATAGAAGGTTGTGTTGAAGAAAAAGGTGCACAAGCAGCAGGGATGATCGCAGCCTGGAGAGGATTGTCAGTAAAAGGCCATTCAAAAGTGTTGGGGACTTTCATTAGGAGTGGACTGAGGCTGGAGTCAGTGCATCAAGAGCCACCACACACAGACGGATCCTGGACATGGGCTTCAAAATGTTGTATTCCTCTTGTCAAGCCACTCCTGAACAACAAACAACGTCATAAGCGTCTTACCCGGGCTAAAGAAAAACAGACCATGTCTGTTGCTCAGTGGTCCAAAGTCCTCTTTTCTGATTAGAGCAAACTTTGCATCTCATTTGGAAACCAAGGACCCAAAGTATAGAAGAAGAATGGAGAGGCACACACTGCAAGATGCTTGAAGTCCAGTGTGAAGTTTCCACAGTCTGTGTTGATTTGGGGAGCCATGTCATCTGCTGGTGTTGGTCCACTGTGCTTCATTAAGTCCAGGGTCAACGCAGCCGTCTACCAGGAGATTTTGGAGCACTTCATGCTTCCTTCCGCAGACAAGCTCCATGGGGATGCTGACTTCATTTTCCAGCAGGACTTGGCACCTGCCCACACTGCCAAAAGCACCAAAACCTGGTTCAATGACCGTGGGATTACTGTGCTTGATTGGCCAGCAAACTTGCCTGACCTGAACCCCATAGAGAATCTATAGGGCATTGCCAAGAGAAAGATGAGAGACATGAGACAGAACAATGCAAGAGAGCTGAAGGCCGCTATTGAAGCATCCTGGTTTTCCATAACAGCTCAGCAGTGCCACAGGCTAATAGCTTCCATGCCACGCCGCATTTAGGCAGTAATTGCTGCAAAAGGGGCCCAAACCAAGTACTGAGTACATTTGCATGCTTATACTTTTCAGAAGTCCGATATTGTTCTATGTACAATCCTTGTTTTATTGATTGCATGTAATATTCAAATTTTCTGAGATTGTGGATTTGGGGTTTTCATGAGCTGTAAGCCATAATCATCACAATTATGACAAATCACTGCTTGAACTATCTTGCTTTGCATGTAATGAGTTTATCTCATATATTAGTTTCACCTTTTAAGTTGCATTAGTGAAATAAATGAAATTTTGCACAATATTCTAATTTTTCGAGTTTCACCTGTGCATACACACACATATACAGTATAAAAATCATCTGGTGATAAATTTACCCCAGAACATTATATTTTTCCTTTTAAAGCGGAGTTCCACCCTAAAGTGGAACTTCCGCTCATCAGATTCCTCCCCCCCTCCGGTGTCACAATTGGCACCTTTCAGGGGGGAGGGGGGTGCAGATACCTGTATAATACAGGTATCTGCACCCACTTCCGGGTACAGCTAGCCGCAGCTAGCCGCAGACTCCCCGCCCACCCCCGTTGTGTTGTGGGAAATACACAGTTCCCACAACACAACGGGGACCAGTGAAGACGCGCAGCGCGACTCGCGCATGCGCAGTAGGGAACCGGGCAGTGAAGCGGCAACGCTTCGCTTCCTGATTCCCTCAGTGTGAATGGCGGCGGCAGCACCCGAGGATCGAGGGACGGCTCGGTCTCGGGTGCCGACATCGCTGGACCCCGGGACAGGTAAGTGTCCTTATTTTAAAAGTCAGCAGCTGCAGTATTTGCAGCTGCTGACATCTAATTTTTTTTTTTTTGGTGAAACACCACTTTAAGTATCTTAGTTTGTCTTCCCATCAGCTTCCTGCACAGCAGCACTCCTGGAAAGGAGAGAGATACAAAACTGTCAACCATTCAGAATTGTTGCTGTAGTTTGTTACAAACGCCTGCATCCAATTTGCCCAACACCAGTCATTTATTTTTATTTTTTTGGTGTGTGTCTGGAGCAGTATATGTTCAGGTCTGGTGGCTGATACATTAGGAACCCCGGCTGATGTTATCAAGACTCGAATAATGAACCAGCCTAGAGACAAACATGGCCGCTATGTGTTTAACAGGCATTTACTGCAGCCTTTTCTCAACCCTTTTATCCTGGGGGAACTCTTGAAAATAAGTTTCTGGTCTCAGGAAATCCTGCTAATATTAACTAGAGCTACAGATCATGCTATATTGTTCCGTGGGAAGAATGCTTCTTACATTTGTGGTCACTTGGAATAATTCCCCCCTTCACAAATGGGTAAAACGACCATTGGTGTCAGTGGTTACCTATATGAGAGGCAGAAATTGCTCATTGCACAAGGAACCTGTGGAAATCTCTTGAGGAACCCTAAGACCCCATTCACACAGGGGCAACACGACTTGCACTCAGCGAGGCGACCTGCAAACGACTTCCGCGGCGACTTGCAAAAAGACTTCTGTATAGAAGTCTATGCAAGTCGCCCCCAAAGTCGTACAGGAACCTTTTTCTAAGTCGGAGCGACTTGCGTCGCTCCGATTAGAACGGTTCCATTGTACAGAACGGGAGGCGACTTGTCAGGCGACTAGGTCGCCTGACAAGTCGTCCCTGTGTGAATGGGCTCTAAGGATCTACAGAACCTTGGCTGAGAAATAACTAGGTCAGAGTCAATAAATTATTATATTTCACTAGAAATATGACTTGGGCATGGAAAGTGCCCAAAAGGAAATTTTTTCTTGCTCCTAGCCTCTTTGGAAGATAATGGAAACAAGTGCAGTGACAATTTCTTTAAAATATGAGCTAAGTGAGCAGCAGGCGAGTAACCACTATCTTCTTTGCAGGAAGAGGATTTATTAAAAAAATAGGGGGCCTTTACTACATACACGTGCTGTTGAGGGCACCAAAACAAAAATTGGGTTGAAAGGACAGTGCAAACATTCTTCTGCACACCTGAGGCTTTGCTCCAATAGACATTTTGGAGTAGGGCTGAGTCTGGGGTATTGAATTCAAAAGTTCACTTACCTTTTAAGAGCAATGACCTAAACTGAAAATTTTGATCTTACTACTGCTGTCTCTAAAAGATAAAGAATAGGGATGAGTTCAGGGGCGTTTGGATCCTAGTCTGAACCCATCCGAGCATCTCCTCTGGGAAGCGGTTAGCCAAAGCAATTCCTGTCCCACAGCCACACGTATACAAGGAATGTGTATACATGTAGCTGTGGGGTGGCGAATGCCTCGGTTGCTTATGCTTGGCCTAGTATAGTGACCACTTCCTGGCGGGATCATTTAGGTGGGTTTGGACTAGGATCCAAACATGCCTGAGCTCATTCCTAATAAAGAATATGTTGAATTTAATGGTGTAAGATTTAATGTTATTTATGTCTTGTGATTTCTTTAATTTTTTTTTTTTCTCCCCAGGTGAATCTTGTACAAGTCTTCAACTGACTGTTTCATCCAAGCTGTGCGAGGAGAGGGATTCCTATCCCTCTACAAAGGATTCATTCCCACTTGGATGAGAATGGTAACCACTTTCACAAATGTTTTTTTGAGAAAAATGTTAACAAAAAAAGGCTTGGTGAAAAACTTGTTATAAAACTTTACAGAACAAGGGGGTGCACATAAGTGTGATAACATGATCAGGATATTGCAGTGATTATGATATGAATTGGCGATTGGTTGCTATTTTCAGAACTACAATTCCCATGAGGCATAGCAAGACTCTGACAGCCACAAGCATAATATCCAGTGGCAGAGGCATGATGGGACTTGTAGTTTTGCAACAGCTGGAGGTCTGCTAATTGCATATCCCTGATCTAAACCATTCCATTGTAGCTCTGGCTGTATGTTTAGGGTCATTGTGCTGCTGGAAGGTGAACCTCCACCCCAGTCTCAAGTCTTTTGCAGACTCTTAACAGGTTTTCTTCTAAGATTGCCCTGTATTTGGCTCCATTCATCTTCCCATCAACTCTGACCAGCCTCCCTGTCCCTGCTGAAGAAAAGCATCCCCACAACATGATCCTGCCACTACCATGTTTCACGGTGGGGATGGTGTGTTCAGGGTTCACGCTATGTAGTTTTCCGCCACACATAGCGGTTTGCTTTTAGGCCAAAAAATACAATTTTGGCCTCATCTGACCAGAGCACCTTCTTCCACATGTTTGCTGTGTCCCCCACATGGCTTCACGCAAACTGCAAACGGGACTTATTATGACTTTCTTTTAACAATGGCTTTCTTGCCACTCTTCCATAAAGGCCAGATTTGTGGAGTGCAGGACTATTATGCCCTGTGCACACGATCGGCCATTGATCGGACATTCCGACGACAAAATCCTTCGGATTTTTTCCAACGAATTTTGGGCCAAACTTGTCTTGCATACACACAGTCGCACAAAGTTGTCGGAAAATCTGATCGTTCTGAACGCTGTGATGTAAAACACATATGTCGTGACTATAAATGGGGCAGTAGCCAATAGCTTTCGTGTCTTAATTTATTCTGAGCATACGTGGCACTTTGTGTGTCGGATTTGTGTACACACGATCAGAATCGGATTTTGTTGTCGGAAAATTTTATATCCTGCTCTCAAACTTTGTGTGTCGGAAATTCCGATGGAAAAAGTCCGATGGAGCCCACACACGATCGGAATTTCCAACAACACAATCTGACCGCACTTTTTCCATCGGAAAATCCGGCCGTGTGTACAGGGCATTAGTTGTCCTGTGGACAGATTCTCCCACCTGAGTTGTGAATCTCTGCAGCTCCTCCAGAGTTACCATGGGCCTCTTGGCTGCTTCTCTGATTAATACTCTCCTTGCCGGCCTGTCAGTTTAGGTGGACGGCCATGTCTTGGTAGATTTTCAGTTGTGACATACTCTTTCCATTTTCGGATGATGGGTTGAACAGTGCTCTGTGAGATGTTCAAAGCTTGGGATATTTGTTTATAACCTAACCCTGCTTTAAAATTCCCCACAACATTATCCCTAACCTGTCTGGTGTGTTCCTTGGCCTTCATGATGCCGTTGGTTGGCAAAGGTTCTCTAACAAGCCTCTGAGGGCTTCACATAACAGCTGTATTTATACTGAGTTTAAATTACACACAGGTGGACTATGTTTACTAATTAGGTGAGTTCTGAAGGCAGTTGGTTCCACTAGATTTTAGTTAGGGGTATCAGAGTAAAGTGGGCTAAATACAAATGCACACCACACTTTTCAGCTATTTATTTGTAGAAAAAATTGAAAACCATTTACTAATTTTCCTTCCATGATACTTTAGGGCACTGTAATGTAGCTATATAATTAATAATTCATTCTCAAGTGTATGTAAACCCTAACCATGAACTTCTCTTATTTTCTTCATATTTGGTAAGATTGAATGAAGACCTCAGTCCATCTAGTTCAACCTGCGTGGGTGTATGTGTGTTTGTGTGTGTTTGTTTCCCATAGGGATACATCAAATTTTTTTTTGGTGCCGAAACCGATACAGAAATAAATCTTCCTTGATTCCGAAAACCGAAACAGCACCGATACCGAAAGTGACTATTTTTAAAATATTTTTATACAGGAGATGTTCAGAGACTGGGGACATGGTACAGGAGATGGTCAGAGACTGGGGACATGGTACAGGAGATGGTCAGAGACTGGGGACATGGTACAGGAGATGGTCAGAGACTGGGGACATGGTACAGGAGATGGTCAGAGACTGGGGACATGGTACAGGAGATGGTCAGAGACTGGGGACATGGTACAGGAGATGGTCAGAGACTGGGGACATGGTACAGGAGATGGTCAGAGACTGGGGACATGGTACAGGAGATTGTCAGAGACTAGGGACATGGTACAGGAGATTGTCAGTGACTGCAGACACATTACAGGAGATGGTCAGAGACTGGGGACATGGTACAGGAGATGGTCAGAGACTGCAGACATGGTACAGGAGATGGTCAGAGACTGCGGATACGGTACAGGAGATGGTCAGAGACTGGGGACATGGTACAGGAGATGGTCAGAGACTGGGGACATGGTACAGGAGATGGTCAGAGACTGGGGACATGGTACAGGAGATGGTCAGAGACTGGGGACATGGTACAGGAGATGGTCAGAGACTGGGGACATGGTACAGGAGATGGTCAGAGACTGGGGACATGGTACAGGAGATGGTCAGAGACTGGGGACATGGTACAGGAGATGGTCAGAGACTGGGGACATAGTACAGGAGATGGTCAGAGACTGGGGACATAGTACAGGAGATGGTCAGAGACTGGGGACATAGTAACAGGAGATGGTCAGAGACTGGGGACATGGTACAGGAGATTGTCAGTGACTGCAGACACATTACAGGAGATGGTCAGAGACTGGGGACATGGTACAGGAGATGGTCAGAGACTGCAGACATGGTAGAGGAGATGGTCAGAGACTGCGGATACGGTACAGGAGATGGTCAGAGACTGGGGACATGGTACAGGAGATGGTCAGAGACTGGGGACATGGTACAGGAGATGGTCAGAGACTGGGGACATGGTACAGGAGATGGTCAGAGACTGGGGACATGGTACAGGAGATGGTCAGAGACTGGGGACATGGTACAGGAGATGGTCAGAGACTGGGGACATAGTACAGGAGATGGTCAGAGACTGGGGACATAGTACAGGAGATGGTCAGAGACTGGGGACATAGTACAGGAGATGGTCAGAGACTGGGGACATAGTAACAGGAGATGGTCAGAGACTGGGGACATGGTACAGGAGATTGTCAGAGACTAGGGACATGGTACAGGAGATTGTCAGAGATTGGGGACATGGTACAGGAGATTGTCAGAGACTAGGGACATGGTACAGGAGATTGTCAGAGATTGGGGACATGGTACAGGAGATTGTCAGTGACTGCAGACACATTACAGGAGATGGTCAGAGACTGGGGACATGGTACATGAGATGGTCAGAGACTGGGGACATGGTACAGGAGATGGTCAGAGACTGCAGACATGGTAGAGGAGATGGTCAGAGACTGCGGATACGGTACAGGAGATGGTCAGAGACTGGGGACCTGGTACAGGAGATGGTCAGAGACTGCGGACATGGTAGAGGAGATGGTCAGAGACTGCAGACATGGTAGAGGAGATGGTCAGTGACTGCAGACATAGTACAGGAGAGGGTCAGGGACTGCAGACATAGTACAGGAGAGGGTCAGGGACTGCAGACATAGTACAGGAGAGGGTCAGAGACTGCGGACGTGATACAAGAGATCAATGCAGCCTCACCAGTGCCCGTCATCCAGCCTCACCAGTGCCCGTCATGCAGCCCGCGTTTTCCCCTCAGATGCAGCCGCGTTTGCCCCTCAGATGCAGCCCACATGTGCCCATAAGATGCAGCCTGCCTGTGCCTATAAGATGCAGCCTCACCTGTGCCCATCATGCAGCTTGCCAGTGCCTGTCATGCAGCTTGCCAGTTCCCGAATCAGAGCGGCAGGTTCAAAGCAATGTATATATACATTGCTTTGCCTGCCCGTGCCATTCTGCAGATGTAAATGTACATGAGGCAGTCGGCAAGCGGTTAAATTAACCACTTTAAGACCAGCCTCGTTTTGGATTTTAGGTGTTTACAAGTTTAAAACAGGTTTTTTTTCTAGAAAATTACTTAGAACCCCCAAACATTATATATTGTTTTTTTTCTAACACCCTAGAGAATAAAATAGCAGTCATTGCAATACTTTTTTTTGCACCGTATTTGCGCAGCGGTCTTCTAAGCGCACTTTTTTTGGAAAAAATTCACTTTTTTGAAAAAAAAAAAAGACAACAGTAAAGTTAGCCCAATTTTTTTTTTATATTGTGAAATATAATGTTACGCCAAGTAAATTGATACCCATCATGTCACGCTTCAAAATTGCGCCCGCTCGTGGAATGGCGTCAAACTTTTACCCTTAAAAATCTCCATAGGCGACGTTTAAAAAATTCTACAGATTGCATGTTTTGCGTTACAGAGGAGGTCTAGGGCTAGAATTATTGCTCTCACTCTACCGGTCGTGGCGATACCTCACATGTGTGGTTTGACCACCGTTTTCATATGCAAGCGCTACTCACGTATGCGTTCGCTTCTGCGCGCGAGCTCGTCGGGACAGGGCGCTTTAAAAAATATTTTTTTTAATTATTATTTATTTTACTTTATTTAATTTATTTTTTCACTGTTTTAAAAAAAAAAAAAAATTTGGATCACTTTTATTCCTATTACAAGGAATGTAAACATCCCTTGTAATAGAAAAAAGCATGACAGGTCCTCTTAAATATGAGATCTGGGGTCAAAAAGTCCTCAGATCTCATATTTAGACTAAAATGCAAAAAAAAAAGTCGTTTAAAAAAAATGACACAAAAAAAATTGTGCCTTTAAGAGAAGTGGGCGGAGCTGACGTAATGACGTCGCTCCGGCCGTCACATGGTATGGAGACGGGTGGGGGCCATCTTAGCCTCACTCGTCTCCATACCTAAGCAGGGAAAGGACCCGATCGCCTCCGCCGCTACCGACGGCTCCGGTAAGCGGCGGAGGGTGCGGGAGAGCGGCGGGGGGGGGGGTGGCACCTCTCCCGCCGCCGATAACGGTGATCTCGCGGCGAACCCGCCGCAGAGACCACCATTATCATGTACAGAACCGCCGGCCCTAAAGATGGATACCTCGGTTGTGGCAGCAGCTGCTGCCGTTACCGAGATATCCATCTTTAAAAAAAGGACGTATATATACAGTGGGAGGTCCGAAAGTGGTTAAACTTGCATTTGTAGGTTGCCATTGGTGCAGGGATCCATCGACAAGATATTGCACAAGATATTCCCATCACTTCTTGGCGATGTGGTGTGGCTACAGGCACGTATATACACATCCGGTAGGACTGCGAGAGGATACGACCATTTTGGTCTTAGGTTTTTAACCACTTCAGCCCCGGGAGGATTTGCCCCCTAATGACCAGGCCATTTTTTTGCGATACGGCACTGTGTCGCTTTACCTGACAATTGCCCGGTGATGGGACGTTGTACACAAACAACATTTATGTCCTTTTTTTCCCCAGAAATAGGGCTTTCTTTTGGTGGTACTTGATCGCCTCTGCGGTTTTTATTTTTTGCACTATAAAACAAAAAAAAAAAAAAGAGCGACAATTTAAAAAAAATATATATATATTTTTTACTTTTTGCTATAATAAATATCCAAACAAAATAAAAATAAAAATTTCTTCATAAGTTTAGGCCAATATGTATTCTTCTTCTGTCCTAGGGAGTGTTTCTAACTGATGGGGGATGGGACTGCCTGGGGGAGGAGACCGATCGTCCTAAGCAGTAGGAACAACAGATCAGTCTCCTCACAGAACGGAGAATTGTCGGTTTACATTGACAGACCTCCCATTCTGTCTCTCTTAGGAGCGATCGCGGGTGCCCGGCGGACATCACGACCGCCGGGCACACGCATCGGCTCTGTCGTCATGCCACGCGTGCGCCCCCTTGTGCTCTTAAAGTGGCCGGCGTACAGCTCGCCCAGGGGAGCCAACCTGCCGCAGTATAGCAGCGGCGGCTGGTCCTCAAGTGGTTAATGTATTCTATGCATGAAGGTAAAAAACCTGAGTGCATCTCCCCCCACCCAAGCTTTCCCTTATATTTACTTGAGCCTGATCTCGATACAGCGATGTGCATTAGAGCAGCGTCTCTCTTGCCTCATTGGCTCACGCAGTCCCGGGAGCCATTGGCTCCTGCTGCTGTCAATCACAGCCAATGAGCAAATGAGGAGAGAGTAGGGGCAGGGCTAAGCTGCACTGTGTGTGAATGAATAGGGTTGCTCTGTGCAAAACCACTGCAGTTCCCTCAGCTGTAAAGTGATTGTAAATGGCAGAAGGTTTTTTTTTCAAGATAAAAAGCCTTTTGTGTGCAGCCGCCCCCCTAATACTTACCTGAACTCCATCTCTATCCAGCAATGTCCACGAGTCCCTCGGCCACCCGGGACTCTGCCTCCTGATTGGCTGAGACACAGCAGCAGTGCCATTGGCTCCCACTGCTGTCAATCAAACTCAGCCAATCGTGAGAGAAATGGGGCAGGGGTGGGGCTGTGGCTCTGTGTCTGAATGGATACACGGAGCTGCAGCTCGGCTTGGGTGCTCCCATAGTAAGCTGCTTGCTGTGGGGGCACTCAACAGGATGGAGGGGCCAGGAGCCTAGCCAGGGACCAGAGAAGAGGAGGATGTGGGCTGCCCTGTGCAAAACCAACTGCACAGAGCAGGTAAGTATGACATGTTTGTTATTTTAATAGAAAAAAAAAAGAGACTTTACAATCACTTTAACCCAATCACCATGTGTCAAGGAAGATGTTGATTGTCCAAAAAGAAGATAGGAGGTGCGAAAGCTCAGTTGAATGTGACTACCACTAGTTATACCATGACCTGGATAAATAGGAACCTTCACAGACATACAGTACCTGCCTGTTATATTGTTTTACTTTATATTATATAGAATGTAACTTTCAAAACTCTCAATTGAGCTTGCATTGCAGTACCCAGGTGAATAAAAAAAAAGTTAAAAAAGAAAAAAAAACATCTGATTGTACACTAGATTCCCACAAGTGCTGTGGATAGATGAATTTGCTGTACCGGCTATTTTTTTTTTTTTTTTTTTTTTATAATCAAGTTTTATTGATTTTCAGGCATTACAAAAGCAACAGATCAAACAGGTACAGTCATATGCAAAAAAAACAGCGTTCATTCATTTCTCCTAACTATTTTAGGTTATTTTGACCCGCTATATCGAGCAAACGCTATCTTCTTTCATTTTCGCTATAACTAAATATTACCTTTTATATTCTCTTATCTTGATAATATAGGATTGTTATTATTGATAGCTAGAACAACATCACTAAATTGTTATGATAATTGAAACGTCACACTAAAGAATACTCCTTACATTTGGTTCTATATACTTCATGAGAGAAGCATAGTTATAACTGCTTTTTTGTATTTTATTCTTTTCATTGTATTATACTGATATGAATGATACTATTCTTATGACCTTTGTTATGCCTTATGAAAACATAATAAAATATTTAAACAGAAAAAAAAAAAGTGTGGTCATGGGACTTTGAGGCGAGTCACTAAATCAAGTAAAGGTACGAAAAGTATATAAAGTAAAAATTGATTTATTGTACAGACAAGAAAAACATTTTTTTTTTTCAAAATACATGATACAATCATAAAAACTAATTCCATAAAGAACTGACATGCATCAATTTAAAAATTTGTATGGTTTCATATTGTAGATATATGATAGCATAAATAAGCAAATACATGGTAGATCTAGGTATAGACTAAAACTTTGGTGACAAGAAAACACTCTACGCGTTTCGAGGATTCATCCTCTCATCAGGAGTGTGATGTCAATGATATATGTCAGCTAATGGAACATGTATAATAGCCCAGCTGCTGTCCAATGAAGTGTCAGCTCCGGGGCTGAGGCAAGGGCACGCACATTAAGCCCGGGGAACAGCCGTAAAACAGACCAGATACCATATTTGATAATGTAAGTGAAGAATGGAAAACATGTATAAAAATCCGCAACCCTCTGGTATAACGTGTCACTGTGATAATGAAGACGGGTCAAGGAGGTACAGTCATAGGTGTGAGCAGCCTATTGCTTTAAGGTGTGCACTGCAAAGTTCAAACACACACATGTCTTTCTCTGCAGCCTCCTCTACACGGAGCAGTGAATGAATGGGAAGCGCTCTGTGCTGAGTGGCTTCCTGTTCATTCACAAATCGAAGTCTAGTAAACAGTTTACTATGCTTCAGTTAAGAATGGACACAGTGAGCTAGTGTGTTTACTGTGTTTATTTATAAAAGACAGGGGCCAGTAAATGACATATTTACTAGCGCCTCCCCCCCCCCGCTTTCCATCCTGAAACAGTAGCTGGGGGGAGAGGAGGGAAGCCAACAGCACTGCAGGGCCAACAAGAGGGGGGAAGCCTGGGTGGTAGGGGGAATCGTCATCACACATAGTGATTAGGGTGTGCCAAAGCACACCTGATACACCCCCTGTGCAAGCCTATGGGTATAGTTGTACGTGTTCTCAGGAAACATATAGCGTACAACATGACACACACACACATATATAAATATATATATATCAAGTGAAGAAAGCGTTGTGAGCAAAACGCTTCTGTAATGACCGGTTCTAAGACATACGTATATTAATATTTTAAAAAGAAAAGAAACACCACAGGTCTAAATATACAATACACGGTCACTGTCATTATCAGTAATACACCAGAGTACTGCAAGATAGAAAAAGAAGGAAAGGGAGGAGTAAAAGGGATGGAGAGAGGAGAAGAAAAAAAAAAAAAGGAAAGAAATTAAAAAAAGAAAAGCAATTTGGTGTTCTGGCTATTTTATTTTGACAGCCAGTGTTCTGTCGAGAAGTGCCCCCCATCAAATAGTGCCTGAGCATTCGCAGGACGGAGCCGCACTCCAGCTGAGTTGCCGATCAGCTGGAGTGACGTGACCAGGGCAAAAACGCACATCGTAGGAGATATCTCTCATTGGGAGATACCATTTCATGAGCACAACTGAAACCTATACAAAGAGCGGGGAAGAGCGTAGTTCTCACATTGTGCCACGCCACTAGCCGACCTCCAGCAGCAGCGATGCACAATCTGAGAACTACGGTCTCCCCCTGCTGTATGTATAGGTTTAAATTGTGCCTTTGAAATGGTATCTCCCACGGAGAGATACCTCCTATGATGTGCGCATGCGCCATGGTAACGTCAGCCCAGTGGATCGGCAAATCAGCTGTTGTGCTATGACGCATGGCGCATTCACAGTTCGCCCCGGGCACTATTGGATGAGGGGGCACTTGTCAACAGAACACCGGCACCCTCAGTTGACAGAATACCTGAACAGTGACTGCAACAGATTAGATGTAGGAGTTTTTTGGATAAGAATGTTCTGCCTGGCTTCTTTAAGAGCCCTTTCACACCACACCGCCTAGGGCGTCAGCGGTAAAGCGGCGCTATTTTTAGCGCCGTTTTAGCGGTGCTATTCGGCCGCTAGCAGGGGGGGTAAAACTAGTGGCCGAAAAGGGGTTAAATCCGCCCGCAAAACACCACCGAATATTGTGAAAAGGTCATATATTCTAGGCTCAAAGTGTCCCACTCTAATCAGCTAATTAAGCCATAACACCTGCAAAGGGTTCCTGAGCCTTTAAATGGTCTCTCAGTCTGGTCCAGTAGGAATCACAATCATGGGAAAGACTGCTGACCCGACAGTTGTACAGAAAACCATCACTGACACCCTCCATAAGATGGGAAAGCCTCAAAAGGTAATTGCAAAAGAAGTTGGATGTTCCCAAAGTGCTGTATCAAAGCACATGAATAGAAGGTTGTGTGGAAGAAAAAGGTGCACAAGCAGCAGGGATGATCGCAGCCTGGAGAGGATTGTCAGGAAAAGGCCATTCAAAAGTGTTGGGGACTTTCACAAGGAGTGGACTGAGGTTGGAATCAGTGCATCCTGGACATGGGCTTCAAAATGTTGTATTCCTCTTGTCAAACCACTCCTGAACAACAAACGTCAGAAGCGTCTTACCTGGGCTAATTCTGCATCTCATTTGGAAACCAAGGACCCAGAGTATGGAGGAAGAATGGAGAGGCACACATTGCAAGATGCTTGAAGTCCAGCGTGAAGTTTCCACAGTCTGTGTTGATTTGGGGAGCCATGTCATCTGCTGGTGTTGGTCCACTGTGCTTCATTAAGTCCAGGGTCAACGCAGCCGTCTACCAGGAGATTTTGGAGCATTTCATGCTTCCTTCCGCAGACGAGCTCTATGGGGATGCTGACTTCATTTTCCAGCAGGACTTGGCACCTGCCCAGACTGCCAAAAGCACCAAAACCTGGTTTAATGACCGTGGGATTACTGTGCTTGATTGGCCAGCAAACTCACCTCACCTGAACCCCATAGAGAATCTATGGGGCATTACCAAGAGAAAGATTAGAGACATGAGACCGAACAATGCAGGAGAGCTGAAGGCCGCTATTGAAGCATCCTGGTCTTCTATAACACCTCAGCAGTGGCACAGGCTGATAGCTTTCATGCCACACCACATTGAGGCAGTAATTGCTGCAAAAGGGGCCCAAACCAAGTACTGAGTACATTTGCATGCTTATACTTTTCAGAGGTCCGATATTGTTGTACAATGTACAATCCTTGTTTTATTGATTGCATGTAATATTCTAGTTTTCTGAGATTGTGGATTTGGGGTTTTCATGAGCTGTAAGCCATAATCATCACAATTATGACAAATCACGGCTTGAACTATCTTGCTTTGCATGTAATGAGTCTATCTCATATATTAGTTTCACCTTTTAAGTTGCATTAGTGAAATAAATGAAATTTTGCACGATATTCTAATTTTTCGAGTTTCACCTGTACATACACACACATATACAGTATAAAAATCATCTGGTGATAAATTCACCCCACAACATTATATTATTCCTTTTAAGTATCTTTTAAGTATCTTAGTTTGTCTTCCCATCAGCCTCCTGCACAGCAGAACTCTTGGAAAGGAGAGAGATACAAAACCGTCAACCATTCAGAATTGTTGCTGTAGTTTGTTACAAATGCCTGCATCCAATTTGCCCAACGCCAGTCATTTATTTTTATTTTTTTGGTGTGTGTCTGGAGCAGCATATGTTCAGGTCTGGTGGCTGATACATTGGGAACCCGGCTGATGTTATCAAGACCCGAATAATAAACCAGCCTAGAGACAAACATGGCCGCTATGTGTTTAACATGCATTTATTGCAGCCTTTAATCCTGGGGGAACTCTTGAAAATAAGTTTCTAGTGTAGCACGAACTCTCGGTGGAGCTGCTGGTTTAAAGCGGGCTGTTACCTTCACTCTCGATACCTCTGTTCCACCGGCACCGGGTCTAGGGTCCCATTGAGTTTACCTCTGGACGATATAAGCACCAAACACTTGGGTATATTTTCCAATGCTTTAATGAACAAGTAATAAAGGAAGTAGCAGGAAAGAGGCAGAAGGAAAGTCGCAGGGAAGCTCAAATACCTTTCCTTAGTATTCTTTAGATCATTCTTTGCAATTGAACACTTGTAGTTGAATGCGGTCCCCTTGTGGGATTCAATCTTTGCCCGCCTGGATAGGCCCCTCTCACTTGCCTAGCAGCCAGTACGCAGCACGAACAAAAGTCTCTGCCACAGACAAATAGTAAGAAGAAAAAATAATGCAGCGCTAAACATAAAATTCAGGGGTGAGTGATCCACACAAATGTGACTATCAACTGTGCAACGTGATAGTGTATAGCTAAATACAGAAAACCAGATATAATATTATGGTGAGTCCATGATCATATCAGCGACCAATAAGGTGAACAGTATGAATATTGGATGAGTGAGAGGTTTCTCAAAGGTGATACATGGTTCACAGAGGTGGTGTTCCAGTACTCAGTATCCACAGCAAAAAATAAAATGGAGCAAATACGCTTACCGGAACTGGTGGACATGTTTGCCGTACGGCTAGGTGTCATACAGGCTTGAGGATCGATCGATCCAAATGGGTGTAGAGGCGTATACAGCAGGTTCCACTGGGTCCTTAGTAGCACTGGTAAACGGCCTGGGGACAGCGGCTGTTCAAAGTCCAGTTACAGGCACTTCTCCAACGGGTGTGTATTGAAGGAATACACCTTTCACATAGCCACCATAGAGACATAGGAAAGGAAAAAGAGGCTCCACATAGTGCTTAAATCCGAGAAAGCAGGTTTATTAAAAACCAAACAGGGTAAAAAAATCCAAATAATAGCAGCCAGGATAAAAGTGATAACTATAGAGAATAGCGTGGTACCAGGAACAAAAATCAATTGCAACCCAAAAGACAAAATAGTCCCAAACAGCTTCACTGTACCAAAGCTCCCGGTTAGCTTCAATCACTTGCATTAGGTCCTGAGGGACATAAGGGAACTCCAAACCATATTCCGTAGCTACACGCTTGTTCAACATTCTCTGCAAACGTGCAAGTTTCAGTAAGGATCTACTTTTCCCCATACCAGGAGGCACACATGAATTCAATGACTTGCTCACCATAGACCCAGCCGGTGTCTGAAGTGAACTAGCAACTTTTGACAATGTCTCATTTACAGTGCTGTGTGGCTCCACACAAGGTAACGTCTTCGCAGAACTCAGGGCTGTCCATTCAGGGAAAGTTATAGCAGAGGCGACATCTTCGCCTTGGGCCCATAACAGCTCTTGTGACATAGTCTCAAATAGGTCATCATCACCGGAGAGATCCGACATGGATTCTGTCTCCGAATCTCCCAGTTCTACTGCTGGCAGATATTTATTAACAGTCCCAGATACATTCCCCATTAATTGCTCACCCGTTCCTGTCGTGGACTTTGTTGGATCCGGTTCGGGTAGTTTCTGGGGTAGGCCTCGACCACGGCCGCGGGAAGCCTTCACATATCCCACCTTCCTCTGGACAGGTACAACAGGGATAGGTGTGGTGGACATAGAAATCAAGGTAATGTCCGCTGATGAGACGGCAACAGCAGTGTCTCTCTCAGGAACACTCAGTCACGGCCTGCCGTTCTCTTTCCGCAGCAGTAGCAGCTTCTACTGTGGCGATACCTGTAGCCCAATCCATTCGATAAGCACGGGGCGACACGGTAGGTTGCTCCACCATAAACATATATTCTCCACATTGCGAGCAGTGACCAAATGGACGGAGATGTACGGCCAGTCCTTCACATTTGTGGCAAATCATGCCCAGCCCTTCGATATCTCCGGCAGTATAGAGAACAAACCTCCCCTGCGGCTTCAGACGAATACCGGTATCTGTAAGCAGGGTTCCGGTCAGCACAGTACTCGACACGGTGCTCGCAGGGAACATTCTTGGTCCTATAATTGGCTGCATCGCTGAAAAAGACATGGCCACACTCTGATCTTCTCAGCACGATCACGAGGCCTCTCTTCTTCTCTGGCGCCAAACACATAAACGCGTCCCACACGGTACCAAGTAGGGTAGGCTCCTCCCACTTGTTCTTCTGATCATGTAGCTCCTGGGCTTTTACTGGCGCCCGTCGCCTACGCAGTCAGAAATAAAGTCCTGCAACTTTTAACCTCTTCTTCTCCTGAGAAATTGACAAAGTCCAGCTCTCACCGTAAACTCCCGGTAAAACACTTCTCCAGGTTGCGGGAACTGATGGCTAACAAATCCTGGACAACGCCCCCACATGTAGCACTAACTCTCGGTGGAGCTGCTGGTTTAAAGCGGGCTGTTACCTTCACTCTCGATACCTCTGTTTCACCAGCACCAGGTCTAGGGTCCCGTTGAGTTTACCTCTGGACGATATAAGCACCAAACACTTGGGTATATTTTCCAATGCTTTAATGAACAAGTAATAAAGGAAGTAGCAGGAAAGAGGCAGAAGGAAAGTTGCAGGGAAGCTAAAATACCTTTCCTTAGTATTCTTTAGATCATTCTTTGCAATTGAACACTTGTAGTTGAATGCGCTCCCCTTGTGGGATTCAATCTTTGCCCGCCTGGATAGGCCTCTCTCACTTGCCTAGCAGCCAGTACGCAGCACGAACAAAAGTCTCTACCACAGACTTGTTTGAAATAAACCCATATGATCCTCTGCCACAGGATGTATTGGTTTGCGATGAATGTCAGACACAGTACTTGAACCTTTAAGCCAACCCGGCAGTACTATGCAGTAAGATTACTTCAGGATACGTCCTCCAACCGAGTCACCAGGCCCCTCTCCAGACCAGCACTCTGCATGATCCTTCCATGACGGGTCCTCCCCTGGGATCTCCTCGGTTGTCCAGCTTCTTCACTCAGGATAGACAGCTCAGGACCATTCCTCTGCTGCTGTGGTAGGCCCCAGACAGGCTTCTGGGCCCACCCACACGCCGCAGCGACGTGGGCCTCCGGAACAGAGGACCACGAGGTAGTACTTTTAACGTATACCTGTCGGCCAGGAGGGCCAGCAGGTGGCTGAAAAACGACCCCCTAAACATGGTGTCTGTCCCATAAATACCCTCTTCCAGAATGCAACTCGGAGGACCACCTCCACCGAGTTGTCTCCGGTACAGAGGAGCACTTATACTCTTCAACACGTTGCTTTTCCAACACCAGCCCATGGTGACAACGACATCCACTGGCACAGTGTGGAACTACACGCAACTCAGCCAAGCTGGAACAGAGGCAAATCTAACTTCCTCTAACAAGTAACCCACAAGATTTACCTATCAGCGGTAGATTAAAAATCTACCAGCGCTACACTAGTCTCAGGAAATCCTGCTAATATTACTAAAGCTACAGATCATGATATATTTTTCCGTGGGAAGAATGCTTCTTACATTTGTGGTCACTTAGAATAATTCCCCTCTTCACAGATGGGTAAAACGACCATTGGTGTCAGTGGTTACCTATATGAGAGGCAGAAATTGCTCATTGCACAAGGAACCTGTGGAAATCTCTGGAGGAACCCTAAGGATCTACAGAACCTTGGCTGAGAAATATCTAGGTCAGAGTCAATAAATTATTCTATTTCACTAGAAATATGACTTGCGCATGGAAAATGCCCAAAAGGAAATTTTTTTCTTGCTCCTAGCCTCTTTGGAAGATAATGGAAACAAGTGCAGTGACAATTTATTTAAAATATGAGCTAAGTGAGCAGCAGGAGAGGCGAGTAACCACTATCTTCTTGGCAGGAAGAGGGTTTTTTCAAAAATAGGGGGCCTTTAGCAATTGCATAGAAGCCCTTAGCTCAGCATTTACTCTGAATTGCAGTATCCATGCACCAGGCTTGGCCACCAAAATGATTAGTTTTATTGGCACCATGCACCAGCCTAAAGACAGAGACCGTGGTTATAATTTATGGCCTTGTTTTGTACATACACGTGCTGTTGAGGGCACCAAAACAAAAATTGGGTTGAATGGACAGTGCAAACATCCTTCTGCACACCTGAAGCATTTGCTCCAATAGACATTTTGGAGTAGGGCTGGGTCCGGGGTATTGAATTCAAAAGTTCACTTACCTTTTAGGAGTGATGACCTAAACTGAAACTTTTAATCTTACTACTGCTATCTCAAAAAGATAAAGAATAGGGATGAGTTCAGGTGTTTGGATCCTATTCTGAACCCATCTGAGCATCTCCTCTGGGAAGCGGTTAGCCAAAGCAATCCCTGTCCTGCAGCCGCACGTATACAAGGAGTATGTATACATGTAGCTGTGGGGTGGCGAATGCCTCGGTTGCTTATGCTTGGCCTAGTATAGAGACCGCTTCCTGGCGGAATCATTCAGGTGGGTTTGGACTAGGGTCCAAACACGCCTGAGCTCATTCCTAATAAAGAATCTGTTGAATTTAATGATGTATGATTTAGTGTTATTTATGTCTTGTGATTTTATTTAAAAAATGTTTTTCTCCCCAGGGGAATCCTGTACAAGTCTTCGACTGACTGTTTCATCCAAGCTGTGCGTGGAGAGGGATTCCTAGCCCTCTACAAAGGATTCATTCCCACTTGGATGAGAATGGTAACCACTTACACAAATGTTTATTGAGAAAAACGTTAACAAAAAAAGGCTTGGTGAAAAACTTGTTAGAAACTTTACAGAACACAGGGGTGCACATAAGTGTGATTACATGATCAGGATATTGCAGTGGTTATGATATGAATTGGTGATTGGTAGCTATTGCAGAACTACAATTCCCATGAGGCATAGCAAGACTCTGACAGCCACAAGCATGACATCCAGTGGCAGAGTCATGATGGGATTTGTAGTTTTGCAACAGCTGGAGGTCCGCTAATTGCATATCCCTGATCTAAACCATTCCATTGTAGCTCTGGCTGTATGTTTAGGGTCATTGTGCTGCTGGAAGGTGAACCTCCGCCCCAGTCTCAGGTCTTTTGCAGACTCTAATGCCCCATACACACGGTCGGATTTTCCGATGGAAAATGTCCGATCGGAGCGTGTTGTCGGAAACTCCGACCGTGTGTGGGCTCCATCAGACATTTTCCATCGGATTTTCTGACACACAAAGTTGGAGAGCAGGAGATAAAATTTTCCGACAACAAAATCCGTTGTCGGAAATTCCGATCGTGTGTACACAAATCCGACGGACAAAGTGCCACGCATGCTCAGAATAAATAAAGAGATGAAAGCTATTGGCCACTGCCCCGTTTATAGTCCCGACGTACGTGTTTTACGTCACCGCGTTCAGAACGATCGGATTTTCCGACAACTTTGTGTGACTGTGTATGCAAGACAAGTTTGAGCCAACATCCGTCGGAAAAAATCCTAGGATTTTGTTGTCGGAATGTCCGAAAAAAGTCCGATCGTGTGTACGCCTTATAACAGGTTTTCTTCTAAGATTGCCCTATATTTGGCTCCATCCATCTTCCCATCAGCTTCACCCAAACTGCAAACGGGACTTACTATGGCTTTCTTGCTACTCTTCCATAAAGGTCAGATTTGTGGTGTGCACGACTATTAGTTGTCCTGTGGACAGATTCTCCCACCTGCGTTGTGAATCTCTGCAGCTCTTCCAGAGTTACCATGGGCCTCTTGGCTGCTTCTCTGATTAATGCTCTCCTTGTCCGGCCTGTCAGTTTAGGTGGACGGCCATGTCATGGTAGGTTTTCAGTTGTGCCATACTCATTCCATTTTTGGATGATGGATTGAACAGTGCTCTGTGAGATGTTCAAAGCTTGGGATATTTGTTTATAACCTAACCCTGCTTTAAAATTCCCCACAACGTTATCCCTGACTTGTCTGGAGTGTTCCTTGGCCTTCATGATGCCGTTTGTTGGCAAAGGTTCTCCAACAAGCCTCTGAGGGCTTCACATAACAGCTGTATTTATACTGAGATTAAATTACACACAGGTGGACTATGTTTACTAATTAGGCGAGTCTGAAGGCAGTTGGTTCCACTAGACTTTAGTTAGGGGTATCAGAGTAAAGTGGGCTAAATACAAATGCACACCACACTTTTCAGCTATTTATTTGTAGAAAAAAGTTTATGATTTTCCTTCCACGATACTTTAAGGCACTGTAATGTAGCTATATAATTATTATTTCATTCTCAAGTGTATGTAAACCCTAACAATGAACTTCTCTTATTTTCTTCATATTTGTTAAGATTGAATGAAGACCTGAGTCCATCTAGTTCAATCTGCGTGGGTGTATGAGTGTGTTTGTGATTGTTTCCCATATTCCTCTATAGTGCATTCACAAAGCGCATTTTGAAATGATCAACATTACTGCTGACACCACTAATTGTGGAAGGGAGTTCCAAATCCTCACCGCTCTAGCAGTAAAGAATCCTTATACGCAGTTTGTAATTAAAAGGCTTCTCGTCCAACTGTGCAAATATCATGTGATATAGAAGATTTAAACTGCTACCATTTTATTCCCAAGGGCAGAGCCGGTACAAGGGGTGGGCGGAAGGGGCGGATGCTCTGGGCGGGACAATTTATTGGGGGTGGGGGCGCAGTGAAGTGTCCTAAAACGGGCATCACTAAATGGCGGACCCCGGGCCAAATGCGGACCGTCTCACTCTCCTATGTGGCCCGCCGCGGTACCGCCATTTAGCAGTCTTTTCTTCCCCCTGCCGTCTCTGTAATCCTCACACAGAGCCGACAGCGGGAGGCGGGACAGTTCTGGATGGAGGGCGGAGCTGCCGGAGGTTAAGTTGAGGGTTGTTGAGGGCTGTGATGTGGTGGGCTGACAGGTGGGGGGGCTGAGCGGACTGTGATGTATTGATGTATGGGGAGATGTGAATATTACAGTGGGGGACATGTGGATATTACAGTGGGGGACATGTGGATATTACAGTGGGGGACATGTGGATATTACAGTGGGGGACATGTGGATATTACATTGGGGGAGATGTGGATATTACACTGGGGGAGATGTGGATATTACACTGGGGGAGATGTGGATATTACACTGGGGGAGATGTGGATATTACACTGGGGGAGATGTGGATATTACACTGGGGGAGATGTGGATATTACACTGGGGGAGATGTGGATATTACACTGGGGGAGATGTGGATATTACACTGGGGGAGATGTGGATATTACACTGGGGGAGATGTGAATATTACACTGGGGGAGATGTGAATATTACACTGGGGGAGATGTGAATATTACACTGGGGGAGATGTGAATATTACACTGGGGGAGATGTGAATATTACACTGGGGGAGATGTGAATATTACACTGGGGGAGATGTGAATATTACACTGGGGGAGATGTGAATATTACACTGGGGGAGATGTGAATATTACACTGGGGGAGATGTGAATATTACACTGGGGGAGATGTGGATATTACACTGGGGGAGATGTGGATATTACACTGGGGGAGATGTGGATATTACAGTGGGGGATTTGTGGATATTACAGTGGGGGAGATTGTGGATATTACAGTGGGGGAGATTGTGGATATTACAGTGGGGGAGATTGTGGATATTACAGTGGGGGAGATGTGAATATTACAGTGGGGGAGATGTGAATATTACAGTGGGGGAGATGTGAATATTACAGTGGGGGAGATGTGAATATTACAGTGGGGAGATGTGAATATTACAGTGGGGAGATGTGAATAGTACAGTGGGGAGATGTGAATAGTACAGTGGGGAGATGTGAATAGTACAGTGGGGAGATGTGAATAGTACAGTGGGGAGATGTGAATAGTACAGTGGGGAGATGTGAATATTACAGTGGGGGAGATGGGGGGGGGGGGCAGGTTGTCATCTTCGCCCTGGGCACCAAATGGCCTTGTCCCAGCACTGCCCCAGGGTCCCTGCTTTCAGTAAATATATAATGTTTGGGGTTCTAAAAAAAATCTAGCACTAAATGCTGATTTAAACATGTCATTAAAATAGTTCAAAATTGCTCCAGACAGCAAGTGGTTAAAATACAAATACCTGAGTTTGACTTTGATATCAGTTTCTTGTAGTCCCTTTTACAGCAGAGCAGTTTGTCTCAAGTTCAGCTTTAACCACTTCAGCCCCGGACCATTTGGCTGCCAAATGACCAGGCCACTTTTTGCGTTTCGGCACTGCGCTGCTTTAACTGACAATTGCACAGTCGTGCGACGTGGCTCCCAAACAAAATTGACGTCCTTTTTTCCCACAAATAGAGCTTTCCTTTGGTGGTATTTGATCACCTCTGTGGTTTTTATTTTTTGCGCTATAAACAAAAATAGAGACAATTAAAAAAAAAAGCAATATTTTGTACTTTGTTATAATAAATATCCCCAATTTTTTTTTAAAAAAAAGCACATTTTTTCTCAGTTTAGGCCGATACGTATTCTTCATATTTTTGGTAAAAAAAAAAAAAAAAAAAAAAAAAAAAAATCGCAATAAGTGTATATTGATTGGTTTGCGCAAAAGTTATAGCGTCTACAAAATAGTTTTATGGCATTTTTATTATTAAATTTTTTTTACTAGTTATGGTGGCAATCTGTGATTTTTATCGTGACTCCGACATTATGGCTGACACATCGGATACTTTTGATGCTATTTTGGGACCATTCACATTTATACAGTGATCAGTGCTATAAAAATGCACTGATTACTGTATAAATGTGACTGGCAGTGAAAGGGTTAACCAGTAGGGGGCGGGGAAGGGGTTAAGTATATCCTAGGGAGTAATTCTAACTGTTAGGGGGCATGGCTTACTGTGACACGTCACTGATCCCTCTCATCGGGAGCAGACGATCAGTGTTGTGTCACTAGGCAGAACAGGGAGATGCCTTGTTTACAAAGACATCCCCCCGTTCTGCCGTTCCAAGACCCGATCGCGGGACACCAGCGGACTGTGAGTCTGTGGGTCACGGAGACCGCGGCGTGCGCGCCCGCTAGGCGGCAGGGTCAAAGCAATGTATATATACGTTGCTTTGCCTGCCCGTGCCATTCTGCCGACGTAAATGTACGTGAGGCAGTCGGCAAGCGGTTAAATTAAACTTGCGTTTGTAGGTTGCCATGCTGAACAACTGGCTTCAGTATTTTTAATCACAGCCCTGGAACAAGTACGCAGATTTGGAAGTCTGATTTTACCTGCTGCATGCTTGCTCAGGTACAGAGAGAAGACAGGCAACTAGCCAATAGTGCATTATATAAATAAAAAAATAAAATCTCCATAATAGGTTTGTGTGTATGTATATGTGTCTATATCATATTTATGTGTATATATAAACCATATACAGTATATGTAACTTTCTTCTGTTCTGTGGAATGACAGGAATGGGATCACCAGCAGACAAAAGTGACACTGAAGAAGTATAAGAAGAGATGTGCACACTTATTTCCAATTATACTTCTGAGAAGCTCTAAAAATGGCCTCCTGAAATTTCTGAGAATTTTTTAATTATTTCCTAAATTTTTATGTATAAAAAAAAAATTAGTTCATGGATATAAATTATTTGCACTAAATATAACTAATTTGTTGTGGCTTTTTTTCTGCTTTGCATGTCTTAAATATATTGTAAACTGGTTGCTCCCATCAGTCTGCAATCTACAACCCCAATTCCAAAGATAATTGAGATGCTGTCCAAAATCTACATGAAAACAGAATGCGATGATTTTTCAAAAGCAACAAAGGAATTATTACAACCCTAAAATCCCATAAGGATAGACAGGATGAGATCAAGAAGACATCTGTTCCTGAACTCATGTAGTACGGATTGTCCAAAATCCGATGAAGAGAATAAAAATCTGGCACCAGGACGTCTTGACATTAAATACAGTATTTATATCTTTATTTAATCCATCAAACCATAAAAAGGAATCAACTCCTAAAAATGTACGCATTAAATAAATATTTATTTTTTAATGCCAAGACGTCCTGGTGCCGGATTTTTACTCCCCAATGATTTTTCAAATCTTTTATAAACCCGTATTTTTGCAATAGAAAACAGAAAACATATTAAAGGGTTTAAAATCAAATCCCCACTCTGTGCCACTAGTTTGTAGAGGAAGAAACATGGTAATTGATATTTAAATTTACCTCGCAGCTACATTAAAATACCCCTTTTATAAATACATCAATATCAGTAGATCATGCAATTGATTTCTACCAAGCAGCTTTGTATATAAATATGCAAAAAAAAAATCCTACCTAATCAAAACAAACAACAAATCACAATACATATTCCATGTCCAAAAATATTTAAAATCAATCCTAATTAAAATAATAGAATAAGTGTGGTCCTTGGACTTAGGTAAAGAATTTGAGGGCTGAATGGCAGACTTAATTTCATTTCACACATAAGTCTAATTTTTTTTTTCCCGCTACACCCAGAAAAAAAACTGTAAGATCCTATTCGGTTGGTACAGGGATCCATCGACTCTGCACAAGATATTCCCATCCACTCATGCTACTTCTTGGCGATGTGGTGTGGCTACAGGCACGTATATAAACATCTGGTAGGACTGCGAGAGGATACGACCATTTTGGTCTCAGGTTTTTAACCACTTAAGGACCGGAAGGATTTGCCCCCTTAATGACCAGGCCATTTTTTGCGAAACGGCACTGTGTCGCTTTCACTGACAATTGCCCGGTCATGGGACATTGTACACAAACAACATTTATGTCCTTTTTTTCCCTCAGAAATAGAGCTTTCTTTTGGTGGTACTTGATTGCCTCTGCACTGCCTTTGCACTATAAAACAAAAAAAAGAGCGACAATTTAAAAAAAATATATATATATTTTTTACTTTTTGCTATAATAAATATCCAAACAAACTAAAATAAAAATTTCTTCATCAGTTTAGGCCAATATGTATTCTTCTACATATATTTGGTAAAAAATAAATAAAAAAAAAAAAAGCAGTAAGCGTATATAGATTGATTTGCGCAAAAGTTATAGCGTCTACAAAATAGGATAGATTTATGCCTTTTTTTATTATCATTTTTTAAAAATTTTTTTTACTAGTAATGATGTGATCAGCGGTTTCTAACAGGACTGCGACTTTGCGGCGGACACTTTTTTTGGGACCACATTTATACAGCGATCAGAGCTACAAATAGCCACTGATTATTGTATAAATATCACTGGCAGGGAAGGCGTTGACACTAGGGGGCAATCAAGGGGTTAAATGTCCTAGGGAGTGTTTCTAACTGTGGGGGATGGGACTGCCTGGGGGAGGAGACCGATCGTTGGCCCTAAGCAGCAGGAACAGATCAGTCTCCTCACCCCTGACAGAACGGAGATGTGTCTGTTTACATTGACAAACCTCCATTCTGTCGCTCTCAGGAGCGATAGCGGGTGCTCGGCGGAGATCACAACCACCGGGCACGCGCATTGGCTCTGTCATCACGCCGCGCGTGCGCCCCCTTGTGCTCTTAAAGTGACCGGCATACAGCTCGCCCAGGGGAGCCAACCTGCCGCAGTATAACTTAAGATTAAAGGGGTTGTAAACCCTGTTTTTTTTTTTAATTAAAAATAACAAACATGCCTATACTTACCTGCTCTGTGCAATCGTTTTGCACAGAGCAGCCCTGATCCTCTACTTCTGGGGTGCACTGTTGGAGCTCCAGGCCCCTCCTTTTCATTGGGTGCTTCCACAGAAAGCCGCATTGCCTGGGAGCACCCATGCGTGCTCACTCCTGAGACCCGCTGCTGCTTTTATTGACACAGACGGTGGTATTCAGCCCCGCCCCCATGTCACTGGATTTGCCAATGGCTCCCGCTGCTATCAATCTGTCCAATGAGGAGATAGACAGCGGCTGGAGTCGCTGCGCTAGTGCACATCGCTGTATCGGATCAGGCTCAGGTAAGCAGAAGGGGGAAAAGGGGGTGAGGGGGTTTGCGGGGAGCTGCAGCACAGAAGATTTTTCACCTTACAACCACTAATTTCATCAAGACAGTTGTGTGCGTTGTTCTAGGCTAAGGTATCCCATTGATAAGTACCATTTACAATATTTACATTTTAGACTGGGATGCCTTGCAATCGTGCTTGCTTTAATTAAGAGGATGTTGCAACTAAAAAAAGGTTAAGAAATGCTGGCATAAACTATGGGGGTTGATTTACTAAGTGGATTGATTTGCAGTTGCACTCTGCAGGGGCATTTGCTGCAGAGCCTAATAAATGATAGCAAGCTCTGCTGATTTCCATCATCCATTTACGTGCAAGCAAATATGCTGTGATGCGAGTATGTGATTGGGTATTCTTTGCAAAGTGAACCCTCATTTACTAAGCTCGGGAGCAAATGCCCTTACAGGGGGCAACTGCAAAGTGCACAGTCTATTTGCCTTTAGTAAATCAACACCATAGTGACTAATCAGGTCTCTAAAGTGAAAATAAACAGAGGTTCAAGTTTAAATCAGATCTAAGGCTGCTTTCACACTGGGGCAGCAGGCGTTAGCGGTAAAGCGCCGTTAGTGAGGTGCTTTTAACCCCCGCTAGCGGCCGAGGAAAGGGTTAAAAGCGCAGCTGCCGAAGCACTTTGGCAGCAGTGCCCATTGATTTCAATTACAGTGGCGGTTTAGGAGCAGTGTATACACCGCTCCCGCACCGCCCCAAAGATGCTGCTTGCAGGACTTTTTTTCCTCATCCTGCAAGCGCACCGCCCCAGTGTGAAAGCACTCGGACTTTCACACTGGGGCTGCAGAAAAGGCAATTTACAGGCGCTTTTCAGGCGCTATTTTTAGCGCAAAAACGCCTCAGTGGGAAAGTAGCCTAACTATAGTCATTATACATAATTATAAGTGTCAATTGAAAGCTGCAAGTTTTACATAAAAATATATTCTTCCTGCCCAAATCTACTAGTAACACTATTCTTACTGCACCACACAACACAAGAAATAGTCCTTTCATCAGCCCTGAGTGATGATAGACACACAATACAACTAAAATTATGTTTCTGGTACAGAGAAGGCAACACACTAATGTATCATGAGTTGTGTGTATATATATTCATTTTTAGCAGGGATATCCTGAGACCAGAAAGTTATTTGAAGGGTTTCTCACTGTTGAAAAGGCTGAGAATGGCTGATCGATGGTACACCCCACTAAGTACTTTGGGGACCTTTAGTGGTTACCTAGGCAACTACACTGCCTACCCTTCACTACTAGGGTCCCTGACTATGGTGACACCTAGTGCCCAATTTTGGGCACTACAGCAGGCACTTCAGCACTCCTACCCTAGGTCAGTGCACAGCTATGCTAGGTAAGGTAAGATATTATTCTGCAAGTAGTACTGACAACCCAGTATATATCTCTGGATGAGAAGGACATAATTCGATTGTAATATCAGTACTCAGCTCTGACAGGGAAGAAAATATTCTGCATGAAGTATCAATGCTGTAGTGCCTATCTATGCCAGGTAAGAAATTTGTCTACATGTAGTATCAGTATACAGCTTTGCCAGATAAATAAAATAATCTACATGTAGTTCCAGTACTTAGCTCTGCCATGTAAGAAATGCTCTGTGTGCAGTAAACAGTACCCAGCTCTGCCAGGAAAGGGAATATCCTGCATGTAGTAGCTTACAGCAATGACCATCTATGCCATGTATAAAGTTATTCTGCATGTAGCATCAGTACTCGGCTTTGCCAGATAAATACTATGGCATGTAGCACCAGTACTTGGCTCTGCCAGGCAAAATCTATGGCATGTAGCACCAGTACTCGGCTCTGCCAGATAAATACTATGGCATGTAGCACCAGTACTCGGCTCTGCCAGGCAAAATCTATGGCATGTAGCACCAGTACTCGGCTCTGCCAGGCAAAATCTATGGCATGTAGCACCAGTACTCGGCTCTGCCAGATAAATACTATGGCATGTAGCACCAGTACTCGGCTCTGCCAGATAAATACTATGGCATGTAGCACCAGTACTCAGCTCTGCCAGATACAATCTATGCATGTAGCACCAGTACTCAGCTATGCTAAATAAGAAATCTGTCTGCATGCAGTAGTAGTACTCCAGTACTCAGCTCTACCAGGTAAACAAATATTCTACATGTAGAATACCAGTACCCAGATTAATACATACTCTGCATGTAGTTCCCGTACTCAGTTCTGCCAGGTAAGGAACACTCTGCATGCAGTAACAGTACCCCCAGTGCCTAGCTCTGCCATGTAGCAATACTGCAACTTCCATCTATGCCATGTATGAAGTTATGAAGTTATTCTGCATGTAGTATCAGTACTCGGCTCTGCCAGATAAATACTATGGCATGTAGCACCAGTTCCCGGCTCTGCCAGGTAAAATCTATGGCATGTAGCACCAGTACTCAGCTCTGCCAGATAAAATTATGCTATGTAGCACGAGTACTCAGCTCTGCCAGATACATTCCATGACATGTAGCACCAGTACTCTGCTCTGCTAAATAAGAAATTGGTCTGCATATTGTTACTCCAGTACTCAGGTCTCCCAGGTAAACAAATATTCTACATGTAGTAACAGTACTCCACTTCCCAGCTTTGTCAGGTAAGATATTATTTTGCATGGAATACCAGTACTTAGATAAATAAATATTCTGCATGTAGTAACAGTACTCCACTTCCCAGCTTTGTCAGGTAAGATATTATTTTGCATGGAATACCAGTACTTAGATACATAAATACTCTGCATGTACTTCCAGTACTCAGCTCTGCCAGGTAAGGAACACTCTGCATGCAGTAACAGTACCCCCAGTGCCTAGCTCTGCCATGTAGAAATACTGCAACTTCCATCTATGCCATGTATGAAGTTATGAAATTATTCTGCATGTAGTATCAGTACTCGGCTCTGCCAGATAAATACTATGGCATGTAGCACCAGTACTCAGCTCTGCCAGGTAAAATCTATGGCATGTAGCACCAGTACTAGCTCTGCCAGATAAATACTATGGCATGTAGCACCAGTACTCAGCTCTGCCAGGTAACGAACACTCTGCATGCAGGAACAGTACCTCCAGTGCCTAGTTCTGCCATGTATGAAGGTATTCTGCATATAGTACCAGTACTCAGCTCTGCCAGATAAATACTCTGCATGTAGTAGCAGTACTCAGCTCTGCTAAATAAATACTCTACATGTAGTACCAGTACTCAGCTCTGCCAGATAAATACTCTGCATGCAGTACCAATACTCAGCTCTGCTAAATAAATACTCTGCATGTAGTACCAGTACTCAGCTCTGCCAGATAAATACTCTGCATGTAGTACCAGTACTCAGCTCTGCCAGATAAATACTCAGCATGTAGTACCAGTACTCAGCTCTGCCAGATAAATACTCTGCATGTAGTACCAATACTCAGCTCTGCTAAATAAATACTCTGCATGTAGTACCAGTACTCAGCTCTGCTAAATAAATACTCTGCATGTAGTACCAGTACTCAGCTCTGCCAGATAAATACTCAGCATGTAGTACCAATACTCAGCTCTGCTAAATAAATACTATGCATGTAGTAATAGTACTCTGCTTACAGAATTGGTTCTCCACTACTAAGTTCTGCTAGGTAAAGAAATCTTCTACATGTAGTAGTGGTTGTACCCCATACTCCAGTGCCCACCTGTACCCGGCGGTGCGGGAATGCTGTGCATGCAGTGCTCAGTTGAAGGTGATGATAAGTCGGGATCCAGTTTGCCAGCTACCCCACTTCCGCCCGGCCCAGGGAAGCAGTCAGTCGCCAGGTTGTAACGTCATCATGGCGCCGCCCTCGCGTTGCGTCCGCCAAGGGGCCTTGGGGCGTGGCCTTCTGCGTGTCAGTTGTACGTTGGCGCGGGAGAGAAAGGATGGCGGGCGCGGCGGGTTGTCTTCTCCGCCTGCGGGTGTGTCGAGTTGAGGCCCGGGCTGAGGTACCGGTAATAAAGGTGTGGGGGAGTTTGGAGGACACGAAGGAGGAGCACAGAGGTCAGCAGCAGTCGCCTCAGGCGGCGGTGGTGTTGTTTGAGGAGCAGAGTAGGCCTCAGGCGGTGTTGGGGGAGCTGTGCCTGGTGGAGGTGAGCGGAGAGTGGCAGCGCTGTAAAGTTTTATTGAAGAGAGGAGCCGAGTGTCAGGTGTTCGTGTTTGAGGAGGGAACCATCACCTCAGTGAGCCCCAGCAGGCTGCGCAAGGCCCAGGCCTCTCTTTTTTTCCCATTGCCCCCGCACATTCTAGTGTGCGCGCTCAGCGGCCTGGTGCCCCCTAACGGCCAGCACTGGAACTACAGCGCCCTCAACTACTTCTACTCCCTGCAGGATAAGGTCATCACAGGGCAGGTGCAGGACCTGCTCCCACAAGGACTGGTGCTATTAGAAGCGAGTGAGATTGCCCAGCAGGCCTTGTTGTGTGGGCTGGCTAAAACGATTCCAGCATTATCTTTCCATCCCTTTCCTGGCTGCAGCAGCGTAACCCATCACACCCCAATACCAGCCATGAACGGTGCCGGGCTGGGAGGTCCCTGGCAAGCAGAAAGCATGGACTACTACTACCCGCGCCTCGAGAGCGGCGTGACAGAACCGGTGATAGTCACCCACGTGTCTGAGCCGCACAGCATCTTCTGCCAGCTCCTTAGCGTGGCGCAGGAGTTCCATAGCCTTTCGGAGGGTATGCAGCATTTTTACTCTGTGCAAACTGGCCCAGCTTATCGGAGCCCTTTGAAGCTAGGACAGCCATGTGCGTCTCGCGGAGCCGACGGACGTTGGTACCGCTCGCTGCTGCAGGAGGTTTTCCAAGAACGCCAGCTGGCCACGGTCATCCACGTAGACTGGGGGCGCGAAGAGCTTGTTCCTTTGACTTGCCTGCGTACGCTGGCAGCGGAGTTCCTTCGGTTGCCGGTGATCACGTTTCAGTGTGCATTGTACGGGATTTCAGACGGAGGAAAGGACTGGGAGCCGTCTGTGATCGCTGAGCTGCGCTCCTTGCTACAGGGGAAGCAGGTGAGCGCTACAATTCAGTTCTTCAACTCCTACAAACACTTGTATGTGGTCACCCTGTTGGCTGCAGATGGGTGTAACCTTAACTACTTTTTTGGCATGCAAGTTCAAAACCGGAGCTCCAAGTCTGATACCTCCGCCAATCCCGGCGTTGCTCGGGCATCTCTTTGTCCTGAGGAAAAAGGAGAGAAAATCGGTACCCCAAAGTTACCCGAAGAAAACTTCTATGTCCCTACGTTTTCCACCGTAGAGCTAAAGACTGGCACTTTTTATGACGCTATGGTGCAGTATATTTTTGACCCTTCCAATTTTTATGTTCAGACCGAAGAGGACTCTGCCAAACACCAGAAGATGGTGGATCTCATTAACGACATGTATTCAAAGGCCTCCAGGTTAGAGGGCATCATAACTAAGCCTAAGCCTGGTCAAATCTGCTGTGCCAAGTTCAAAGACGGTACATACTATCGGGCTGAAGTCATTGCCTGTGAGACTCGGCTAGTCAAAGTTTACTTTTTGGACCATGGAAATGTTGAGTTGATTGACTGGTATAACGTAAAAGAATTGCCTGCTGAATTCAAAGGACTGTCGGCATTGGCCAACAGGTGCTGCCTGGTTGACATCTACCCCTTGGGAGAGAGTTGGAGCCCAGAAGCGATCCGTGCTTTTAAAGTAGCAGTTGTTCATAGGAAGCTTGTACTGTATGTGATGTCCAAAGATCTTGATAAGTACACAGTAGAAGTCCTTGATCAATCCAGAGTAGAAGAGAAAAATGTAGGAAAAGCATTGTCATTGGCAGGGCATGCAAAATACGAAGAGCTTGAAACGATTACCATTGTGCATATGGGGGAAAGTGGAGGTAGTAAGACTACCCCAAGCCAGCCTGTAACTACTTTGGGTTTATCGGAGACAGAACAGCAAGAAACTACTTCAGAACTGGCAGATGACGAACGCATACACTATTCACCCTATGAAGACCAGCTGTTTGAACCTGGTGCGACTATTGAAGTGATTGTCTCCCATATAGAAAATCCTGGGTTGTTTTGGTGTCAAAACGCAGCACTGGCCTCTGCTCTAAATAATTTGATGGATTCCATACAGATGTATTGTGGCCTTACAGACAAAGCTCCTGAACCTGATGCCAATGCTTGCTTTGCTAAAAGTCCAAAAAATGGAACATGGTACAGAGGCTTCATTACAGAGATCCCAGTGAGCGAAACCAAATCCAACAGTGTGGAAGTGTTGTATGTAGACTACGGGGTGACAGAGATGGTTCCTGCTGTAAATCTGCGTGCAATGGAGAGCAGCTTTTTTAATGTAAAATCTCACGCTTTCAAGTGTAGTCTATATAACATAATTGCTCCGTTAGGCAATAATCCTTTTTATTGGGACAGTAAAGCCACTGATGCTTTTTGTGATTTTGCCGTAAAAGCGTCCAAAGGGCGTGAATTTCACTGCATGTTTTTTGCCACAGCTTTTGTAGATAAAGAACTGATTAATATAGTAGATCTGTACACCCCGTTTGAAAACATTTGCGCTAACTTGTCAAAGAGAGGATTTGCAGCGTACCTTTTTCATAAGACCCTCGAGCCATCTGTGCACCTTCAGTCATTTTACTATTCACTGCATGACATTAAAACTGGAAGTGAGGAAGAGGTTTCCATCACACACGTCAATCCTTCTTTGGAGTTTTACTGCCAACTTTCAAGGAATACAGGCACTCTTGCAAAGATTGAGGAAGCTATTACGAAAGCTTGCAAGAAAACTCAGTGTTTGAACCTGCCTAGCGCTGTACCACTGTGTCTTGCAAAATTCACTGACCAACAGTGGTATCGTGCCTTTATCTGTTCAGAGACCGATGGGGCAGAGGTGTTTTTTGTGGATTATGGAAACACTGAAAAAGTTGCAGCAGATGATCTTCGACCCATTGTGCATAGCGAGCATGATCTGTTACTTTTACCAATGCAGGCAATTAAATGTTCCTTGTCTGATATCCCGTTGATTCTTCCAGAAGAAGTTATGACTTGGTTTGAAGACATCGTTTGGGACAGAGCTTTGAGGGCACTAGTTGTTGCCAAGGAAGCTGATGGGAAGTTATTAGTTGAACTCTATGATGGCAATGAACAAATCAATGCAACTCTCAAAAGCAAATTGGGATTAAATGTTCCTAAAAACGCACTAGCATGCAAGCCAGCTTTTTGTCCCAGCAGTCAACCATCCTCAAAACTCACCCAACAGGAAGCAAAAACTGTAAGCGCAGAGAGAAAAACTTGTGAATCAATCCAAGGGCAGAGTTCACATACTAGGGGGTCTAATGTTGCCAGCACAGACAGTAGTACTGCACTGCCAAAACGAGACCGATCCTCCCCATGGACTCAAATGCCCTTTGAACAGCAGGCAGATAAAGATTACAATGCAAAATATCGGGAGCCCAGCTCACAAAAAAGAGACACCCTACCTTTCCAGAGCAATACGAAAAGGGCATTGTACCAAGACAATCAGGAATGTAGTGTGAGAAGGAAAGAGGTTACTAAAGTCCAGAGCTCACAAAGGAACTATGAGCAGCCATCAAGTCAGAACTCAAAGCCAAATTTTGGTAAAGAGTTGCAGCCAAAACCAAATCCATTTGCAAAGCCTTGTGGCAGCACACCAAAGCAGCCTCTAACAAAGATAAGTGAAATATCTACCAGAAGTATCTCCCCAGGCAAAAAATTGTGCGTGTATGCTTCTCATGCACTAACCATGTTTGACTTCTATGTACAGACTACAGAGACTGGCTTACTGGACCAGATTTCAGATTTTTTGAACCGTGACAAGAGTACTTTTGAGGAGGTGTCTGAAAAGGATGTCAACATTGGAGATGTAATTTGTGCTTTGTTTGATGGAGATCAACTGTACTACAGAGGAGTTGTGGAACAGAAAAGTAATGTAGGTTTAAATGTGCTGTACATAGACTATGGTAACACTTCTGTGATTTCCAATGGCAAAATCTACAAACTTCCCCAGAACCTGTGCTCCATTCCCGCTCAGAGTATTCACTGTTCTTTAAATTCTACTAAAGGGGCTTCTTCTGTCTCCAACAGTCCAGAGATACTGGAAATGTTTTATGAACGCGTGTTTGACCAGCAATTAGAGTGTGAATTCATAAAGTTGGAAGATGGTAAATGGGATGTAGATCTATATGATAAGAGAGGCCGTGTCAATGATTTACTAACACCCTTAGTAAAGGAGAAGAAGGGTAAAGTAACAGCTGAATTTAAAGCAAGACAGGAAGATGTGCCAGTCATTAAATCATTCACCTGGAATTTGCCAAAAACTGGAAAAACTGTAAAAGTCTTTGCAAGTGCTGTAGACAGCCCTGGCCTCTTCTGGTGCCAGTTAAGCACAACAGATTTTGATGTCCTAGCAAAACAAGTTCAGGAAGCTGGAGAAAAGTCTGTCAGAGATGACCATTTTATTGGAACCATTGGGGTTGGCAGCCTCTGCAATGTTATGTACAGCGAAGACCAAAACTGGTACCGGGCTCTCGTTTCCAAAATGGAGGCCGATGTTGCTACTGTAAGGTTTGTTGACTATGGAAACGTAGAAAATGTTGTTAAAGAGGAAATTCGACAGCTTCCTAATACCCTCGTCAGTCTTCCGACCCAAGCTTTCCCATGCTGCCTTGCTAAATTTAACGTTGCTGCCGGTACATGGACTTCAGAGGGGTGTGATTATTTTTTTCAACGTGCTACAGAAGATGTACTGCAGTTGACTGTTGAAGATATACAACATGATGAAATGTGTAAAACACCTCTGGCACTTGTAAGACTGAAATATAATGAAATGGACATTAATGAAGAAATGAAACGCTTCTGGCAAGTGGGCGAAAAAGAATCCCCAAACCTTGCAAAGTCAGTATCTAGCAAACCAGACATGACTGAAGGAAGACAGACGGTGGAGGAAAGGCAGCTTGACGCTGAAGAGTTGGACTGGCCTATTCCCAGTATGGAAGATGAAGCTGATCAGAATATAGGTATGCTTTTGGCTTTTTCTTCATCATTTACCATAATGTTGTTTATATATTCAAGTGTATCTTAGGCCCCTTTCACACAGTTGGATCCGACTGTCTGTTTTTCAGGCGGATCCGTTCGGGCCACCCATTGACTTCTATGGGGAGGCGGATGTCTATGTGTCCGCTGACACCCGCCTGGCATCCGATAAGATCCGCTGAAAACAGACGTATGGCGTTACATTCGCCATCCCTCCAGCAAGTCGGATCAGATGGGATCGGATAAAAACGGACAGGCGGTCCGTTTTCATCCGATCTCCCCTTAGAGGAAAGCAGGGCTCTGACAGGTCAATCTCAGCACAGTGAGTGGAGATGGACCTGTCATCCACCTGCTCAGCGGGGATCAACGGAGCGATCCCTGCTGAGCAAGCGGAGTCCATCAAAACGGATCTGCCCTGCGTGAAAGGAGCCTAAGTTCTAAACTTTGTTCTCATGTGTTTATGTATAGGACAGGAAGTGAAGGTAATGGGATATTGGCTTTAACCAGTTCCTACTCAGTCAGAATAAGACAAAAATGGCTCCACAAAAGTGAAACTTTAGGGAAAAAATAAGTGTAAGGCAGGATTTTTAATGCAGAAGAGACATTCTGGGGAGATTTACTTAAACGAGTGAAAAAATCTGTTGCGGCTTTGCATGGTAGCCAATCAGCTTTTAACGTCAACTTGTTCAATTAAGCTTTAACAAAAAATACTGAAAGCTGATTGGTTTCTATGCAAAGCTGCACCAAATTTTGCACGCCCCACTTTTAGAAAATCATCCTCTGTGTCTCTTCTGCATTAAAGGGGTTGTTAAACCCTCACAGTTTTTCATATTAATGCATTAAGGTAAAACACCTTTTGTGCTGCAGTACCCTCCCAGGCACCCCCCTCCCCCCTTTTTCTTACCCGAGCCCGATTGTTCCAGTGACAGGGACGAGCACAGCAGCTCCAGCCGCTGTCTCGGGTCCTCATTGGAGATATTGATAGCAGCAGCCATTGGCTCCTGCTGCTGTCAATCAAATCTAGTGACACGGGGCAGGGCTTAGTCCTGCTGTCTGTGTTAATTGACACAGCATAGAAAGCGACTCTCCCTGGGGGCACTCAAAAAGAGAAGGAGCCAGGAGTGCCATGGGGGGACCCCCAGAAGAGGAGGATCGTGCTGCTCTGTGCAAAACCCTTGCACAGAGGAGGTAAGTATAACATGTTATTTACAAAAAAAAATGCTTTACAATCACTTAAGGCTCCGTTCACATCTCCATGCTCTAAATCGGGCGGAATTGCCGTGATTTGCAATAGTGACAAAACGCAGGATCCTCGTGCGATCCTGGTGTGTTGCCTGTCGATTTCAATAGCACCCCAAATGCGGCGCAATGTTCCCGTGATTCGTCGGACGACAATCGCAGTAAAATCTTGTTTACGGAATCGCGGAGCACCTGCCATCCAAAAGAAGTACATGAGCTTCTTTTGGGCGATGGGCGTCCTGCGATTCTATTTGTGCGGTTATACCGCGATTGTCGCCCCCCCCATACGCCAACATGTGAATGGAGCCTTAACATTCCTTTACCCACCTGACTTTTAGTGGTGATATCTGAATGATGCCTGCCGCTGCAGGCATCATTCAGATATCATCTTTTACAGCAGGCAAATCACAGCACCGTTAAAACAAACGTAACAGCTGTTCAGCCGCTTGATTTTTTTTTTTTTTTTAAATAGGTGGCAGTAGGGGACATTCCCTCACCCCCACCCCGCCCTCCGGTGCTTCTACTGGCTTGCCCGTGCAATCAGCGAGCCGGAGAAGGAATCCGCTGACGGCCAAAACTCTCTATAGAGAGTACCGTGGACCAGATGGTCCCAGGCAGTCTCTAGTAACCTTCGGAGGCAGGGCACGACATTATGTCCCATCCTGATTTGGCAGTTGTAAACACTGCCGTGTGTTTGGCTGGGAAGCCAAGATCGTTGATTTATTTATTTTTTTCTTTTCATTTTAGGCTTTCCAGCCTAAAGGTGAGATCTGGAGATTTATAAACCCCAGATCTTGCTGTAAAAAGGATCTGACATGCCCTATTCTTATTACTTATTATAAGTGATGTTTACATTACTTGTAATAGGAATAAAAGTGATCAAAAAAATAAATGTAAAAGGAAAGTGTCAAAATCAAAAAAAATAAAAGTAAAATAAGCAATTAAAAAAAAAAAAAAAAAAGTAAAGTGCCCCAATCCTTGTGTGCTCAGTCGCAGAAGTGAACGTATACATAGGTCACGCCCACATATGTAATTGGCGTTCAAACCACATGTGAGGTATCTATCGCTGTGAATGTTAGAACGAGAGCAATAGATCTAGCTCAAGATCTCCTCTGTAACTCTAAACAGGTAACCTGTAAAAAATGTTTAAAGCGTATGGGGTTTTTTAAGTTCGACATTTGGCCCCATTCCATGAGTTTGCGCAATTTTAAAGCGTGAGATCTTTCACATTATGCGAAAAAATCTAACTAACCTAAAGGGGTCCTAAGGGGTTATCTAATGCGGGGAGGAAGAGGATGTTCGGGGCCACTCTGTGCAAAATGAGCTGCACAGTGAAGGCAAGTATGACATGTTTGTTATTTAAAAAAAAAAATGTGTAAATACCGTGCGAGATAAAAAAAAAAAAAATGCAACGACCACCATTTTACTGAAATGATTTTTACATGTAGGAGAGAAGTTGTCAGAATTGGCCTGAGTGGCAAGTGGTTAAGTCCAGTTCCCTTTGCTAACATTATGGAGCAAATAAAAATATGACACTTCTTTATAGCAACCAGGTCAGTTTCTGTTGTCTATAACATTGAAAAAAAAATGGTTTCTGAAGTTTGATTTGCTATGCAATGCAAAGGTTTACCTTTTATTGTATCTTGTTTTATCTACCTTATTGATTTTCAGTTTTAGCCTCGGTTCACACTGATGTGGGAAATGCAGCGAATCCTGTGCGTTTCCCACTCCGCATTGAAATCGCACAGTGTCCATGCGATCTGCTGCGGGTGTCCATGTTAAACTTCACCCGAAACAGCTTGCAAAACAGTGCGATTGCCAGAATCATGCGATGTAGTTCAGGTGCAGCAAAAAAAAAAATTGTCCTGCACCATTTTGATGCAATTTAGGCCATACACAGTGGCTTAACCACCTCCCGCCCGACTTATAGCAGATTGCCGGGCGGTGGTTCAGTTATCCTGACTGGGTGTCATATGATGTCCAGCAGGATAACAGCCGCCACGGGGGAGGGGGGGTGCATCGTGGCTTCGGTGGAGCGGTGTGTCAGTCTGACATACCGCTCCACCGATCTTGGTAAAGAGCCTCCGGCGGAATGCAGTGAAACTCATATGCGGTGGCCTGCAGCACACAAGTGTGAACCCAGGCTCAAATAGAAAGCACCTGTCGCCTAGGATGTTATTTACGTGCTATGTGCATAGGTCCTTCAATTGTGTAGTCATTGTTTAACAATACAGGAATTTTTTTTATCCTGGTTCTGTTTTCAGTAACTTTTTTTTTTTTTTTTTTTTTTTTTATTATTATTATTTATATCTTGATTGAGAGTGTGTGATATTTGAGCAGTATAAGAACTTGTAACAGGCAAGTTACATTGAACCATATGTCTCCTGAAAATTAAAGTAGATGTCCGGGCAGAACTAACTGCTTAAAACTGCTCTCACCCACCTGACTCCTATATTAATTACCCTGTAAAAGGAAGATGCATACACTTAAAAACGTCACAAACGATTATCGATTTGTGCCCATTAACTTGCCGAAAAACGAACGAAGTGTCTAATATGAACGATTTTTCGGCCGATTTTCTGTATAGTGTATGGCCAGCATTATTCTCAGGGCGCTATGGGCCAGTCATGTGATCTGCTACCAGTGTCTGTCTTCAGGGGAATGGAGAGAGCACAGACAATGGATGGAGTGCCTGGATGGTGATGCCACCCATAGGCTCTCTATGGGCTATGCCTTGTCGGCTGTCCCTCTTCTCCCCTGAAGTCAGCTGCTGGAAGCTGATCACATGACTGAACTGGAGTGCACTGAGAATAGGTAAGTATATGAAATGCATCTTTCTTCTACAGGGTAGCTTGTATAGGTGCTAGAAAGGTGTGGGAGCAGTTTTAGGCATAGCTAGTTCTAGCTCCAAGCTTCTACTTTAACTATTCATTAAAAAGCTCCCTTCTCCTATTAACATCTATGCTGACTAACCTGTGTAAGTAAGATGTATATACTAATTTTCAGCCCGCTGTGGTCTGGTCGTGTGATCTGGCTCCCCTGTGTCTGAAAGGGAGAGGAGGGAGCACCGACAACAAATGGGCCATGGGAACCTATGGGTGATTTCACCAATCCCAGGCATTCCCAGCTGCTGTTGAGAGCACTCTCCTCTCCCCTGCAACTGCCGCTGGCTGACACAGGGGATCATGTAACCAAAGCGAGATGAAAACAGGGGTGTGTGTGTGTCTCTCTCTCGATCTCTCGATCCCTCTCTCTCTCTCTCTCTCTCTCTCTCTCTCTCTCTCTCTCTCTCTCTCTCGATCCCTCTCTCTCGATCCCTCTCTCTCTCTCGATCCCTCTCTCTCTCTCGATCCCTCTCTCTCTCTCGATCCCTCTCTCTCGATCCCCCTCCCTCTCTCTCGATCCCCCTCTCTCTCTCTCGATCCCCCCCTCTCTCTCTCGATCCCCCCCT